>CM019064.1:372085419-372685419 GCA_009667805.1 Leptobrachium leishanense
ATCTGCTTACCCGTTTGCTACGTTATTAGTGTTCCAGCTTGCGTGTCTTACAATCCTGGACACAGAGATTGCCTGTTCGGTGCCTTCATTAGTACTCAGGTTATGGTCTCCCAAAACAACACGGAAGGTTCTTGCGCTTTACATATGAGACAAAGAAAGAAAAGTAGATATAAACACCATTGTTTAGTGAGGAGATTCCAGATACGTGGGGCCCTATTACAAACTTTGCGCAAACGTTTGCGCCGGCGCAAAAAAACATTAACGCGAGGGGTAAAACCCTTTGCGCTGAACGTTGTATTATAATGTCAGCGCAACAAACGCACGTAATCATCTGTCGCGGGTGAACCTGCGTGAACGCTGCGCTAGCGTACTTTACAGCGCACGTCCTGTACTTAACATTATGAGCGCAAATGCGTTTGTGCGCTGGTATGCGGATGGTATTATAATCTATGGGCAGTTTGTGACGCAAAGCCTTTGCGCGCATAATTTTAGCAACTCCTAAAAGCTGGTGTTAATGGCAAATTCTATCAACCTGGCCGAACTCAAATACACCAGCCCAAAAAAAAAACGCAGCAAAGTATAGTTACACATTCTACTCATACCAAACCAATAAATTTGAGAAGTTGTGTGTGCATTTATTATTGCTGCAGCATATATGCGCAGATTGACTTTGACAGGTGCAACAATTTAACATGAGATAATTGTGGTTTTTAATTCTGCTTGGCTGAATCGCGTGAAAAAAATTGTTTGCACACTAATTTCTACGCGCATTTTTGCGTGTCCGTTTAACGCGCGGTATTGCTTGACGGATGAAAAAATGCGCGAGGATTGTAATCCCAGCGTTGATTTCCGCGCGTTAACGTTTAACGCTTGGCGCACAAATTCACACGTTGCGCGTGCGTTTTTGCGTGAAGAATTTAATAGTGCCCGTGTTGTTTAGTGAGGAGATTCCAAACACGTGTTGGAATAATAAATGTTCACTATTTTCTTGATCTTTTTGTTTTTATAGAAGAAAAAAGCCTCAGACTAACATAATTTGATAAAAAGTTACATGACTCTCTGGCACATAATACTGAAACAAAATCATCAAGCGCATACATTTCTGTTCAAGAACAGTTGCAAATTATATTACTTATTTTATCTGTAGATAAATATATTTATATGTACACAGTTTTATTTATATAGTTATTCACATAAAATGTATGCGATTTTTTTAAATTGAAACATTTGCTTATAAAGACAAACTTGACATTTGTCACACATAGCAATTGTTACAATAACGAAATTAAGACCTACAAATACTCATGCTGTAGCGGTAACACCAAAAACCATTAACACGAACCTTAGGCTAAAATAAACCAAAGATTAACTGCTGTAATAATATGTGAAATATTACAGCAGTTAATCTTTGATATGTACCACAGTGTAAATAGAGCCCTTCATCTCTATGTCCTCTTCCGTTGCGTAGAGTGCCACCAAGTACCCAAACTTGTTGACGCTTTATAAATGCTTGTAACTGTAAATGTCAATCATTCAAAACGCATGCTTACACGTCTACACAGTGAGCAGCGGTCAGGACACGGTTAGCACGGATCAGAGAACCTCCACAGGTGTGACCCCAGCTGCTGCCGGACTGATACTGGAGAGTAACCTGGATGAGAGATATAAACGAATAAACACATTTAAGATAGATAGAGCTATATATCTCTATGTATTAAATAAGCATGTAAGCATTTTATTCCATATTTTGTGTTCTTTTTAAAGAAACACGAATTCAAAAATAGAAATAATTACTTTTATATAATAAACTTCTCTATGCTAACATAAGCCAAGGTAGACATGAGTCTGTTTTTTTTAGCAGGCCTGAATATCTCTTGAACAGTTTATACACCCTAGATCCCCAATACATTAAAAATAGCTAAACATGTTTTTTTGACACTCCCAAATTACCCTGTAACTTCTTAATTACAATTATTACCAGGGATGAACTAAAGTCAATAAGAGGTCAACAGTGGAGTGGAAAAACTTGGGGCCCTATTCCAATGTTGCCATTAAGCACAGTGCTTGAGACATTCAGCAGCTCTTTTGTAAAAACGACATCTTCCATCCGAAATGCAAGTTCAGTTTGCATCATCTTGGATGTAGCACCAGGTTACTGCACATCAAACCAAGTTCGCTGTCTTGGAGTTACACTTGACTCTGCTCTTTCCTTCATCCCCCACATCAAGTCTCTTTCTTCCTCCTGCCGATACCAACTGCGTAATATTTCCAGAATTCGGCCATTTCTTACCGTTGTCACCACAAAACAACTCCTCATACACGCCCTGGTAATCTCCCGACTCGATTATTGCAATAATCTCTTATCTGGCCTCCCTCTGTCCCGCCTCTCCCCCCTACAATCCATCCTGAACGCCTCCGCCAGGCTAATTCACCTCACCCGCCGCTCTGTCTCTGCCGCTCCCCTCTGCGAGTCCCTTCACTGGCTCCCCATCCACTGCAGAATTAAGTTCAAAATCCTTATCCTTACCTACAAAACCCTCACTAACTCAGCTCCCCAACTACCGGTCCTCACTAATCACCAAATACACCCCAGCCCGCTCCCTAAGGTCAAACAGTGACCTGCGCCTAGCTTCTCCCCGCATCACCTATTTCCATGATAGACTGCAGGATTTCTCACGCGCAGCCCCCACTCTCTGGAACGCTCTCCCTCGTACTGTCAGACTTTTCCCTAACTTCTCTTCCTTCAAACGCTCCCTGAAAACATTCCTATTTAGGGAAGTCTACCACCCAACTCACTGACGCAACCATCAATCACTCTCACCTTACAGTCCTCTCCTCCTGTTTCCAACCCCAACCCTCCCAGATTGTGAGTTCCTACGGGAATAGGGCCCTCATCTCCTCCTGTACTGTTTGTCAAATGTTGTTCAATGTATTGTAACCCTGTCTATACTGTGCTTATTGTACAGCGCTGCAGAATATGCTGGCGCTTTATAAATAAAGAATAATAATAATAATAATAATTAGTGTCTCCTCTGCTTTGTGTGGGAGACACTAATATGGCCCCAGCAGATGGAGAGCGAGCTATACCAACGAGCCAGTTCTCTATCGGCATCTGATGTTATTCTTAAAAGAATAATGTCTTTCGGACCTTGGTGTTACTTGGTTGCACTTCAGCACAAACACCTAACACAATGATCTACCCCCGCTAAAAAATCCCATACTCACTGCCGCCTCACTCAGCCACAGAGTAACACTGGGAACAAATAGTTGTCAATGTTCTTTTGCGTATCACATTGCTGCCCAGCCAGATCTCATTTTTGTGAGCTTGCATCCTGTCTCCATGGAGTCCTATGGACTACTGGAGCTGATAACCCCAGTGGCACTAAGCACCGCTGGTATGATCATGTACATGGAAATACATAGAAACGAGCGCAGATGACATCTTTTTTCTCTTGTTATGTTTTATACATGAACTGGGCTGTTACTCCTGGCTGTTGCAGCTGCTCTTGTGAGTATGGGCGCGACGCCATTTTTTCTGTATGTATGTATATTATGCTGTAACACCAGTTCATCGTTTTGCTGCTGTTCCTTTTTCCATGTTTTTGTTTTCAACCCCAAATGGGAAGTGTTTGGTGCATGTATAAATAAACCCACCATCTTTCGGCCTCTCCTTTAACTGAAAAGCAGCAGGAGGGGCATGGAGCTGCTCAGTAGAGCGGCTTTTGGTACATTGGTTAGGTACTCACTCTACAAAGAGGTGCCTTGGCGGGGCGAGTGAGCTTACGTTTCAATGGCCAGTAAAACAAACTAAAACCTCCTTATAGTGTTTTGTTGTACATGGAAATATATAGAAACGAGCGCAGATGACATCCTTTTTCTCTTATGATCATTTAACATCTCGGCAATATTACGACTGGATCTGCTGAGAAAGATGCTCCTTCTTAATATGTTTCTAATCCCCTCACCATCTAGAGTGTAAATTCCCATGGGAATAGGGTCCTCATATCCTCCTGTATCTGCTGGCAGGAATACTGACCTGTCTCCTGTATGTATTGTAGAATTGTCCTGTCTTTACCCATTACACCTTGTACAGCGCTGCGGAATGTGTTGGCGATTAATAAATAATAATAATAATATGGGTGTTAAATTGCTGACGCTGCTGGAAAACGGCAGACCTTCAGGTTTTCTATTGGTGTCTGCTATTTAACATGAACATTGAAATAGGGCCTCAGATATCCTATTCAAAGTGGCGTGAGAGCAGCATTTCATAGAATTATTTCCACTTTTGTATTGTGGGCTGATTTCCTTTGGCTTTTTGGTCCACTTATTACAGCTTTATTATGCGACTATGTACTCATATTTTAGTATAAGAGTTTATGATAATCTCCACAAACTAATAGTATTGTAAAAGCAGATTCTGAAAAATGATCTTGCAATATGTGGTCTAATAACACACCTGCCAGGGCCATGCATTTTTGACAGCATTTGACCCTCCTACAACACGGGTAATGTTGTCCTCCAAGTATTGAACATCAGAGCAATGTCCTGCAAGAAATCAAGAGCTGGATAAATATTTAACAGCATTACATGTTTTAGAGAATCAGAAATATGAAATTGCTAGGATATTCTATGCAAAAATGTTGTCATTTAACTATGATATGGTGGCATTGACAACATCGCAATAACATTCTATGTTGGTGTATGGAATATTCAATATCCGTAAATTTTTCTCCTTTGAATAGAGTGTGTATGTACTGTTTGGGTATTGAGATTATTGAGTAGAACGCCAAGATTACTTTTTACATTTATTTTCCAAATAGTAAACTGAATACTGATTCTTCAGAAAGAGTCATTGTTAGTCTTTAACGCTTTCTGGAATTTGATAATGAGCATATTAACAAAAACATGACTACTGTGAACCGCTTGATCAAAGCAAATGATTTTAAAAGGATAAAAAATATCTCCCTCCAGTTCCTTTGCTTATGTCTAAATTGGCTTGGGCATTTTGAATGCCCAAATGCCAATTTGCATTAGAAAAGGGTTACCTCATCACTCGTTCCTGAAATACACATTGAGGCATAGCCCTAAAATGCACAGCCCCCTCTCCACATCCTCTTACATTATTGCTTTATAACATCTCATCTCTCTATTTACATATTACATACTTATTCCTCCACTTCACATGTCATCATTATTCCGGTCTACATTTGATTTGCAACTGCGACATTTAATTTTGCCAATGTCTCAGTTTTTCATTGTAATATGCGGATTTCACCTCTATTGTGCCTACTTGCTGTTTTCTCTTGTTAGTCCTATTTTGTATCATTGCTTTTTTGGGGATTTAATTTTTTTCAGACAAATAGTTAATGGAATTCTTGAAAATGGATGCTACTAGTAGTAAAGAGCATCGTACTCAAGCCCTGTATTGCACAAGGGGAAGAGCGATGTTGTCAATGGTGGTCGTTGAATGACAGCATAGATATGGCGCCCACAGATCTCACAGTTTAGAAGGATAGATACAGATACTATGGGCATAGACGGGGAATTGTACATACCACAAAGGACAAGAGCGGCGAGTACAAGGAGTCTCAACATCTTGACCAGTCACTGGAGAAAGATCCTGCAAAAATGCTACTCAGGGCACTTACTATTTATACCAAGAGGAGCAACAAGGATTAAACCACAGCCACTTTAGTGGGAATAATTACAGATGGTACAAGCTCAACAGACGGCAATGCGGATTTTCTTTTCTTGCTTCTCAGTATAACTATTATGATAAATCCACCTCAAGGACACGCAACTTAAACAATGATGTTATTTAAAGAATGTTTAAAGTTGGAAAATATAAAGCAAAGTCTGAAAAAACACTTTCAGATGATTGCATTATATATTAGGATAAAGATTTATTATACATATAGGGCTATATTACATTCTTCACGCAAAAAGCCTTGCGCAAAGCGAAAATCTGTGCGCTAAGCGTTAAACTTTTGCGTGCGCAAATCCCCGCTAGAATTACAACCGTCGCGGCTTTTTTCATCTGCTGATCAATTGCGCGTGCAAACAGGACGCGCCCAAATGCACGCGCAGTATCGTCTAGCGCAAAAATCTTTGCGCGAGCAGTCTTTTTTTGAGATTCAGCCAATCAGAAACAGAATTAAGAACCACACCTGTCTCACGTTAACAAATTGCATCTGCCACTGTCAATCCGAGCATATACAGTTGTGTTCAAAATTATTCAACCCCCACTGAAATTGAGTGTTTTGGCCAGTTTGACATTTATATTGATCATTCAGTCATCTTGCTTACAATTAAATCAAAGAGGCACGTGTAGGTCAGACAAATATAACATAACATTTATAATGAAATAACCACAAATGTCTTTTCTGTGCTCACATCATTATCAGTTTTATTCAACCCCCAAGTGACATTCAATCTTATAACTGTAAAAGGATGTTGTACTAAGTACTAACAGCTTTTAAACGTGAAGCATAGCTTGACACAAGTGTCTTGCAGCGATCTACGGGTATCTTCGCCCATTCGTCATGGGCAAAAGCCTCCAGTTCAGTCACATTCTTAGGCTTGCACACTGCAACTGCTTTCTTTAAGTCCCACCAGAGGTTCTCAATCGGATTTAAGTCAGGTGACTGCAATGGCCACTCCAAAATGTTCCAGCCTTTAATCTGCAACCATGCTCTAGTGGACTTGGAGGTATGCTTGGGATCATTGTCCTGTTGAAAGGTCCAACGTCTCCCAAGCCTCAGGTTTGTGACGGACTGCATCACATTGTCATCCAATATCTCCTGGTACTGAAGAGAATTCATGGTACCTTGCACACGCTGAAGCTTCCCTGTACCTGCAGAAGCAAAACAGCCCCAAAGCATGATTGACCCCCTGCCATGCTTCACAGTAGGCAAGGTGTTCTTTTCTTCATAGGCCTTGTTCTTCCTCCTCCAAACATAGCGCTGATCCATGGGCCCAAACAGTTCTAATTTTGTTTCATCAGTCCACAGAACACTATCCCAAAACTTCTGTGGTTTGTCCACATGACTTTTGGCATACTGCAGTCGACTCTTCTTATTCTTTGGAGACAGCAAGGGGGTGCGCCTGGGAGTTCTGGCATGGAGGCCTTCATTACGCAGTGTGCGCCGTATTGTCTGAGCTGAAACTTCAGTACCCACATCTGACAAATCTTTTCTCAGTTCCTCAGCAGTCACACGGGGACTTTTCTCCACTCTACGCTTCAGGTAGCACACAGCAGTCGAAGTCAGCATCTTCTTTCTGCCACGACCAGGTAGCGTTTCAACAGTGCCCTTTGCCTTGAATTTGCGAATGATGCTTCCTATGGTCTCTCTTGGTATGTTTAACATCTTTGCAATCTTCTTATAGCCATTGCCCTTCCTGTGAAGAGTAATCACCTCTTCTCTTGTCTTCCTGGACCATTCTCTTGACTTCACCATGTTTGTAACCACACCAGTAAATATCTAGAAGGAGCTGAGTATCACAGTCATTTTAAAGCTGCCTAATTGGTGCTTATTATGCTTTATTGCTGCTCCATGACATCCACAGGTGTTTTCAATACCTGATTGAAAACACTTGAATGAACCTCTGTTCTTCAGAGTGGTAGTCTTTAAGGGGTTGAATAATTGTGTCAATGAAGAATTCACAAAAGAAACATTTACTACTGTATTACAAAACCAATTGATGTCATTTTAGTTGCATATGGTTCTTTAAAAAGTCCTTGTAGGATTTCATTCTGAATACAATTACAAATGTACACTAAATTCCCTAAAACCCTTTACAGCATTGGGGGTTGAATAATTTTGAACACAACTGTATGCTGCAGCAATTATACATGCACACACAACTTCATCCATTGTATTGGTTTGGTATGATTTGAATGGGCCACTGTGCTTTGGTGCATTCCTTTTTATGGGCTTGGATATTTGGGGTTAGCCAGGTTGTTCAAGTTTGCCGTTAGCACCAGCTTTTAGGAGTTGCAAAAATTATGGGCTGTAATTACCATGAAATAGATTGTAATACCATCCTCGTACCAGCGCACATTCGCATTTGCGCTCACAATGTTAAGTAAAGGACGCGCGAAGTACAGTAAGCTCGCGCAGGTTCACCCACGGTAGACGATTGCGCTCGGATGTCGCGCTGACTATATAATACGGGATTCGGCGCAAATGGTTTTACCCCACGTGTTAATGGTTATTTGTGCCGGCGCAAACGTTTGCGTGAAGATTGTAATTTAGCCCATACTGTATAGACAGATGCTTATCCAAACAACCCTTACTAATTATATTAAATGGGTAGTATGACTGTACTTCCAATAATGAAGATTTGAATATATTAATATTTTGGGGATTTATTTCAGTAGTAAATGAAGACACAGTCTATAATCTTCTACAAAATAAATGTTTCTGTTTTTTTCGTCTGCATGTTACTGAGAATATGGGGAGGGAATTATAGAGATAGTCTGACTTTTTTTTACTGTCAAACATCACTTCCATTAATTCTTGTGAATTGGAGGACCAGATTTATTCTAACAAACTGTTAAAAGCAAAATTTAAGCTTAGTTGTCCCTTGATGAAAATGTTTAAAATTTTCATATTCTCTATGATTTATAATATGATAATATCATTTTATTTAGTCTATCAGGGTTATTCAAAGAGATCCGAATTGTGGCTGAAAGGTAACCGAACAGTGAAATTCAGTGTACGGCTACCTTTCTTGGCCATTCGGCTATTCAGAGAGCAGTCAGTTCGCCAAATGTTGGCGAATTGCCTGCACATACGGTGGCTGTTCGTTGTCTGTTCGAGGGCAGTGAAATTCCCATAGAGAAGCAATGCTTTGTCTATCAAGAGAACAAAAACCAGCAGTGAAAAGTTGCCGAATTGCCCAGCTGTTCGGTGGTTTCATTCGACAGGTTTATTCAGGCGATTCCCATAGGCTTCAATGTTAAAAATATACCCGTTTTAATTCAATATCTAATAAACCGTTTAATATTATATTCTGCAGTAAAAAATCTCTTTATTTATAGATTTTTTAGGATCTGTTAGACATTTTTTTATCTTAAATCGTATTTTCTTTTTACTGTAACAGCCCTTTTTATTATCATTCATTGGATCTTATATGTAAATTCCAGACATTTTCGCTCAGTAGGCTTTTTGCAAACAGCGTTTCAATTTTCCAACTTTCAAGCGTACTGTTTGTTTTTTTTCACCTCCTTCGTCTGCGTGTCGGGTTTTTCCGGCGGCTGCTCTGCGCTGTGATCGGCGGCGTGTCGGGTTTCTCCGGCATGTTCGGAGGGGTTAATCCAGATGTTTTTGAGGGTTTCGGTGACCGTTCGCCAGGTTTTGCGGTGAGTGTTCGTCGGGTTTGCATCGGCTTTTCCCTGCACTACGACGGCCCTGTGGTGCTTGCTGAATACACCACAGGGTCGCTGAAATAGGATCGCCGAATCGCACCGAATTGAAGGGAACGAAAAGTCACCGAACGTGCGGTGACTTTTCGCTTCTCTTTGAAAAACCCTTAGGACTGTTAATGTGATTATCTAAATTACTAATTGACCAATAGGATTTTAAGTTATGAAGGTCAGGAAGTATCACATTGTAAAATTCTTGACCATAAACTGACTCTACTAACCACATATACTTAAGGAAGCATTTTCTTTTGGCTGTGAGAAAAGCACAGCATAAATGAAATAAAGAAAAAAGAACCTTTCAAATTAAAAAAAAAATTAATTCATTTTAATTATATGCTAATGTTAACCCCTTAAGGACAGGGGCAATTTTGCAAGTTTGGAACAGTTCTAAAAGTAGAAGTTGAGCTCATTTTGACCATTTTTGCTCACCATGTTTAAACGGGATTTGAAGTCACATTTTATCGTACGACCCAGACAAATTATATATCCTTTTTTTATGGCAGACTTGGCAAATTCATTATATATCATTATTATATGTATACATCATGTCCTGCCAGAATGCTATAACAAAAAATTAAAAAAAATGTGAATTTTCAATAAAATTTCAATCATCTACAGTGTGTAAATTTTTTTTCACATTTTATCATCCGATCTTTTGTGGTTATATATTCTATGGGGTATGCTTGTGAAAAAAATTAGAACTTGGAACCTATTACTTTATTCTTCTGAGAAATTATGTGATTTTAGCTAAAAAAATTACAAAAAATAGTGCAACATCATTGTTAACATTATAATTGAAATGTGAATAATAGTGCCGCATTAATAAAAAAAATGGATTTTTTTATTATTATTTTAATTTTTAACATTTTTATTTTTACTTTTAATATGGTCATGCTCTGGCCTTTCCAAAGATACCAAACATAACACTCTAGCTGATAGCAGCCCCCACCGGAAATGGGCATTAATCAGCGTTGGATCGCAGCCTGGCACTTAAGGGGTTAATGAAATGCATTGCTGGAAAGGTCAGACTGTGACCTTTCCATGGATGCCTGCCGGGAGAGTATAAAAACACTGATCTGTCTTCACAGTCCACACAGAATGCGCTTGTCTGACATTAGCCTTAAGCCCAAAACTTCAATGAAAATCTAAACAATAACATATCAAATTTCCCTACCCTGCGGTGGATTCAGCATTCACCGCAGGGTCCTCAAAGTGCAGGGAATTGCCCGCCGAATGGGGCTTTCACTGCCTTCAAACAGGCACCATACTTGGTGGCAGTTTGCCAAAATTTAGTGAATTGCCTGCTCTCTGACTAGCCGAATGGCCCCGAAATGTCGCTATATGGGGAAATGCCCAGTTCGGTGACATTTCAGGGCCAGATTGTCTCTCTCTGAATAACCCCTATAGACCCAATTAACTCAAACTCCTGCTGCAGTACATCCCTACAAAAATGTGCACCTTGAAAAAAGTAGTGTATACATGTATATAGTTATCTTATACATATACACGGAAGAGGCCAGGAAAAACTGATATTTATAGTGAACCCAGGGAATGTAGCTTCAACCAATTTAGAGGGGATAATGATGTATACATATGCCCAGGAAAAGAATCTGCCACTTTTGTGGATTATTATTATTATTTATTAAGCGCCAACACATTCCGCAGCGCTGTACAAGGTGCAATGGGTAAAGACAGGACAATTCTACAATACATACAGGAGGTCGGTCAGTATTCCTGCCAGCAGATACAGGAGGACATTTATTTACTTATTTATTTATTTGCAAAGTATTTTATTTATTTGCTAAGTATTTTACCAGGAAGGATACATTGAGATTTTTCTCATTTTCAAGTATGTCCTGGGTTCAAGAACATTGAAATTTTACAGTCGTTACAGAAATACAAATAAATGCAAGGTATTAAAAACAAAAACAAATATACAGATTAACACAGAAAATAAATATGTAGGAAATACATTCACTATGTTACACGTATACAGGTGCATTCTGTATTGAGGTATGTTAATAGGGAGCTCTTAAGTAAGTTAAGACTGGGGGAAGATTTGATGGCGTCTGAGAGGTTATTCCCTAACTCCAGTGCTCTGTAGGAAAATGAGGAATGAGCCACTGTCTTTTTGTATTGTGGTATTGCAAGTAAGGTGCAGGTCCTGAATCGGAGGTTATATTAGGAGGAAACTGCTAGGGCAAGCAGTCTATTCAGGTAGGGTGGTAGCTTCCCAGAAAAGCGCTTAAACACCAGGTTGGAAAGCTGAAGAGTGTGTCTAGATTCCAGCGACGGCCAGTTTAGCTCTTTTAACATGTCACAATGGTGGGTCATGTAGTTACATTGTAGCACAAAGCGACAGAATGAGTTATACAATGAAGTAAGTTTCTGAAGGTGTGTTTGCGGGGGAACGCTGGATACACTACATCTCCGTATTCAATAGCCGGCATAAGCATTTCTTGTACAATCTGCTTTCTTACCACAGGGCTCAGACAGGATTTGTTTCTGTACAGGGCACCTAGTTTAGGGTAAAGTTTAGATGAGAGTTTTTCAATGTGGGGGCCAAAGGATAGATTAGGGTCCAACCACATACCTAGATATTTGAGAGCAGTGACTGTGGTCAGCGTGCCATTCGATTTTTTTCCTGACACGTAGATGGGGATTTTGCAATTTATGTAGTTTAGGTGCTGTTACAAAGAGCATCGTTACAGTTTTGTCAGTATTTAAAAAAAGTTTGTTATCTTTGATCCACTTTTCTACCTCTGTGAATTGTTCTTGCAGCACGGCCTCCAGCTGCGGGAAATTTGGTCTGCTGGTATAGATTACAGTGTCATCTGCGTACATGTATACAGTTGAGGATTTGCAGACATTGGGCAGATCATTTATGAATATCGTGAATAGCAGGGGGCCGAGTATCGAACCATGGGGTACTCCGCACGTTACTGGGAGGGGGAGGGAGGAGCTGCCAGAAATGGACACATGTTGTGATCGGTTGGATACATCTGATTGAAACCAGGTTAGCATGCGATCACCAATAGGAAATTTTTCCTATCACGCTTACCAGAGGGAGTAAGTTATAAAACACCCACACCTCTTACCATTAACAACTATCTCTCATTATAAAAAATACATAACGATAGCCAAGTTAGAGTGTGCTACAACCACTCTCCACAAATATGCCTAAAAGGCAATATTAAGCTACTGCCAGCTTCGGGACGCAGCTCTAAATATACTCACTTTTTTTTAAAGCAACCAAAAAAAAGGGGTAAAGGAGAATCCCTCATTTAGGCCCCCTCCCCCAAGGCTAGAGTCTTCAATTGATAAATCCAGAGCCCTTTATAATAGCTTTTTATCCAGACTACCACCCCTTGGACCTAATGTCACCTTCTTCAAACCCATAAATCTCATATTGGACAAATCTGCTCCATAGCATGAGTTAATATGGTGTGAGACCGTAGTCTCAAGCTCTCTTTTTGTAGAGTTTTCAATTCCATACTTCTCCTACGGAACCTCCGAATGGTATTCCCCACGTTTAAAGCCCCACAAGAACAAGTTATCAGATAAATCAAGCCTTTGGTTCGACAATTGAAAAACTTTGTAATTTAATAAAGATTTAATAAAGTTTATTATTATTTTTGTGGGGAATCCTGCGAGACCAATGGTGATATTTAATGAGCAACTATGCTAATATTTTTGCTGCCAAAAATAGTATGGTACCAGCATAACATCTGTAGCCCTAGGGTTGTTGTCTGGGATCTACATATTTCTTCCTACTTTATTTTGGGTTATCCCCTCGCTAGTACCTATTTAGGTAATTAAATAATACCGCACGTTTTCTAGACTCCTTTCCATTTTTTGGTTTTTGTATATTTGACTCTCGGAGTGCCACGCGAACGAGTGACGACAGTGTGTAATCGTCATTCCTATGGTGACAAACAAGATGCTCAGACTTGGATATATGAATATGGAACTGCTAAAACAGACATCAGGCTCCAGATACATGTATTCTCACACAACCCGCCCAGATACATATATACCCAGACAGAGGTGGCTCTAGACTTTGTGAGGCCTTAGGCGAAACTTAAATATGAGGCCCCACTAACGGCCACAATAAAAAAAAAATGCAAGCAATAATTAGTAACGCTGTAATTGCATATTAAGACTAGCCTTAATAATTTGTCATTTCTAGAATTCTATTGGTCTCATAACCAGTTATTTAAATCAATTATCTATAGTCAGAGTATATTGGCCTCTGGGTGTCTGGGTGTCTGGGCATCTGGGTCAAAGTAGAATTGTGTTTGATCCTCCTCTGGGATGGGTAATCCTTTCCACGATGGGGCCTCTGGAGCTCTGCTCTTTCTGTCCCCCTGGCTGTCCAACTTACTGTCACGCGGCGCCAACCTGATGAGTTGAGCAGTTTTTTGCAAACAGCGTTTCAATTTTGACACTTTCAAGCATTTTGTGTTTTTTTTTTTATATGCCGTTTGTTGAGCTTGTTTTACCGGGGACTGGTCGGTGCTGTGTTCAGCGTATTTTTTGTGGTGGTTCTGGTGGGCTTTCAGTGAGTGTTCGGTGAGTTTTCGCCAGTTTTCCCTGCCCTTCGGGGACCCTGTGGTGAATGCTGAATTCACCGCAGGGTGGGGAACTTTGATTCCACGACGTGCAGCGCACCGAAATGTCGCCAACATTTTGGTGCTCTCTTTATAACCCCTTATATATTTCCATTTCATTTACTTTCTCAGAGAAAGGAATACAAAGAGTGTGATTTTTGATGCAATGCTTTGTGAGGTGTAATTTTGATATTTTATTTTAAAAAAAAGCTGTGTTTTACATTATACCTGACATATATACTTGTATTTCTGAACAAGGTATCATATTAATTTATTTTTAAAAAAAGCACTGCTACAAGAGAATGAAACTTACAAACAAAGGACAAGAGTAGCGAGTAGGAGGAGTCTCAACATTTTCAGCCTGTTATTGGTAAAGTCCCTACAAATATGCCCTCCCCTTAAATACGTATAACTGAAGAGTTGCACCACTAATTTTCCGAAGTCATTATATGTGGGAATACATTCAGGTGTTATAAAATTTCAGTTGGAAATTATTTCTCAGTATTTTCTGTAAAACAATTACCTATTACGTGCTGTGTCTTCAAGGACACAGAATATTTATATACACTGCCTCTATTTTTATAATTTAAGTTTAACTACATAGGAAACATTAACCAATCCTTTGTAAGCCAATATTATAAACCTTTTCATGGATGTTCTTTCTAGTATGCACATTAATTTGATGATTCTAAAATCAGTCATAAAAGTTGTAGCTATTTCATATTACAATTATTTAATAATTGCCAACATATTCCACAGTGCTATACAAAGGGTGGGAACAAAACAAACATAAAATTAACAAATAGTTTTGACACACAGAATGATAGGAAAGGAGTATTTCTATCTAGTAAAAGTAAAAATCCAATCAACAAAGTGATAGTCCTCCGTGTATGTGTTCTTTCATAGCAAAGTTTGAATTGTTATGCATTTTTATGCACTTTGAGAGACTATAAACCTAACCACACAGCTTACAGGAGCCAATACGTTTGGTTTTGCAAAAGTATCTGTTTGAGCTAAACCTCGTTCTCATTTCTCATCAATACACGAGAGAATTCTCTGCTGAGCTATATTTGTAATCTCTGCTTTTTTGTCAGGATAACTCTTCTGTTTTGTTACAATTACACATGGACAGTATATTTTATTAAACATTGAGGAATAAACAGTCAACTAGAGATGTGCACACGTTTTTTTTTTCGTTTCGGCACGTTCGGTTTTTCAAAAGTTTTTTTTCGGATTGTTTCGGGCCATTTCCGTTTCGGCTCGTTGTTTCGTATAGATTTTTGTTTCGTGAAATTGGGGAATTTTGGTATTTCGGATCGTCTGTTCTCTTCGTTTCAAAGGGTCCATTTTGTTTTCACTTTAGGCTAGGGTCAGACTAGCGCACTTTAAACGTGCGTTCTGGCGCACTTAATTACGGCCGCACTAGCAGCAAATGACGGGCAATGACGGCCAATATACGAAGTACGGTCGCACGAAAGTCCGGCCGTGCAACGCAAGTGGCAAACGAACGCATTTTGTCGAGAACGTGAAACCACTAGTACGGTCGTACAGAGTGCGCTGCGTCCGCTAGCGGCGTGTTTGCGTGATTAGGAGACGTCAGACGCTGCTAATGTCCGGCCAACATAACGTCCAGATGCAAAAGTGTTTTATTGATGATCCGTACACAATCACGAACGCAAATGCGCATCGTATGACCGCTGTCGCGTACTCCGTGAAAAAATGCGTCCATTCGTTCGAACGCACTTTTTCACAGACAACGCGAAAATGCGTTCGTCTGACCCTAGCCTTAGACGTATGGTATTTTGGATACTCCAATATTTCGGTCGATATAGTAATCCTGCCGATTCGTTCCTTCGGACGTATCGTTTTTTATGAAAGATCCTTTTTTTCTTATGAATATGAATTGCACAACTTTATTTAGACTGGGGATTTAGGGAAAAGCTAATTAAATATTTAAAATAAATATATTATTGATGCAGAAAGAAAGCACTGGAACAAGTGAAAAAAGTGACAGACGATACGAAATGACAAAATCAGCAACGGAACCGAAACGGACTCGAAACGATACGAAAATAAGTTGTCGGAAATTAACCGAGACGGAACCGAAATCGGGAATAGAACGAAAATGACTTGCGATTTTACAAACTTCATGTCCATACGAAATAATGAATTTGTTTCGTTTCGTATCGGGAAATATTTCGGATGGTGTGTATTTCGTTGCCGGTCCAGTTCGGAACATTGGACGAATCCGAAGCACCGAATCGGCCCGTTTTGTGAGAAAAACTAATCGGTACGAAATGAAACACACATTCCTACAGTTAAAGGAATGTATATGCTGTTGCTTCTGCTTCAACACATTAGACATTGTTTTTTATTATCACCATTGACTATAATATAACAAATTGCAATAACATATTTTTCCACATATTTCATTTTGTCTTTGAATTGTGGAATATTTTTCAAATAAATAAAAAATTATCAAATTACAAGACTTTTAAAAATTGTTTTGGAGTATTTCAGACATTTAAATTGCATTTTTTAATTAATTTTTATGCTTACAGAGATTAGCATTGGGCATGACTGGTGATAAACTGAACCCCTTACCTTGGTCTGCTCATCACCATTTCACCAGAGGTCCTTCAGGGGACTTGCTGTCCTATTTCAGTCTTATATGTATAATTTTTGAGTAATTTCTTGGCCCTAAGGCTCAAAATTCTCTGCCTAGTAG
The DNA here is from genome assembly GCA_009667805.1 of Leptobrachium leishanense. Lineage (NCBI taxonomy): Eukaryota > Metazoa > Chordata > Amphibia > Anura > Megophryidae > Leptobrachium > Leptobrachium leishanense. The sequence goes on from CM019064.1 coordinate 372,102,185, forward strand.
GTACCCAATGTCAGGAGGCACTGATATTTGCACCTCACCCCACCCTGTCACTTGAGACATATTAGCGCTTGGGCAGATCCAGACCTCTCCCAGCTGAGAAATAGTCAGGAGCTACAGGAGAAGGGCTCCAAGGGTTTTGCTTCAGACATTATAGGGTCTATTCACAAAGCACCGAAATTGTGTGCAACTTTGGTGCTTTGTGTTTCGCTGCATTCTGGCAATACCGTTTTGCAGAAAATACTGTGAATTCACTATGTAGCGAATGGTCACCATATTTTGCTGAAATTAGAGTCGCCGAAGCAGTTATCAGACATTGGCAAAAACTGCCTTTACAGACAGTGATATGCTACTGAAGGAGGATTTCCTGGTGACGCTGGCCAAGACTGAGGTCCCCACTGGCACTTTATAGTAGGCCCAGAACCTCAGCAGAGCGCTCCGAAACCAAGAATGGGTGGAGGGCTGGAAAAATTAGATATGTTCTGGCCGACATGATACATGACTAAGGCTTTGGCCGAAACGTTGTAGTATTTTCTCCCAAATTGCGGTGAATAAATTTTGATATGGCAGCAAGAATTCGGTGTGGCCAATCTTCCTTTTGATTGATGTTCTGGCCGGCAGTGGGAGAGGCTGTGGCCATCCCCAATGAACATGGAAGATGCGATGTAGCTGGCCCAGGTCCCCAGCTCGAGATGATAGTCATCACAGAGGTCAAGGACTGCATTTTGTTCATGGAGGAGCCCAAGAAAAAGGCATGGAAGGTGGGAGAATGGGGGTCCAGCAGAGAAGCAACATTAACAGATGTGACCCAGTTGGGGTACGGAGATCTGTTACAGCATCATAACCTATTGGAGCCATTTTTATTAATGTAATTTAGAACAAAAGCAAAGTATCATATCTACACCGCTATGTGCTAAGCTCATTTTTACTATTAGTTGCTCATTACATTTAGACTCTATTTGAAGTAATATGTAATTTTTTTCAACAAACTTTGAAGATTCAAATTATATTATTACTGTGTGCATGCGTCATGTCACAGCAGAATGCTACAACAAAAAAAATAATCAAAAAAGTATAATTTAAATTTGGATTTACAAATATTTGTGGCATGTAAATTTATTTTTAAAAATGTTGTAGTCCAAACCTTCATGGTTATATATCCTATGGGTAGTCTTACTGCATTTTTCTGAGGAAATATGCAGTTTTAAACAAAATTGAAAATAAATTTAAGTTTTCTCTTGTATTTTTGGTACATTTTGTTTCATAAATAATTTGACTATGTAAGAAACACCGAACTAACTCACAGCATGGGAAATGAAAAGACGAGTAATGGCAGTGGCATTGTTCACTTTATTTGTGAAAGTAGTCAATGTCACTGCCTTACAACAAAATAAATGTACATATATTTTTTAAAAATTTATTTTCAGTTTATTTTTCATTTTACTTGGTCACGGTTGAAATAAGTGGAAAGACCACATCCAATGACACCTCACTTGATCTTTTGGGGGTGTATAGAACTGGAGATACAGATGTCCAAATGACTATCACCAATCCTTCCACCAGTTTACCAGCTAGAATTGTAGATGGAACAAATATAGAACACATAGGGTTATACCCCAAAACAAAGGACAGCACGCCTGTAGAGCGCTGATTGACCACTCACAGACTGTTTGTTGATAGAAGGCTCATCTCTGGTTCTTTACTTGTTCCCCCAATTTAGATGATTTGCCTTGTAGGGAAAAATGAACACAATAGTGCAGACTGCCAGATATACAGTAAAATAAGCAATTTATTGCGCTTACAATATTAAAAACAAATGAAGCATATCAACATCACCAATGTCCACGGCCTGAACAGGTCACTAGATGGTACTGCTCGAGGCATTTTGTCTATTCAGACTTCATCAGGAGCATTGTATCAGAATTGTAGATGGTCAGTGTGTAATATGGTATTGTTTCATCAAATCCACACTTGCTCCCAGCGTGGAAAATAAGAAAGTGAGTTACTGTAGCAACATTGTTCACATTAAATTTATTAAAAAAATTTGTCTGTACAAAAAAAGGTTTAGCGATATGTGGTTTCCTTTCTATAGGCAAGTCTCTGGCCTTTCCAATGACACATCTCATGACCTTATGGGGTGTATGGAATAGGAGACACAGGGTTCCAAAGAACCCCTGTATCTCTTACAATGGGATTTCCTTGGCTGGGCAAGGGAGAGGATCCTTGCTTATATCACCACACTCTTGCATGATGACCTCAGAGGGCAAGGGGAAAGGACACAGCTAGGGCTGACATCCAAGATATTCATGATTGATGATCATGCCATCTCTCGTTGTAGAGACTCATCAATGAGATACAGACGTCCTTGTCATAGACGTCATCGATGTTGTCACACAGAATTGCAAACAGAAAACATCTGTGTCTCATCCTCTGCAGTGAACGAGTTAAGGTTAGAGGAACCACCTAAATCATTAACTCAGTAACACATGCATTTCATGATTCCCATTAAATGCCTTCATCTCAATTTGAAACATATACAGAATGATGGGACAGCGCTTTCCAGAAGAAAATACTCCAAATCAAACGAATAAGAGGGGATATCTAAAATACAACAGTGCTTACTTTAAATAAATCACGTTTTATAAAGAGATTTGCAGAAGAATCCCATTTCTTTCTGCATATGATGTATTTGTGGGGAAATGTATTACCTTGTTAAATTTTCCTGGAGTCCTCAAAAAGATAAAGAATATTAAATAGTGCAATATTGTCTGCTATAATAATGAATGGGGACGCTAAGGGGTAAAAATTGCACTCGCAAATCTCCCCTTAGCAACCCCATTTTACCATTAGATTACGGGCAGGCGCTGAATCCAGCAGCCTGCTCCGTAACGGCCACTATGCTCCAGGATACCCGGGACAGCGCTAACGTGCCATCGTGAACATGCCCTCCATTGAGAGGAGACACTAACTGAGGATGCGGCTGTGACCCACGAAATGCGTTTTAGTGTACTACCCTTCTTTATTTTACCAATTTATTTTACTCTTTTATTGTGTATTTCACTTAATTTTAGAGGATTAAAAATGTTTTAAAACCAGCTGGTGAACGTTTTTCTCTTTTCATCGTGGCTAAGGCCTGTAGCAATACGCTCTAAGGAGATAGCCCTGTACAGAGGAGCCTGGCTGATCCATCTCCCACAGAGGAGCATCGCATCCCCTGCTGCAGAGCAAGACTACAGGCCCAGCACTTCCTGCCACTTTCTGGGGAAAGCTGGCATTCCCACACAAGTCGCCAGCTGCCTTCAAATCTGGTGTCTGACCTGAGACACCATCCCATGTGAGTGCGATCATTCTTATTTATGACATATGGTGTCAGGGTTTACTACTCTATGCCCTGTTTTATGTTTTCTTCGAGGCATTGAAGAGCATTTCATCATTTGTCTACTGGTGAAAACCTAGGCCATTATCCTCCATAAAGGAACTGACAGAAAGAAGCACTGAACTCTGCTCAACCTACCTTTATGCCCTCCATGGAGTCCACAGGAATTCATGGAAGCTTCGGCTGCCGGGTCACATGACCGGCAGCTGTCGAGAGATCTTGCAGGTCGGCGGAGTGATCATGGAGGGAGACTGCAGATTTTTTCCCCAGTCTCACTCTGCTCCCGGAGGCCAGAAGCGGTGGATCAGGCCGCTTTTCTAACCGTGGGATGAGAGGTAAATATTTGAGGTTTGGGGGGGTTTCAAACTGCTGGTAACTGATTCCGCAGAAGCAGAATCAGTTTGCTACAGCTCTAAACTGTAGCAAACGTTTTCAGTTAGCGGCAGCGGTTTCTAATTAGCTTTGTGATCCTAACCCTAATTACTCTCTGCTTTCTCTTTGCTCTCCCCATGTTAAGCATAGGGAGAGCGAAGTACAGTAAGCTCGCACTAAAAAGCGCTAATACCGATGCGCTAACGGATTTTTTAACCAGTTAGTGATCAGGAGATGATCTGTGCGGCACACTATCACCTCAATTAACCTAGCGCTAACGCTCATTTATGTGAGTGCTAGCATTAAGGAGGTGATAGGGCCCTTTGTGTTTTACCGATTCCAATCTAGATTGTAATTTAGGCCTTTCATCCCTCCTGAATGTTGTCTTGTCTTTCAGATATCTTTTAACTGTACAAACTATACCCTTGTGCAGAGCTGCAGATAAGGTTGTCACTATATAAATAAATAATAATAATGATTATGCAGAGTTGGCTTATATAGTTCAGAGAATTTTGTTTTTGTACAAGTTCAAAGCCAGAGCAGGAGCAAAATGAACTCTGTTGCCAGAGAGTGATAAGTGAAGAGATCATGCCGTTCACGTAAGTTTATTATAATGATCTGCCATGCGTCTGGACTATTTACAAAAAAGTCCCAAAAAAGTCCCAATCTCTGACCTTGGTTTTCTAGCCACCTGGTGAACTAGATACAACTGATCATACAATTATTGCCTCAATATCCAAAGAAAACATAGATCGTCACTTGTTGACATGCGTCCATCGGGTTCAGCCTCTCCCACATAACCTACTGCTGTTGATCCAAAAGAAGGCAAAAAACCCAGTCTGAATGCTTGCCAATATGCAACATACTGGGAAAAAATTCCTTCTTGACCCCAGAATGGCAGTCAGATTTCTCCTTGGATCAAGAAGATTTTACCCACATATTAAATATTATAACCCTTAATATTCTGTGTCTGCAGGAAGTCATCTAGTCGTTATTTAAAAGTCTGTACAGACTCTGACCCAACCACCTCAACAGGCAGAGAATTCCACAGCTTTATTGTTCTCACCGTAAAATAACCTTTCCTATGCTTTAAGCTAAATTTTCTTTCTTCCAGTCTAAATGGATGACCCCGTGTCCTGTGTATAGTCCTGTTAATGAATAGGTTATCAGACAATGGTTGATAATGGCCCCGTATATATTTATATAAGGTTATCAGATCCCCTCTAAGGCGCCGTTTCTCTAAACTAAACAGGTTTAAGCTTGTTAGTCTTGCCTCATAACTTAACCCTTCCATTCCCCTTATTAATTTAGTTGCCCGTCTCTGCACTTTTTCTAGCGCTATAATATCTTTTTTTAAGACCGGTGCCCAAAATTGCACGGCATATTCAAGGTGCGGCCTGACCATTGATTTATACAGAGGCAAAATTATGTTTTCATCCCGTGAGTGAACTCCCCTTTTAATGCATGCCAATACTTTGCTTGCCTTGGCGGCTGCTGTTTGACATTGCACATTGTTACTTAGTTTGAAGTCTATGATTATTCCCAAATCCTTCTCCTGCTTGGATTTCCCTAACTCCGTACCATTTAGGGTATAAATTACTTGTGTGTTCTTCACTCCAAAGTGCATAAGTTCTATTTGCATCCCATAGTTGCCATACTATTTAAATTTTGTTTCATTCCCTTTTTTAATTTTATTTATTTTAATTAATTTTCCTGTTTGCTCTGGGTCTGCTATCTGCCCCCCCATCATGATTCACTGCACCAGAGAATTTATGACCCTCCACAACCCCCTTTAATTCTACGTAACACCCAACCCCCTATGATGCTATGTAACCTTTTTTTTTTTTGCAGCACACACACCTTAAAAACTTGCTTCTACCTGGATCGGGCTCCATTCTCGCTTGCTCTCCACTCCCAGCTGGATTTAGCTGGGAAGCCTCCTCTTCTTTCAAAATTTGTCTTCTCAGTTTTAATCTTATCTGTTAAAATGTAAAGTCTTCTACTTTTAAACTAAAAAAATAGTTAACCAAAGTCTCTAATTGTGTTTTGTTTCACACGGTATAATGGGAATAAGCACAGATTCGAACCGAACCGAAAAAAAATCGGTGCACAAGCCTATTGGGCAGATCATTTATGAATATCGTGAATAGCAGGGGGCCGAGTATCGAACCTTAGGGTACTCCGCACGTTACTGGGAGGGGGAGGGAGGAGCTGCCAGAAATGGACACATGTTGTGATCGGTTCAATACATCTGATTGAAACCAGGTTAGCGTGCGATCACCAATACCAGAGTTTTTAAGTTTTTGTAGTAAGATGCCATGGTCTGTGTCAAAGGCCTTGGCAAAATCAAGGAAGATGGCTCCAGTTAGGTCTCCTTCTTCCATGCCAGCTTGGGTATCATTGCAAACTTTTAAAAGGGCGGTTGTAGTTGAGTGATTTGGACGAAGCCTGATTGATTTGGGGTTAAATAGTTTGAAAATTGATAACGTAATTGCGTGTACACTTATTTTTCCAAAATTTTTGACATAACAGGGAGCAATGAGATCTGACGGTAGTTGGATACCAAAGTACTGTCACCACTTTTATGGATAGATACCACTCTCACAGTCTTCCAGAGTTTGGGTTTGAGTTTGACATGAGGGTCCTATTCCCGTTGGAATTTACAATCTAGGTATTATCAAAAAAACCTCCAAACTAATCAGCTACAAATTTACCTATCAGAGTTCACAATGCAGTGGGGGGAGGAAATTTTTCCTATCACGCTTACCAGAGGGAGTAAGTTATAAAACACCCACACCTCTTACCATTAACAACTATCTCTCATTATAAAAAATACATAACGATAGCCAAGTTAGAGTGTGCTACAACCACTCTCCACAAATATGCCTAAAAGGCAATATTAAGCTACTGCCAGCTTCGGGACGCAGCTCTAAATATACTCACTTTTTTTTTAAAGCAACCAAAAAAAAGGGGTAAAGGAGAATCCCTCATTTAGGCCCCCTCCCCCAAGGCTAGAGTCTTCAATTGATAAATCCAGAGCCCTTTATAATAGCTTTTTATCCAGACTACCACCCCTTGGACCTAATGTCACCTTCTTCAAACCCATAAATCTCATATTGGACAAATCTGCTCCATAGCATGAGTTAATATGGGGTGAGACCGAAGTCTCAAGCTCTCTTTTTGTAGAGTTTTCAATTCCATACTTCTCCTACGGAACCTCCGAATGGTATTCCCCACGTTTAAAGCCCCACAAGAACAAGTTATCAGATAAATCAAGCCTTTGGTTCGACAATTGAAAAACTGTGTATTTAATAAAGATTTAATAAAGTTTATTATTTTTTTTGTGGGGAATCCTGCGAGACCAATGGTGATATTTAATGAGCAACTATGCTAATATTTTTGCTGCCAAAAATAGTATGGTACCAGCATAACATCTGTAGCCCTAGGGTTGTTGTCTGGGATCTACATATTTCTTCCTACTTTATTTTGGGTTATCCCCTCGCTAGTACCTATTTAGGTAATTAAATAATACCGCACGTTTTCTAGACTCCTTTCCATTTTTTGGTTTTTGTATATTTGACTCTCGAGTGCCACGCGAACGAGTGACGACAGTGTGTAATCGTCATTCCTATGGTGACAAACAAGATGCTCAGACTTGGATATATGAATATGGAACTGCTAAAACAGACATCAGGCCCCAGATACATGTATGCTCACACAACAGGCCCAGATACATATATACCCAGACAGAGGTGGCTCTAGACTTTGTGAGGCCTTAGGCGAAACTTAAATATGAGGCCCCACTAACGGCCACAATAAAAAAAAAGGAAAGCAATAATTAGTAACGCTGTAATTGCATATTAAGACTAGCCTTAATAATTTGTCATTTCTAGAATTCTATTGGTCTCATAACCAGTTATTTAAATCAATTATCTATAGTCAGAGTATATTGGCCTCTGGGTGTCTGGGTGTCTGGGCATCTGGGTCAAAGTAGAATTGTGTTTGATCCTCCTCTGGGATGGGTAATCCTTTCCACGGTGGGGCCTCTGCAGCTCTGCTCTTTCTGTCCCCCTGGCTGTCCAACTTACTGTCACGCGGCGCCAACCTGATGAGTTGAGCAGTTTTTTGCAAACAGCGTTTCAATTTTGACACTTTCAAGCATTTTGTGTTTTTTTTTTTATATGCCGTTTGTTGAGCTTGTTTTACCGGGGACTGGTCGGTGCTGTGTTCAGCGTATTTTTTGTGGTGGTTCTGGTGGGCTTTCAGTGAGTGTTCGGTGAGTTTTCGCCAGTTTTCCCTGCCCTTCGGGGACCCTGTGGTGAATGCTGAATTCACCGCAGGGTGGGGAACTTTGATTCCACGACGTGCAGCGCACCGAAATGTCGCCAACATTTTGGTGCTCTCTTTATAACCCCTTATATATTTCCATTTCATTTACTTTCTCAGAGAAAGGAATACAAAAAGTGTGATTTTTGATGCAATGCTTTGTGAGGTGTAATTTTGATATTTTTTTTAAAAAAAGCTGTGTTTTACATTATACCTGACATATATACTTGTATTTCTGAACAAGGTATCATATTAATTTATTTTTAAAAAAAGCACTGCTACAAGAGAATGAAACTTACAAACAAAGGACAAGAGTAGCGAGTAGGAGGAGTCTCAACATTTTCAGCCTGTTATTGGTAAAGTCCCTACAAATATGCCCTCCCCTTAAATACGTATAACTGAAGAGTTGCACCACTAATTTTCCGAAGTCATTATATGTGGGAATACATTCAGGTGTTATAAAATTTCAGTTGGAAATTATTTCTCAGTATTTTCTGTAAAACAATTACCTATTACGTGCTGTGTCTTCAAGGACACAGAATATTTATATACACTGCCTCTATTTTTATAATTTAAGTTTAACTACATAGGAAACATTAACCAATCCTTTGTAAGCCAATATTATAAACCTTTTCATGGATGTTCTTTCTAGTATGCACATTAATTTGATGATTCTAAAATCAGTCATAAAAGTTGTAGCTATTTCATATTACAATTATTTAATAATTGCCAACATATTCCACAGTGCTATACAAAGGGTGGGAACAAAACAAACATAAAATTAACAAATAGTTTTGACACACAGAATGATAGGAAAGGAGTATTTCTATCTAGTAAAAGTAAAAATCCAATCAACAAAGTGATAGTCCTCCGTGTATGTGTTCTTTCATAGCAAAGTTTGAATTGTTATGCATTTTTATGCACTTTGAGAGACTATAAACCTAACCACACAGCTTACAGGAGCCAATACGTTTGGTTTTGCAAAAGTATCTGTTTGAGCTAAACCTCGTTCTCATTTCTCATCAATACACGAGAGAATTCTCTGCTGAGCTATATTTGTAATCTCTGCTTTTTTGTCAGGATAACTCTTCTGTTTTGTTACAATTACACATGGACAGTATATTTTATTAAACATTGAGGAATAAACAGTCAACTAGAGATGTGCACACGTTTTTTTTTTCGTTTCGGCACGTTCGGTTTTCAAAAGTTTTGTTTCGGATCGTTTCGGGCCATTTCCGTTTCGGCCTCTTGTTTCGTATAGATTTTTGTTTCGTGAAATTGGGGAATTTTGGTATTTCGGATCGTCTGTTCTCTTCGTTTCAAAGGGTCCATTTTGTTTTCACTTTAGACGTATGGTATTTTGGATACTCCAATATTTCGGTCGATACAGTAATCCTGCCGATTCGTTCCTTCGGACGTATCATTTTTTATGAAAGATCCTTTTTTTCTTATGAATATGAATTGCACAACTTTATTTAGACTGGGGATTTAGGGAAAAGCTAATTAAATATTTAAAATAAATATATTATTGATGCAGAAAGACAGCACTGGAACAAGTGAAAAAAGTGACAGACGATACGAAATGACAAAATCAGCAACGGAACCGAAACGGACTCGAAACGATACGAAAATAAGTTGTCCGAAATTAACCAAAACGGAACCGAAATCGCGAATAGAACGAAAATGACTTGCGATTTTACAAACTTCATGTCCATACGAAATAATGAATTTGTTTCGTTTCGTATCGGGAAATATTTCGGATGGTGTGTATTTCGTTGCCGGTCCAGTTCGGAACATTGGACGAATCCGAAGCACCGAATCGGCCCGTTTTGTGAGAAGAACTAATCGGTACGAAATGAAACACACATTCCTACAGTTAAAGGAATGTATATGCTGTTGCTTCTGCTTCAACACATTAGACATTGTTTTTTATTATCACCATTGACCATAATATAACAAATTGCAATAACATATTTTTCCACATATTTCATTTTGTCTTTGAATTGTGGAATATTTTTCAAATAAATAAAAAATTATCAAATTACAAGACTTTTAATTTTTTTTGGAGTATTTCAGACATTTAAATTGCATTTTTTAATTAATTTTTATGCTTACAGAGATTAGCATTGGGCATGACTGGTGATAAACTGAACCCCTTACCTTGGTCTGCTCATCACCATTTCACCAGAGGTCCTTCAGGGGACTTGCTGTCCTATTTCAGTCTTATATGTATAATTTTTGAGTAATTTCTTGGCCCTAAGGCTCAAAATTCTCTGCCTAGTAGGTACCCAATGTCAGGAGGCACTGATATTTGCACCTCACCCCACCCTGTCACTTGAGACATATTAGCGCTTGGGCAGATCCAGACCTCTCCCAGCTGAGAAATAGTCAGGAGCTACAGGAGAAGGGCTCCAAGGGTTTTGCTTCAGACATTATAGGGTCTATTCACAAAGCACCGAAATTGTGTGCAACTTTGGTGCTTTGTGTTTCGCTGCATTCTGGCAATACCGTTTTGCAGAAAATACTGTGAATTCACTATGTAGCGAATGGTCACCATATTTTGCTGAAATTAGAGTCGCCGAAGCAGTTATCAGACATTGGCAAAAACTGCCTTTACAGACAGTGATATGCTACTGAAGGAGGATTTCCTGGTGACGCTGGCCAAGACTGAGGTCCCCACTGGCACTTTATAGTAGGCCCAGAACCTCAGCAGAGCGCTCCGAAACCAAGAATGGGTGGAGGGCTGGAAAAATTAGATATGTTCTGGCCGACATGATACATGACTAAGGCTTTGGCCGAAACGTTGTAGTATTTTCTCCCAAATTGCGGTGAATAAATTTTGATATGGCAGCAAGAATTCGGTGTGGCCAATCTTCCTTTTGATTGATGTTCTGGCCGGCAGTGGGAGAGGCTGTGGCCATCCCCAATGAACATGGAAGATGCGATGTAGCTGGCCCAGGTCCCCAGCTCGAGATGATAGTCATCACAGAGGTCAAGGACTGCATTTTGTTCATGGAGGAGCCCAAGAAAAAGGCATGGAAGGTGGGAGAATGGGGGTCCAGCAGAGAAGCAACATTAACAGATGTGACCCAGTTGGGGTACGGAGATCTGTTACAGCATCATAACCTATTGGAGCCATTTTTATTAATGTAATTTAGAACAAAAGCAAAGTATCATATCTACACCGCTATGTGCTAAGCTCATTTTTACTATTAGTTGCTCATTACATTTAGACTCTATTTGAAGTAATATGTAATTTTTTTCAACAAACTTTGAAGATTCAAATTATATTATTACTGTGTGCATGCGTCATGTCACAGCAGAATGCTACAACAAAAAAAATAATCAAAAAAGTATAATTTAAATTTGGATTTACAAATATTTGTGGCATGTAAATTTATTTTTAAAAATGTTGTAGTCCAAACCTTCATGGTTATATATCCTATGGGTAGTCTTACTGCATTTTTCTGAGGAAATATGCAGTTTTAAACAAAATTGAAAATAAATTTAAGTTTTCTCTTGTATTTTTGGTACATTTTGTTTCATAAATAATTTGACTATGTAAGAAACACCGAACTAACTCACAGCATGGGAAATGAAAAGACGAGTAATGGCAGTGGCATTGTTCACTTTATTTGTGAAAGTAGTCAATGTCACTGCCTTACAACAAAATAAATGTACATATATTTTTTAAAAAATTTATTTTCAGTTTATTTTTCATTTTACTTGGTCACGGTTGAAATAAGTGGAAAGACCACATCCAATGACACCTCACTTGATCTTTTGGGGGTGTATAGAACTGGAGATACAGATGTCCAAATGACTATCACCAATCCTTCCACCAGTTTACCAGCTAGAATTGTAGATGGAACAAATATAGAACACATAGGGTTATACCCCAAAACAAGGACAGCACGCCTGTAGAGCGCTGATTGACCACTCACAGACTGTTTGTTGATAGAAGGCTCATCTCTGGTTCTTTACTTGTTCCCCCAATTTAGATGATTTGCCTTGTAGGGAAAAATGAACACAATAGTGCAGACTGCCAGATATACAGTAAAATAAGCAATTTATTGCGCTTACAATATTAAAAACAAATGAAGCATATCAACATCACCAATGTCCACGGCCTGAACAGGTCACTAGATGGTACTGCTCGAGGCATTTTGTCTATTCAGACTTCATCAGGAGCATTGTATCAGAATTGTAGATGGTCAGTGTGTAATATGGTATTGTTTCATCAAATCCACACTTGCTCCCAGCGTGGAAAATAAGAAAGTGAGTTACTGTAGCAACATTGTTCACATTAAATTTATTAAAAAAATTTGTCTGTACAAAAAAAGGTTTAGCGATATGTGGTTTCCTTTCTATAGGCAAGTCTCTGGCCTTTCCAATGACACATCTCATGACCTTATGGGGTGTATGGAATAGGAGACACAGGGTTCCAAAGAACCCCTGTATCTCTTACAATGGGATTTCCTTGGCTGGGCAAGGGAGAGGATCCTTGCTTATATCACCACACTCTTGCATGATGACCTCAGAGGGCAAGGGGAAAGGACACAGCTAGGGCTGACATCCAAGATATTCATGATTGATGATCATGCCATCTCTCGTTGTAGAGACTCATCAATGAGATACAGACGTCCTTGTCATAGACGTCATCGATGTTGTCACACAGAATTGCAAACAGAAAACATCTGTGTCTCATCCTCTGCAGTGAACGAGTTAAGGTTAGAGGAACCACCTAAATCATTAACTCAGTAACACATGCATTTCATGATTCCCATTAAATGCCTTCATCTCAATTTGAAACATATACAGAATGATGGGACAGCGCTTTCCAGAAGAAAATACTCCAAATCAAACGAATAAGAGGGGATATCTAAAATACAACAGTGCTTACTTTAAATAAATCACGTTTTATAAAGAGATTTGCAGAAGAATCCCATTTCTTTCTGCATATGATGTATTTGTGGGGAAATGTATTACCTTGTTAAATTTTCCTGGAGTCCTCAAAAAGATAAAGAATATTAAATAGTGCAATATTGTCTGCTATAATAATGAATGGGGACGCTAAGGGGTAAAAATTGCACTCGCAAATCTCCCCTTAGCAACCCCATTTTACCATTAGATTACGGGCAGGCGCTGAATCCAGCAGCCTGCTCCGTAACGGCCACTATGCTCCAGGATACCCGGGACAGCGCTAACGTGCCATCGTGAACATGCCCTCCATTGAGAGGAGACACTAACTGAGGATGCGGCTGTGACCCACGAAATGCGTTTTAGTGTACTACCCTTCTTTATTTTACCAATTTATTTTACTCTTTTATTGTGTATTTCACTTAATTTTAGAGGATTAAAAATGTTTTAAAACCAGCTGGTGAACGTTTTTCTCTTTTCATCGTGGCTAAGGCCTGTAGCAATACGCTCTAAGGAGATAGCCCTGTACAGAGGAGCCTGGCTGATCCATCTCCCACAGAGGAGCATCGCATCCCCTGCTGCAGAGCAAGACTACAGGCCCAGCACTTCCTGCCACTTTCTGGGGAAAGCTGGCATTCCCACACAAGTCGCCAGCTGCCTTCAAATCTGGTGTCTGACCTGAGACACCATCCCATGTGAGTGCGATCATTCTTTTTATGACATATGGTGTCAGGGTTTACTACTCTATGCCCTGTTTTATGTTTTCTTCGAGGCATTGAAGAGCATTTCATCATTTGTCTACTGGTGAAAACCTAGGCCATTATCCTCCATAAAGGAACTGACAGAAAGAAGCACTGAACTCTGCTCAACCTACCTTTATGCCCTCCATGGAGTCCACAGGAATTCATGGAAGCTTCGGCTGCCGGGTCACATGACCGGCAGCTGTCGAGAGATCTTGCAGGTCGGCGGAGTGATCATGGAGGGAGACTGCAGATTTTTTCCCCAGTCTCACTCTGCTCCCGGAGGCCAGAAGTGGTGGATCAGGCGCTTTTCTAACCGCGGGATGAGAGGTAAATATTTGAGGTTTGGGGGGTTTCAAACTGCTGGTAACTGATTCCGCAGAAGCAGAATCAGTTTGCTACAGCTCTAAGCTGTAGCAAACGTTTTCAGTTAGCGGCAGCGGTTTCTAATTAGCTTTGTGATCCTAACCCTAATTACTCTCTGCTTTCTCTTTGCTCTCCCCATGTTAAGCATAGGGAGAGCGAAGTACAGTAAGCTCGCACTAAACAGCGCTAATACCGATGCGCTAACGGATTTTTTAACCAGTTAGTGATCAGGAGATGATCTGTGCGGCACACTATCACCTCAATTAACCTAGCGCTAACGCTCATTTATGTGAGTGCTAGCATTAAGGAGGTGATAGGGCCCTTTGTGTTTTACCGATTCCAATCTAGATTGTAATTTAGGCCTTTCATCCCTCCTGAATGTTGTCTTGTCTTTCAGATATCTTTTAACTGTACAAACTATACCCTTGTGCAGAGCTGCAGATAAGGTTGTCACTATATAAATAAAGAATAATAATAATGATTATGCAGAGTTGGCTTATATAGTTCAGAGAATTTTGTCTTTGTACAAGTTCAAAGCCAGAGCAGGAGGAAAATGAACTCTGTTGCCAGAGAGTGATAAGTGAAGAGTTCATGCTGTTCATGTGAGTTTATTATAATGATCTGCCATGCGTCTGGACTATTTACAAAAAGGTCCCAATCTCTGACCTTGGTTTTCTAGCCACCTGGTGAACTAGATACAACTGATCATACAATTATTGCCTCAATATCCAAAGAAAACATAGATCGTCACTTGTTGATCTGTCAAAATCTTGCCATTGATTTTTTTGAACTCACTGACATAAGTAATTTTACTTTCACCTCATCAATACGCTACATCTTTAATAGTTCTATTTGCATCCCATAGTTGCCATACTATTTAAATTTTGTTTCATTCCCTTTTTTAATTTTATTTATTTTAATTAATTTTCCTGTTTGCTCTGGGTCTGCTATCTGCCCCCCATCATGATTCACTGCACCAGAGAATTTATGACCCTCCACAACCCCCTTTCATTCTACGTAACACCCAACCCCCTATGATGCTATGTAACCTTTTTTTTTTGCAGCACACACACCTTAAAAACTTGCTTCTACCTGGATCGGGCTCCATTCTCGCTTGCTCTCCACTCCCAGCTGGATTGAGCTGGGAAGCCTCCTCTTCTGTCAAAATTTGTCTTCTCAGTTTTAATCTTATCTGTTAAAATGTAAAGTCTTCTACTTTTAAACTAAAAAAATAGTTAACCAAAGTCTCTAATTGTGTTTTGTTTCAAACGGTATAATGGGAATAAGCACAGATTACATATTTTTTTCTTATGTTTTATACATGTTGCTGGGTTGGATACATCTGGTGGTTGCAGCCGCCCCATTGGGGAATAGGCGTGACCCCACCCCTCCTGTACTATGTATGTTTAATTGTACTTCCAGCCAGGTCATCATTGCAGCATGCTCCGCTCTGTGTCTTTGTTTTTTGATCCCAAGGTGGATTTTTTCTGGGAGGGCATAAATAGGAGCCCACCAGTCTACCTCATGACTGAAAAGCAGCCTGAGCAGTGATGCTTCGCTACACAGTAGCCTGTGGCTTCATTTTTGGATAGGACTCACTAGAGGTGCCTTGATGTTTGGCAGGTGAGCTTACTCTCTTAATGGCCATTAATAGAAACCAAAGCCTCTAATTGTGTTTTGTTTCACATGGTATAATGGGAATATGTCAGAGAGTTTATTCAAATAAGAAATTTATATGAGATATAAACAATAATAAAACTATCTCATCCACAATATTTCTCAGAAAAGTCTCTTGAGTCTGTTTTCACTTGTGCATTTTGTTTACAAAAATACCACCACAACCAAACTAGGTAAAAATATATATATTTATTACGTATGCAAAATGATTTATTCTCACAACAAGAAATCAAGGATTTATAAAAACAACAACCATCAGTGGCCGACATATAAAAATGTTCCACCGCTCTAAGTTCCTCCATACGACGAAACCATTCCCGCAAAGGTGGTGGGGCGACCTGTTTCCAGTATAAGGGGATCAGACTCTTGGCAACATTCAATATGCGGGGCAGGATGGTGCAACAATATTTTTAGGATAAATTAATATCCTTTTTATCAGACTCTTCTTATATTTCTATACTGCAGGTTAGAAATATATCAAAGGTTCTGATCTAACGATATCAGAGATAAATCTCAGTCTATATCCAATGCAATATACAACACCTATATATATATATATTTACATTAATTCCACTTAAATTGCTTTCATACTTTAGTTGTTCCAACTGGATTTAGTCTTTCCTGCGAACTTCGTATGATATCAGTGGATGTACTGAGTTAAATGGAGAGTGTGTGAGAATTTGTGAGAATCTTATAGAAAAGTTTCTATAAACAGTTAGAGTTTCTTTGTCTCTCCTTGAGCCTCTCCATGAGCATGGCTCATTTCTGCATGTTCTTTGTTCATGATATGAGTGAGAGGAAGAATGAGTGCATGAGAGGAAGACATGAAACTGAATGAATGAATGTCTTGACTGAAAGAAGTGAATCGAATGAATGCCTCTATGTTCTCTGTGGTTAGACAGATATAAGGCGTTTGACATCACTTATCACGTGACTTCTAATTAACATATCTATATGTTCAATCATATTCAATGGTGCCTGCCAACTCATAGTATAACACTAGAGAGCAGTGTTGATTTAAATATAAAATTGCAATAATTAATTCCTATTTTCCTCTATTTATTCTTTATTTATTTGACATAGGTCATAAGTCAATCTTCCCTTATCTGAATCTTATAGTCATACAAAGAACGTTTCAATTTCCCTCAGACTTTTGTCTGTGTACGCCACTTTTAAATTTAGTTTCAGCCTCCTCTTCTTTTAAAATTTGTCTTCTCAGTTTTAATATTATCTGTTAAAATGTAAAGTCTTCTACTTTTAAACTAAAAAAATAGTTCTAAGTCTTTTACTTATTTATCATAGTTATACACTACAAAAATATTAAAACTACTAAATATTGGATACATAAAATATATATAAATATATATTTTTGTAGAATAGATATTCATTTAGAAACCTTAGTAAAATATATTTTGTTCAAAAACTTCTTAGCTAAAAAAATAACCCTTGCCCTGTCTAGCACTTATCTACTGTTAAATTCTATCTCTATTATAATTACCATAAACCTTTTTCAAGTTTCTTCTTATATATCAAAACCGAAGTAAGGCGCTGCGCGACTCTGATCAGAGGAGACGATAGACACAACCACACCGAGATATGGCAGATTATCATCTGATCAGTCCGTGGTCTGTCAGGTTTGTTTATTGTTTCAACATCCAATAGAAATGTTCGTTATATAAAAACTTCCTGCAGTGTTCACTCCCAACATAGGAATGTGATACAACAACCAATCAGAGCAGATACATTTCTACATCAGAGTTTAACCAACAGTGAGACAAAATTACTACATTTGATTCAGAGATGGCTTTTTTCTAGCTTATGGTCTGTTCACACACCCTTTCCTGCACACAAAGGAAATGGCTGAATTCCACAGGCTAACATCCTATGCAAGTAAAAGACTTGCAGGGTTTGACACTTATAATGGGGGGGGGTGGATTTCACACTAATGCTAAATTAAAAAACTACCTATCATATTAAAATACCTTTCAATCGTCTCATTGATCACATATACAATCGTCATCACAAAAATGGATGAAACAAACTAGACAATTGAACTAATTATACCTGGGGCCATAGTATCCTCGCCTAATACCTGTACGATATACGAAAAGGATTCCCCAAGGAGGCCCTTTATGAGCATAAAATATACTTATCTGTCTAGATTCACTCTACAAGCGAACCACATTTGGAGTTTGGGCCAAAATACCTAATCTAGACATTGAATAACTATTTATTCCCATTTCCCAAAATGTACTTCACCGAACAAGAAAAATATAATAACTTGAATGTAAAAGGTTATTTATCTAATAATCAACATGAGTCAGATCTATATCTGTGTGTTTTCCTATGTTCAGCTTCACTCCACAGACCGCATACACACCTGCATTCATAAACACACTCTCAAGAAATACATTCTCATTTTCCCAAATCCATTCCTTTCTCACACTTATCTAGGGGATTAAATAAAAAAAATAATATTCCATAATCTAATACCGTAGTCCACAGTGCGAGATCAAGGTCTGTTCTTTTTCAACATCCCAGCTTGAGACGCATAATCATTAAATGTCATCAGAGCTCCCACCATAGGGACTCCTGAACAAGCAGTCTCTTTGCGCTGGTTGCTTATTACATGTGACCTTTGACCTTGACACAAAATGTCCATGATTCATTCCATATGCAGTCATTGTGACTGTCAGGTTTCTTGATGATGCGATATGGTTGTAGCAACAATAAATAAAATAAAAAAGAAAAGAAAATATGGTATACCCCGCTAATCATATACATCCATTCATTCATTGTCACTCTCAAATGCACAAAAACAATAAAAATGTTAATTTACACAAGAAGAGACACAGATAATAAATTTTAAAATTTCCCCGCAAAGCCTATCGGCCTCACGCAACGAGAAAAAAATGATACTACTTCTGACTTGTTGTTAGAGAAAAACATATATATACGCAACTTTGGCTCAAAAGGGAAATAGCCGAAGTGCATATTCCACCCATTTTAAATATCAAAAAAAAATATTTAATTAGTATCCTATTCAGTCTTGTTCGGTGTTTTGAAACAAACCTGGTGTTTATAAAACACACCAATCCTCAAATGAAATAAAAAAAAATAAAAACAACTTTAATTTTACCGAATTAAAACTTTCCATTTACCACTATATATGTCAGGAAACGTATTTATGCAAATGCATTAAATTATATGTTCCTAAATACATTAATTAACTCTAAATTAATTGGTTTGATCTTCAATAATCCTAAATGTGTCAGGGAATTTGAACAATATTATTTGTAACCAAACAACAATAATAATAAAATATAAAATAATAAAAGACACAAAATAATTATCACTTAGACGACAACACAAAGATAATCCATCAGCATATAAAAATACATTATCTTCTTTCTTTGTCTTCTGTCTTATTGGTTGAAAATAACAGTTTTGTAAAACTGACATGTCTTAAGCTTTATTTCCAAATCAATGATCTTCTTTAATCGCATGATTTATTGATGAGTTGTCGATAAACTAGAATGTTTTATTGCCTGGTGTCTGATAATTCCTTATTATCCGGTTGATATAACATTGCAATGTGAAATGATAATGTGTTTGAGTAAATTTCCTTCAATTCCAACAGCTTTATCAATATTGGTATCACATAATCTTCCATCTAGCTTGAGCAAAGTTGGCATGCATGGGTAATTTTCGCCTGAAGTAAAAACTTGGGAAAAAAATGTATTATTAACCTGTCAAAAACTTTAAAATTCATATGGTTAAAATACTTTTAAAAATGGAGAAAAAAAAATGCAACACATTTTTGGACGCAAAGAAAAAGGAGTGGTCATGAGAGAGAGAGAAAATGCAGGGGCTGGGAGAAAAATTTGAAAACTGTTTTTTTTTTTATACTTTTGCAACGTCACCAATTTTCTCAAAATGCTCTTCAATTCAAATAAAAAAATAAATAACCAAAATATCATGAACTGGGAAAGAAAGTATAGAAGGGCATGTTAAAAACGTGACGCGTTAACTAGCACAAAGTTCTCAGAGGAAACTCAGAGAATAAGATAAAACTAGACATCTAGCTACCACTGCAGAAAAAAGAAAACAATCAAACAATACTCAGATACCAAACTACAACCTTCCATCTCCCTTAGTCAACTAAAATAAAAACAAATGAAAAAAACACCTTCTCTCATTTGAAATCTGCCTATATTCCTTTGTACATCGCTACTAAACCTGTAGGCGCTTTCCTTTAAACTTTCACTCAAATCCTTCAGCTTTATATAGAAACATAGAAACATAGAAAAATGTCGGCAGATAAGAACCTTTCGGCCCATCTAGTCTGCCCAATTACATGGATACTTTACCTGGATTTATCTTTTGTTTAGGCCTTATGCCTATCCCATGCCTGCTTAAATTCAATTACTGTTTTGGCCTCTACCACTTCAACTGGAAGACTGTTCCATGTATCCACCACCCTCTCAGTAAAATAATGCTTTCTGATGTTTCTTTTAACCCCTTAGTGACCAGGCGGTTTTACACAAATCCGTCTTTTAGTGACCGCTGCTGTTTTTACGTTTCTGCGCTGTTAGTGTTTAGGTCAAATTTTCCTCTTACTCGCTTATTCAACCCACACATATTATACACCCTTTTTCCCGCCATTAAATGGACTTTCTAGAAATGACATTATTTCCATCATATCGAATAATTTACTATAAAAAAAAATATGAAATATGAGGAAAAAAATGGTAAAAACACACTTTTTTGTAATTTAATCCCCAAAATCTACAACCACCCAAAACGACCCCGGCTAAATAGGTTCAAAATTTTGTCCCGAGACTAGAAATACCCAATTTTTACATGCGTTTGCTGTTTAACCCCTTTACTGCTGAGACAGTTCACCTATGTGCGCTGCGCTCATTCTGACTATTTTGTGCTAATTATTTTTAGATGACAGCCTAGGTCCTATTTAATTAAACCCCCCCAGACAAAAAATACTTTTAAAAAAAAAACATTTTTTTATTTTATTCAATTTTTTTTTTTTTATTTAATTTTTTTTAAATTTTTTTTTTTAAAACCATACCTGGTCATGTTTGGTATCATTTGAAAGGCCATAATCAGGCCTTTCAAATGATGGCAAATATGACCATCTAGCTGGTCGGGAGATAAAGGGATCCTTAGGATCCCCTTATCTCTACATGGCAGCTAGAGGGTTAACTGGCCCACTGACAGGGCCGGTGCTAGGCTATTTTGCGCCCTAGGCCAGACCAACTACTTGCGCCCCCCCAAAAAAAAACTTGTGACATGTGTGAACGTATCACAGAGCTCCACAGCAATAACGCTCACAGTAACAGACGGTGTGTATGAGTGTATCACAAAGCTCCACAGCAATAAAGCTCACAGTAATGTTCGGTGTGTATGAATGTATCACAGAGCTCCACATACCCCCACCCAATGTCCCACACACACACACACACAAATCCATCCATCCACACACACACACACAAATCCATCCACACACACACACACAAATCCATCCACACACACACACAAATCCATCCACACACATCCACACACAATCTTACCCTCACAGCCGTGGTTGAGCCCTGGCTTCGGGCCTGGTGGTGTCCCCAGAGGCTTCGGGCCTGGTGGTGTCCCCAGAGGCTTCGGGCCTGGTGGTGTCCCCAGAAGCTTCAGGCCTGATGCTGTCCCCAGAGGCTTGGGGCCTGATGGTCTTCCCAGGCCATCACGGCGGCCAGGCCGGAGCCAATCAGGAGGGTGGTGAGCGTGGTGTTGACCAGCACGTTGCCCAGCAGCAGGGAGCACAGCAGGTAGTTGCCCTGACAGTGCACCGGCTCGATCTTGCTGGCATAGCGCCTTTCCCGCTCAGAGCCGCAGCGCTGCACCACCCGCAGCTCCATGGGGTCCAGCGCCATCAGACCCAGGTTGAGGCCGCTGTAGATGCCTGACAGGGCGAGCAGCACCACGATGATGCAGCCCTGCAGCAGCAACGGCCTTTCCAACCCCAGCACCCGCAGCCGCCTGTCCGGTGCATCGTGCAGCCGCCAGGGCATGTCGGGTCCCCACCGCGTGCACAGCGCGTACTCCCGCCGGCTCTGGCTGTTCCTCAGGGGCAGCACCTTCAGGCGCAGCAGGCCCGCTGTGCCCTCCTCGCTGACGTTCAGGCCGGCCAGCAGATTGTTGCACTCCTCCAGGCAGCTGCGGTTATCCTGCTGGCGGGCCAGGGAGGGCCTCGGTGAAGGTCAGCAGAGCGGAGCTGTCGGCATGCAGGTGGGGCCGTAGAGACGAAACAGGAGCCGGCTGCCCTCCGTCACTTCCAGCACCCCGCTGCTGGAGAGGTGGGGCAGGGGCTCGCTGGTCTCCAGTGGGGGCGGGTACTGGCCTGTTGAGTGAGGCGGGTGGTGTTGCTAGGTTTTGCGCCGTGCAGCTGCTCCAGGGCTATGCTGTCTGGGCAGGGGCGCTTCATGCCACCTGCTGCATGGATGGTCCGGCCCTGCCTGTGGAGCTCGGCTGCGCCCTAGGCGGCGCTGCGCTCTAGGCGG
Organism: Leptobrachium leishanense; assembly: GCA_009667805.1. NCBI lineage: Eukaryota > Metazoa > Chordata > Amphibia > Anura > Megophryidae > Leptobrachium > Leptobrachium leishanense. The sequence continues at coordinate 372,124,525 of CM019064.1, forward strand.
CCGCCTAGCTGGCCTAGCGGCAGCACTGGCCCTGCCCACTGACATCCTCACACATATGGTGAGGTTGTCAGTGGGTGTGGGGGACCTGGAGGCTTGGCTGACATCCAAGATGTCAGCCCCCCTCCAGGTTTGAATCGCATTTTGGCGCCAATTGGCGCCGCAACGTGATCCGGCGGCGAAACGGTTAATGCCATACACCGCTGGAAAGGGGAGGCTCTCCCCTCTCCAGCGGTGCAAACGGCATCTCCCTAGCTTCAATGGTTGGGGAGATAGAGGGCTCCGAAGGAGCCCCCTCCCCTCCATTGAAATCCATGGGGACGCCTGCTGATGACGTCACCACGCAGTGTGGCGATGTCATCAGCCTCGCCTGCCCATGTAAATCACATGGGCAGGCTTCCTCCCTGCCAGATCGCCGTGGGATCCGGCGAGGGAGGTGAGTATCGGGCGGGAGGGGGATTAGGCGCCGCTGACGTACCCTGTACGTCCGCGGGTCTAAGGGAGACCCGAGGACAAGACGTACAGGGTACGTCAGCGGCCCTTAAGGGGTTAAACCTTTGCCCCTCTAATCTAAGACTATGTCCTCTTGTTTTGCTACTTTGTTTCCTTTTAAATATACTCCCTTCCTCTACCTTCTGGATTCCCTTTACGTATTTAAATGTTTCTATCATATCTCCTCTGTCTCGTCTTTTTTCCAAGCTGTACATGTTAAGATCATTAAGCCTTTCCTGGTAACTTTTCTCCTTCAAGCCGTACACCATTTTAGTAGCCCTTCTCTGAACTCTCTCTAAGATGTCTATATCCTTCTGGAGATACGGTCTCCAGTACTGCACACAGTACTCCAAGTGAGGTCTCACCAGTGCTCTGTACAGTGGCATGAGCACTTCCCTTTTCCTACTGCTAATACCTCTCCCTACACAACCAAGCATTCTGCTAGCATTTCCTGCTGCTCTATTACATTGACTACTTACCTGTAGATCCTCTGCAATAATAACCCCTAAATCCCTTTCCTCAGATGTTGAGGTTAGGACTGTATCAAATATTCTATATTCAGCCCTTGGGTTTTTACGTCCCAGGTGCATTATCTTGCACTTATCCACGTTAAAACTCAATTGCCACAGCTCCGACCACTTTTTTAGTTTACCTAAATCATTTGTCATTTGGCTGATCCCTCCAGGAACGTCAACCCTGTTGCAAATCTTTGTGTCATCAGCAAAAAGACATACTTTTCCATTAATACCTTCTGCAATATCACTAATAAAAATATTAAATAGAATGGGTCCAAGTACTGACCCCTGAGGTACCCCACTGGTAACAAGACCTTGCGCCGAATAAACTCCATTTACCACAACCCTCTGTTGCCTGTCTCTCAGCCACTGCCTAATCCATTCAACAATATTGGAATCCAAGCTCAAAGATTGCAATTTATTGATAAGCCTTCTATGCGGAACAGTATCAAAAGCCTTACTGAAATCTAAATAAGCAATGTCTACTGCACCACCTGTGTCTATTATTTTTGTTACCCAATCAAAAAAATCAATAAGATTAGTTTGGCATGATCTCCCTGAGGTAAACCCATGTTGTTTCTGATCCTGTAATCTATGTGTTTTTAGATGGTCAACAATCCTTTCCTTTAACATGGTTTCCATTAATTTCCCCACTACTGACGTAAGACTAACTGGCCTATAGTTCCCAGATTCCTCCCTACTACCCTTCTTGTGAATGGGCACAACATTTGCTAATTTCCAGTCTTCTGGGACGACTCCCGTTAGCAAGGATTGGTTAAATAAATCTGTTAACGGTTTTGCTATTAAATCACTGAGCTCTTTTAATAATTTAGGGTGGATCCCATCAGGCCCCATTGACTTATTTGTCTTTACTTTAGACAGCTGCTGTAGAACCTCCTCCTCTGTAAACTGATATGTAATTGTCTTGTTAGTGTTTCCTCCAACTGAGGTCCCTTTCCTTCCTTTTCTTCTGCAAAGACTGAACAAAAATATTCATTGAGGCAGTCAGTGAGACTTTTATCCTCTTCTACATACCTTCCTTCCTTTGTTTTTAATCTAACTAATCCTTGTCTTACTTTTATTTTCTCGTTTATGTATCTAAAAAATGTTTTGTCCCCCTTTTTTACTGACTGAGCTATTTTCTCTTCTGCGTGTGCTTTGGAAGCTCTTATAAATTGCTTTGCCTCTTTCTGCCTAATCTTATAGGTTTGCCTATCTTCTTCACTCTGAGTTGTTTTATAATTATTGAATGCTGTCTTTTTGTTCTTCACTATTTTGGCCACTTCTGCAGAGTACCACAGTGGTTTCTTCCCTTTTTTGTTTTTGCTAACAAGTCGAATGCAATTGCCTGTGGCCTTTAGACATGTGCATTCGTTTTAGTACTAAAACGATTTAGTCTGAATTTTGGGATAATTTAGTTTTCGTACGAGTCAAGAGAAACGAAACTGCTCAGTACAAAAAACGAAAGAAACTAAAATAAAATGCACTACATTTTAGTTTCAGTCCTTTTTGTGATATTACATTGATGAGTGAAGGAAACCAGCAATGAAGAGCACAACACCTGAAGTTCTGCACCCTCCACATGCCAATGCAGTAGGATGTTCTATACAGAGAGGGGCATTAATTAATGCAGGAGGATGTTCTATACATTATACAGAGAGGGGTATTAATGCAGGAGGATGTTATATACATTATACAGAGAAAGGTATAAGTTGAGGAGGATGTTCTATACAGAGAGGGACATTAATTAATTCAGGAGGATGTTCTATATATTATACAGAGAGGGGTATTAATTAATGCAGGTGGATGTTGTATACATTATACAGAGAGGGGTATTAATTAATGCAGGAGGATGTTCTAAACATTATACAGAGAGGAGCCTTTTTTTTTAGCCCTTTAAATCCAGTGGCTGTGAGCGCTGAGATCGGCTACTTATTACATTATCTCTAAGTACAATGTATCAGGCTCAGTTGTTACAGTAACTGACTGTAACATCGCTCAGAGTTTCAGTAAAACAAGAAAATAATATTGTTCTAACCTCTTATATATAAAAATATTATTTACTAGTTTTACTGAAACTCTGAGCGCTGTGATGAGCAGCAGTCAGTTACTGTAACAGCTTTGCCTGACACGGGGCAGTATTACAATGTTGGTGCTAACTTAACCAGAGCTATTGTAAACTGAAAACCTCCATAGGCTATAATGGCTCTGGGAAGTTTACAACAGCTCTGGTTAATTCAGCACCAACTATGTAATATGGCCCACATTGTGCTGAGAGTGAGAGATACTGTAACGAGCAGCGATCTCAGCCCTCTGAGGAGCCACCACTGCAATAGTAATTGTATCCACTGGTTTTCGGATGAATAAATTAGTTTTCATACTAAAGAAATGAAAACGAATTTCTTTAGCAACTAAATAAATTGCATTTTAGGACTAATCCATTACTTCAAAACGAAATTTTGTGCTGTGCACATGTCTAGTGGCCTTCAATAATGCTTCCTTTAAATAATCCCATTTCTCCTGGACTCCCTTTAAACTCCTCCAGTCTGATAATGACTCCTTCACACAAAGTCTCATTTTAGAAAAATCTGTTTTTTTAAAGTCTAAAACTTTTGTTTTTGTGTGGTGCGGCTCCATCCCTGTTCTTATATTAAACCATACTGACTGGTGATCACTAGATCCAAAATTTTCACCTACAACAACGTCCGATACCAAACCTCCATTTGTGAGTATTAAATCCAATATGGCCTCTTTACGGGTCGGCTCCTCAACTACTTGTGTTAGAGATAATCCCAGTAGGGAGTTTAGAATAATTGTACTCCTGGTGCACCCAGCTGTTTTGCTTTTCCAGTTCACATCAGGAAGATTAAAGTCCCCCATGATAATAACTTCCCCCTTCATTGCCATTTTGGCTATTTCCTCAAGCAGCAGATTATCTAGCTCTTCTACTTGTCCAGGGGGTCTACAGATCACACCTACACGAGCTACTGTATGATTGCCAAATGTTAGCGTAACCCAAACTGACTCTATGTTCACCTCGCTCTCTTTTATTTGGTTTGTTTTTATGTTGTTTTTCACATACAGGGCCACTCCTCCTCCTTTCCTACCTTCTCTGTCTTTTCTATATAAAGAGTACCCCGGTATTGTTATGTCCCAGGTATTTTTCTCACTGAACCATGTCTCAGTAACCACCACTAAATCTACTTTTTCAGCTGCCATCATTGCCTCCAGTTCATTGATTTTATTGACTAAACTGCGAGCATTTATAGACACGACTCTGAGCTTGTCATTTTTTCCCCGCATGTTGCTTGCACCCTCCGATTTAGTTTTGGGGGACAATCAGGCAGATTGTTTTTTACCCTTTATCACTTCATCCTCTTAGATTCGAAACAACTAAACATGAACCTACATATATATTCCATTATACAAGTTACAAAACTGTAAATGATCTCAGTCAGCCATTTTGGCAAAACATATAACCTATGTTAAGGTGTGGTCAATCCCTTAGTGCTGGACTCAAACAAAGACCAGAGGAAAATAACCGACCACGCCTCTTTTGGGAAAATGTCTAATTTATATTTAGGCAGATTGAGCCCATCACCTTGATACACTAATTTTTTTATATATATCATACATCAGCTTATAACATAACATTCACGTGTAACCTGCCTTGTCAAAGTATTGACTTTCTATGTTCATCTTTCAAACATAAGCTAAGAATAAAAAAAGCAGTCATTTTTGAAATTTACTGTAAAAGTAAAGCCCTATTGTCTCCATTTCCTGTGCCTTTTTTTTTTTTTTACACGAGGCAAGGCAGTAAAAACACATAGACACAAAGCAACCTGTTTTAAGAGAAGCAGTCCCTATACATAAATTACATATAAAAAACACAATATCAAAACTACGAAATACAAAACATCAAAGATAAACACATATATTAATAGTTAGTAAAGACAAACATTTAAATAAACAGACGTAATCAATGGCAAGAGACAAAAGGGAAAAAATAAAATACAAAAATTAAAGAAAAACAGTTTGCGCGCTACTTTTAAAGGATTTTCAAACATACCGCAATGCAAAAAATATAGAATAAATAACAAAAGCAAAGAAAATTTTAAAAAAATGGCAAGAATGCAAAAGAAAAATTGCTCTCAATGGAAGCAACGCTATTTTGTTTTCTATCTTGCTATATAAGAAGAAACCGGACCTAATCAATTAAAATGCTACGAGCCAGAACTCCAGAACACAAAGGAGCTACACTATGGACACAAAGACAAACACATTTTCTCAACGCTAGAAACATCTTTCAGTTTCCCGGGTGAGTGACATAACGAATACTCAGCACCAGAACTCCATCAGGGTACATCAACATAACGAGTGAGTCACCGCTCATTAACAATTCTCTACCAGGCGAGTTAATATAAACAAACAATAAACAAAGAAAAACAAACAGAGCGTCCTACAACAACACAGTGGCTCTCACAGGCAGCCTCCCCATGGAAGCAAAGATTCTTTTATCTATATAGGCAATTGTTTAACATGAAATAAATCAAATCAGACAATTGAATTATTAAATCCCACTTCTGACACCAACTGTTAAATTCTATCTCTATTATAATTACCATAAACCTTTTTCAAGTTTCTTCTTATATATCAAAACCGAAGTAAGGCGCTGCGCGACTCTGATCAGAGGAGACGATAGACACAACCACACCGAGATATGGCAGATTATCATCTGATCAGTCCGTGGTCTGTCAGGTTTGTTTATTGTTTCAACATCCAATAGAAATGTTCATTATATAAAAACTTCCTGCAGTGTTCACTCCCAACATAGGAATGTGATACAACAACCAATCAGAGCAGATACATTTCTACATCAGAGTTTAACCAACAGTGAGACAAAATTACATTTGATTCAGAGATGGCTTTTTTCTAGCTTATGGTCTGTTCACATACCCTTTCCTGCACACAAAGGAAATGGCTAAATTCCACAGGCTAACATCCTATGCAAGTAAAAGACTTGCAGGGTTTGACACTTATAATGGGGGGGTGGATTTCACACTAATGCTAAGTTGAAAAACTACCTATCATATTAAAATACCTTTCATCTACCACATACAGTCAGGTCCAGAAATATTGGGACATCAACACAATTCTAACATCTTTGGCTCTATACACCACCACAATGGAGTTGGAATGAAACAAACACAATGTGCTTTAACTGCAGACTGTCAGCTTTAATTTGAGGGTATGTACATCCAACTCAGGTGAACGGTGTAGGACTTACAGCAGTTTGCAGATGTGCCTCCCACTTGTTAAGGGACCAAAAGTAATGGGACAATTGGCTTCTCAGCTGTTTCATGGCCAGGTGTGTGATATTCCCTCATTACCCCAATTACAATATCCATATAAAAGGCCCAGAGTTAATTTCAAGTGTGCTATTTGCATTTGGAATCTGTTGCTGTCAACTCTCAAGATGAGATCCAAGATCTGGTGAAATCTTCTCTTGATTGTTGACTTTGGCACACAAACACCTACCGCCTGGAGAGTGTTCTTGATCTGGCCAACTGTTGTGAACGGTGTTTTCTTCACCAGGGAAAGAATTCCTTGGTCATCCACCACAGTTGTTTTCCGTGGTCTCCTGGGTCTTTTGGTGTTGCTGAGCTCACCTTCTTTTTGAGAATGTTCCAAACAGTTGTTTTGGCCACGCCTAATGTTCTTGCTATCTCTCTGATTGGTTTGTTTTGTTTCTTCAGCCTAATGATGGCTTGCTTCACTGATAGTGACAGTTTTTTGGATCTCATCTTGAGAGCTGACAGCAACAGATTCCAAATGCAAATAGCACACTTGAAATTAACTCTGGGCCTTCTATATGCATATTGTAACTGGGGTAATGTGGGAATATCACTCACCTGGCCATGAAACAGCTGAGAAGCCAATTGTCCCATTACTTTTGGTCCCTTAACAAGTGGGAGGCACATCTGCAAACTGCTATAAGTCCTACACCGTCCACCTGAGTTGGATGTACATACCCTCAAATTAAAGATGACAGTCTGCAGTTAAAGCACATTGTGTTTGTTTCATTCCAACTCCATTGTGGTGGTGTATAGAGCCAAAGATGTTAGAATTGTGTCGATGTCCCAATATTTCTGGACCTGACTGTATATCAAATGGAAAAGCCTCTATAGCATAGCGTTTTTGTGTCTACATAATTATATTCATTTAAGACACACACATAAATCCTTTTATTCCACCAATGAGTTTAAACTTTGTATGAACTCGTCTTTTTTTTCAAAGTAGGTGAAAGGTAATTAAATTTTTTTTTTTAGAAAAATGGATTAGAATATACGCAATGTGAATATACACAAATCGGCTACAAGCATCCATTTTGTTTTTCTATGAAAATACCCGACAAATAAGCGCAGATGACATATTTTTTCTTATGTTTTATACATGTTGCTGGGCTGGATACATCTGGTGGTTGCAGCCACCCCCATTGGGGAATAGGTGCGACCCCACTCCTCCTGTACTTTGGAACCCTGCATCTCTGAATTGTACACCGCACAAGGTTAAGTGAGGTGTCATTGGAAAGGTCAGAGTCCAGTCTTTACTATGATGACCATGTAATGTGTAAAAATAAAAATAAAATAAAAAAGTAAATGCAAAATATTTTTTCTGTTCTATAGCAGAGGCAATATATGCTTTTACATATAAAACAAACAATGCTGCTGCATTCACTGCCCTCTTCCTTTAGCCATTCTACCACTGAAACCGTCACTCCCTGCCCCCTCTTCTACTATGTCTTCCTTTTCTCCAGTCTCGGAGGAAGAAGTAACAGAACTTCCCATGTCCTTCTACCCCACCACCTGTCCACTTGATCCTATCCCCTCACACCTTATTCGGCCTGTCCTACCAGTTATTGTCCCTGCTTTGACTCATATTTTTAACCTCTCCCTCTCCTCTTGAATCTTCCCCTCTGTATTCAAACGTGCTTTGATCACCCCATTCTAAAAAAGCCATCTCTTGATCCTACCTCCCTCTTGAACTACTGTCCCATCTCTCTGTTCCCCTTTGCCTCCAAAATCTTAGAAAGTCTGGTCTTTAACCAACTCACCAGTTTTCTTGTTGCTAACTCTCTACTCGATCCACACAGTCTAGTTTTCGCTCCAACAATCTACTGCGACTGCACTGACCAAAGTGACTAATCATTTAGCTGCCGCTGAAACCATAGGTCACTTCTCCCTCCTTATTGTTCTTTACCTTTCTGCTGCATTCGACACTGTTGATCACCCTCTCCTGCTCCTCACGCTCTCTCCTGGTCCTCTTCCTATCTCTCTTTTGGCTCCTTCAGTGTTCCCTTCGCTGGTGTCTCTTTATCACCAGTTCCTCTTTCAGTTGGGGTACCTCAAGGCTCTGTTGTGGTCCTCTACTCTTCTCAATCTATACCGCCTCTATGGACAACCTCATCTCTTCCTTTGGATGATGACACCCAAATCTACCTTTCCTCTCCCGATCTCTCTCCTCCTGTGTTGGACTGTGTTACAGCCTGCCTATCAGCTGTCTCCGACTGGATGACTTCCCATTTCCTAAATCTCAACCTCTCGAAAACTGAACTTCTCATCTTCCCTCCCTCTAAAACCTCCATTCCTGCGCCAATTTCGCTTCAGGTGAATGGCCACCATTACTTCTACCTCTCAGGCTCTTTGCCTCAGGGTCCTCTTGGACTCCAATCTGTCCTTTACTCCTCATTGCAGGCATCCGTCCCTTTCTTAATCCAGACTCTACTAAAATGCTCATCCAAGTTCTTATTATCTCCCGCCTTGTCTACTGTAACCTCCTTCTCTCTGGCCTTAAGAGATCCAAGATTCTGCCTCTGCAGTCTGTAATGAATGCCTGTGCCAGACTCATACACCTCACCTCCTGCACCTCTCACACCTCACCTCTCTGTCAATCTCTACACTGGCTCCCCCTGTTTCCTTTAGAATCCAATTCAATATACTGGAGCTCATGTACTACAAAGCTGTCCTTAACAGCACCGCTGCCTACATCTCCTACCTTATTGGCAGGTACATCCCATTCTGTCCACTTCACTCAGCCAATCATCTGATGCTATCAGATCTTCGTACCCGCACCCCCAACTTTCGTCTTCAGGACTTCACCCAAGCTGCACCCTTTCTATGGAACTCCCTCCCCCACAGCATCAGACCCGCCCATCTCTCCAGTCCTTCAAGAAGTCTCTGAAAATACATTACTATAGAGAAGCATATCGGCTCACTCCATAATCCCCCGCTGCACATTTCTTGCTCCATCTTCCCATTTAGTCCTCATGTAACCTGCTACTTCAAATACCCTATTCGCCTTCACCTAATGTGTCACCCCTCTCCTCTTAGATTGTAAGCTCTCGAGCAGGGTCCTCCCTCCTTCTGTTCTGTGTGTGTAACATATATGTTTATTTGTTATTCTGTTTCCCCCATTGTACAGCGCTAAGGAATTTGATGGCGCTTTATAAATACTTGTAACTGTAACTAATTCAACTAAGGCAACAGATTCTGCCCCTTCTTTTGATTTGAGAGCAGAGAAAAAGTTTTTCAGTGTTTTAAAATGTATTTTTTTTTAGTTTTCTTAGCCTCAAAACGAAAATTTAAATAGTAATTTTGGCATGTTTCTCTTTTTGTTTTGGGGGGGTAGGGGCGCTCCACATTTCTGTGCCTACAGGCTCCTGAGGTGCCCTGTATTCAACCGGCATCCATAGGAGGATCGAGCCTTGCAGCGTTGAGCGTAGTAACTGCGCTCAGCGAGGTGGCCAGATGGGCGTCAGAGTTGAAGGAACGTCCACTCTCACGTACATTCCTTCCGCTTTTAAGAACGCTCATCTGACCCCGGCCTTAGGAGGCACAACATGTATTTGGAAGTCCTTTGGGTATTTGTTATGCATGTCAACAGTATGCCATCCTAGCACCTAGAGGAAGCTCCTGGACGGGGTGAAACCCATTGTGTGGACAGACATGCTAACATCACCAGCTGTACCACAAAGTGTGAAAGTACTGAGACCTGTAACTATAAGGGCAATTGTTGCTTATCGTGGATTTCCATATATATCCTATTAAGCTGGGACACTGGGAAGTCAGACAAACCAAGCTGTAGAGTGAAAGTTCTGTTATTATGTCCTATAGGCTAATTCAAACCATGTGTTAGTGTAAGAGATCTAGCAACTGGCTCTTTCTTTTTATATTGTTCAGTTATAAATGTTATTATGTTCTATTGACTAAGTCAAACAAAGTTGTAGAGCAATACAACAATATACAGAATATACAGATCTAGAAATTGGCTCTTTCTTTTTATATTGTTCATTTATAAAGTTGTTCATGCTCTCCATGATATTTGACGAAACTCATCAGCACTAGCAAACAAATCCACTCCATGAGGTCACTGGTGTTTATTCCCAGCAGAGAGGTAATATACTGTGAACGCTATACGTACGGACAAGATGGGACTTGCACATACAGAGCGTGAGTGGTGTTCACAGAGGACATTTTTTGGCTATTTTTTTTGGGGCTGGGGAACCTAGATTAACAGATATTTTATACTTACCTGCAATCGCATATAAGTATAGATTTTTTGTTATGGACGATTATCATGTTGGTGATCTAGCAGGTATGTTGAGTCTCAGCCATTGCGTCACTACCCTGACCTGCAGGACTCACTGCAGATCTGGTACTGCTCCTTTGCCGGGTGTGCAAGGTGTTGTTTCAGAGCAGCATGTTAGAACAGTGTGTTGGGATGGGGGGCAGTCTAGATTTCTGTGCATACATCTGTCATGTAAATCCGACCCTGGGAGACGCAGTGCTTATTGAGTGATGCTCGCTATATTTCAATTACACAGCTCTTTTGGCTAGATATATTTCTGGCTGAAATTTTTTTTTTACGGCAAGCGTTAAACTTTTGCGCGGGCAAATCACTGCTGGAATTACAATCCTTGTGACTTTTTTGATCCGCCAAACAATTGTGGGCGCAAACAGTAAGCGCACAAAATCTTTGCGCGGACAGTTTTTTGCACCCATTCAGCCAATCAAAATGAAGAAACACACCTATCAAAAGTAACTGAATTGCGTCTGCCAGAGGCAGCGGAGACGGGTTCTGCATCTATTATGCAAAATGAGCACATATGCTACAGTAATAATACACACACACCTGCCATCATCCATTATATTATTGCTGCATTCCTTTTTATGGGCTGTTTTTTTTTGGGTTAGTCAGGTTGTTCAGATATGCCGTTAGCACCAGCTTTTAGGAGTTGCTAAAATTATGCGCGCAAAGGCTATGCGGTAATTACTGCAAAATAGATTGTAATACCATCCTCGTACCAGCGCACATTCGCATTTGCGCTCACAATGTTAAGTATAGGACGCGCGCAGTACAGTAAGCTCGCGCAGGGTTCGCACAGGTTCACCCGCGGTAGACGACTGCACGCGGTTGCTGCGCTGACTATGTAATACGGGATTCGGCGCAAATGGTTTTACCCCTCGCGTTAATGGTTTTTGCACCGGCGCAAACATTTGCGTGAAGATTGTAATTTAGCCCTAAAACGGGGATGCTAGGGAGGAAAACCTGCGCCTGCACCCATCAAAGCTTCACTTGAACTACATTTCTTGCTACATCTTGCCCACAGCCCCCATGTACCCCACTACTTCACATACTCAGCTATTACCCTCACCTAGTGTGTCACCCCTCTCCTCTTAGATTATAAGCTCTTGGGCAGGGTCCTCTCTCCTACTGTTCTGTGTGTTTAACTTGTATGGACACTTGTTATTCTGCATCTCCCATTGTACAGTGCTACGGATCTTGCTAGCGCTTTATAAATACCTGTGACTATATGAACTAACACAAGCTATGCAGCTCAGGAGTCAGGACCTCAGACTGGGGGAAACCGAGGAACTGAATATTAGCATCTCTGAACTGCGAAAGAAAAACTCACTCACCTGCTGACTCGCTCACACACTCACTTGCTGACTCGCTCACACACTCACCTGCTGACTCGCTCACACACTCACCTGCTGACTCGCTCACACACTCACGCTCTCTCACACACAGACTCACCCACTGACACGCTCGCTTGCATTCTTTCATGGTTTACACACTCCCGGTCTCACTCAAACACCCTCACACAGTCACTCACTCTCACACTCTTTCTTGGGCTGTCTGTCTCTTGTGCGTGCTCTCTCTCTCTCTCTGTACTTTTTCTTGTGCTTTCTCTGCTTTATCTTGCTGTCTTTCTCTCGTTACTGTTTCTTGCTGTGTCTCCGTTCTTTTTTTGCGGTACCTCTCTCTGTTGTCCTTTTTTCTCCCTGTGTGTATGTATTTCTTTCCTTCTCTGTCTCTGCAGTAGCTAGGGGTGAAAGTTCAGCCCCGCCCTCCCCTCAGCTCACAGTGCAGGAGGGAGGAGGAGCAACTCAAACGCACATGCTCACTGTGTTTTTTATCTATACTTAGGTATACACACTGATTGGTTAGCTCAAACTGCCTCCTCCGGTGGGCGTGGAAAACTCCAGAAAAGAAAAGCAAGTAAATATGAAGAAAATATCACATTTACTTGCTTTTTATGCTGCTGAATGACACTACTGACTCATTCAAAAGGCATTGCACATTTTTAAAAGCACACTAACAAAGTATGCATGTCCTTTTAAATGATGCAGTTCTGTCAATTCACTACTCGTAAGTAACCTATAATTTAGTCTTTAAATAGGGTTCTAGAGTGGTTGTTGAAATAAAATATATTGCCCAGAACTTGTGTTGTTTGTCCTTTGTATACGATAGAATTTCCTAATTGCTTTTGTTTGCTTTTTTGGAGACAAAAATACAAACACATTAGGTAATAACCCCAAAATATAAGGCTAAATAACACACAAACATATATAAGGAAAGCAGCATTCAGATTGTCCCAGTCTTCTTATGAAATGACCCTCAAAGGGAATAAAAAACTGAGCGCAGACAGCCACAAAAACAGTGTCACGGATACCAGCTGCACGGACCCAAGAGACTATTCGATTGGTTCATTGTCGATCGATCTATATAGATATTCATGTTTGTTTTCTTGTATTTATTCCTGTAGCGCTGGTTTAAATCCTGCTGCTGTAATTACTCGTTTCTGGCCACCAGGGGGAGACGAGCGCAATGTAAACCAATACTGGACACTTTTGGACTACGTTTTCCAGCATGCTTTGGGGCAGGAACAGGAAGTGGGTGGGGAGAACCGACACACATCTGCAACCTCGTGCAGAGGAGAGCCAGTGTGCGCCAAGGGGTGAACAGAGCAAGACACACGTGAGACAAGGAGCGATCGTGACCAGGCCGGAGCGCAGGTGCTGCCTTGCAGAGCTGGAGATCGATTTCAGTTACTGCCAGAGACCTAGTAATCCACCGCTGAAAAGTTTACACAGATACAGAGCTACAGAGGGACCCCGAGTTAGGAGACCGCGATGCTCTAATGTGAGTGCAGGCGGTGAGCTGAGTGTCTTGTGACAGAGACGGACAAGTAAGACAAGCGGATCCGGCCAAATCGAGCGGAGAGACGTCCTGGGTCGAGCAGAGCGCAGAGTATCTGGCGGATGGTTGAGAGGCCTTCCCAGCCACAGTAAAATAATAAAGCACGCTGCAGTTTGTTTTAACCTACAGGGCCCCAATGTGACTAGTCGAAGACACATTGAAATCATTCACTGGCCAGTTGAATCTAGTACCCGGGTACCAACACACACATACACGTACACCTTCTTGGGACACAACCTGTACGGGACTCACACTCCAGCAACGAAGGGGTTAATATTCCTTTTTCTTTTCCGCTGCGTGTTTCTCGCATTACGAATTCCTGTAAATATATATGTATACCGTGCTGCTCTATATATGCCAGTTTATTTGAGATCAGTAAACTATATAACTTATAAAATCCACAACGATGCTGGTGTATATTTATTCCCTAGTGCGGGGAGACTGACCCGAGGTTCAAATTCAGTGGCTCCTCCGGGAGTGAGCGCTACACGTGGGGGCTCGTCCGGGATCCAGTCTCTGGAAAAAATGCATTTAAAGGGTTAAATATGGATGCAGACACTGCTGCCAAATGGTGTGAGGAGCACAGTAGCCAGATAGAATCATGTATAGTCATGGATATTCCAGCAGACACTTGGGGCGTAGATCAGATTCGCCGGGCCGTGGCTGAGCTGACACCAGATCATCGGGGGTTAATCCTGGACATTAAAGCGAACACAGATACCTCTCACACGTATGTTCTTTTTGAATGGAGAAAGGGTGTTCCAGTGTGTTTTCAGGGTGCGAGCATGAAGCTGACCGATGAGGTGGAAGTTCAACTGATTCAGCCAAGTGCGCCACGTGGCGATCCCGTGAGTGTTCCCGCGCCCAGTCCGCTGGCCATGATCAGGCCTGAATTCATAGTGGCTATTGGAGATTTGCTGGCTAAATGTCAGAAAACACGCCCTCTGCACACTAACTTTGGTTATCGACGGTTGAGAAATTTTACAGGAAACGTGCCAACTCCGGCGGGAGAAGAAACCTTCGAAGAATGGGTAGAACAGGCAATGCAGGCTCTGGATGAGTGGGACGTCCCCGAAGCACAGAAGAAGCAAATGAAGTAAGAAACCTAAAATTGAGTAAACAAGACTGCACCGCTTTAGATTACCTAAACGTACTACAGAAAGTTTTTGGGCAAACGGAAAAGGCTGCGGAGCTCATGTACCAGTATGAACATACTTACCAGCGGAAAGGTGAGAAGATGACTGAATATATGAGGCGCCTAGATAAGATTCTGCACCAGATACTTCTTAAGAAAGGGACCGAACCGGCTGAAATAGATAAGATCCGAATACAGCAGATCCTGAGGGGCGCTCAACCTCTGGATCCTGTGATGCTACAGCTGAGAACCAGAGAAGGTAACCGAGAATTGAAATACCTGGAACTGATCCGAGCTGTCAGAGAGGAAGAGGCTCTACTCGAAGAGAAATCCCTTAGGAGAGGAGAAAGAGCTTATGCACAAGCCGTGAGACATTACGAATGTTTGCGAGGGGAAGATGATTCGTTAGACGCCTATGGATCCGAAGTGGACGAACAGGAGCATCTGGTTGGTTCTAAGTCCACAGAGAATGCTGCAAGAGAGCAAATTCTTCCTACATACAGTGAAATCCACAACACTGTTAAGAAAGTGCAAGAAACTCAAGCTGAATTGCAACAGGCCCACACGGACCTGTGCCGAGTGCTTTTGAGGGTGGCAGAGACACAGACCGATATGCAGAAGTTCCTTACTGATATGTGAACAACTGGAGTTGCTGTGGTGTCTGGCCATGGTCCTTCAACCGAATCACCACAAGCAAGTGCGTCTCCGTCTTCAAATAAGAGATGTTTCAGTTGTGGGGAAATGGGTCATTTACGAGCGCAGTGCAAAAGCCGTAAGCCTGAAAGAAACAGGGTAGAAGAGTTTTTAAAAGCCTTGGAAGGGCTGCTATCTACCTCACCGGCGGGAAACGCCAGAGGGCCCAAGTGAAGGAGCAAACTGGGCGCCCAATGGTTAAAGACCGCTCCAGAAATCAAGCCAGGACTGAAAGGCTCGAGAGGGCCCAGAGTTTCGTCCACTGCTGAGCCTACCAGGACTGAAAGAGTTACTCCCTTAGCATCCGGTCCTACGTCATGGGGAAGAAATGCACACCCAAAAACTACACGGGTCAAGAAGAAGGCCAGGGTACAGCAAACGGGGTCTAAACTTCCTGCTACTACGACCAAGTTTCCTGATCAGCTGATAGGTCCTTCTCCCATCGTTCCAATCCAAGTAGAGGGAGTCTATACCAAAGCTCTGTTGGACTCAGGGGCTCAAGTGACATTGATCTACCGAGACTTCTATGAGAAGCACTTGAAACACATACCTCTACAGGAGCTAAAGGAACTTGAAATCTGGGGTATTGGGACTGAGAGACTTCCCTATGACGGATATTTACAGGTGAAGCTAGTGATCGGATCCGAAGACATCGGACAGTCTGGGGGTTGTGATGCATTGGCCATTGTGTGTCCTCGGCCTTCAGGGGCCAACCGAAGTTCTATGATAGTGGGGACGAACACTGATCTGGTGCGATGTCTCCTGACTCCTATAGTACTGGAAGAAGGTTCTACCAAGGGAGTACACCCGATATTGCGTCCAGTCTATCAGCGAATGGTCGAAGAACAGAAGGCGCCTGCCGAAGTGGGGCGCCTGTGGAGATTGGGAGGAACAGAAAAGGTCCTGCAATCAGGAGAAGTGGCGAGTTTCCGGGCTTCAGTCAAGTTGAATGGATCGCAACCAGGTCCCTATGTGGTACTGGAAACTGATTTTAATCATGGGAGTGAAGCCGGAGTCGAAGTGATCCCTGAAATAATCTCCACCAAAGCTTTGAAATGAACACGAGGAAGAGTCTCAGTCAGTGTATGTAATGTATCTGATTCTCCAGTGATCCTGAGAGCACAAATGCCTATCGGGCAAGTGGCGTCCGCTACGCCTCTCTCTCCTACCGATTTAGGAGGGGGAGCGAATAAAGAGATTCCAGTTGACAGGTTCTATCCCAAGGACGCTCCTATCTCGCCTGAATGGAAGAAACGTCTTCAGTCCCAGGTCCTAAAGTGGAGGGACTTGTTCTCAAAGGATGAGTTCGACGTGGGTCTGGCTAAGAGTACTGAGCATCGCATTCGACTGCAGGAAGATAAGCCATTTTGAGAAAGGTCAAGACAAGTTCCGTTGGGAGACTTGGATGATCTAAGAGAACAGCTGAATGAACTGCAAAGAACCAAGGTGATTCAAGAGTCCAGGAGTCCGTACGCTTCTCCCATAGTGATCGTTTGGAAGAAGAATGGTTCTGTCCGTCTATGCATAGACTATCGCACGCTAAATCGGAGAACCATCCCAGATCAATATGCCACTCCTCGGATAGAAGATGCCTTGCAGTGTTTGTCTGGAGCAAAATGGTTTAGTGTGCTAGACCTGCGAAGTGGGTATCAGCAGATACCAATGCATCCTGAAGACAAAGAAAAGACTGCGTTCATCTGCCCTCTGGGGTTCTTTGAGTTCAACAAAATGCCTCAAGGCCTAACGGGGGCTCCAGCCACGTTCCAACAGTTAATGGAGAAGACAGTCGGAGACATGAACCTGATCGAGGTGTTAGTGTATCTGGATGACATAATAGTGTTTGGAAAGACTTTGGAAGAACATGAGCAACGGTTGGAGAAGGTCTTGAAGCGACTCCATGAAGAGGGGTTGAAACTGTCTCTGGAGAAGTGTCAATTCTGCTTACCTTCCGTCACGTATCTGGGACATGTTGTTTCAGCAGAAGGCGTTTCAACGGATCCTCGAAAGTTGGAAGCCGTAGCTTCCTGGGTTAGACCCCGAAATGTTACTGAACTTAGATCTTTCTTGGGATTCTGCTCCTATTACTGAAGATTTGTAGGAGGGTTTGCCAAGATAGCCCAACCACTGAATAAGCTCCTGCAGAAGGAAGATGCAGAAGAAGGCCACAAGGCCTCTGACCGAAATCCGTTGGCTCCAGGGCCAAGGAAGGCTCGAGAATCTATCCAAGGAGAATGTGCCTTCATGAAGCTGAAAGAGAGTCTAACTCGAGCTCCTGTCTTGACCTACGCTGATCCTCATAAGCCGTACGAATTGCATGTAGATGCCAGCAGAGAGGGTCTAGGGGGAGTCTTATACCAAGAATATGGTGGCTTGTTGAGGCCTGTAGCCTATGTGAGCCGGAGTCTTACGCCTTCAGAAAAGAATTATCCTACCCACAAGTTGGAGTTCCTCGCTTTGAAGTGGGCGGTGGTCGACAAGCTGAAAGACTATCTGTATGGAGCCGAATTTGTGATAAAAACTGATAACAATCCTCTTACCTACGTCCTTACTACTGCGAAGCTGGATGCAATGGAACATCGGTGGTTGGCCGCTCTGTCAGGGTTTAGGTTCAGCCTGAAGTATCGCCCTGGAGTGAACAATCGAGATGCCGATGCTTTGTCAAGAAGACCCTACACTACAGAATGGACTCAGTTAACTCTAGATGGGGTGCAAGCTTTATGTCAAGGAGCAGAGCGCCGGGTCAAGGCAGGGATTGAAGCAGAAGCCATAGGAGTTATGGCTGCGGCTCTTCCAGAGTTCTACTGTAATCTTACGCAGCTGAGAGATGAGAGTTTGCCTACATTTTCGAAACAAGACCTGAGAGCTGACCAGGCTGGAGACCCTTTGATTGCATTAACCGTGAAGGCCCTAAACACGAACCAACGGGAAATCCTTCTGACAAATTCCCCAGAAGGGGCCAGATTGGTAAACAAGGAGTGGGAACGGTTGAAGATGTTGGATGGAGTGGTCTACCGAAGGGGCCCCTCAAACAATGCTGGAGAGACCCAACAGTTGTTCCTTCCCACCAAACACAGAGAGGGTGTGCTGCGGTCACTGCACGATGACCATGGACATTTAGGTGCAGAGAGAACTTTTAAGCTGGTGCGAGACAGATTTTATTGGCCCTGCATGAGACCTGAAGTTGAAAGTTACTGCCACTCATGTCTGAGGTGTATCCAAAGGAAGACTCTACCAACCCGAACTGCTCCAATGAGCCACCTACAAAGTCAAGGACCCATGGATTTGGTGTGCATTGATTTCCTGTGCTTAGAGCCGGATGCTAGTGGGCAGGGAAATATTTTAGTGGTGACTGATCATTTCACGCGTTATGCCCAAGCTTTTTCTACGAGAGACCAATGTGCTCCTATGGTGGCGAAGGTATTAATGGAAACGTTTTTTGTTCACTATGGAGTGCCAAGGAGAATACATTCGGATCAGGGTAGAGACTTTGAGAGCTGGCTTGTTGGGCAATTACTGGAACTGCTGGGAATTCAGAAAACCCGAACTACACCATATCACCCTCAAGGTGATGCTCAACCAGAAAGGTTCAATCGTACTCTGCTAAATATGTTGGGGACATTATCAAACAGAGAGAAGCAGAGCTGGAGTCGTCACATAGCCACGCTAGTACATGCATACAACAGTACGGAGAGTGACGCTACTGGATACTCACCGTACCGTCTTATGTTCGGAAGGGAAGCTCGACTGCCGGTTGATTTGGCATTCGGGCTATCTCTGGACCAGACGTCAGTAGCCTCTCATAGGAATTATGTGGATAGACTTCGGAAGAATTTGGCTTCTGCGTTTGAACAAGCCCGTTTGACCTCTGGGAACAGGGAACAGAGGAATAAGTGAAACTACGATTTGAAAGTTCGGATACAGGATCTACAACCTGGTGATAGGGTTTTGTTGAAGAACTTGGGTGCTTCTGCCAGGCATAAGTTGGCGGATAGATGGAGTTCTCAGGTCTACATTGTCTGCAAGCAACTGCCGGGTCTGCCGGTTTACCAAATTCGACCTGATGGAAAGGCTGGGCCTCTTAAAAACTGGCACCGAAATCATCTGCTACCTCTGAAGGAAGCCGTAAGGATACCAGTTGGAGACAAACTTTCTCTGCCGAACCCGCCTCCACCTGCTCCACATTTGACTCCCGTTACTCGGTCTCAGCAGAGGCGAATTGTTGAGGAAAGTGTAGGGGAAAGTGAAGAAGAAAGTTTTTGTCTGGATTGGGTGTGCTCACCAGAGCCTGAAGAGGTCATCCCAGTTGCCGAACGGTGGGAAAGTAACCTGAGGCCTGAGGCTCCAGAATTCCAGCTGGACATTCCTGAAACTTCTGAAATTCCTATAGTTCCTGAAAACACGTCCTATGATAATAGTTCTATGCCGTCACTGGAAGGATCATACTCCGAGGAGACGTCTGTTCCAGTTGTGGATGAAAGACCCGAACCTGTATCTGTAGTACTTCCGCCTGAAGAAGAGCTGATCGAGCCAGAACCAAAACATTCTGTCTGACCCCCTCAAAGACTCACCTACGACTCACCAGGACATAGCACTGAAGAGGCTGTTACCACAGTGTGAAGGTTGCCCGAAGTGTCTGCTATGTTAGCTGAGGTAGCCAGAAGTATGAGTACACTTGAGGATGTATACCTAACCCATTGTATGTTTGCTGCTGAGCCTATATATATCGACTTATGTAATGTTGAAATGTAATGTAACTGTTACACCTCTTTGGAGAGACCCAAGAGTTCTAGGAGGGGGAGAGTGTAGCGCTGGTTTAAATCCTGCTGCTGTAATTACTCATTTCTGGCCACCAGGGGGAGACGAGCGCAATGTAAATCAATACTGGACACTTTTGGACTACGTTTTCAAGCATGCTTTGCGGCAGGAACAGGAAGTGGGTGGGGAGAACCGACACACATCCGCAACCTCATACGGAGGAGAGCCAGTGCGCGCCAAGGGGTGAACAGAGCAAGACGCACGTGAGACAAGGAGCGATCGTGACCAGGCCGGAGCGCAGGTGCTGCCTTGCGGAGCTGGAGATCGATTTCAGTTACTGCCAGAGACCTAGTAATCCACCACTGAAAAGTTTACACAAATACAGAGCTGCAGAGGGACCCCGGGTTAGGAGACTGCGATGATCTAATGGGAGTGCAGGCGGTGAGCTGAGCATCTTGTGACAGAGACGGACAAGCAAGACAAGCGGATCCGGAGGCACAGAGTCCCAGCCAAAATCGAGCGGAGAGATGTCCTGGGTCGAGCAGAGCGCAGAGTATCTGGCGGATGGGTGAGAGGCCTTCCCGGCCACAGTAAAATAATAAAGCATGCTGCAGTTTGTCTAAACCTACAGGACCCCAACGTGACTAGTCGAAGACACATTGAAATTCACTGGCCAGTTGAATCTAATACCCGGGTACCAACACACACATACACATACACCTTCTTGGGACACAACCTGTACGGGACTCACACTCCAGCAACGAAAGGGGTTAAAATTCCTTTTTCTTTTCCGCTGCGCGTTTCTCGCATTACGAATTCCTGTAAATATATATGTATACCGTGCTGCTCTATATATGCCAGTTTATTTGAGATCAGTAAACTATATAATTTATAAAATCCACAACGGTGCTGGTGTATATTTATTCCCTAGTGCGGGGAGACTGACCCGAGGTTCAAATTCAGCGGCTCCTCTGGGAGTGAGCGCTACATTCCCATAAGAGCAAAATCCCTGTCCCCAATGTCCCTGGTCTGCTGTTCCAAAGTCCCCCCTCCCCTTATTGCCTCTCATTCCACTTGCCTGTCTGCCTGAGTCTCAGCTGCTTAACCTGGACTGCAAGTTGGCTCAGCACAGCATTGATATCCGCCAGACTACACCCCTGAGCGCTGCACCAATGCTTTCTATACCAGGGCGTGGTTTGGGAAATTTGTCGCTCCTTTACTGGTGTATGACTCGGGGTGGTTACTGAGAGGGAGCTCCAACGGGAACCCAGGTTTCACAGCACAGTCCTTCTGTCAGGCTCCACTCTGCCGCTGCTGTGGTTCAATGCCTGTACTTTGTAATTGCTGTTACTCTGGCCGCTGCCACGGATCAGGGTGGTTTTTAGACTGTAACATCTGTGGGTCCAGAGCTATCGAACTGTACCCCATGTGGGGTGGTGCTCCCTCAGGATCACCCTGTAACAGACAATATTTAGGGTGCGGGCAACTCTGCAAACAGCTAGCTAATGTGGTGCCGGACTCTCCGGGGTGGGAATTGGTTTAGTTAATGGGATTGTGTTCTTATCTGATCCTGTACTGTATAAATAGTCTGTCTGTTCTGCAATATATCACTTGTGCTTTTCAGCTGATGCTAGTCTCGTCTGGTTATTGGGTGAATGGGGCTATAATGATACACTGAGATATTCCAGAAGCGAGGGAAGCAAAGTAACAAGGGTAAGCAGCTGGGTCATCCAACCCAATCATCACAAATAGCAATATCCACACAGTTATTGTGCTTATAGGTTAAAAGAGTAACCTAGGGCAATATTCCACAGTTGGTGCTAACTTAACCAGAGCTGTTGTAAATTTAGCAACTCCATAGACTATAATGGCTTTGGTAAGTTTACAACAGTTCAGGTTAAGTTAACACCAACTTTGGAATCGGGCCTTTATCTTTTTACTTGTAAGCACAATAAATGTTGATATTTCTGTTTATTCGGGCTGTCTCTGCACTATCAGTTCTTTATTCTCTTTTTGAGGGTCATTTCAAAAGGTTTTGGGACAAGCTGAAAGAGAGGATATGGTCTTTTTCTTATATGTGTTAGTAAGTGGATCATTGGCACATTGTGTTTGTATTTTTGTTTTCAGATTACCCATATACTTGCTACATATTGCTTTGTTTGGAGGAATTATACAGCTCCTTTTGTTCTTACCCAACAAATATTGACAATACAATTATAGACATTGTGCTTGAAAAAATGTATTTATTTATAGAATGTTGTTTGGAAATAAAAGGTCTTCAAGTCAAACAAAAATATCAGTAAAAATGTTTTAAGATGTCCACGGAGATGGTTCAAAGACATGAATCACATGTGATCAGTTTAGACGTTCTGAAAGAAAGAAAAAACAGGATTACATTGATTATTAAGATACATCAAGCAGCTCATCAACTGTTATGACTCAAAGTAGATGTTTCTATTACAGGTAATAGATAAAGTAAATTTAGAATGTTAGAAAACATGATACACAAAAGGGTGTGACAGAAGCTACTGCAATAAGGAGAAATGTGTGAACTTACAGAATTGATCCAGGAGATGTAGGCAGAAACTCTGGTGAACACTGTGGGCTTGAGGTAGGCATTGCATCCAAGAGAAGACACAAAGCTAGCAATACCATGGACTTGGTAAACTCCACTGACTGCACAGTTCAGGGGTCCACCAGAATCTCCCTAATTAAAACAAATACATTGATTAGACAATGAACGTGAATGTACATATTAACATCCATAACTAAAAGATAAATTTCAAGACGTTGGAGTAATGAAAACCCATTTTATTATTTCAACATTTACAAAATTGGCTCAGTGCTCACATTCAGTTGGGGAATGCACGGAGCAGCTTTACTAACTTTTTCCAATCTACTACAAATGACACAGAGGTTGGCAGCCGGATTGGGAGTTGCACAGCTGCATGATATGTTATTCAGGTCACCTCAAAACAAACATATTTGTAAAGGGCTTGAGTTATAAAAGTTAGCAAAACTGTATTTGGTATTCTTACATTGCATCCAGCCTGGGCTCCATTACCACCAGCGCACACCATGGAGGTCTTGACAGTGCTTCCCCAGTAAGAGCTGGTGGAGCAGGTTGCGTGAGCTACCACAGGGAGAGGAGCTTGCTGGAGGATGGAGGGAAGGGATCCACCAGCTGTGAAGAAGGAAGAAAATCTGTAGTATAGCTTCATATGTATTGCAAGTAATGAAAACAAGGATTGTGTTACAATCTGAGTGTCTACTGCTAAATTTGCAACAGCATTGTTTTTTCCTGATAGTCTTGTGGATAGAATATATATAAATATTATGCACATTTACTAATTTACTTTCCTTCCTAAGTATTGCCATTTTGCTATCCATGTGTAATCAAAGGAGTACAAGTATTCATAGGTGCAGGTCCATTACTGCTGCATGTTCAGCTTCCCATGAAAGTGGGCACTCTATATAGGTCACATCCATGTTTGGAAAGTGAATCCTTAAATATACAGGGTTATTCAAAGAGAATCAAAAAGCTTGAAGCTTGTTTAAAAAAAAATCTAAATAGTTTTAGAAATTGTGACTGGGGGGGTCGGTATCCTTGCCTTATAACCACTTTAATAAATGAACGTTTGTTGTATTGTACTGAGTGCTTTTTGTAAATATTTTGACATTCATCATTCTCACAAAAGGAAACTTACTGCTGGTTCTGCCCCATCCTGTGATGATGCAAGCATGGTTGTGGGATAGGACGGCGCCATCACTGGGCAGAGTGGCCAACCTTACAACACTGTTGATGGTAGCACTTGAGGCCAGACGAAGGATTGCAATATCGAATCTGCAGAAAGTTTATCAGATTCAAACAATAATGTTCTATATATTGTATATATAAGTAATTCTATTATGGTGTCATTGTACAGAATATTTAAGACAGTAAGAATATAAATAACATATTCCTTTTTGTAGTCAGTTATGATATTTAATTTGAGAAAAAAAATGTAAATGATTGTCAACATCCTCACTTCTGTGCGCTAAGAAATGTGTGAAAGCTGCATACACTCTTCTAATTATTATGCATGAACTCAGTTCCTTCATTGTGATCTCATTTTTACTGCAAAATGTATTTTGTGTACATGCTGGAAATTGTAGACTATGTTTTACCAGACATTATAATACAGATACTATAATAGTCTATTTGTGTCCTACAATAGCTGTCACAGCGAAGAATAAAGTATTGTTGCGTACTAATACTGAGATTCAGTATTGAATAGTTGTCCTTGGAAGTTCAGACATTAATGAATTGTTTTAGAAATATAGGAGGATAGGATATTCTACTTAAATCATGTTTTACTGATTAAAAATATTAATTTGTTTATAAAGCTGCCTTTTCATCCTATTGACATCAGGATGTAAGTGTAGGAACCTTGATATCACTTGCTACTTCATATGTTGTTCTGCACTCCTGATGTAATTTTAGAGTGTGTCACGGTCTGCCTGTCTGCTTTGTCTAACTGGATGAGCACTCGTTTCTCAACGTTCATACTCTCCAAAATGGAACTCTTCATCTTTCCTTCCTTCAAATCTAACCCTTCTGCACCTGCCTCCCTTCAAGTGAATGGGTACCCCGTTACATCTACCACACAGGCTTGCTGCCTTGGTGTCATCTTTGACTCCGATCTCTTCTTCGCTCCTCACAATGAGTCACTAATCAAATCCTATCACTTTCAACTAAAAATTGTGCAGAAATCTGCTCCTTTCTAACCCAGGACTATGCTTATCCTTTATTATCTCCCATCTTGGCTACTGTAACCCAAGGATCTGATATTATTTCCCCATCGTGGCAAACCTCACTTTCGTCTTCTTTCTTTCAGATTTTTCTCAGATTTTTGGAGTTCACTCATATAGCACCCATTGTGACATTCTGATCTATTCCATGCAGCCCCCATATAGTCCATTATTTTTCACCTTATGCTCTCTAATTTACCAATTTACTTCAACACCCCACTAGATTGTAAGCTCACTTGATCACCTCTTTTGCTATTGTTCTCTATGTGTCAAACTTATTTGTTAATTTTTTGTTTGTGTCGTCCTAGCCATTTTACAGTGCTGTGGAATATATTATTGCTTTATAAAGAAGTTTGTCATGCTGGACATTTATCATGAATAACAAATCCAATTTACATAAGTCTTTGGAACTCGTCTTATAAATAATTAACAGTTAAATCTACAATTTTTAAACACTGGAGAAAAATCTTCAGCCAAACAACAGGTATTCAATCTATTTCTTACCCAGCTGCCACACTGTTGCTGTTCCAGCTAGCGTGTTTTACAATAGTGGACACAGAAATGACTTGCTCAGTACCCTCGTTTGTACTCAGGTTATGATCTCCCAAAACCACACGGTAGGAAGCAACTCTGCAAAATATTTGTGGGGGAAAATTAGCCGATAGAGTTTTAATCTTGAACTGAAAAAACATTTGCACTAACATTCATGAGAGACATTCTTAACAGGTGAAAAATATGATGAATAAACGGAATGTTAGGGATTTATGCGAGGTATTACTCTTTTACACTTAGCACCAATTTATTAATGGATGTGTATTTTCATATGCCAAATTGTACCTGTTGCCAAAGGATTGATGTGAAATGTGTGCATCGAATGAGAAAGACTGTTAAAAGCCCTTATATTACAACATATTTTAATGCTACACAACTACTTTTGTAAGTTTAAGTATACTTCTCTTTTCTACTTGATAGTTAAACATAAGCAATTTCATGCTTTTTTTTAATTTACATCTTTTTTATATTCTTTTTTGTGGTCAGTTGGAAACTATAAATGTAAAATTGTAAATGTATCATCTTGCAGTTAACATCCAGTGGAACTTTGAAAGGACTACAAATATGGTGGCAGTAACCGGGAATGATGTCAGACACCATTGAACAAGGGGCGTAACATATTCAATTTGGATCAGCTGTACTTTTTCATTCAAGAGGGTATATATGTAAAAGGGTCTGATGGATTGTTTTACGAACTTGTTGCCTTGAGAAAGTTACTTTTGTGTAATGAAACGCGTCGGCATTTATGTCCTATTAATTTGATTTTAATACTTTCATTTCGTCCAGCCTTTCTGTTGTATCCTGCATCCTATATAGTGTTCAGTGATCCTGAAAGCTGATTCGCCAGCGGTTTCCAGCTACACCACAGGTCTACAGGTGGATTAAAGTGGCTGAGTATATTGATTGATGTGCCCTTATTGCATTATTATCCTGTGAGCAAGTTATATAAGCAGGGGTTTCTGTATCATTTATATATGCAGTTCTGGCGTATCCTTTTTTCATTTGGCTTACAGTGAGACTCCTTATATTCTTATTTATGTATTATTGACGGATGAAGAGGAGCCATCCCTTAGGAGTCTTGACTAGCAAGCTATGTATTTACATTTATTTGCTGTTTTTTCCATTAACCATCACTGCTGTTTTTACACTGGAAATCTATAAATACAGTTTGTTGTCACAGAGAATTCTCTGCTTAGATAATGCAATGTAACAAGATATTATTTAAGTATCTTTTAATATTGAATCTAGTTAGGACTAATGAAAGAAAATATATTTTTATTTTAAACTAAAAAGCAAGTTGCCAGAGCTATACCATTCTTATTGATTAGAATTGTGCACGGCAAAAAAAAAAATCAGTTTGTCAAATTTGTTTAATCTGAAAATTCCCACCAAATATGGTTCATGTGCAGGGCTGGATTTATAATAAGGCACATTAGGCATGTGTCTAAAGGCGTCCTCCACAGGAGGCACCTTCCTTTATGATCAACCTCCAGAGATCTGAGTGTTGTCCTGCAGTGCTGATACAGCACTTCTTACAGCCGTTCTACCACTTTTCCTGACAGACAGAAAACAAAATAGCAAACAGCAGTACTTGATCCCTTCATGCAGGATTTCAATCAACTCTGGAAGCTGACTGCATGCATTTAGCACCAGGTAACAAACCTCTTATTTTAACTGGTAACCAACTTTAGCAAGACACCCTCTTTGCACTAGAGGTGTGCATTAAGGATATAAAATGGACTGTGAGCATGACTCCTTGTCACAATGCCCCCCAAAAAACTTTTAGAATTTAATCCCTGTGCTAAGTACCTCTTACATCAGCATAAACCTTTAACCCTATGTTATTGTAGTACACTGTTCTACATCTTTTTCTTTTCTTTCTATGTCTCTTTTGTTTTTTTCTGTAAAGCAGAAAAGAGTCCTAAAATGTTGGGTTTCCTCTTTATATTTAAACTATCTGCAATGAGCAGTCATAATGGATAGTAAAGTAATATACGTATGTATAAATAGGGGGCAAGATTACAAAGTTGCTGTAAACTTGACCAGAGCTGTTGTCCTATACCAATCAAGTTCATTAGGTTATCAAGCCCAACATAACTCTTAATGACATTACCTGTCTACACAGTGAGCAGCGGTCAGGACACGGTTGGCACGGATCAGAGAACCTCCACAGGTGTGACCCCAGCTGCTGCCGGAGGCATACTGAAGGGTAACCTGTGTTAAGAGAACCAGAAGTATTTTAGGTTTAAAAATTATGTTTAAGATATGAATATTTCCCAACAGCAAGTCGGTTCCTAAACACCATGGGGCTGGATAGCCCGCCATGCAGGCTCTTAGGCTGGCCACTCGTTTCAGCGTGCGGAGTGCGTCATTGTCTACCATGGGATCACCTGATTTCAGACGGTTCCACAGCAGCCAACATTGTGCACAGGGGAGGCAGGGCCAAGCCACCATGGCAGTAAACGAGGTGTGCTATGACGTCCAGTGGCATTTAGGCCAACCCACAGCGAGGACATCAGGAAGGGGTTAACTTTTCTTTCTTTTTTACTCAAAAAATGTTGACTTATACCTTATCATAACTTATGCCATGAATGCAATTACCTACAATTATTTTCTAGGAATATTATAACAATGAAAACGATTTCCAGATGAGAGATATCTTCTACCTGTTAGTTCTTTCAGAGTATTAGAGAATACATAAAACACTTCCCTAAATCCTAAATGCTAGACAATAGGGATCTGATTGTCTCTTTGCAAGGAATAGTGTTACAATGACACTTATTAAATTGAGAAGGAAGGAAGCAGAGAGAGTAAAGTATGTCTGATTAAGAGGTATCTTACCTGCCATGGCCATGCATTTGCCTGAGAGTTAGAGCCTCCAACCACACGGCTGGAGTTCTCCAGGTAGGCGACATCATCCAGACATTGTCCTTTGAAAGAAGAGTGTATCGTTTTGTAACTGAATACTTAGTGAATGTTCTAAACACAATCCACACACATATAAAGTCTGACATTCTGAGGCTCCAAATAACACCAGAATTGAATTTGGTAGCTGAATTTTGTATCTCAACTATAAACAAACCCCATCCTAAGAGCAGCTTAAGTAATAAAAAAGAAACTAGTATGTCTATTTCTGCCATAAGATTCCTGTATTTATGTGTACAGTCATATATCGCCAAACGGTATCTGCGCCTTTTAACAAAGGATATATGTCTCACACTCATTTATCCCTATTTTATTTCAGAAGAAGATTCAAATCAGGGATGAAAGTGCAAATTTGCAAATTAAAAATCGGACATTTTGGCTCATACAAGAGCCTTTTTTTGTATGAGATGAAACTTTGGACCTTAATTGATTGACAGTAACTGTTTTTGATTTTATAAAGACCTTGAGTGCGTTTCCATTCTATGGCTGTGCATTGCTACGAGGACTATTTGTACTGAGGCATATAAATCATTTTTCCTTTCCTTAAATCAAGAAATAATTAATTACGCAATCAGCATATTAAAAGGGAAATGTAAAGAATGGTCCATCCCACACCCACCACCTTATCTTCAACAATTGCTCTGGACACTTCGCCATTTAGCAGGTACTAGCTTTCCTGAGCTCATTTGGAGGGCTGTCTAAGAATAACCTTCCCGATCATTGGAGCACTCAGGAAAATAGACTAATGTTAACCCATTACACTCTTTATTTATTTATGTCACTGGGGCACTGGCTTGAGCCATATACAAAATCTCAATGTGTCCTTCCTGGTAAAATACTTTGCAAATAAATAAATATACAAGGTTAAAAGTCCAAGAAGCCAGAGACACCACTGGCTAAATGCAGACAGAATAGTAGGCAGGACATGTAGACACCGCTTGGCTGGGCAGGGATTGTATACAGGACTAAGACACAGCAAGTCCCTGTTGTAATATCACAGTCTGGAGAGGAGATCCAGCATACAGGCAATCCAAAATAAAGAAATCCCTGATCTGAGAGGTCGGTCCTTGAAGTGGCCGGATCTAAACTAGGAAAAGATAAACATCTGGAGGTGCAGGGTCTCAGGCAAAAACAGAGGCCAACATAGATCAGTATAGTAACACAAGGGTAAAAGCATAAATGTAGTCGAAAAGAAAAGCCAAGGTCAGTACACAATGAATCCACAAAGCAAGGTAAATAAAACAGATACAAGGAAAGGGCAACAGGGAACCAAAAAAAAATAAACCAGAGGGCAAGGCAAAGGTAAATAAAACAGATACCAGGCAAGGGCCGCAGGGAACAAAATAAATAATAAACCAGAGGGCAAGGCTAAGGTAAATAAAACAAATACAAGGCAAGGGCAACAAGGAATCAAATAAATAATAAAACAGCGGGCAAGGCAAGGACAACAGCAGAGAAACCCACAGCAAATGATTCAAATGAAAGAGCATAGTAGCATGGGAGCAACACCATTAAATAGGTTGGTTAAGTGCTATGTCAGGTGGATACTAAGGAGAGCTGATGGTTACAAGAACACCCTGGACTGAATGCAGTAATGGCAGGAAAAAAACTAAGAGCCGGCCTGGATCAGCTCACATACAGGGGTAATGGCAGGAATCGTTACAATTTATATTAAGACTGTTAATAAACTGTAACTACTTCCCTAATGGTAATCTTATTTCCTCAAAACATTTTTGTATTTTGTTGTAAATGGACTTACCACCAAAGACAAGCGCAGCAAGTACAAGGAGACTCAACATCTTTACTCTTGTGCTGGTAAAAGTGAAGTGAAAAATGTTTGGGTAGCTTCCCTATTTATAATGCCTGGCAGAGTGGAATGGGAATAGTGGAAAGTAGTACAGGTGCTTCCAGACTAATTTGTTAGTTATCACATTTATTTGAACAATACCATTATAATTTTGGAAAACAAGGTCAGTCAGGTAATTTATAGACATGTTATCAACATAAAAGCAGATATGCATTTATTTTTACACAATCAATCTGGCTTCTGATGGTTATTTTTCTGCCTAATCTATGCTTTTTGGTACTTTGAGTGAGACCAGGCAGATTTTCTAAATTATATTCCTGATAGAAATTATAAATTGCAATAATATTTTTCCTACTCCTTAGCCTTGAATGCTTTCATCATGTTTAATTAGCGGTCGATTGATATATTTTAAATGCAGAAACCATAATTAAACGCAGCACATATAATATTTATTAATTAATAATTTATTAATGGTTTCAATAAAAAAATAAAAATGTAACAATAAACAAAATAAATTTTGACATCACACCCCAATAAAATACTTGCCAAGTAATTACAGAAAAATGCATTGATGAAATTACTCCCAGGGTATTTTAGAGCAGCTAAAATGAGATATATCTACAAAAATCTTTATTAATTCACTAGGTAATATTGTTAAAGTCACAATCCCGCTGGGGGCGTGGCCAGCCGCGGAAAGGAGAAGTAGCATCTTGACGGAACTCCACAGCGTTCCTTTCTCCCTGGGGCCTTTTACTGACCATTTCTGCTGAGATTCCTTGCCCAAGGCTCCTGAGTGGCTTGCCATCATGTGCATGCCAACTGGAGCCTGCCCCCCGGTCCAGAGACTCGCCTGTTTGCTGCCATCTCCGGCTGGAGTGCGCGGCCAATGGCCATTTTGCGGCCTACCCTTAGGCTCCTGTCGCTTCCCAGCTTTTCCGGTTCGAGTGCCCTGATCTCGATGGGGACCATGGCGAGGGCCGTGGAGACAGTGGGCCCACATCACCCGGCCGTATTGGATGCTATGCTGCAGCTGTTGGAAGACGACAGGTGTCTTCTGACGCAAAGTGAAATGTGCCATGTCATGGCCATGATGCAGCCCGATCCAGGAGTTGCAGCTTTGTACAGCAGTACTCCTGGAGGTGATTGGCCTGCGGTGGATCTACGTGGCTGTTTGGTCCCAGAGGAGGCAGAGGCAGGAGTACTGCGGGCCGAGGATGAGGAACTGAATACCCTGTTGCCACCGACTGTTTCACCGATGGAGGTGCAGTCCCCGCTGCACGACCCAAGGGTGCCTGCCAGCCGAGAATCACTTGTCCAGGTGGAGCTGGGGGGTGAGCTAGTGGCACCCGCTGTTGCTGGCCTGTGTCTGGTGGCAGTTGGGTTTACACTTGCGGCATCTGAGTCGAGGATGACACCTAGACCCCCCCTGCTGTCCCTCCATCTGGCGCCTCCTGCGGCCTTAGCCCATGATGCTGGTGACGGATGTTGCAGTACAAATGTGGGCTTGTTTGACCTGACTGCCTCGTTCTTCCATATCGGACCTGGGTTCGCCGACTGGCCTGGCCTGCCATGCATTACCTTGCCTGTCACTGACTGAGAGGACCCCTTCATTTTTCCTCGCGAGATGCCTCATCTTATTGATGACCCCCCTCTTTTGCTTTTTTCTGAGGACTATTTGCCATTTTCGGTTGTCACAAAGGACTCTTTTGTTGATGTACCCCTGCTGGGAACAATTCTTTGACTACCAGAGACACTTTTTGCTGACTTTTTAGATTTCTTTAGTATCTTTACTGTCCTGATTTATGTCTCTCCGGTTTTATTATTTTACTTCCCGCGTGCCTACATTGCTGACTTTTACTGGCCCTGCGTGGCCATTATTCACTGTTTGTTTTTTTCGCTGACTATGTTCAAATTCTAAAATAAAGAATTAAAAAAAAGAATCACAATCCCGCTGATTTCTGTTTTTTTTTTAACTTTGTTATTCTACTACAAGGTGGAAAGCCGGCCCAGAGGGCAGTCTATTGTGGATATACTGCCCCAGCTCATGGATATATGGCCCAGCTCGTGGATACTGCCCCAGCTCGTGGATACTGCCCCAGCTCGTGGATATTGCCCCAGCACGTGGATATACTGCCCCAGCTCGTGGATACTGCCCCAGCTCGTGGATACTGCCCCAGCTCGTGGATATTGCCCCAGCACGTGGATATACTGCCCCAGCTCGTGGATACTGCCCCAGCTCGTGGATATACTGCCCCAGCACGTGGATATTGCCCCAGCTCCTGGATACTGCCCCCCAGCTCCTGGATACTGCCCCCCAGCTCCTGGATACTGCCCCCCAGCTCCTGGATATTGCCCCCCAGCTCCTGGATACTGCCCCCCAGCTCGTGGATACTGCCCCCCAGCTCGTGGATACTGCCCCCAGCTCCTGGATACTGCCCCCCAGCTCATGGATACTGCCCCCCCAGCTCGTGGATACTGCCCCCAGCTCGTGGATATTGCCCCCAGCTCGTGGATATTGCCCCCCCAGCTCGTGGATACTGCCCCCAGCTCGTGGATACTGCCCCCCAGCTCGTGGATACTGCCACCAGCTCGTGGATATTGCCCCCAGCTCGTGGATATTGCCCCCCCAGCTCATGGATACTGCCCCCAGCTCGTGGATACTGCCCCCAGCTCGTGGATATTGCCCCCCCATCTCATGGATACTGCCCCCAGCTCATGGATACTGCCCCCAGCTCATGGATATTGCCCCCCCGGCTCATGGATACTGCCCCCCCAGCTCATGGATACTGCCCCAGCTCGTGGATATTGCCCCCCCAGCTCATGGATACTGTCCCCCAGCTCATGGATACTGCCCCCAGCTCATGGATATTGGCCCCCAGCTCATGGATATTGCCCCCCAGCTCATGGATACTGCCCCCAGCTCGTGGATATGCCCCCAGCGCTCATGGATATTGGCCCCCAGCTCAGACATGGGGCGGCTGTTCGAATGCTCTATTGGCATTCAGACAGCCGCCCCATACTTACCTTTCCGAGCGGCGCCGGGGAAGTGAAAGTTTCCCGCTTCCGCTCGTTGAAGGACCCAAGCCGCGGTCACGTGACCTGGGCTTGGGTCCTTCAAAGTGCGGAAGTGGGCAAACTTTCACTTCCCCGGCGCCGCTCGGAGGTTGGATGCGCTCGACAGCCGGGTAGAGGCTGCGAGCGCAGCCTCTACCCGGCTGCCGCGCGCATCCAACCCCCGAGCGGCGGAGGGACCTTTCCCTTCGCCGCTCGGGGGTTGGATGCGCGCGGCAGCCGGGTAGAGGCTGCGAGCGCAGCCTCTACCCGGCTGCTGTGTGCATCTTGTAACCGCCGCGGCGAGCCGGCAGCCGGCTCGTGCCGCGGCGGTTGCATGCGCACGCAACCAACCGCCGCTGGTTGCGCGCGCATGCGCAGAGTAAGGCTTGGCGACGGACACGCCAAGCCTTACTCAATTATAGTATAGATGTTAGCTTACAATCTCCACTACTAGTCAGTCTATTTGAGATTTTTATAATATTTTGTGTACCTAAGTTCACTTTCTAGGATTTATCCAATTGGTTCTAATGCATCTTCATTGTTTATCCCTTTTGCTTTTTTTTTTATTTTAAAAAAAAAAACACTGTCAGGAAGGAATCAATGCTTTTTTCTGGAAAATAATTTTTATTTATTTTATAGTAAGAAATATTTGGGAACATTCCCAATGTATTCCTTAAAGTAATAACTTATTTGTCAGGCAGATGTCACCATCTGCTGGCCAAATGCAGTTACTACAGTGTTGTTTTCCATGCAGGATCGGCTGCGGAAAATTCTGTGAGGGAATTCCTTAGCCAATTTTAAGCAGTTTAGTATCTTGGGCATTATGTCCACGGGGCTAAAACTTTGAGGGCATCTTCTGGAGCCAAGAAGCAAACTAATTTGCAGTCCAGGCAGGGGTTGAGCACAGGATCTCCCATTTACTCGGCAGCGTGTGGGATCAAACTCCCACATGCTGCGCCAGAAGTATAGACCCCGCCGGGGGGAAGAGGAAGCAAAAGACGAGGCTGCCAGCCCAGCCAGCAGCTCACATGGGGACACGCTGGTCCCCACTCTCAAAGCAGCTGCATGAAGCAGAAAGCAGAGCCTCCCCTGCTCATGTGCTGGAAGTGTCCAGCATGTGCAGGGAGGGAGGAGAGAGACCAGCTGGGACCATGGAGGCAGCCAGGGATTCCAACCTAGAGTCAGTATGTAACAAACCGGCATGTGTGTGAGCTGGGGTGGTGTGTGTGTGTGTGTGAGAGCAGGGATAGTGTGTGTGAGCAGGGGTGGTGTGTGTGTGTGTGTGTGTGTGTTTAAGACCAGGGGTGGTGTGTGTGTGAGAGTAGGGGTGGTGTGTGTATGTGTGTGAGTAGGGGTGGTGTGTGTGTATGAGCAGGGGTAGTGTGTGTGTGTGAGAGAGAGCAGGGGTGGTGTGTGTGTGTGTGAGACGAGAGAAAGCAGGGTGGTGTGTGAGAGAGAGCAGGGGAGGTGTGTGGGTGTGTGTGAAAGAGCAGGGGTGGTATGTGGGTGTGCGAGAGCAGTGGTGGTGTGTGAGTGTGTGAGAGCAGGGGTGGTGTGTGTGTTTGTGTATGAGGGCAGGGGTGGTGTGTGTATGTGTGTGAGAGAAGGGGTGGTGTGTGGGTGTGCATGAGAGCAGGGGTGGTGTGTAGGTGTGTGTGAGAGCAGGGGTGGTTTGTGTGTATGTGTGAGAGCAGGGGTGGTGTGTGTGTGTGTGGGTGTGTGAGCAGGGGTGGTGTGCGTGTGTGTGTGTGAGCAGGGGTGGTGTGTGTGTATGTGTGTGTAAATGTCCTGGGGAGAAATAAACTGGTGGCTGAAATGGACTTGGCTGGAGGAGAAATTAATTAGTGGGGAATGAAATGGGCTGCGGAGAAATTGATTTAACTGGGGAGAAATTTACTGGGGACTGTGGAGCTCTGGGATACGTTCATACACAAGGCATATTACTGTGAGTTTTATTGCTGTGGAGCTCTGTAATGTGCAGTGTGTACAAGTGTATCAGTAATATACAGCATCTTATAAACCTGAAAGTGATCGGCAGTTTCCCACATTTGCAACAAGGACCTTCTGTGTCACAGCGTAGCCTTAGCTGCAATGAGTGGGTGATGGCTGCTGCAGCAGAGCAGTTGCCATCTGTAAATCTGAAGGGGGCACAATGGATTCCCCAATTTGCCGTTGGGCCTGTGTGGATTTTCTTAACTCAGTTTTTTTGCGGGGGTTGACCTTTTGTGGGCATGGCACAAGGTGCCCCAGGATCTCCTATTGCTTGGGGGCCCCTTTAGTTGTCAGTCCGCCACTGATATGGAGTATGCTCTTATGGCAAGGGTCAGCATCCTTGGCCCACCAGATCTTTTGGAACGACATCTTCCATGATGCTGAGCCATGGATAAGCTTCATTAGTGATGTAGTTCCAAATCATAAGGAGGGACATGCTGTCCCCTGCCTTACAGTATTATCGGTTGGATATTTAGAATAGGGTTGTGCATATCTGTATGTGTTGCTTTGGGTGAAAAGGAACTGATGCATGTAGCATTGACATTGAAGATATGTGATAATATATACACTCCTCGGCCACTTTTTTAGGTGCACCTGTTTAATTGCTTGTTAACACAATTTGCTAATTGGCCAATCACATGACAGCAACTCAATGCATTTAGGCGTCTAGACGTGGTGAAGACGACTTGCTGAAGTTCACTGGATATTTTCTCTTTTTCGGACCATTCTCTGTAAACCCTAGAGGTGCTTGTGCATGAAGATCCCATTAGATCAGCAGTTTTTTAAATACTCAGACCAGCCCATCTGGAACCAACAACCATGCCACGTTCAAAGTCACTTAAATTCCCCATCCTGATGCTCAGTTTGAACTTCAGTAAGTCGTCTTCACCGCGTCTAGATGCCTAAATGCATGGAGTTGTTGCCATGTGGTTGGCTGATAAGCAATTTGTGTTAATAAAGTGGCCGATGTGTGTATATTAAACTGAAAACCTAAGTAACCTCAGTGCCCTGTCACTTTTATTATACTTTATTTATGTAACACTCTATAAAACAAGAGGTCTAGGGGGTGTCGTTTATTTTAGATGGGAGAATGTGTGCAATGTACGCCAATCATTTGTTATGATGTTAAATAGTAGAAGACGGAAACTAAGAAATTTTAAAAAAAGGAAAGAAGCGGTTTCTCACTATCAATACAGAGGAGCAGAAAAAGAATCTATACATAGATATTCCACCAATAGCTAGCCATTTACCAGCCAGTCGCTTGAATTCGATATGCTCCTATACAGTAGATGTCTATCTTCAAAATACAAGATAGCAGATAATACCAGACATCATAAAACCTACTAGATATAATAGACCAAAGTCCTTATGCAGTAAACTTCTATTGCCCTAGATCAGTGTTTCCCAAACCTGCCCTCGGGACCCTCAACCAGGCCAGTTTTTGCAGATCCCCTTGGGGAAATGCAGACTGAATCCTGCAATCACTGAGCAGCAAATCATATCACATGTGCTGAGCTTCAGATATCTGGCAAACATGGCGAGGAGGAGGGTCCTGACTCCTGAGGACAGGTTTGGGAAACACTGCCCTAGATGGAGACTGGATACTAGTATTGATATATGTTACTAGGCGGCAGATTTTGGGGGAGCAGCAGATTTTGCCGCCGAGCCCCTGCACTGCTTTTTAACCCCTTAGTGACCGGGCGGTTTTACACAAATCCGTCCTTTAGTGACCGCTGCTGTTTTTACGTTTCTGCGCTGTTAGTGTTTACATCAAATTTTCCTCTTACTCGTTTATGTAACCCACACATATTTTACACTGTTTTTCTCGTCATTAAATGGACTTTATAAAGATACCATTTTTTTCATCATTTCATATAATTTACTATAAAAAATATTGTGAAATATGACAAAAAAATTGAAAAAACACCACTTTTTCGAAATTTGACCCCCAAAATTTCTTATGTATCAACATAGTGTGTTTATATGTAAATCAGGATTTAAAGCCTAATATTACACAACTGGAAAGTGATGAGGGAAATGTGGAATCGTTATGGGTAAATATTTTGTTGGGGAATAAACAGGGAAGTCAACTATTGGTTGGCATATGCTATAAACCACCTAATATAGATAATGATGAGGAAGAACAACTGTTAGAGCAAATTAGGAAGGCTGCACATCATGGTAGCACTTTAATTATTGGAGATTTTAATTACCCAGACATTAATTGGGATAGTGGGACTAGTAATTCAGCAAAGGGAATCCGGTTCCTGAACATTTTAAATGATACCTTCATGTCACAACTGGTAGAAACACCAACTAGAGAGGATAACTGTCTGGACCTGGTTATAACAAATAATGTGGATCTTTTCTCAAATATTAATGTAAAAGAACAATTGGGAAACAGCGACCATAACATGGTGACTTTTGAAATAAACTCAAAAAACACATTCATAAGGGGCATGCTAAAATATATAATTTTAAAAAGGCCAACTTTATTAAAATAAAGGAAGCTCTCAATGTCATTGACTGGCAGAAACTCTTTCACGGGAAAAACACTGAGGATAAGTGGAATATCTTTAAACTAACACTAGAAAAGTACACGTCACAATATATTCCACTGGTTAATAAATATAAAAGAAACAGACTGAAACCAATGTGGCTTAGTAGGAAGGTAACTAAGGAAATGAAAATAAAAAGAAGGCATTTAAAGCTTTTAAATTTGATAAATCTGAGGCATCCTATAAAGCATATAGGGCAGCCAATAAAGCATGTAAAAATGCGATTAGATGGGCTAAACTAGAAAATGAAAAAGAAATAGCCAAAGAGAGCAAGACCAACCCTAAAAGATTCTTTAGGTACATAAATTCCAAAAACCTAAGAGTGAAAATGTAGGTTCACTAAAATCTGAGTCAGGGTTATTGTAACTGAAGATCAGGATAAGGCAGAAATTTTAAATGATTATTTTTCTTCAGTATTTATCAAAGAGAAACCTATAACAGGAGACATGAAATTCATTAATAAAAACTTACTAATACAAAGTGACTGGTTGACTCAGGACAAGGTTTTACACAAATTAAACAATGTGAATGTTAATAAAGCCCCAGGGCCAGATGGAATTCACCGCGAGTACTAAGAGAGCTATGTGTTGAAATATGTAAACCTTTGTTCTTAATTTCAAGATTCTTTTCTTTCAGGAATAGTACCAGAGGATTGGAGAAAAGCTGACGTGGTCCCTATATTTAAGAAAGGTTTAAAATTTGTGCCTGGGAATTATAGACCTGTGAGCTTAACATCTGTGGCTGGGAAAGTATTTGAGGGGTTACTAAGGGATAGTATTCAGGAATTTATTGGGAGGTATAATATAATTGGCAAAAATCAGCATGGTTTCATGAAACACAGATCATGTCAGACTAACCTAATTACGTTCTATGAGGAAGTAAGTAGAAGTATAGATCAGGGGGTCGCAGTGGATGTGATTTACTTAGATTTTGCCAAAGCTTTCGACACAGTTCCACACAAAAGGTTACTATTTAAATTAAGAAAAAATGGTCTAGATGAAAATACTTGTTCTTGGATAGAAAACTGGCTAAAAGATAGGGTACAGAGAGTGGTCATAAATGGTACATTTTCAAGATGGACACCAGTGGTAAGTGGTGTCCCTCAGGGGTCTGTTATAGGACCAATACTATTCAATTTATTTATAAATGACCTTGAGATAGGCATTGAAAGTCATGTATCAGTGTTTGCAGATGACACAAAGCTAGGAAAAGTAATACAATGTGAGCAGGATGTTACTTCGCTGCAGAGGGATTTAGATAGATTGGGGGACTGGGCACTTAAATGGCAGATGAAATTTAATCTAGATAAATGTAAAGTTATGCACTTTGGAGTGAAGAACACACAAGCAATGTATACCCTAAATGGTACGGAGTTAGGGAAATCCAAGCAGGAGAAGGATTTGGGAATAATCATAGACTTCAAACTAAGTAACAATGTGCAATGTCAAACAGCAGCCGCCAAGGCCAGCAAAGTACTGGCATGCATTAAAAGGGGAGTTCACTCACGGGATGAAAACATAATTTTGCCTCTGTATAAATCAATGGTCAGGCCGCACCTTGAATATGCCGTGCAATTTTGGGCACCTGTCTTAAAAAAAGATATTATATCGCTAGAAAAAGTGCAGAGACGGGCAACTAAATTAATAAGGGGGATGGAAGGGTTAAGTTATGAGGAAAGACTAACAAGCTTAAACCTGTTTAGTTTAGAGAAAAGGCGCCTTAGAGGGGATCTGATAACCTTATATAAATATATACGGGGCCATTATCAACCATTGTCTGATAACCTATTCATTAACAGGACTATACATAGGACAAGGGGTCATCCATTTAGACTGGAAGAAAGAAAATTTAGCTTAAAGCATAGGAAGGGTTATTTTACGGTGAGAACAATAAAGCTGTGGAATTCTCTGCCTGTTGAGGTGGTTGGGTCAGAGTCTGTACAGACTTTTAAAAAACGACTGGATGACTTCCTGCAGACACAGAATATTAAGGGTTATAATATTTAATATGTGGGTAAAAGCTTCTTGATCCAAGGAGAAATCTGACTGCCATTCTGGGGTCAAGAAGGAATTTTTTCCCAGTATGTTGCATATTGGCAAGCATTCAGACTGGGTTTTTTGCCTTCTTTTGGATCAACAGCAGTAGGTTATGTGGGAGAGGCTGAACCCGATGGACGCATGTCTTTTTTCAGCCTATATAACTATGTAACTATGTAACTATGTAACCGTCAAAAAAAATTAATTCCTTAGTAGTTTCTAAATTTAGTACTGAGTTTAGCAATACCCAATGTTTACATATTCCTCGCTTTTTTCCTTATTTTATGCAACAATAAGTGCAAGTAGCACTTTGCCATTTCCAAAGAGTTTATTTTCAAAACTAGT
Source organism: Leptobrachium leishanense (assembly GCA_009667805.1). Classification (NCBI taxonomy): domain Eukaryota; kingdom Metazoa; phylum Chordata; class Amphibia; order Anura; family Megophryidae; genus Leptobrachium; species Leptobrachium leishanense. The sequence continues at coordinate 372,164,715 of CM019064.1, forward strand.
GATAGTGACATTGTAACACTGATATCTGTCACTAATTCCTGAATAACCCTCCACATATACATATTTTTTAAAGTAGACACAAATCAAGGTATTAAACTTGGGGTATTTTGACTCTTTCCATGCAAACCATTTTACCACAAATCTATGCCAAAGTTTGAGAAAAAAAATTTTTTTGGGGATTTTTTTTTTTGAACGCAATTTAAGAATACATGTACTGTGAACTTTAAGGTTTACTGCCAAAGAGCATCCCAAAATATGTTCAGCAACATCTTCTGAGTAAATTGATACCACCCATGTATAGGTATGTCGGGTCATTTGGGGGCTAATAGGCCTTATTTGGGGGGTGCGCATTTCAGTTTTCCAACTAGCAAATTCACATTTCGTCATCATGCACCCATGTCCTATTTGGACATTTTTGAAGCCGGCCAAAGTCATTTACCCCCATCAAACCATATATTTTTAGAAAGGGCACACCCTAGGGTGCTTCAAAGAGTTGTATTTTAACACTTTCCATGCACTAGCTCTATGTCAAACTTTCAGGTAGTCACTTTTTGGGTTATTTTTTCACACACATTGTACTTTAGGCATGAATTGTCAAATCCAGTTATGGGTTACTGCCAAAAAACACCCCAAAATATGTTCAGCAACATCTTCTGAGTAAATTGATACCACCCATGTATAGGTATGTCGGGTCATGGGGGATAATAGGCCTTATTTGGGGGGTGCGCATTTCAGTTTCCCAACTTGGAATTTTCACATTTCGTCATCATGCACCCATGTCCTATTGGGCACATTTTGAAGCCGGCCAAAGTCATTTACCCCCATCAAACCATATATTTTTAGAAAGGGCACACCCTAGGGTGCTTCAAAGAGTTGTATTTTAACACTTTCCATGCACTAGCTCTATGTCAAACTTTCAGGTAGTCACTTTTTGGGTTATTTTTTCACACACATTGTACTTTAGGCATGAATTGTCAAATCCAGTTATGGGTTACTGCCAAAAAACACCCCAAAATATGTTCAGCAACATCTCTGAGTAAATTGATACCACCCATGTATAGGTATGTCGGGTCATTTGGGGGCTAATAGGCCTTATTTGGGGGGTGCGCATTTCAGTTTTCCAACTTGGAATTTTCACATTTCGTCATCATGCACCCATGTCCTATTTGGGACATTTTTGAAGCCGGCCAAAGTCATTTACCCCCATCAAACCATATATTTTTAGAAAGGGCACACCCTAGGGTGCTTCAAAGAGTTGTATTTTAACACTTTCCATGCACTAGCTCTATGTCAAACTTTCAGGTAGTCACGTTTTGTGTTATTTTTTCACACACATTGTACTTTAGGCATGAATTGTCAAATCCAGTTATGGGTTACTGCCAAAAAACACCCCAAAATATGTTCAGCAACATCTTCTGAGTAAATTGATACCACCCATGTATTAGGTATGTCGGCCATTTGGGGGCTAATAGGCCTTATTGGGGGGTGCGCATTTCAGTTTTCCAACTTGGAATTTTCACATTTCGTCATCATGCACCCATGTCCTATTTGGACATTTTTGAAGCCGGCCAAAGTAATTTACCCCCATCAAACAATATATTTTTAGAAAGGGCACACCCTAGGGTGCTTCAAAGAGTTGTATTTTAACACTTTCCATGCACTAGCTCTATGTCAAACTTTCAGGTAGTCACTTTTTGGGTTATTTTTTCACACACATTGTACTTTAGGCATGAATTGTCAAATCCAGTTATGGTTTACTGCCAAAAAACACCCCAAAATATGTTCAGCAACATCTTCTGAGTAAAGTGATACCACCCATATATAGATTTGTTCTGTTGTTTTTGGGGTGCTACGCCAATCTTTGACATGTGCTTGTCATTTTCTAATTTGACATACAGTATCTTCTTTGCTTATCTTCTTTTTAGGGGCCTTTTTACATACCCCAGTTTTATGAACGTGCATATAGTTGGTAAGCTAACACCCCAAAGTATTGTAAATGGAGGTTTTTATGCTATGGATGCAACCGTTTGCTCCAAACAAATTGGATACTGTTTGGTGGTCATTTTTCATTTTCACACCCACATCAGTTTTGGACTGTGATTTAGGAGACACGGTTGTTTTGTTACTGCATGAAAACTCTCCAGGTTGTTTTCTGCAAGGTCTCCTGAGTACACCCATGCCCCCCATGCATAGGTTTGCCAGGATTTTGGGAAGGTTCAAATACAATTTTTATGACTTTGTCATTGGAGTTGAAATTGAGATTATTTCTTCAGCTAGGCCTAGCTTTGGTTTTGGGTCTACCGCATACCCCAGTTTGAATTATTGCCAGAAAATTGTTTATATTTGTTATGTTGACACCCCAAGGTATTGCATATGGAGTGCTTTGATGCCATGGATGTAACGGTTTTAGCCCAAAACATTTGAGAAGGTGTGTGGCGGTAATTTTCAATTTTTTATTTTTACGCCCACATTAGATTTGGACTGTGATTTAGGAGACACTGTTGTTTGTTACTGCATGAAAACTCTCCAGGTTGTTTTCTGCAAGGTCTCCTGAGTACACCCATGCCCCCCATGCATAGGTGTGCAAAGATTTTGGCAAAATACAGCACCAATTGTAGAACATAAAAATGTACGAATAAAATGTAAAAGTCTGGTGCAGTAAAAGAAAAAAAAACTAAACTGAACTAACTAACTGGAGTGTGAGAAAAAATAGAAAGGAAAAAAAAAAATCACAGCTCACGCACAGTGTGATATATCTTGAAACAGTCCCCAAGACACAGACCGGGTTGTCCAGGGCATTCTGGGCAGTAAAAGATTGTGTCTCTCCTCTGCCCCCTCTTGAAACACACCCTGCACCTTTTTTGGGGTTTCTGTTTGCCCTCAGTAGGGGGGATTTTATAAATAAAATGCGTAGCCCCAACTCTGTCCCCCATCACCGCCCGGGGAGCAGGTGCATCCTGGTACAAAAGCCCCGAAATGACCTGGAGCTGAAACTGTAAAAAGGACAGCGTCACTCCGGGGTTTGCCTTTTTGCAGAGCAAAAAGGCATTGTGGGTTGCAATTTGCATCAGGTAAATTGCAACCTTTTTGTACCAGGCCCTTGACTTCCGCATAATCTGGTAGGGCTGGAGCAGCTGATCTGCCAGATCAACCCCACCCATATGCCGGTTATAGGCTTTGATGCACACTGGCTTCCTGATGCGCTCAGCTCTGCCACGTACAGAGACCTCCACAGACCTCTCAGTGTGGATGGTGGATAGAAGGTATACATCCTTCTTGTCTCTGTACTTGACCGCAAACAGCTCCTCTTGGCGCAGAGCTGAGGTCTCTCCCCTTTTTAACCGGGTGCGGACAAGCTGTGCTGGGAAACCTACGCGGTTCTTGCGAACAGTACCGCATGCTGCTGTATCAAAACAATACAGCAGCTTGAACAAAGGGACACTTGTATAAAAATTATCAACATACAAGTGGTACCCTTTGTTCATGAGGGGAAAAAGTAGGTCCCACACAATCTTGCCACTGGTTCCCATGTGTTCTGGGCAACCTGGAGGGTCAAGGCTACTATCCTTTCCCTCGTACACCCGGAAGGCCTGAGTATACCCACTCTCGCTGTCACAGAGCTTATACACCTTCACTCCATACCTGGAGCGTTTGGAAGGAATATACTGCTTGAATCCCAGCCTTCCCTTGTATTTCATTAGGGATTCATCCACGCAGATATTCCTTCCAGGTGTATAAGCCTCTGCAAACCTGGCGGCGAAGTGGGTAATCAGGGGGCGGATTTTATACAGCCTGTCAAACTGGGGATGCTCTCTAGGAGGGCACAGGCTGTTGTCACTGAAGTGCATGAAACGCAAAATGTTTTCATACCTTCTACGTGACATTGATTGGGGGTAAATGGGGGGTAGAGCAGATGGGGCTACTGCTCCAGTAGGAGCGAATTGAGGGCTTCTTTATGATGCCCATCAGCATAGTAAGTGCCCAGAATTTCAGAAATTCTGGCACATCTAGCGGGGTCCATTGCTGCCTTGCCAAGTAGGAGTCTGGCTTCGCAGCACAATGCTGATGGGCATACAGATTTGATTGGGCCACGATGTGGCCCAACAAATCATCCCCCATAAACACCTGCAAAAACTGTGTGGCGGTAAATCCTGCAACATCAATATTGATGCCAGGATTTGCCGTGAAAGGAGGGATATCTGGCCTCTGGCGATGAGGCACTACCCACTCCTCAGCTGGAGCTGTGCGTCTCCTGCTGGCAGGTGGTGACCCAGGATCTGCATCAGAAACATCACTAGATACATCAGCCAGCGTAGATGATGTATCTAGCGACGTCTCTGAGCAGTTGGCGGGGTCGAAATCAGGGTCGGAGTCTGACGCAGATGCCTCAGATTCTGACGCCAGGATGGCATATGCCTCCTCGGCGCTGTACACCCTCTCAGACATTATATATAATAGATTATAAAAATTTATAATTATATATATATAATAAGCGGATAGTTGGTTCTTAGAGAACCGTTGGGTTTCACAAGAAAATACAAATAAACACCTAAATCTCTCTAAATCACTCTAAACCTGCCTCAATTCTTCTAAATCTCCCTAAAATCTCTCTAAATCTGCCTAAATTTTTCTAATCTCACTAAAATCTCTCTAAATCTGCCTCAATTTTTCTAATCTCACTAAAATCTCTAACCTGTCAAATCTGATCTCTCTCTCTCGCTCACCAAAACACAAGTGAGGAGAGGGAGGGAGAATCACAGAGGTCAGAGCCAATATTTACAAAATATTGACCTGACCTGACAAATTAGAAATTTTATTTTGATTTTTTTTTACTTCTGATTGGATGTTGCTAGCCTGCCTCTCTGATGAGGCAGGCTAGGAACATCCCACTCAGCCCCAAGATGATCCTGCCCTTAGAAGGGCAGCGCCATCTTGGCTGTCAGTTTATTTTATTTTATTCATTTTTATTGATTGTTACTATGTGTGTGTGTGGATGGATGTGTGGTGCTCTGTGATACGCTCATACACCGCACATTACAAGGAGTTTTATTGCTGTGGAGCTATATGATACAGTAATCTCATCTCTTATATCTACGCTGTCCTCCAACCCTAAACGGCTCTGGTCCACCTTCAACACCCTCCTCCACCCACCTGCACCTCCCCCCTCAGCTGCCTTCAGCGCTCAAGACCTGGCAGACTACTTCCTCAGTAAAACTCTAACTATCAGAAGCAACATCCCAACACAAGATAGTTATCTGCCACCTCCACTCCCACAGGTCCCCTCTGCCACCCTCTGCCGCTTCCTCCCAACCACTGAGGAGGAAGTCAATTCCTTATTGTCCTCCTCACATCTCACCACGTGCCCGCTCGACCCCATTCCCTCACATCTAATTCCTCCCCTCTCCTCCTCCCTCACCCCTGCTCTCACACACATCTTCAACCTATCTCTCTCCACTGGCTCCTTTCCATCCGCCTTCAAACACTCGCTAGTTACCCCTTTACTAAAGAAACCATCCCTAGACACCAACTCTCCATCCAACTACCGCCCTGTATCCCTGCTTCCCTTCACATCAAAGCTCTTAGAAAAACTAGTCTTCAACCGCCTCTCCCGCTTCCTGTCCTCCAATTCCCTACTTGACCCCCTGCAATCTGGCTTCCGTCCGCTAACACTCAACTGAAACTGCCCTCACCAAAGTCACCAACGACCTCCTAACTGCTAAAAAACACGGCCACTATTCTATTCTCATCCTGCTTGACCTCTCGGCTGCTTTTGACACTGTTGACCACCCCCTCCTTCTACAGACCCTCAACTCTCTGGGTCTCGGTGACACTGCACTTGCTTGGGTTGACTCCTATTTATCCAACAGGTCCTTCTGTGTGTCCTTTGCTGGTAACTCCTCCTCTTCATTGCCTCTATCTGTTGGTGTACCTCAAGGCTCTGTCCTTGGTCCTCTGCTCTTTTCCATCTACACCTCCTCCCTGGGCAAAATCATCAACAGCTTTGGCTTTAATTACCACCTCTACGCTGATGACACTCAGATCTACCTCTCTACCCCTGATCTCTCTCCCCCTGTCCTTTCAAAAGTCAGTGACTGTTTATCTGGCATCTCCTCCTGGATGGCCTCCCACCACCTAAAGATCAACATGTCAAAGACTGAGCTCCTACTTATTCCTCCCTCTAATGCCTCCCCACCTCCTGACTTCTCTATCACGGTGGAGGGTATCACCATCTCCCCATCAAACCAAGTTCGCTGTCTTGGAGTTACACTGGACTCTGCTCTTTCCTTCATCCCCCACATCAAGTCTCTTTCCTCCTCCTGCCGATACCAACTGCGTAATATTTCCAGAATTCGGCCATTTCTTACCGCTGTCACCACAAAACAACTCATACACGCCCTGGTAATCTCCCGACTCGACTATTGCAATAATCTCTTATCTGGCCTCCCTCTGTCCCACCTCTCCCCCCTACAATCCATCCTGAACGCCTCCGCCAGGCTAATTCACCTCACCCGCCGCTCTGTCTCTGCCGCTCCCCTCTGCGAGTCCCTTCACTGGCTCCCCATCCACTGCAGAATTAAGTTCAAAATCCTTATCCTTACCTACAAAACCCTCACTAACTCAGCGCCCCACTACCTGTCCTCACTAATCACCAAATACACCCCAGCCCGCTCCCTAAGGTCAAACAGTGACCTGCGCCTAGCTTCTCCCCGCATCACCTCTTCCCATGATAGACTGCAGGATTTCTCACGCACAGCCCCCACTCTCTGGAACGCTCTCCCTCGTGCTGTCAGACTTTCCCCTAACTTCTCTTCCTTCAAACGCTCCCTGAAAACATTCCTATTTAGGGAAGCCTACCACCCAACTCACTGACGCAACCATCAATCACTCTCACCTTACAGTCCTCTCCTCCTGTTTCCAACCCCAACCCTCCTAGATTGTGAGTTCCTACGGGAATAGGGCCCTCATCTCCTCCTGTACTGTTTGTCAAATGTTGTTCAATGTATTGTAACCCTGTCTGTACTGTGCTTATTGTACAGCGCTGCGGAATATGCTGGCGCTTTATAAATAAATAATAATAATAAAAATAATAATAATGTGCAGTGTATATGAGCATATCACAGAGCTCCACAGCAATAAAACTCACAGTAATGTGCAGTGTGTGTGTGTATCACAAAGCTCCACAGCAATAAAACTCACAGTAATGTGCAGTGTGTATGAGCGTGAGTTTTATTGCTGTGGAGCTCTGTGATACGCTCATACACACCGCACATTACTGTGAGTTTAATTGCTGTGGATCTCTGATACAGTAATGTGCAGTGTGTATGAGCGTATCAGAGCTCCACTGCAATAAAACTCACAGTAATATGCGGTGTGTATGAGCATATCACAGGGCTCCACAGCAATAATGCTCACGCTGAAACACACCGCACATTACTGTATCAGCGTGAGTATTATTGCTGTGGAGCCCTGTGATATGCTCATACACCACACATTACTGTGAGTTTTAATAATGTGAAGCTCTGTGTATATTACACAGTAATGTGTGGTGTGTATGCGTGGACCACAGAGCTCCACAACATTAAAACTCACAGTAATGTGTGGTGTGTATGAGCATATCACAGGGCTCCACAGCAATAATACTCACGCTGATACACACTGTGCATTACTGTGAGTTTTATTGCTGTGGAGCTCTGTGATACTTATACACACCACACATTACTGTATCACAGAGCTCCACAGCAATACAACTCACAGTAATGCACAGTGTGTATCAGCGTGAGTATTATTGCTGTGGAGCCATGTGAAATGCTCATACACACCACACATTACTGTGAGTTTTAATGCTGTGGAGCTCTGTGATACGCTCATACACGCCACACATTACTGTGAGTTTTAATGCTGTGGAGCTCTGTGGTACGCTCATACACGCCACACATTACTGTGAGGTTTAATGCTGTGGAGCTCTGTGGTACACACATACACACCACACATTACTGTATCACAGAGCTCCACATCATTAAAACTCACAGTAATGTGTGGTGTGTATCAGCGTGAGTATTAATGATTTGGAGCTCTGTGTTACAGTAATGTGTGGTGTGTATGAGTGTATCACAGAGCTCCACATCAATAATACTCACGCTGATACACACCACACATTACTGTGAGTTGTAATGCTATGGAGCTCTGGATACGCTTTTACATGCCACGTGTTTGTTTTTTTTTACTTTGGGGGGGGCAGCATTTCATCTGTCGCTCCAGGCAGCACAGTGGCTTGGGCCGGCCCTGACGATCACAGATGCACGCCTCCAGCCCAAGAAAGTGCTAAATTGTCTAAAAACAGTTCTTTTTTTAATTACAACAGCTGATCCAGCACTCAGTTAATGCAGGCACTTGTTAATGCAGGCAATTGTGCTGCCGGATCGCGTTTCGGCGCTAATTGGCGCCAAAACGCGATTCGAACCTGGAGGGGGCTGACATCTTGGATGTCAGCCAAGCCTCCAGGCCCCCCACCTACCCACTGACAACCTCACCATATGTGTGAGGATGTCAGTGGGCCAGTTAACCCTCTAGCTGCCATGTTGAGATAGGGGGATCCTTTGGATCCCCTTATCTCCCGATCCGTGGCAGCTAGATGGTCATATATGACATCATTGGAAAGGCCTGAATATGGTCTTTCCAATGATACAAAACATGACCAGGTTTGGTTTAAAAAATTTTTGTCTCGGGGGTTTAGTTAAATAGGACCTAGCCTATCATCTAAGAATAATTAGCACAAAACGGTCAGAATGAGTGCAGCGCACATAGGTGAACTGGCTCAGCAGTGAAGGGGTTAAAAAGCAAAAAAATGTAAAAATTAGGTATTTCTATTCTCGGGACAAAATTTTGAAACTTTTAGCCAGGGTCTTTTTTGGTGGTTGTAGATTTTGGGAATTAAATTACGAAAAAGTGTGTTTTTACAATTGTTTCATCATATTTCATATTTTATTTTTATAGTAACTTATTCGATATGATGGAAATAATGGTATTTTTAGAAAGTCCATTTAATGGCGGAAAAAACGGTGTATAATATGTGTGGGTTGAATAAACGAGTAAGAGGAAAATTTGACCTAAACACTAACAGCGCAGAAACGTAAAAACAACAGCGGTCACTAAAGGATGGATTTGTGTAAAACCGCCCGGTCACTAAGGGGTTAAGGCAGCATATGAATACGCACACTGCAGGGAACAAGCGCCTCTCTGCGCGGTATAATTATTGCAGCATATGAATACGCACACTGCGGGGAACAAGCGCCTCTCTGCGCGGTATAATTAATGCAGCATTTGAATACGCACACTTCGTGGAACAAGCGCCTCTCTGCGCAGTATAATTAATGCAGCATATGAATACGCACACTGCGGGGAAGCGCCTCTCTGCGGTATAATTAATGTATACGTCTGTGTTATATGTATATTATAACTTAAAATGCAATAAAATTTTAATTTTCAATAATTTACAAGGTGCAAAGTGTTTTTTTTTTACATTTTAACATGCGAGCGTTTACGGTTATATTTTGTATGAGTTGTACTTGTTAAAAAAATTTGAGATGGGGGACTTGTTACATACATTTTTTTTTGGGGAAAATTACCCGATTTTTAACAAACGCAACCCATACAAAAATCGTTAGTGCAGCATCATTGTTCACAGTATAATTGAAATGGGAACAATATTGCTGCATAAGGCTAGGGTCAGACGAACGCATTTTTATGTTGTCTGTGAAAAAGTGCGTTCGAACGAATGGACGCATTTTTTCACAGAATACGTGATAGTGGTCATACTAATGCGCATTTTCGTCCGTGATTTTGTACGGATCATCAATAAAACCCTCTGCGTCTGGACGTTATGTTGGCCGGACATTAGCAGCGTCTGATGTCTCCTAATCAGCACACACACCGCTAGCGGACGCAGCGCACTCTGTACGTCAGTACCTGCGGTTTCACGTTCTCGAAAAAATGCGTTCATTTTCCACTTGCGTTGCGCAGCCGGACTTTTGTGCGACTGTACTTCGTATATTGGCCGTCATTGCCCGGCATCTGCTGCTAGTGCGGCCGTGATTAAGTGCGCCAGAACGCGCGTTCGCACTGCCTCAGTCTGACCCCAGCCTTAGCAAAACAAAACAAAAAATTACTTTTCTGTTTAATTTATTTATTTTTTTAAAACTTTATTTTTGAATTGACAGACTCAGTACAAAGTACAATGCGTATATTCACATTCCCACTCAGTAAGACATCCCTCTCAACCCACGGTCAACAATAGCCTCCGCGATATATTTACACCTTAAGCCGACGGTAATACATCAAAAAAATTCGAAAGTTCTAGGAGAGTCGTAGCATTCGGTCGTAAGGGAGGGGAGGATAGGGATCTAGTCAGATACCAGTTAGTATATTCAAAATCACTTTTTAGTTTTGCAATGACATTTTCCGGCAGACATGACATAAAATGCTCCCATTTTTCGAAAAACTGTTGAACTTTATCGTCTTTATGCAGAGCAGTCTCCACCCAATCACATTGGAAAATAGCATGAAAGCGGGAATAAAACATAGAAAACGTGGGGGGAGAGGTGGCTATCCAGTTCCCCAAAATGGCCTTTTTAGCTACTGCAGATAGCACTCCTAGTAGGGCCCTCTGATTCCTGTCTAGTCCACTTATTTCGCAGTCGGAGAGGAGGCCAAACAACGCCCAGTCGGGGGTGGTAGGTACTTTTATATGTAAGATCCGAACACCGAATCTCTGTATGGAGTTCCAAAAGGTAGACACTAACGGGCAGGACCATAAGCAGTGAAATAGATCCGCGTTAGCATGCATGCATTTGAGGCAGTGGCCAGAGCTGAGGGGTGTTAGATGGGCCAGTCTATCCGGTGCTATATAGGCCCCGTGCAATAATTTCAGAAACATTTCGTCATATTGAGCCGAGGGGATTTGTTTACGTAAATGATTAGTGACCGAGATTAGGGTAAAGGGTGATTGTTTGGGTACTGTACACACCAGGCTGCTAAACCCGTGGTCGCTACCGACCAATCAAATTGAGGCCGAAGCAGAGAGCGCAACGCTGCGGTAGACGGGCCCAGAGACGCCTGAGTATCAAGGGGATTGGAAAAGTCCTGCGGGTTTAAGGTATTTACAGTTGTGTTCAAAATTATTCAACCCCCAATGCTGTAAAGGGTTTTAGGGAATTTAGTGTACATTTGTAATTGTATTCAGAATGAAATCCTACAAGGACTTTTTAAAGAACCATATGCAACTAAAATGACATCAATTGGTTTTGTAATACAGTAGTAAATGTTTCTTTTGTGAATTCTTCATTGACACAATTATTCAACCCCTTAAAGACTACCACTCTGAAGAACAGAGGTTCATTCAAGTGTTTTCAATCAGGTATTGAAAACACCTGTGGATGTCACGGAGCAGCAATAAAGCATAATAAGCACCAATTAGGCAGCTTTAAAATGACTGTGATACTCAGCTCCTTCTAGACATTTACTGGTGTGGTTACAAACATGGTGAAGTCAAGAGAATGGTCCAGGAAGACAAGAGAAGAGGTGATTACTCTTCACAGGAAGGGCAATGGCTATCAGAAGATTGCAAAGATGTTAAACATACCAAGAGAGACCATAGGAAGCATCATTCGCAAATTCAAGGCAAAGGGCACTGTTGAAACGCTACCTGGTCGTGGCAGAAAGAAGATGCTGACTTCGACTGCTGTGCGCTACCTGAAGCGTAGAGTGGAGAAAAGTCCCCGTGTGACTGCTGAGGAACTGAGAAAAGATTTGTCAGATGTGGGTACTGAAGTTTCAGCTCAGACAATACGGCGCGCACTGCGTAATGAAGGCCTCCATGCCAGAACTCCCAGGTGCACCCCCTTGCTGTCTCCAAGAATAAGAAGAGTCAACTTCAGGATGCCAAAAGTCATGTGGACAAACCACAGAAGTTTTGGGATAGTGTTCTGTGGACTGATGAAACAAAATTAGAACTGTTTGGGTCCATGGATCAACGCTATGTTTGGAGGAGGAAGAACAAGGCCTATGAAGAAAAGAACACCTTGCCTACTGTGAAGCATGGCGGGGGGTCAATCATGCTTTGGGGCTGTTTTGCTTCTGCAGGTACAGGGAGCTTCAGCGTGTGCAAGGTACCATGAATTCTCTTTAGTACCAGGAGATATTGGATGACAATGTTATGCAGTCCGTCACAAACCTGGGGCTTGGGAGACGTTGGACCTTTCAACAGGACAATGATCCCAAGCATACCTCCAAGTCCACTAGAGCATGGTTGCAGATTAAAGGCTGGAACATTTTGGAGTGGCCATCGCAGTCACCTGACTTAAATCCGATTGAGAACCTCTGGTGGGACTTAAAGAAAGCAGTTGCAGTGCGCAAGCCTAAGAATGTGACTGAACTGGAGGCTTTTGCCCATGACGAATGGGCGAAGATACCCGTAGATCGCTGCAAGACACTTGTGTCAAGCTATGCTTCACGTTTAAAAGCGGTTATAACTGTAAAAGGATGTTGTACTAAGTACTAAGATTGAATGTCACTTGGGGGTTGAATAAAACTGATAATGATGTGAGCACAGAAAAGACATTTGTGGTTATTTCATTATAAATGTTATGTTATATTTGTCTGACCTACACGTGCCTCTTTGATTTAATTGTAAGCAAGATGACTGAATGATCAAAATCAATGTCAAACTGGCCAAAACACTCAATTTCAGTGGGGGTTGAATAATTTTGAACACAACTGTAACTGTGTTGATACAAATGCCGATAGCTGCATATAATATACCGAGTGAAGGGGGTAGGGGCCACTAGGACACACAGATCTCTATAGGAGATAAGGGAGTGAGCTGGTCCTGACAACAGATGACCTATTTGAGTTAGACCTTTGGTCGCCAAGACCCGAAATGCAGAGGCCGCCGAGCCCGATTGGAAAGCAGGGTTACGTAGTAATGGTTGAAAAATCGAGGATGTCCAGGACAAGCCCCTCATCTTTCGTGCTCGGTACCACGCCTCCCGTCCAGTAAAAAGCAAGGGATTAAATCTCAGGGTAGGAGGGATCCTAGACAGGGGGGTGTGAAGGACAGCTAATGGGGACAATGGGAAGGACATGGCTCGATCCAAGGCACAATCCGTGTACCTTGATGAGTCCGAGATCCAATCCGCCACTATGCGGTATAATGCTGCAATATTATAGGAATATATATCTGGTAAATTCAATCCTCCCATAGTATAGGGAAGCTGAAGTTTGCGTAGTGCTATACGTGGTTTCCCCCCGCTCCAGATGAATCTAGTAAACAAAGCATGAATGTGTGCTATATCCTTTCGTTTGAGAAGTAGGGGAAGCATTTGTATTGGGTATAGGAGCCGTGGGAATGCGACCATTTTAATAAGATTGCACCTCCCCAAGTAAGACAGCAGAAGTTTTTCCCAGGCGGCTAACTGGTTTTTAAGTTGAGACAGGAGCGGGGGTATGTTAACCTCGTATAATCTTGCTATATTTGTCGGTATTGACACCCCTAGATACTTAAACATCCCGGTTTGACAACAGCGAAAAGGACTGTGTTGCCTTATCGCGCTCCCGCAATTTGCACCCAACGGTATCGCCAACGTTTTATCATAGTTAATCTTAAATCCCGATGCTAAGTGAATTTCTTCCAAGTATGTCAAAAGGGTTGGGAGTGCCCTGTCGGGGTGGGATAGGAAGAGGAGCAAATCGTCTGCGAAAGCTACTATGAAAACCTCCCGGGAACCTATGCGTATCCCGCTAAGATCCGGGCATGTTTGAAAAATCCGTAAGAGTGGTTCTAATGCTAGATTAAATAATAGGGGGGAAAGTGGGCAACCCTGCCGTGTACCTCGTTCCAATATTAATTAATTTATTTTTAAAACTTTTTCTTAACTTTTTACATGGTCATGTTTGGTATGGTTGGAAAGGCCATGCTCTGGCCCATCCAACAATACCAAACATTAACCCCTAGCTGCCATGGATCGGGAGATAGGGGGTTCATTAGAACCCCCCTATCTCCACCATTGGTGGCAACTAGGGGTTAACTTCAGAACTAACTCTATCCGACGTCCCGATGTAAAACATCAGGATTTTGGATAGATTTCGACTATTTTTTTTTTTTCACTTCGGATAGTCGAAATCTATCCAAAGTCCCGATGTTTCACATAAACCGTTTAAAGAGACTTTTTATTGCAGAATAAAATAATATTCATAGATTGTTTAGGATCTTTTAGGCATTCTTTGGGATTTTTTGGCAAACTTTTTTTCTGTTTACTTTTACTGTAACAGCCCTTTTTATTATCATTCATTGGATCTTATAAATAAATTCTAGGCATTTTCGTTCAGTAGATTTTTTGCAAACAGCGTTTCAATTTTCAAGCTTTCAAGTGTACAAGTTTTTTCTACTCACCTCATTCGTCTGTGTGTCGGCTTTTTCCGGTGGCTGCTCTGCGCTGTGATCGGCTGCTAGTCAGGTTTCTTCCGCATGTTCTGCGTGGTTAATCCAGCTGTTTCTGCAGTGTTCGGCAAGTGTTCGGTATGCTTGCGGCGAGTTTTCCCTGCACTACGGGGGGCCCTGTGGTGCTTGCTGAATACACCGCAGGGTCGGCGAACTAGGATCGCCGAATCGCCCCGAAGTGCGGGGAACGAAGTCACCGAACCTGCAGTGACTTTTCGAATCTCTTTGAATAACGCTGTATATGTAAAAAACACTGACCTTGCTACCAGTGTGGGAAATGAGAAGGGGAGTAATGGCAGTGGTATTGCTCATTTTATACTTGCCAAATGGACAATTCCATCGCTATGGAATTAAAATTAAAAATTGTTTTTTGTATTCTTTTCTCTTCGATTTTACATGGTCATGTTTGATTTCAATGCAAAGGCCAGACTCTGACCTGTCCAATGACGCCTCACTTGACCTTGTGCGGTGTAAAGATTAGTGACGCAGGGTTCCAAAGCCATTGCTCTTCACTGTAGTGCGGCGGTTTAGGTTTTTGATGTAACAATTCGTAATAATGCATTGTGCCATAGCCTCCACACTTGTTGTTGACATGAGAAATTAGATGGTGAGTTAGTGCAGCATCATTGTTTACTTTATAATTGAAAAGTGAAAACTATTTCTGTGTTAGAAAGAAAAAAAAGAAAAAAAAATATTTATTTTATTTTTATTGTTACATAAAACCTGGTCATGTTTGGTATCATTGGAAAGAGCATGCTCTGGCCCTTCCAGTGATACCTCACATGACCCTTTAGCTGTATGGAGTTGGAGATACAGGGGTTCAAATGCCCATCAATGCAGACATACAGGTGAAACTCGAAAAATTAGAATATGGTGCAAAAGTTCATTTATTTCAGTAATGCAACTTAAAAGGTGAAACTAATATATGAGATAGACTCATTACATGCAAAGCAAGATAGATCAAGCTGCGATTTGTCATAATTGTGATGATTACGGCTTACAGCTCATGAAAACCCCAAATCCACAATCTCAGAAAATTAGAATATTACATGCAATCAATAAAACAAGGATTGTACATAGAACAATATCGGACCTAATAATCATCACAATTATGACAAATCACGGCTTGAACTATCTCATATATTAGTTTCACCTTTTAAGTTGCATTACTGGAATAAATGAACTTTTGCACGATATTCAAATTTTTCGAGTTTCACCTGAGTTCACTTTTCACGCCGCAGCACCTGACAGCAGGGCATACTAACACGCCCCGCTAGTGTTACCTCCCTCCTGCTGCCCGGTCTTAAAGGGTTAAACACTATTTGAAGTCATGTCTTATAATTGATCCCAACCAAATTCAGTTTTTTTCCCATGCAGCAGTTAGAAAGCTAAAAATTTCAAAAAAGATCATTTTTATTCAGATTTCAATCAACATTTTATTTCATTTCTCTTTCACAATTTATCCAAACCTTTGTAGTTATATCCTAACAGTTGTTTTTTTGTTTTTTTAAAAAAAAAAAATACTGTTAAGGAAATCATTTTTTTTGGGGGGGGGGCAGATTCTATGCCTATGCTGCATAGAGACAGGAAATGTGTCTTGAGACAAATTATATTCCATGTGACTGGACTGAATCACCCTAGACAGTTAATAGGAATGTATATTTTACATAACAAATATGAAAAAGGCATTTTCCTGCACATATTTATTTTACTTTACATAAGGCATGCACTTTATTACCTCTATACACCCAATTATGTACAATATGGCAGATATATATCTATAGAAATTACATATTTTTTTTTTTTTTTTTTTAATATCTTGCATTGTATTACTTTGTATTTCTGTAACTGTAACACTTCAATGTTCTTGAACCCAGGACATGCTTGAAAACGAGAGAAATCTCAATGTATCCTTCCTGGTAAAATCCTTTATAAATAAATAAATAAATAAATACCCAGACACTTCAAATGATGGGTTAGTTGTAATTGTACCTCAAAAACCGTGTGCATAACATAATTTAAACTGGCACAGAGGTTTAAATTAGATCTACAGTATATATCTTTAAGGTTTATTTAGGTTTCCTGACCTAATAAACATGTTATACCCAAAATAATTGTATAGTTGGTAGGACCAAACAATCATTCCAAATGATGAATCTTCAAGGTATGTGGACCTTGTACTAACAGAGAAGAGGGGATCTAAAAACCCTTCAATGCTGTAATATTGTCAGGTATGGGAGTGCGGCGGTGGGTGAAGTGAGCCCAGGATGCAGTGATCATAGGAGTCACACAGGTTGCTGGGTATTGAAGGTTTATTAAATAATAAAGAAAACAAATAGTAAATAATAGCACTAGCAGGCAGGCAACAGACTGTATGCAGGATTCAGCTTGACAACAGGGATTCTTGAAAGCAGGGTATGCTTGACAAACGAGGATTCTTGGAAGTGGGGTACACTCGAAGAACGAGGGTTCTTGAGAGCGGGGTACCTTGGTGGGGAGATTCTCCTTGGTAGCAGGGTTCCACTTGGGAGTATCACTGGAGGGATTCAGGTAACACGGTAGGGAGCTTCAGGAACAGGTCTGGTTGTCTGCACTTCCAGGGACGTTATGTTGAAGCCCTGATGGAAGGGTGGATCCCTCTTTTAAGCAGGCTTCATTTAGGTGAAGTAGTATACACCTGTAGGTATCACAGCAGAAGCTTAACAGCCAGATAGGGGAATCGAACCTGCATACAAACCTAGACAGGTGAATAAGGGTTTGCCACGGTTTAGGTGCGGGCATAGGCTTAATTCATGACAGTACCCCAACCCAAGGAGCGCCTTCCGGGCGCGAACAATCAGATATATATAGCAAGGGGGCCACCTATTTTTTCCTGCGCCGCCGTCGGTTGGGGCCAGGACCCGTCACCTCCAAGGATGAGGTTTGGGTGGTCAAGATGGTCACAGGGTTTTCAAGGTCTGTTCGGCGTATCACGATACCTTGGACACTGTAGGGTATCGTGGGATCCATATCTGAGGTGCTATCGAGCACAGTGGGTTCGGAGTCGTCCTGATGTATGGGGTTGCTGGTGGCAACCAGATCGGGAGTAGAGAAATGTCCACGGGCTAATGCAACCTGTACCTGGGACTGCAGGAATTTGTGGTTCAGCTGCATGTCCTGTATGGTATGGGTAAGGGTATTCACCTGAGCTGCCATGGCAGAGACAAGTACCAGGACTTCACTAGACGGACTGGCTTTACCAGGAGTTGGCAGGGTCGCTGCAGCGGTATCAGTGTCCACAAATGTTGTTTTGGTGGCAGCAGTCTGGGCTTGGACCTCGGTACAGCGCGGCTCCTGGACCTGGACCTCGGTACAGCGCGGCTCCTGGACCTGGACCTCGGTACAGCGCGGCTCCTGGACCTGGACCTCGGTACAGCGCGGCTCCTGGACCTGGACCTCGGTACAGCGCGGCTCCTGGACCTGGACCTCGGTACAGCGCGGCTCCTGGACCTGGACCTCGGTACAGCACGGCTCTTGGACCTGGACCTCGGTACAGCACGGCTCTTGGACCTGGACCTCGGTACAGCACGGCTCTTGGACCTGGACCTCGGTACAGCACGGCTCTTGGACCTGGACCTTGGTACAGCACGGCTCTTGGAATCCCGCGGGTTGCAGGGCAGCGACCTCTTGGAATCCCACGGGTTGCAGGGCAGCGACCTCTTGGAATCCCGCGGGTTGCAGGGCAGCGACCTCTTGGAATCCCGCGGGTTGCAGGGCAGCGACCTCTTGAGATCCCGCGGGTTGCAGGGCAGCGACCTCTTGAGATCCCGCGGGTTGCAGGGCAGCGACAACTTTATTGTGGAGTGATCTCCAAGCGCTATTGGGGTTCTGAAACACCTGCAGGTCTGCGCATCTGACCACAGTCCCATTGGAACCATACGTGAACCCAGGGGGCAAGGGTTCCATAGTAATGGTGCCTTCAGGGGTAGAGACAGTGGTACCGATATATGCTTGGCATGGTTGTCCAGAAACCAGCCCGGATTTGCGGCTGTGAGGAGTGGGAGTCTCAACCTTTTTGAATCCAAGAGCCCTCCTTAGTATGGAGGCAGCTGGACTCTGCAGCAACAGTGATTCTTCTAGGTCATGGAGACAGGAGTTGGCTTCCAGATTTCGGGGTCCTGGTTTCACCGATGACTTGAAGACGGTTGCTGGGGCGTAGACAGCGACACCAAGGTACCTGGAAAGCTGGTTGAGAGTGGTGGGTGTCTGAGAAGGGGAGGCAGCAGCTAACTCCATGGGAATTTCAGGTTCATATTCTGGAGGTAGGGTGGACTCGAACTCCATGGTTTCGGCAGGATAGGGGTCTTCAAGGTCTGTGACCTCAGGATAGGTGTCCAGTGACACCATCCTATTTGGCTGGCACCTTTGGAGCTTATCCGAGTAGGCCTCCATAGACTTTTTATACACAGTCCTTGTTTTAGCAGGTGTGGGTTTTCTGGACAAGGACTTGGTAGGAACAATTTCCCTTTTTGGTCTGGTGGAAGCAGACTTGACAGGCACGGCCTTCTTGAACTTGGTGGGCAGTGCTTCACTAGGCATTGGGAACACAGGCGGAGTAGAAAAGGGTTCTCTGGCCTTGATAGAAAAAGTCCTTTTTGATTTAACAGGTGCAGACTTGGGAGTAGCACCAGGTAGCACTGGGGATTGCAGGGTTTCGTTTGAAACTCCAGGGAAAGTGCGGGGCAGCTTGGGGGGCCGCACTAAACATTCCGAGATGGAATGGGACAGTTCCCCGCAGTAGAAGCAGAGCTTCTGGGACCTTCTCCTAGCAATTTCTTCAGATGTTAGGGGTCCTCTACCCACTTTCTTTGGAGCTGGAGTGCACACCTTAGTAGAGGTGTCATTTAAACCCTGCTGCATACTTGCAAAAACGGAGTCCAAAAGTTGCAGGATGTCTTGAATGGCTTTTCTGAGGTACTCCATAACGATTTGGATCACCGCGGACTCACTGTGTGAAGGCTTCAACATTCTGTCAGGTATGGGAGTGCGGCGGTGGGTGAAGTGAGCCCAGGATGCAGTGATCATAGGAGTCACACAGGTTGCTGGGTATTGAAGGTTTATTAAATAATAAAGAAAACAAATAGTAAATAATAGCACTAGCAGGCAGGCAACAGACTGTATGCAGGATTCAGCTTGACAACAGGGATTCTTGAAAGCAGGGTATGCTTGACAAACGAGGATTCTTGGAAGTGGGGTACACTCGAAGAACGAGGGTTCTTGAGAGCGGGGTACCTTGGTGGGGAGATTCTCCTTGGTAGCAGGGTTCCACTTGGGAGTATCATTGGAGGGATTCAGGTAACACGGTAGGGAGCTTCAGGAACAGGTCTGGTTGTCTGCACTTCCAGGGACGTTATGTTGAAGCCCTGATGGAAGGGTGGATCCCTCTTTTAAGCAGGCTTCATTTAGGTGAAGTAGTATACACCTGTAGGTATCACAGCAGAAGCTTAACAGCCAGATAGGGGAATCGAACCTGCATACAAACCTAGACAGGTGAATAAGGGTTTGCCACGGTTTAGGTGCGGGCATAGGCTTAATTCATGACAAATATATTGAACAGTTTTAGTGATGGTATGTTGGTGACATCCCAGCAGCAAGGGCAGGTACAGTGGCAAGAAAAAGTATGTGAACCCTATGGGATTACGTGGAGTTTTGCATGAATTGATCATAAAATGTGCTCTGATCTTCATCTAAGTCACAACAAATTGAAAAACACAGTCTGCTTAAAATAATACAACACAAACATTACATGTTTTCATGTTTTTATTGAACAGAACATGTAAACATTCACAGTGCAGGGTGGAAAACGTATGTGAACCTTTGGACTTAATAACTGGTTGACCCTCCATTGGCAGCAATAACATCAACCAAACGTTTCCTGTAGTTGCAGATCAGACCTGCACAACGATCTGGAGTAATTTTGGACCACTCCTCTTTACAAAACTGTTTCAGTGTAGCAATATTCTTGGGATGTCTGGTGTGAATCGCTCTCTTAAGGTCATGTCACAGCATTTCAATCGGGTTGAGGTCAGGACTCTGACTGGGCCACTCCAGAAGGCGTATTTTGTTTTGTTGAAGCCATTCTTTTGTTGAATTACTTGTATGCTTTGGGTCATTGTCCTGTTGCATCACCCATCCTCTGCGGAGCTTCAGTTGGCGGACAGATGGTCTTACGTTTTCCTGCAAAATGTCTTGATAAACTCTGGAATTCATTTTTCCATCAATGAGCCAATGACAACAATCCGTCCACTCCCTGAGGCAGCAAAGCAGCCCCAAACCATGATGCTCCCTCCGCCATGTTTTACAGTGGGGATGAGGTTTTGATGTTGGTGTGCTGTGCCTTTTTTTCTCCACACATAGTGTTGTGTGTTTTTTCCAAACAACTCAATTTTGGTTTCATATGTCCACAGAATATTTTGCCAGTAGTGCTGTGGAACATCCAGGTGCTCTTTTGCAAACTTCAAACGTGCAGCAATATTCTTTTTGGACAGCAATGGCTTCCTCCGTGGTGTCCTCCCATGAACTCCATTCTTGTTTAATGTTTTCCTTATTATAGATGTGTCAACAAAAATGTTAGCATGTGCCAGAGATTTCTGTAAGTCTTTAGCTGACACTCTAGGATTCTTCTTTACCTCATTAAGCATTCTGCGCTGTGCTCTTGCAGTCATCTTTACAGGACGACCACGCCTAGGGAGAGTAGCAACAGTGCTGAACTTTCTCCATTTGTAGACAGTCTGTCTTACTGTGGACACATGAACATCAAGGCTTTTGGAGATACTTTTGTAACCCTTTCCAGCTTCATGAAAGTCGACAATTCTTGATCGTAGGTCTTCTGAGAGCTCTTTTCTGGGAGGCATGGTTCACATCAGGCAGTGCTTGAAACCAGTAAACCCAAAACTGGTGTGTGTTTTTAAAGGGAAGGACAGCTTTCAGCAACACATCCAATAATATCATACTGATTGGACTCAAGGTTGGCTCACTCCTGGCTCCAATTAGCTCTTGGAGAAGTCATTAGGCTAGGCGTTCACATACTTTTTCCACCCTGCACTGTCAATGTTTACATGTTATGTTCAATAAACACATGAAAACATATAATGTTTGTGTTGTATTATTTTAAGCAGACTGTGTTTTTCAAATTGTTGTGACTTAGATGAAGATCAGAGCACATTTTATGACCAATTCATGCAAAACTCCACGTAATCCCAAAGGGTTCACATACTTTTTCTTGCCACTGTCATTATCCATGTCAATGGGTAGAACATTGGCATGAATAATGTAGAGGCAAGTGATCCCACAAAAAGGATGGTATGATGCTAATATCTACATTCTAAAGGGAAAGTGGTCATTGGATTTATGGCATCCTTTATTTTACAATAACCAAGGCTGGCATTAGCTTTCACATGACATCTGTTCTGGTGTTACAGAACCTATAGTAGAGAAGAAAGGCCGGGTTCTAATGCCTCCCCCTCACTCAAAAACAAATTCTTCTCAGCTTTGCTATTAAAGGTGACATTGTGTATTTTTGTATTTTTGCTCAGGGAGGCAGAAAGTATACAGACTAGTTCCCTGGGGAAGAAGATGATGAGCTGTGAGATTGAGAGTAAGTAAATGTGGTGGAGAATGTATGAGAAATATAACCTGTATTCCAGAGTCATTTTTCACAGTTTTCCTCTCCACTCAATTCTACCCCAAATAAAAAAACCTCCTGATATCTCCAAAGCAGTTATTTATTTTTTGGCTACTCATCATTTCATAAAAACAGAAACAGGAGTCTAAATGACCTGCCACCTCTCTGCAGAGATTATGCCAGCAGTGTGGCATTTATGCTTTAGATGATGCAGTGCCTAATTACGTATGGGGTCATCCTCTCTGCACTTGTACCCAGTGTGACAAATTAGATGGCACCTTATTGCAGTAGCATTGTTCACCGTCAATACCACTACATTAAAACCAAAAACACATACATTTTTTACTTTATTAAATTTTTCGTAGTTATGATTGGAAGCATTGGAAAGACTCTGCACATTGACTTTTCCAAAGATAACCAACATGGTGTCAAAGGAAGAGGCAGAATCTGTTGCCTAAAAAGGAAGCAAAAATGGAGCAGAGCAGGTGTCCAATTCAGCCTCGGCAGATTTTGACTTATCTAGTGGTCTTTTTTAATCCTGCCTCCACATCTTTGTAACAGGATACTGGGTTAGAAGCACCCTTATGAAACTCAATGTTCAGACTGAGTGCAGTCATTCTAGAATAAGATATCTATTCAATATACTTAACAGCAACAATAAAAATAAATAAATAATTGCGAATGGCGACATCTTACACTGAAGTCATGACAGTTTGTAGAAGCAATGGGAAATTTGAATGACATTTTGGAACCACTGATTTTTTTTTATTCTTTTTAACTTTTTGCAGCACAAAAGGTTTTACTTCTAATGTCCAGCAATAACGGATGTGTGATAAATTGAACGTAATGATCTTTTGAGTCTTTTCAGCTAACCATCACTGAACTGCTGAGAAAGCCATTTGGAATATGTGAAACACATCACATATTTACAAAAAAAAACACAAACACACAAAAGAACACTGTAAAATCCATTACTTTAATCTCATTGAGAAAAATACAGAGAGGAATGTGTATTTTTATTTTCTCTTACAGTCCAGTGTTTTACCTATTTGCCACAATACTTGCAACATTTAGTATACAATGATTGACAAAATATAAATACTCATACATGAATTATGACAGATCTTCCAATGCATTAGAGTATGCCTAATTTAGGCACAGTCCGTAAGGCTAAAAAGATTGTATTTGAGTCACAGTGGTACGTACCTTATGTCCCTTTACCTTCATTTAAACATATATATATAAAAAAAGAAAGTACTTAGACACACTTTGTTTTTGAGGACATTCTAATAGTCTTCGAAATCTATTTTTTTTTAAAAAAAAAGAAACATTGAACACAATATTTTTCTAGAATACATTTGTCTGTGCTTATGACCCACATAGTGGCAAAAGCAGCAGCATTGCATCATTTCATTAGGACGTGCAAATGCTCACTTGGGTGCAAACAGGCATATTTTTCAGTAGTTGACATATTGCTTGGAGAGGTTTACTTCACTGAACAGATTGAGGTACTGTTTAAGCTCTTTTGTACCGTTAACCCTTAATTGCACTTTATTTTTCACCCATAAGAAGAATGGGTATGGATTGGTTATGCCCACTTAAGTCTAGGAAGAAAGGAAAGAAAGAAAATCCCGTGCAGAAACTTCCAAAAATATATTATGGGGGTTATCTAGAAAGCCCTGATGTCTGAGGAAGTTGCAAACACTGGCAAGAATGGTCGTTGTTGGAATGGTGACAAGTTCTGGCATTTCATAAAAGAAAGATCCAATCTGTACCAGGAGAACCTTCATAGTTGAGTTATCCTGTGGATGCTTGGATTACCTTTTATGTGAAAGGTCAGCGTTTGTCAGAGTCGCAATGTTGGCAAACACTGGTACTGTCTCAATAACTGTCGATGCAATTCATCCATATGGCAGGAGTCTTGTACCCAGTTTCATTACCCAACTCTGGAGGGAAAAAAAAACACCAGAACGAACCCAAAATAAAAAAAAAACACCCAACACACAGTACTGCTATGCAGGACAAGAGTGCCACTTGAGTCAACTTTGAGATGAAATGTATGCTATTTTTGAAGACAAGGAACAAGCTCTACAACTCTTCTCCTGTAGTGTTATGTCTGGGAATAAAATTAAAAAGTCAGCATTAATGAGCTGGTTTAACATCCCACCCCCATGATAAAATAAAATAAAAAAAAACATTCCCCAAAAACTTGAAGTACAGTAAGTGAATTTTCTACAACCCACTCATTTGTCAAGGCACAATTCTAGCAGTAAACAAAACTGGTGTCAGAGCACACTCCATGTTCCCTGACATTTTACAAAAGGAATTTGGTCTCAGTCTTTAAAAACATTCGTCTGGGATTCAGTGGATTAAAAAGGCACCGCAGAAGGTCATTTTTCCGCCAGTTGTCCTGGATTCACATTTATTAGCTGAAGCCCCAGCGCTGATGGAGGTCTGAAGGGTTACATGATGCAGTGGATGGATGCTCTCCTCGAGACGTTAAGCACATGTTTGAACCAATATTTCTTAACAGGCGATCCTATGGGAAGAGGGTTTGGTTAGTACAATATGTGGATTGTTTTTTCCCCATTATGCCTTGGTCAACTCAAACAGTACACCTCGATGTCAAGGCATCCCTGCAATAGCAAAAGGGTAGCAGGAAGCAATGCCAATCGCTTCCAGCACTCTTTCGCTGCTGGACATGTATCCGGTTAAACCGGAAGTGATCACGCCTGGGAAGCGATCCTATTGACCAGGATAGCCGCTTTGGCCAAAGATTTGCAATTATATTTCGTGCGCAGAAGTCTTGGCAATTAATTTTAAATGCTGAAAATGTTTTAAATGTTTGAAACCTTTTCAAAAATCAAGTCACATCAAGTCTCCAAATGCTTTAGCATGGCAGAAACAAACCAAATTCCTTATTGGAACAGTCTTCCAGTTGAAGTGGTAGAGGCCAAAACAGTAATTGAATTTAAGCAGGCATGGGATAGGCATAAGGCTATCCTAAACAAAAGATAAATCCAGGTAAAGTATCCATGTAATTGGGCAGACTAGATGGGCCGAAAGGTTCTTATCTGCTGACATTTTCTATGTTTCTATGTTTCTATTGCAGGTGATGGCTCTATTTAAGAATCAGCTCTCAAACAAACAATCGGTCTAATTAATCAAGTTTAAAAAGAAAGCCTTCACAAATGTGTTTTAGCACATATACCTTTGTCATATCCCATTCTTCATTTCCAGGCACTGTTGTTCCTCTTCCTTTGTACTGACACTCTCCAAGCTCCACTTGACCAACTCCATATTTAGAACGCAAACATAGCTGTTTTCCAATATTATGTCGCAGTTCACGTTGACTTGTGTATTCAAAGTACTGTGGGGGGGATCAATGAATATTTATTTATTTGCAAAGTCTTTTTTACCAGGAAAGATACATTGAGATTTCTCTCATTTTCAAGTATGTCCTGGGTTCAAGAACATTGAAATTTTTACAGTTGTTACAGAAATACAAAGTAATAAATGCAAGATATTAAAAACAAAACACAAATATACAGATTAACACAGAAAATAAATATGTAGGAAATAGTCACTATGTTATATGTTTACAGGTGCATTCTGTATTGAGGTATGTTAATAGGGAGCTCTTGAGTGACCTAAGACTTGGGGAATATTTGATGGGGTCTGGGAGGTTATTCCATAATTGTGGTGCTCTTTAGGAAAATGAGGATCGAGACACTTTCTTTTTGTATTGTGGTATTGCAAGTAAGGTGCAGGTCCTGGATCGGAGGTTATAGGATGAGGGAACTGCTGGGGGAAGCAGTCTATTCAGGTAGGGTGGTAGCTTCCCAGAAAACCTCTTAAACACCAGGTTGGAAAGGTGAAGGGTGCGTCTAGATTCAGGTGATGGCCAGTATTTTGTACACATTTCAAAACTGGCATCACTAATAACTTAAACCGTATTTATAGAAGCAAACACATCTTTGGATGTGTCATCTTTAGATTACATTAGATGGCAGCAGGAACAGGAAAAAAAAAGCAGATCACACCATCATAGACTGAATATTGATCCAATTTTAATTAGAGCAATGCAATATATTGGTTCTCATTGGAACCTTTCTAAAGCATTTTGGACACATAAAACAATCATGTTATTATAAAGGATCGAAGTGGAATGCACTCAAACAATTCCCATGTGACAAATATATACCGTCACTATATACCAATATTGGTGGTTTCCCTAAAACCTATAAGAGATTCAAGATCCAAACATAGAAAAAGCTGGTATAGCGCACTCAGTACAAACCACAAATACATACACTGTATATGCTGAGGGTCAGTCCTCTCAGAAACCGCTTTGCATATGTGGAAATAAAAACCATAAAAGGAAATAATTGCGCAGTATGTTTCTACTTTAAATATCAATTAGTACATTAATGCAACACTCACATAGATAGAGCCTGTACTGGCTCTAGTTTGATCCACCTTATGGGTGTTTGTCTTCCTATTCACGGGTACCCGGCCATCAACCATTTGATGTCCTGTTAGACAAACCGGGATCCAACCTTGTCTTTGGCTCCCTTATAACTAGGGGTAAGGGGAAAGCTTGGGATTGCAGTTCCTCCACTATGTTTGCAGAATGGAGTTCCCGTCGTTCCAACACACTATAAACATGTATTCAGGTGTTCAATCATAGATTTCCCTGTGGAGATATCCATCCACACTTATATTTCCACATATGCAAAGCGGTTTCTGAGAGGATTGACCCTCAGCATATTCAGTGTATGTATTTGTGGTTTGTACTGAGTGCGCTATACCAGCTTTTTCTACATAGAACAATCATGTTTATACTCAGTAGATCAATTCCATTATATTTGTGTACCTTACTTTAGAAGAGAACACTGTCGAGCCACGAGTAGGGAGAGGAAAGGGTAAAATAAAATGCCAACAAAGATGGCAGTCATGATGCCTTTTTCTCTCCCCTCATAGCCCAACGGCATTTTTTTTTAAAGGTACACAAATATATGGCATTTTTCTATTATCTGTTGGCTATAAATTAAAACCAGCTCTTTTCTTCACTCTATGATGAAATGACCATCCATTTTCTACTACTGCGGCTATAATGTTGGTTGCCCGGATTACCTGAGAATCCACCGTAATTCAATCGAGTTTATGGAGTGAATGTCGAAAATAGATTATAAGCAACTTTAGGTAGTAGTCAACAGGGCACCATGGGAAGCTGTGATGGTTTTTATGCCTTTTAAATGATATACTGTATAGATGCAGTAATCAGGCCAAATGTCCAAGTAGTGCTTCAGTCCAAGACTCAGAACCCAGTGCAAAATTTTAGACAAGGCTATATCTTCTGAAGAACTCGGCAGGCCCACAAAGCCTTTTCCTGCCACTTGCCCTTCATGATTTTAATAGTCACACATCTCTCTCTACAGTCACACAGCACTGTCATTGATCATAGCGTCCTAGATTTCACGGTTGCTGAAAAAACATAGGTCAGTTCAAAGTCCAGTACATTGGTCATGTGTAGTAAATGGTTTAACTGGTTAAAGCACAACTTTGTGGGACGATAACAGTCAACTTCTATAAATTAGTTTATTCATTGTACTTTGGCCCCATTCTTTTACCCTCCCATTGTTCCTCTGCCCCATTATTATTATTATTATTTATTAAGCGCCAACACATTCCGCAGCGCTGTACAAGGTACAATGGGTAAAGACAGGACTATTCTACAATACATACAGGAGACAGGTCAGTATTGCTGCCAGCAGATACAGGAGGATATGAGGACCCTATTCCCGTGGGAATTTACAATCTAGATGGGTGAGGGGATTAGAAACAGGAGGGGGGGACTGCAGTGATGAGCTAATGCAGGGAGAGGTGAGGACTGTTTTTGGGTCGGTCGGATGTCTTGTTACGGAGTCGGGTGGTCGGCTTCCCTAAACAGGAGGGTCTTTAGGGAGTGTTTAAATGAAGCCAGATTTGGGGACAGTTTGATATTGCAGGGAAGTGCGTTCCATAGGGTCAGCGCCGCAGAGAGAAAAGTCCTGCAGTCTGGCATATTCTTAATTCCCATTAGGATACTCAATCTCATGGTGTTTGTGCTCACACAATTACATTTCTCTGTACCTACTTTAATATTGCGGCTAATGGAGCTGCAGCTCCAGGCCCAAACTTCAATGTGGCCCTGGGTAAGGGAGAGGGGTCTATGAAATGTTTCATACTTGTGTCATGAATCTTGAACCCCCCCAAGAGAAGGATTGTTTAACTACTCAATGCATCATCAAAAACAAATTCTAACAGGTAAAAGTACAGAACTGGCACGGACTCCACATATCATAACCCAGTGGTTCCCAACCTGGATGGACCTGCGCGAGCGTGATGAACTGTGCGCGTCCTATACTAAACATTGTGAGCGCAAATGTGTTCGTGCGCTGGTATGCGGATGGTATTACAATCCATGTGCATCTTTTTACGAACGACGTTTGCGCGCATAATTTTACCGTCTTTGAAAAGCTGGCGGTAACTGCAAATCTGAAACGAAAAACACCAACACGAAAAAAAAAAATACAGCACAGTATAGTTACACATTCTACACATATTTTATGCATTACTGGGGGTCATATTGCTGTAGATTTTATGCCTGCTGACACACATACTGCCATTACTGGGGGTCATATTGCTGTGGATTTTATGCCTGGTCATACACATACTGCCATTACTGGGGGTCATATTGCTGTGGATTTTATGCCTGCTCATACACATACTGCCATTACTGGGGGTCATATTGCTGTGGATTTTATGCCTGCTCATACACATACTGCCATTACTGGGGGTCATATTGCTGTGGATTTTATGCCTGCTCATACACATCCTGCCATTACTGGGAGTTATATTGCTGTGTATTTGTGCCATTACTGTGAGATATTGCTGTGGATCTTGTGCCTGCTCATACACACCAGCCATTTCTGAGGGTTTATTGCTGTGGATTCTGTGTACACTGGTATGCACTGACCATTATCTTGATAGTTTTATTGATGTGGAGCTCTGTGATACGCTCATACACACCACACAATACTGTAATACAGTAATATGCACTGTGTATGAGCGTATCACAGTGCTGCACAGCAAAAAAACTCACAGTAATATGCACTGTTTATGATTGTGAGTTTTATTAGCAGAGCAGTGGCAGTCTGCAAGTCCGGAGGAGGCACTATGGAATCCCCAACTCGCTGAAGGGCCTGAGTGGATTTTCTTTTCTCATTAAATTTATTATTTTGAAAATTGTGTAAAATTGTGTATAATTCTTTAACACGACAATGTGCATGCTGGTTGTTCGTCAAATGGCTGGGTTTTTGTATGGGTGTGGCCTACTGTGGGCATGGCACAAGGGGCCCCTTGAACTCCTATTGACCGGGGGCCCATTAGTTGTCAGTCCGCCCCTGCACATACCCAACAATAAAATTGTGAATTCTTACATGTTTTTTTTATTGCTGCAGCATACACTCAGATTTACTTTGACAGGCGCAAAAACTTAAGTGAGTCAATTAAGGTAAATTGATGTCAATTAAGGTTCTTAATTCTGAATGGCTGAATCCCGTGAAAAAAAACAGTCCGCACACTGATTTACGTGCGCTACGTTACTGCGCGCGTATTACTCTTCGTTTTGCGCGTCGGTTTTACGAATGTAATTTTTTGACGGATGAGAAAATTAGTTCGGATCGTAATACCACCGTTAATTTTCGCGCGATAACGCTTAAGCAAAAAAAAATTGCGCTGCGCGGACGAATTTGCGCGAAGAATGTAATAGGGCCCATAGTATTTCCTTTATGTGTAAGAGCAACTTCAGATAATGCAATTTTATAAATCCCTATAGTTGCATACCTGGTTACCACCCATCCCATGGCAAGGGTACATAATCATTGGTTTTCCTCCATGGTTATTTTCTCCAACATCCAGGCAATTCTGGGTTCCTTCATTTTTAATCTACAAAAATAAGACAAATTGGAAACAGCAGTTACAGCTACAAGTATTTATAAAGTGCCATTAAGTTCTGCAGCGCTGTACAATGGGCGCAACACCATTTTCCTGTATCTATGTACAGTATATTTTGTCGTATCTCTAGCCAGATCATTCTTGCAGCTGTCCCGTACCGTGGTTTTGTTTTAAATCCCAAAGTGGAATTTTTCTGGGGAGGGTATAAAAGAAAACCCACCAGATTGCCTCATGACTGAGAAACAGCATGAATGTATGTGGTTGCTCAGGGAGCAGCTTCTGGCTTTATTGGATAGGACTCGCCTTACTGGAGGTGCCTTGACGTTGCAGGCGGGCTTAAAACTTTAATGGCCATTCAAGTAAACAAAAAAAAACTCTAATTGTGTTTTGTTTCCCATGGTGTTATAGGGATAAGCGCAGATGACATCTTTCTTTATTCTTATAATATACAAAGAGATATATACAGTATATATATATATATACACATACACATTTTATTAGGACACGGGTAAAATTTTCATACTTTTGGCTCTGTATGCCACCAGAATAAAATTAAAAGGAAACAATCCAAACGAATTTGAAGTGCAGACTTTCAGCTTTAATTCAAGGGGTTGAACAAGTGCACATTTTAGGAACTGCAACCATTTTTATACACAGTCCCCTATTTTTAGGGGCTCAAATGTAATTGGACAGATGAATATAATCATAAATAATATGTTCATTTTTAATATTTTGTTGATAATCCTTTACTGACAATGAGTGCCTGAAGTCTGGAACCCATGGACAACACTAATGACTTTAATATGTGGGTAAAAGCTTCTTGATCCAAGGAGAAATCTGACTGCCATTCTGGGGTCAAGAAGGAATTTTTTTACAGTATGTTGCGTATTGGTGAGAGCATCAGACTTGTTTTTTTGCCTTCTTTTGGATCAACAGCAGTAGGTGATGTGTGAAAGGCTGAACTTGATGGACGCATGTCTTTTTTCAGCCTATGAAACTATGTAACGTGGTTTCTTCCTTTCTGATGCTTTGCCAGGGTCTAACTGCAGCGGTCTTCAGTTGTTCTTTGTTTGAATATTCCACTTATTTTCCTTCAAAAACCCCTGGGTTGCTTTTGCAGGGTCTTTTGGATCATTGGCCATCTGTACTGTGAAGCACTGTCCAATCAACTTTGCTGCGTTTGGCTGAATCTGGGCTGACAGTGTATCTCTAAACACTGCTGAATTCATCCAGCTGCTTCTGTCACATCAATAAACATCAATGACCCAGTGCCACTGGAAGCCATGCATGTCCATGCCATCACACTGCCTCCACCAGGTTTTAAAGATGATGTTATGTGCTTTGGATCATGAGCTGTTTCAGGCTTTCTCCACATTCGTTTCATCCGTCCAAAGAATACTTTTCCATAACAGGACTGTTTTTTTTCCGATTTTTTTTTTTTTGGCAAAGTCTAATCTGGCTTTTCTATTCTTCAGGCTTATGAATGGTTTGCACCTTGTGGTGAACCCTCTGTATTTGCACTCGTGAAGTCTTCTTATGATTGTGGACTTTGACAATGATACGCCCACCTCCTGGAGAGTGTCCTGCACTTGTCTGGATGTTGTGAATGGGTTTTTCTTTACCATAGAGAGGATCCTGGATCATCCACCACTGTTAACTTTTTATAGACGTCTAGATGTCCATGGAAGACACGTTGCTGAGCTCACCAGTGCGTTTTTCCTTCCTCAGAATGTACCAAACTGGGGATTTGGCCACTCCTAATGTTGCTGCCAGGGGCGTCATAATGTGGGGGCAGGGGGTGCGGCCCGCACCAGGTGACACCCACCTTTAGGGTGACACGTCACCCTAAGGGCGGGTGTCTCACCCTGCGATGCAGTGTTCGCTCCCTGCGAGTGTCCGAAGCTATGCAGCTTCGGCGCTCGCCTGGGGGAAACACGTCACCAGCCGAATTCTCGCGAGATCACGGCTGGTCACGTGGCTCCCCCAGGCGAGCGCCCAAGCTCCATGCCGCCGGACGCTCAGAGGGAGCAGAACACGTGGGGCAGGAGGTGAGCTGGGGGCAGTATCCATGAGCTGGGGCATTATCCATGAGCTGAGGCAGTATATCCATGAGCTGGGGGCATTATCCATAAACTGGGGGCATTATTCATAAGCTGGGGGCATTATCCATGAGCTGGGGGCATTATCCATGCGCTGGGGGCATTATCCATGAGCTGGGGCAGTTTATCCATGAGCTGGGGCAGTATATCCATGAGCTGGGGCTTTATCCATGAGCTGGGGCTTTATCCATGAGCTGGGGGCATTATCCATGAGCCGGGGCATATCCATGAGCTGGGGCATTATCCATGAGCTGGGGCATTATCCATGAGCTGGGGCATTATCCATGAGCTGGGGCTTTATCCATGAGCTGGGGGCATTATCC
This sequence comes from Leptobrachium leishanense, assembly GCA_009667805.1. Taxonomy (NCBI): domain Eukaryota; kingdom Metazoa; phylum Chordata; class Amphibia; order Anura; family Megophryidae; genus Leptobrachium; species Leptobrachium leishanense. Next base: position 372,197,295 of record CM019064.1, read on the forward strand.
ATGAGCCGGGGCATATCCATGAGCTGGGGCATTATCCATGAGCTGGGGCATTATCCATGAGCTGGGGGCATTATCCATGAGCTGGGGCATATCCATGAGCTGGGGGCATTATCCATGAGCTGGGGGCATTATCCATGAGCTGGGGCATTATCCATGAGCTGGGGCATATCCATGAGCTGGGGCATATCCATGAGCTGGGGGCATTATCCATGAGCTGGGGCATTATCCATGAGCTGGGGCATATCCATGAACTGGGGCATTATCCATGAGCTGGGGCAGTATATCCATGAGCTGGGGCATATCCATAAGCTGGGGCAGTATATCCATGAGCTGGGGGCATTATCTATGAGCTGGGGCATTATCCATGAACTGGGGCATATCCATGAGCTGGGGCATTATCCATGAGCTGGGGGCATTATCCATGAGCTGGGGCATTATCCATGAGCTGGGGCATATCCATGAGCTGGGGCATTATCCATGAGCTGGGGCATTATCCATGAGCTGGGGCAGTATATCTATGAGCTGGGGCATATCCATAATCTGGGGCAGTATATCCATGAGCTGGGGGCATTATCTATGAGCTGGGGCATTATCCATAAACTGGGGCATATCCATGAGCTGGGGCATTATCCATGAGCTGGGGCATTATCCATGAGCTGGGGCAGTATATCCATGAGCTGGGGCAGTATATCCATGAGCTGGGGCATATCCATAAGCTGGGGCAGTATATCCATGAGCTGGGGGCATTATCTATGAGCTGGGGCATTATCCATAAACTGGGGCATATCCATGAGCTGGGGCTTTATCCATGAGCTGGGGGCATTATCCATGAGCTGGGGCATTATCCATGAGCTGGGGCATATCCATGAGCTGGGGCAATATCAATGAGAGGAGCTGGGGGCATAGCCATGAGAGGAGCTGGGGCAGTATATCCATGAGAGGAGCTGGGGCAAAATCCATGAGAGGAGCTGGGGCATTATCCATGAGAGCAGCTGGGGCAGTATATCCATGAGAGGAGCTGGGGCAAAATCCATGAGAGGAGCTGGGGCAGTATATCCATGAGAGGAGCTGGGGGCATATCCATGAGAGGAGCTGGGGCAGTATATCCATGAGAGGAGCTGGGGCAATATCCATGTGAGCTGGGGCAGTATCCATGTGTGCTGGGGGCAGTATCCATGTGTGCTTGGGGCAGTATCCATGTGTGCTGGGGGCATATCCATGAGAGCTGGGGCAATATCCATGTGTGAGCTGGTCTGGGGCAATATAACCATGTGTGAGCTGGTCTGGGGCAATATATCCATATGTGAGCTGAGGCGCAATATATCCATATGTGAGCTGGGGCAATATATATCCATGGGTGAGCTGCTGGGGGCAATATATAATTGTCAACTGGGGCAATATATCCATATGTGAGCTGGGGCAATATATATCCATGGGTGAGCTGCTGGGGCAATATATCCAGAGCTGCTCGGGGCAATATATCCAGAGCTGCTGGGGCAATATATATCCATGTGTGCTTTCACTGCCTTTGAACAGGCACCGTACTTGCTGGCAGTTGGCAAAACTTTCAGGGTTATCCAAAGAGATTCTAAAAATCACCGCACGTTCGGTGACTTTTCGTTCTCTTCAATTCGGTTCCTTTTGCCGATCCCATTTCGGTGACCCTGCGGTGTATTCAGAAAACAGCACAGGGTCCCCGAATTGCAGGGAAAAGCTGCCGCAAACCTGACGAAAACTAACCGAATGCATGCTGAAAACAAGCAAAAACATCTGGATTAACCTTCGAAAAACCCGAACAGGAGCCGAACAGGAGCCGAATCACACAGAGCCGAAGCAGCTGTGACGTAGAGGAGGCAGTGAATAAATTAGCAAAACCATTTGTATGAATCTGGGAAAATGAAACGCTGTTTGCAAAGAAACTACTGAGCGAAAATGTCTGAAATTTTCACAGGAGGTCCAGGGAATGATAATAAAGAGGGCTGTTACAAAAAAAATAAGTAAACTGAAAAAAGATTTTTTTTAAAAAATCGGACTTTTAAAAAAAAAAAAAAAAATCTGAAAAATGCTTAAAGTATCCTAAAAAATCTATAAATGAAGAGACTTTTTGCTGCAGAATTTTATAATGAACGGTTTATTAGATATTGAATTAAAACGGGAATATTTTTAACATTGAAGTCTATGGGATTCTCCTGAATTAACTTGCCGAATTAAACCACCGAATGGCAGGGCATTAGGGGAACCTTTCACTGCTGGTTTGTGTTCTCTGAATAGCCGAAGCAGTGCTTTTTCATGGGGATTTCACTGCCCTCGAACAGGCACCGAACAGGCACCGTATGTTCAGGCAATTCGCCAGGATTTGGCGAATTGCCTGCTCTCTGGATAGCCGAATGGTCAGGAAAGGTAACCGAACGCTGATTTTCAGCGTTCGGTTACCTTTCACAAGCAATTCGGATCTCTTTGAATAACCCTGTTAGTGTGAGCATATGAGAGAACTCCACAGCAATAAACCTCACAATAATGTGCGATGTGTGTATGAGCATTCAGTGTTAGATGGGAATACTGATTTAGGAGTAAAAGTAGTTAAAAAAATTCCGTAAAACTCGGGGGGGGGGGGTGACACCATAAATTACTGCACCGGGTGACACCAACCCTAGTGACGCCACTGGTTGCTGCTATCTCTCTTATGGATTGTTTTTGTTTTTGAAGCCTTACAATGACCTGTTTCACTTGCATGGACAGCTCCTTTGAACACATGATGTAGTTTTACAGCAATAGATTCCAAATGCACATACCACACTTAGAACCAACTCCAGACCTTTCACCTGCCTAATTGATGAAGAAATAATGGAGTAGCCCACACCTGGCCATGAAACCGTTTTTGATTCAATAGTGCAATTACTTTTGATCCCTTGAAAAAGGGGGGTGGTTACTCTTAAGAGCTGTAATTCCTAACCCCTTCCTCCAATTTGGATGTACATACCTTCAAATTAAACCTGAGAATGTGCATATTCAGCCCATATCCATTATATAACTGTAGCTTGAATATGTTTAGGTAAATACTGGAAAAAATAAAATTGTGCCGGTGTAAAACTGGTGTAAATAAGTGAGACACAGAACAGCAGGAAAGAGGGCCCTGATCAAGAATTTATAATCTAAGAGGAGAGGGGAGACACACTTAAGTGAGGGTAAATACCTTAAGGGGTTATTCAATAAGATCCAAACTTGCCACCGAATTGCACTGACCGGAGAATTTCCACGTACGGTACAATTTCATAGCAATTCGGCTATTCAGAAAGCTGGCAATTCGCCAGCGACTCGGACGTGAGGATGGCATGAAGTTCTCTCCCGCTCAAAAAGGAACTTTTCCGATTGGTCAGCCAATTAGATAGGTTGTATATTTAAGTTAACCAGAGAGTTTAGGTTTTATTGCCGCTGAGGAAGCCGTAGGGTTTGACCGACCCAGGCGAAACGCGTTCGGCCACATTTTATTTAGGTTTATTTTAATCTTTTATTAAAAAACTTTTTTTTTCACCACTTGGTTTACCTTTTATGTCACCATAAGGATCCATCGAGGCTTTCTTAGGAGTTGTGCCCATTTGAAACAACCCTCAGGCTTGAACACTAGAGCCTTGGTGGCTCATGAACACGTGAGTGGTCTGAGTTATTAATTCAGACATATTACTTTGTTAGCCGAATTACCCTATGTTGCTATTTCTCCTTTTTTCATATTCACTGGGAGTTGCAATTGATAAGAGCGGCCAGTGGGGGGGCCCACATGAATTTCCACCCACAGGCGAATATTGCTAGAGCCGGGTGAGGCTCTATAAAGTGTGAGTGATTACACCTCTTGAGATTATTATTCATATACAAACAGTGTTATGCTATGTCTATTTATTCTCTTTTGAGGTTTTGACCTTCCATCAATTGATGATTTTCACCAACTGTATTCTCCGGGAAATTAACGTTGAGTATTGCATCATTATCTTGCACTGGGAAGCGCCGCACCCTCTTTTTCACTTTGATATAAAAATTATATATTATGAATCTGCCGAGTCTGCCGGAAAGAACGATATATAATATGTCTGGGTCGTATTATAATAAAATGTGGCTTCAAATCGCGTTTAAACATGATGAGCGAAAGCGGTAAAAATGAGCTCAGCACACAGCGGTGAAATGCCTCAGCAGTGGAAGGGTTAACATTAGGGATGCACCGATACCACTTTTTTAAGACCGAGTACGAGTATCAATACTTTTCTTTTATGTCATGTGAACGCTTTTCAATAAGAACATTCCTCATATAAAAATGCCCCCAGCTCACATGTATATACCCCCGAGATATATATATATACAGAATGCCCCCAGCTCTCATGCCCCCCAGCTCATGGATATGTCCCCCAGCTCATGGATATGCCCCCCAGATCATGGATTTGCCTCCCAGATCATGGATTATGCCCCAGCTCATGGATTTGCCCCCCAGCTCATGGATATGCCCCCAGCTCCTGGATATGCCCCAGGCCTTCCTGAGCGACGCCGGTAAAGTCTTTGCACGTGCGCTCGTTGGAAGGCCCCCAGCCGCGATCATGTTTGAGTCCCAAGTGATCGCGGTTGGGGGCCTTCCAACGAGCACACGTGCGGAAAATTTACCGGCGTCGCTCAGGAAGGTAAACATGACCGCGGAAAGCTCCAGGTGCCTGTCCGAATGCCGATGGCGGCTGTCCGAATGCCGATGGCGGCTGTCCGAATGCTCTATCGATATTCGGACAGGCACCTGGAGCTCTCCGTGATCATACTTACCTTCCTGAGCGACGCCGGTAAAGTTTCCGCGCGTGCGCTTGTTGGAAGGCCCCCAGCCGCTATCACGTGGCGCGCACAAAGACTTTACCGGCGTCGCTCAGGAAGGAAAGTATGAACGCGGAGAGCAGCTGCAGGGCCTGCCCGAATGCCGATAGAGCATTCAGACAGCCGCCCCGGCCCCTCGGATGCCGGAAAGCCGGCTCAATGCCGGCTTCCGGTATTGGGGGAAATATCGGCGGTACTGCACGAGTACCAAGTACTCCTGCAGTACCCGGTATCGGCACTGATACAGGTGCTACAGAACTTCAGGATTCAGTTTTCTTAGGAACGCAAATTGCATAGAACATCTTCAAGGACCTCTTGATTTGGAAGTCCCTGAGCTGAAGGTAATATGGAGTGCATACCAAAGGAAAAGAGAATTTCTAAAAAAACACAAAAACCACACAAACAAAAAAAGTCCATAGAAAACAAGGGGGAGGTGGTAGTTTTAGGTAGAGTGTTCCATTAACCACCCTAGCATTCCGATTCGGACATATTTTATTTGTCCGAATCGGAACAATTTATCTAGCCCCCTAGCAGTATCAGAGTGTGGCTCGGGGGTAAATGCATTGCATAAAGCGTTAACCCCAAGCCACACTCGGGATGCCGCTGGATACATACCTGGCCCTGCGCTCCTTCGCTGTCCCCATTCTCTAAAATGGGAATATTTTTAACATTGAAGCCTATGGGATTTGCCTGAATAAACCTGCCAAATTAAACCACCGAATGGCAGGGCAATTCAGCAACTTTTCACTGCTGGGTTTTGTTCTCTGAATAGACGAAACATTGCTTCTCTATGGGGATTCACTGCCCTCGAACAGGCACCGAACAGGCACTGTATTTGCAGGCAATTTGCCAGGATTTGGCGAATTACCTGCTCTCTGGATAGCCGAATGGCCAGGAAAGGTAACTGTACACTGAATTTCAGTGTTCGGTTACCTTTCGACAGCCATTCGGATCTCTTTGAATAACCCTGATTGTATTGATTTTTACGTATCAGGAGAATAGGAATTGTTATTTTTTGCAGCTGGGTGGAATTTGGCGATGCCAATTCAGTAGTTATCTGCAGTTCAGTTTTTGCAAACGTTCGAGACCGTTTGCAAACATCAGAGACCATTTGCTAAATAGTGAATTCATTGTATTTTCGGCAAAATGGAATCACTGAAATGCAGCGAATTGTGGTGAAACACAAAGCACCAAAATTGTACTCAATTTTCCAATCCAATCCAATATGGTGCTGCTTTCCAAAAGGTGGAACACCAATCCTGGAAGGAAGACGTGACACTTTATGTTATAAATTTGATTTTCACCAATTCTTTCCAAGTCACCAATGGATGTATCTTTGTAGTCATATTCCTAGGTCAAGAGCAATAGTGAGGAGGTCCCCTGCCTATCATATCATTGTGCAAGACCACAGGCAACCAAATACACAGGTCTATTCAAAGAAAGGTGAAGCTCAGGAGAATGACTCCCATTCTCCCATCTCACCTTCCAAATATTTAGTCTAGTGGTCTAGATTGTTCTCTTCTCCTGACAGTTCTCCTGGTTTTCACTTTTCTCTGAATAACCCTGATTGTTTTATAGATTACAAGGCAACCACAGACTCATCCTCTTAGAAAAAAACATCAATCTAATCCAATAAATAATCACTATTTCTGGCGCCCATTTGAAAACAGAATACACATACTTACAGCGCCAAAATACTTTGGGGACAGATCTGGTATGAACATCTCAGGATAGATAGTGTCCAGAAACCATGTAAAGTTCTTGCACTTTAAATCTTCTTTGAGCTTGAGTCTGCCGGAAAGATCACCAAAGTTTTTCTGAAAAAAAGAAAAATGATGATAAAAATGCTACAGTGTCAACCATTCATTCAATCTGTGGTGTATGCAATTTAATAATGTTAAATAACAAAAAGATCTTAAAAGGGGACTACTTTTTAAAGTAGTCAGGATGTGAGGAGTGCCCCCCTTTTCTCCCCCCTCCTGATCTGGTGAAATCGTGGGGTGACGTCACTAACAGCCGGCATTTTTTAATTTGTCGGTTGCCGGTCACCAACTTGGTCACTAGTGACGTCAGCACGTAAATACCATGGGCACTATCAGCTGCCCTGAGCTAAAACCATGACGCAAAGGGCAAAAATTTGCATTCGCTAACTTCCCCTTAGCGTCCCAGTTTCCCCAGCAGATCACGGGGCAGGTGCCGAATCCAGGTGCGCTACAGCGCCGTCCCCAGTATCCCCTTCATGGTGTCCATAGGTCTCCATGGAGGATCGTGCTGCCGGTGAGATGACCGTCAGGATCTCACCTCTCGCAAGATCCTGCTGGTTGGCAGAGTGATCATGGAGGGAGACAGGGGACTTTCTTCCCACAGTCTGGATCCGGCGGCCAGAAGCAGCGGATCCAGCCGCCGTTCTCGCCGTGGGATAAGTGGTGAGTATTTGTTTTTTGGGGGGGGGGTTTGAGCTGCAGGTAATAGATTCTGCAGCAGCGCAATCCATTGCCTACACCTCTGAGCTTGTGGTAACTTTTTCAGTTAGCACCAGCTAACAAGTGATCCTAACTAGTTAATCTGTGCTTTCACTTTGCGCCCCGCATGTTAGGTATAGGGAGCTCAAAGTACAGTAAACACTTGCTACGAATCGCTAATTAACGAGCGCTAACGAATTTTATAACCTGTTAGTGATTTGAAGGCAATGTGGCCTAGTAATGTGGCCTAGTGGTAACGGTGACGCTAGTGTTAGAGCCCCATGTTTCTCAATAGAGTTTCCCTTTAAGGTTTGTTTAATTCCCAGATAAGGTGGAACAGAGTTAATAATTCAAGGCAGTCAGCAAGTAAAGTCACACCCAAGGTGTATTTTATAGTTAAGGCCAATATGTAGTTAATTTGACAGGTGGACCATTTATTTTCTATTTTTTTTCACTCACTGTGTTATGATCCTGACAGATGCTCAGGATCATAACACAGTAGGTTGTAGAGGTGTTGTATGGATGAGAAATAAAAGGGAGCCCAGAGTTATGAACGGTTTATGGCTACCTAGTATTAGGACAGTGAAGCTGCATTGGGCATTATGGAGATATATACAAAAAGGGGGCAAAAATTTTGGTAGATTTAGATAGTCCCCTATTACATTCCTCGTGCATTTTCGTTTGCGCGCGCAAATGCGCATTTGCGCGAGTGGCAAAACCCTTTGCGCAGAATGTCGTATTACAACGTTCACGCAAACGATGCGCGTTATCGTTTAACGCGGATGGACCTGCGCGAGCGTGATGAACTGTGAGCATTCTATACTTAAAATTGTGAGCGCAAATTCGGTAGTCCGCTGGTATGCGGATGGTATTACAATCGATGCGCATCTTTTTACAAACGACGTTTGCGTGCATAATTTTAACGTCTTTGAAAAGCTGGTGGTAACTGCAAATTGGAACGTTCTGGCTGAAACGAAAAACACCAGCACAAAAAAAAAAATACAGCACAGTATAGTTACACATTCTACACATACCCAAACAATAAAATTGTGAATTTGTGTGTGGTTTTTTTTATTGCTGCAGCATGTATAATCAGATTTACTTTGACAGGCGCAAAAACTTAAGTGAGTCAATTAAGGTAAATTGATGTCAATTAAGGTTCTTAATTCTGATTGGCTGAATCCGGTGAAAAAAACCAGTCCACACACTGATTTACGTGCGCTACGTTACTCCGCGCGTATTACACTTGGTTTTGCGCGTCATTGTTACGAACGTTATTTTCAGACGGATGAGAAAATGAGTTCGGATCAGAATACTCCGTTAAGTTTTGCGCCATAACGCCGGACAATGAGCGCAAAAAAATTTGCGTTACGCGAACGAAATTGCACAAAGAATGTAATAGGGGACCAAGTCATTATAAATTTATACAAACATTGCAGACGGAAGGCAAGAACCCAGAACAGAGAATGGGGGATGTTACAATGAAACATTTGTCATTTGCCCCTCAAAAAAAAAAAAAAAGAAAAGTGTAGCACCACAATAAGCATTTTTAGTTTGTCGTGCTGTGTACATTTTATGTTCGGGAAGGAGATCTATCTATAGATTTTAAAAACATCTGTGCAAGCCAAAGAAACAAGTGTGTGTGTGTGTGTCAAGCTTCATGCTGTCAGTTTCTGGATAGAAATATAACCTTACCACATGTGTTTTCATTTTTAAAGGCTCAATAATCCTTGGAGATGAACGCTCTATACATTGTCAATCCATTACTCAGTGGACTTACCTCTCGCACCATTTTTGCTGCCTGTTGGTTTCTGCGGTAAAAGATCTCCTTATAACCGTCCATCCAGACCTCAGCAAGGCGGACTTGATTTCTAGATATAACCTGTGTACCTTTAGGAAACGTGTGAGGGCTTTTTGTACGAAAAACATGACCAACTACAGAGCATGGTATAATTTCCAGCTGTCCACCACACTGCCAGACCTATTGTAAAGGAAATAAAAATAAATAAAATGATCATTAATGTTTCAAATTAAGTTACATTTGTTAGTAACACAGCCTCATTATGCTGTGTGTATGAACCATCGTTTCCAACTTTCTCCATTATTGCACCTACCTACACCCAATAAATACTCCTTTTAGGAATGAAATTAGTTGCTTTACTTCAGTGCTTCTGAACCCTGTCCTCAAATACCTCCAATAGGCCAGGTTTCAGACGCCGAGGCACCCTAGTTATAGCATTAATCAAGCTTATCACTGGCTCCACGGATGCAGAGCATTGTTTAACCCCATTCACTCCTGAGATAGAGATAACGCGGGTCTTCAAATAGGCACCATCAGGTGTCCGATACATGCTTTTGAGCTCAAGAATATGCCCCTAAAGCTTTAACACCATGGGCATGATGCCTAAGGTGCTAAAACTGTTTAAAATCAACTGGGAGTGTGTCTAACCAGGATTTATAAGTAGACAGAATAGGCCTGAGCAAGGCAACGCCTGCCTTGCTCTGTAAAGAAAAAAAATATATATATATATTTTTATAATTTACAATCATTTAGACCACTATATCTGACTGGAGCCCTAAGGGCTAGAGGGACATATGTTGTAGCATTGGAAAGGACTGATTATGAGTGACCTTTCCAGAGATGCCAAACATAACCAGATTATATTTATGTAAAAAAAAACAATATTTTGCTCTTTTTTTCTACTTCTGCTTCTACGCAGCACTAGTATTCAGATTACAATTATAAAGTGAACAGGGATGCTGCGCTAACTCACCTTCCACACTCCCGGCAAGTGTGGAGCTGATGATGCAATGCATTGTTTCATCGTCAACCTAAGGGGTTATTCAGAGAGCACGACATTTTGGTGCTCTCTCGTTCCCCACACTACCCTGTACTTCGGGGAATCAAAGTTCCCATTCAGCATTCACCACAGAGTCCCCAGAGTACAGGGAAAAACCTGTCGAACAACCACCGAACACCCGTCAAAATACCACCAAAACATACATGCCGAACATGTCGGAAAAAGTCGACAAGCTGACGAACAGGGTAAAAAAAATATTTGAAAGTGTGAAAATTGAAGTGAACTGTTTGCAAAAAAATTATACTCAATGAAAATGCCTGGAATTTACATATAAGATCCTATGAATAATAAAAAGTTCTCTTACAGAAAAAAGAAAAACCGCTTTTTGTTTAAAAAAAATAATTGACGGAAAAATCCCTAAAACGTCCAAAAAAAAAAAAAAACACCTATAAAGAGACTTTTTACTGCAGATTAAAATAATAAACGGTTTATTAGATATTGGATAAAAACGGGAATATTTTTAACATTGAAGCCTATGGGGTTTGCCTGAAAAAAATTGCCGAATGAAACCACCGAACAGCAGAGCACTTCGGCAACTTTTCACTGCTGTTTGGTGGTCGCTTAATAGATTAACCATTGCTTCTCGATGGGGAATTTCACTGCCTTCGAACAGGTAACGTACTTGCTGGCAGTTTGCCAAAATTTGGCAAACTGCCTGCTCTCTGAGTAGCCGAATGGGCAGAAAATGTCACCGTACGGGGAAATTCACTATTTGGTGACATTTTGGGGCCAAAATGGCTCTCTGAATAACCCCTCTAGACCGTGGCACTGCAGTGAGGAGAGACTGGGGAACTTTGGAACCTGCATCTCTGAATTGTACATCACACAAGGTTTAGTGAGGTGTCATTGGAAAGGTCAGAGTCTGGTCTTTAAAATGATACAAACATGACTAGGTAATCTGTAAAAATAAAGAAAAGTAAATGCAAAATATTTTTTTTCTCTGTTCTATGGCAGAAGCAATATTTTCTTTTACATATAGAACAAAAAATCGCTGAACTAACTCCACTAAGGCAACAGATTCTGCCCCTTCTTTTGACTTGAGCGCAGAGAGAAATGTTTTTTCAGTTTTTTTAAAGTGTTGTTTTTTTTTAAAGTGCTCTTTTAGTTTGCCCCAAAACGGAAATTTAAAAAGTGATTTTGGCATGTTTCCTTTTTTTTTTTTAGGGGGGGGTTTAAGGGTGCTCCACATTCGGGGGCCTACAGGCTCCTGAGATACAAATCCGGCCCTGTGCCTAACAGACCTTTCCAGCTGATAATACAACTGCTGCTCATGGCTCTGTAACTGTAGAAACGCCATGTGACCAGTAGAGGGTGACATCAGCCTGTCAATAGGTTAATGCAGTAAGGAATACATTGGGAATATTCCAATATATGTCTTACTGTAAAATTTTAATAAATTTTTAAAAAATACACAGGTTCCTGACAGTGTTTTTTGGAAAAATCACTTTGCAGTGAAGGGGTTAAGCCACATTAAAGAATTATTCAGCTACAAATCCTTGGCTGTAGGAGATCTATGAGGAAGTAATTCTATCACACAGGCAGAGGGGGAGAAAAAAATGACATATCTTAAAAACTATTTGTCAATGTTTTTCCATGAGAAAAAGATCGGTAAACTAGTAAATCCAGTTCTCCGGGACTATCGGAGAAACAATGCAAATTCCTTTGAGAACTAGTAATTCCAGTTCTTCAGTCCCACTAACCCTCTAAGAATGGGTAGGGAAAAAAACCCTAACCACAGGGCGTGCAGCGCTGGATCATCCCATATCTTGCATAACAGATCACAATTTGCGCATAGTCTATTTTAATCTGTGGATCAATTGTTCACTTTTAGCAATTCTTATCACATGGATGCTGGGTAGAGCATAGGTAACATTACTCCACTACAACCATGGAGACACAGGTTCAAGTCCAGGTCAGAGCTCCTCTCCAGCAAGTGTCTTTGGCCAAAACACCTACATACAGTATATATGTACTTTCCTGCCATACACCGGACTCTGGTTTAATTTATTTATTTATTCAAAGTGGTAACCTCCAGGCCCAAACTTGCTGAGCTGACATAACGCTCAGTGTAACCAGCTTATATGAGCAGGTTCCCGGTTATATTACAGTAGTAGTGCACGGCGTTTTATGCCAGAGCTCTCGAAAACCAGATTTTGCACAGTGCAAGCTCTGGAGGTAAGAGACCGTGGAACTACTTTCCCCTCTAATTCCATCACAAGGATTCAGCAAATCGGGGAGAGAACATCCTGGGACAGCCTGGGACGTGTATACAGATGTATAAGGTGGATTTTAAACTGGGCATAAAGTGATTTTGGTCTTGGGGACTCAGATTCAAAATATAGCATTACTATGGGTATATGTCATGTCTAAGGCTGGCGGCACACTAGCAAACATTTTGCGTCCGTCTGACCGTACTGTTTGACGTCCGTCGTAGCTTTATAAAGGAGTCAATTAAACACACCACACAAAGCCCCTGCGCACTTGTTCACGGACGGGCAAAGCATAAAGCCACGGACGCAAAAATAACATCGATGTGAAAAAGCTAAACGGACGCAGAAACAACGCTGCCATGTATTTTCCTAGGGCGTGGAGACATCAGGCGTTACGGACGCACTTTATGCAGTACTCACAATATCTCCCGTGAAAAAGTGCGTCCATAACGGACGCAGTACAGTATGCTCGTGTGCCGCCTCCCTAAATGCTGCAACAAAAACATGTCAAAAAGAGTAAATATCCAGATCTATTCTCAATCCATTTACAGTATATAAAAAATTATTTTTTTTCTACATTTTACCATCCAAAGTCATTTTGGTTATATATTCTATGGGGTACTCTTAAAAAATAAATAAAAATAAAATATATATGTGCTTACAAGGGTTGTGGTGAAGGACAAAAAGTGAGCTAAAAAGCCTCCACACAATAACTAATTACGTGTATCACTGCAGAAGCACAACACAGCAATTCAAAGAACTGCATCCAAGAGCTCCTGTGCTACATTCCCCATATGCAGCAAGGAACTCTGGGTAGGACATGCAAATGACATCTGACTCACTTTTATGCATCCTTGGTCTGTTATTACACAGAACCCTAAAATCAATGCCATGCCATACTAGATGGATTTTTTTAGCAGAGATAAGGTTATGCAACTGGTCAAAGCCACTCCTAGGACTGCGCTGTTTCGGGTTTAATACTATATATATATATATATCTCAGACATATATATCTCAGACACACCCTGTATAATATATGAATTACAAAGAGGTTTGGTTACAATAGGATATATAAATCTAGGTCAGCCTTACCCTGAATGACATTTCTACGTTTTCTCCTCCCCAGATTTCCATTTGGTCGTCATAGGTTCCGATGTGTTCAAAGTATTCCTTGGAAATGGCAAACAGACCACCAGCAAATGTAGGACTCCTATGACATTAAAAATAAAAGAACATGAAGGACAAGCAATGATTGAGTCTTTAATATACAGAAGCAGATTCAACTCATTAAATCTGTACTCGTATACTGCAAAACAAACTACTCAGCAGTGTGATCATTTCGGAATAAAAAAGACGAACAACAGACCTTCTCTAAGCTACTGAAGGTCTTGAAGGCCTAAAGCAAGGCCTGAAGCAACCCTTAAGTTGCTTCTGATGCCAGGACGCAAGGAGGATTTTTTATGACTTGGGTTTAGCGTGTGAGGGAGTTAGAGCGGGAAGTCCAGGGGCGGAGTTTCAGGAGGATACTTAAGGCGCGTGCTAGGAGTCTCTGCGCGCCTTTTTCTCCACAGGTAGAGCTGAGTTGAAATACCCACCCTCCCCCCTTTTTTATTTGTTTATGGGGAAGGGAGGTTTGTTTTGGGGTTTTTTTGCTTTTTCCCCTTTGTCACAGCGGGGGCTTGTAGGCAGTGCTGGGGTAGGGGTTCCTTTATTTAGGTGATTTGACGGATCAGATGGTTGGGAGATGGGCGGAGTTTTTAGTTGGTTGGTTTGCCGGGGGTATGGTGGTTGTGTGGAGTTCCCTGTCAGCACTGTTCATTTTGGTTATGGCAATTTTATGTCATGGTTATTTTATATTGTGTGGGATTTTAGCTGTGGCCTATATATATATATAATAAATATACATATTATTCCACAGTCAAGTATTCGTGTATTTTTGGGTGTTTATTTCTTGTCTCCTTGCGTACGACTCGGTCATCACTAGGCAACTTATATCTATGATCAAGAAAGCTTTCTAGGTATCAAATGACCCGTTCAAATCACGACAGGGTTAACCGGCTTCTATAAGTGAATAACTTTCCAGCAATTCTGGTTTGCACAGGTGACCTTTGGCATTTAAAGAAATCAGATCCCACCAGATGGATTCTAAAGACAAGATGTTAATAAAACCTAAAATTAGTTCCCAAAGCAAAAGAGGCATTTTTATGCAAAAATCTAGTCAAACACGACTTTAAAATATATGAATGGGAAAAAAATGCATAGATTTTAACTTATCGATGAAATCAAGTAGCTTTGTCTCTTCCTAATATTCAAAATTAAAGAACTTTATGAAGCCAATTGACTGAAAAATCTAATTAAAAGTTCCGATTATTTAGTTTTTTAATTTCAAAATTGCTTTTAAAAATATTTTTGTCTCTTGTTCTTCAGTCATAAGGACGTAGAGAGTAACAGGATTACTCAAAGGAGCCAAACTGGCTGACTTTGCACATTACAGTGAATTTCCCCGTATGGTGCAATTTCGTGGCCATTCGGCTATTCAAAAAACTGTCCGTTTGACAAATATTGTAAAATTGCCAGCGAAATACAGTGATCTTTGTCAGCAGTGAAATCCCCATAGAGAAGTAATGGTTAATCTATTCAGAGAACACCGAACAGCACCGAAATGTCAGTGAAATGCCCTGATTTTCGGTGCTTTCATTCGACAGGTTTAATCAAGTGAATCTCATAGGTTTCAATGTTTAAAAAAAATCAGTTTTTATTACATATTTATTCAACCGCTTATAAATATATAAATTATTAACGATTTTTTTTGGCAAATTTTTTTTCCTCATTTTTTTTTCGTGTCACCTTTTTATTATTATTCATAGGACCGTTTTAAAAGTTGTTGTGTTTAGTGTTTTTTTAACCCCTCTACGGCGGCTCGGCCGCTTTTCCAGCGGCCGGCTGGCGCTCTGTTAGGTGGGTCGGCTACTTTCAGATCGACTCAGCAGTTTTGCGGCGGATCGTTGGATGCATTCGGCGGTTTTCAGATGCGTTCAGCTGGTCGTTCGCTGCACTTCGAATTCTGAATTCAACGCAGGGTCGGCAAATCAAACTCGCCCAAGTGCTGCGAGCAGGAGAGCCGATCCCAAACCATCTCATAATCATTCTGAAAAAAGCCGACGACCCTCCGAACAGAGCGCTGGCCAGTAACCGGAAAAAGCCATTGAGTCGCCGTAGAGGACTTGAGAGAAAAAAAAACACACACACAGACGTTTAAAAATGCATTTTCAATAACAATACGGCATGAAATAACCCTGCAAGTAATACACGTGTGTTTATGTTAGGAGGGGTAGTTTGCAGGATTCTAAGGAACTGCTCTCTGGAAGGAGGAAATAAATGATGCAATATTCAAGATTTTTTTTTTAACATGCTGAATTGAATCTAGGCAAATCAAAATAACTAGTATGGGTCAGGGAGTATGGTGATCATCCCTCAGTCTTAAACATCTATAACAGTAATTCTCAACCCTGGTCTTCAGGACCCACTAAGGCTAGGGTCAGACGAGCGCGTTTCCTACGGACTGTGCGCCCGTGCAGTACAGACGCACTTTTTGACGGAAGACGCAGTAGTGGCCACACAGTCTGTTTTTTCACTGAAGTTATTTTTGACGGATGTAGGAGGGAAAATAAATTACAATGAAAAAACATTTTGTCCGTCAAAAATGCTGGACGTATAAATGCAGTCCGTCTGACCACGTTCCATCACTCACACACTCCGCACGTCCGTCCTAGCGGTTCGACGTTCTTGCAAACCTGTGTCCGTTTGCTGCGTCCATAGTGCGTCCGCACTTCCTTGCGGACGTACTTCGTGCGTGGGCCTTCAATGGTCATGATTATCTGCTACCACGGACGTACTAAAGTGTGGCTACACGGACGTTACCACTAGGGATGAGCTGTTCGGGTTCAGACGGTTCGGAGTTCGATCCGAACTTTGGCAGTTCGAAAGTTCGTGAATTTCGAACTTTTTGGAGGTGTTCGGTTCGAGTTCGAAAAAAAAAAGAAATTTTGAAAAAAGTATAGAAAATGCTTAAACAAATACTAAAAAATCTAGAAATAAAGAGACTCTTTACTGCAGAATATTATAAGCAACGGTTTATTAGATATTGAATTAAAAACTAATGTGTACGTGGAAAGATTATCAACTCTAAATGACCTCTGTTCACAAACGGGCATAACACCAGGTGTTTTTAGTCTGGTAATCAATTTGATACATTGTACAATATACTGAGGGTGGGGTGGTGTCTGCTTCTGATTGAGATTTGAGAATTAATTTCCCTAAAACATCCTAATATGCTGCATTTAACCCTTTCGCTGCTGAGGCTTTTCACACCTCTGTGCTGAGGTCATTTTTACCGATTTCGCTCATCATGTTTAACCGCGTTTTGTAGCCATATTTTGATATATGACCCAGACATATTATATATCGTTCTTTCCGGCAGACTTGGCAGATTCATAATATGTCATTATTATATGTATACATTATGTAATGTCTGTATATTATAACAAAAAATGCAATAAAATTAGAATTTTCAATAATTTATTATGTGTAAAGTGTTTTTTTTCACATTTTAACATGCGACCGTTTGCGGTTATATTTTGTATGGGGTGCGCTTGTTAAAAAAATTAGAAATGGGGTCTCGTTACATTTGTTTTGGGGAAAATTTTGCTTTTTTTAACAAACGCACCGCATACAAAAATCGTTAGTGCAGAATTATTGTTCACATTATAATTGAAAAGGGAACAATATTGCTGCATTAAAACAAAAAAAACTTGTTTATTTTTTTTAATTTTTTTTAAATATTTTTATTTTTTTAAAAAACATTTTTCATGCTCATGTTTAGTATCCTTGGAAAGGCCATGCTCTGGCCGATCCAACAATATCAAACATTAACCCCTAGCTGCCACGGATTGGGAGATAGGGGGTTCATTGGAACCCCCTATCTCCACCATTGGTGGCAGCTAGGGGTTAACTCCAGGACTGGCATCATCGTGCTATGCACGATGACGCCAGTCCTCAGGGGGAGTTCCTGGAGGCTTGGCCGACATCCAAGATGTCGGCCAGCTCCAGGAGTGGATCACGATCCGGCGCTTTTCAGCGCCGATTCGTGATCCGGCTCCCCAGGGGTTAATCACAGCCACCGTTTGGAAGGGCAGGCTGTGCCCTTCCAAACAGTGCCTGGATTAACCCTCTGCCCCCCGGCGATCGGGAGGGAGAGAGGTCCAAAGGACCTCTCCCCCTCCCTTTCAGGCGCTTCCTCCGCACATGCGGGGGGGGGGGACTGAATTAGATGTCATTGCGCCGCCGCGATAAAATCTAATTGCTCCGCCGGGGTCCCGGAGTGCTGGGCTGACATCCAAGATGTCAGCCCGCACCGGGGGCGCAGCAATCCGCCGGAATCCGGCGGATTGCTGCCTCCTGTGCATGGACGCGCACAGCACAGGAGAACCCCTTGACTGGACGCGCTGAGCGCGTCCATAGCAGCCAAGTGGTTAACTGGTGTTTGAAAAAAATCTAAAGCAATGTTATTTTTCACCTCGGGATTAAATCACAGGGTTATTCAGAGAGCGGTGAAAAGCAGGAGAATAACTGGAGAAGTAAAAATTCTAGGTCAAAGTAGCCAAACCAGAAAAATTCTCCCATTTATCTCACTTTCCAAATCGGCTATTTGGTCTAGATTGTGCTTTTCTCTTGCCAGTTCTCCTGGCTTTCACCTCTCTCTCAGGGTTGTTCAGAGAAAGGTGAAAACCAGGAGAATGGCAGGAAAAGAGAACAATCTGGATCAAATAGCCGATTTGGAAAGTGAGATAAGGCTAGGGTCAGACTAACGCATTTTTCGCAGCGACCGTCAAAAAGTGCGTCTGAACGCATTGCCGTATTATTTCACAGATTGCGTGAAAACGGTCATACGATGCGCATTTTTGTGCGTGATTTTTTACGGATCCAAACCAGGAAACTTTGGGTGTCTGGACGTTATGTTGGCCGGACATGAGTAGGGTCTGACGTCTCCAAATCACGCACACACGCCGCTAGTGGACGCAGCGCACACTGTACGTTCGTACTAGCAGGTTCTGCGTTCTCGAAAAAATGCGTTCATTTTCCACTTGCGTTGCGCAGCCGGACTTTCGTGCGACCGTACTTCGTATATTGGCCGTCATTGCCCGTCATTTGCTGCTAGTGCGGCCGTGATTAAGTGGGCCTAAACGCACGTTAAAAATTCGCTAGTCTGACCCTAGCCTAAATGGGAGAATTTTTCTGGTTTGGCTATTTTGACCTAGAATTTTCCATTCTCCAGTCATTCTCCTGCTCTTCACCGCTCTCTGAATAACCCTAACAGGGATATTCAGAGAAAGGTGAAACTCAGGAGAATGACTGGAGAATGGAAAATTCTAGGTCAAAATAGGCAAACCAGAAAAATTCTCCCATTTCTCTCACTTTCCAAATCGGATATTTGGTCTAGAATTTTCCATTCTCCAGTCATTCTCCTGCTTTTCACCGCCAAAAAATCAGTAAACTTTTTCTGCGTGTCCGAAAATGTCTCCTCTTTTCATACAGACTGCCGCCCCAAGCAGTTGTTTATGGATAGATTAAAGGAAAAGCATTTACCGTCATATGAAATGTCATTTATTTGTTTTTAAGTGTTTCTATACATCCTAGAAATCCGCCACTTCACGGGCAGGTTATGGGGACCTCCTAGGCACGATATCTGAAGGAATTTTTCATTTTTATTTTAACCCTTATTTCATGGAAAACTCACTGTCCCTTTAAAAACGTTTTTTTTAAAACGTTTTGTCCTTGTTTCCTGTCCCCCAGGGCACTACCCGGACCCCCATTGACCTTTTATGGCAAATATGTAGCTTATATGCCCTCTTGGAGGGCACTCTAAAAAACCGAATTTTCAGCCCCATTGACTTGCATGGGGGTTCGGGTTCGGGTTCGGTCCCGAACAAATGGGAAGTTCGGGTTCGGGCTCGAACCGAACTCGGGGAGTGTTCGGCTCATCCCTAGTTACCACTGCGTTCGTCTGACCCCAGCCTAACAGGCCAGGTTTGCCAACAATCTGAAGCACAGCACAGTTGATCTGACTTGCTGCTCAATGATTGCATTTTCAGTTTTCATTTCCCCTTAAAACCTAGGTCGTTCGTGGGTCCTGACTCTGAGGACCGAAATTAAGACTCACTGCTCTATCAGATTTATATAAAGTTTACTAATACTTCCTCAACAAAAACCATCATCTGTTTTCAGTTCTCTGTTTTGTAGCAGTAGGTGTACCAATCTAACAAAATGTTATGTATCTCATGGATTCTGAGCAACGTCTTGTGTTTCATTTGAATAGTAATGCCTTCTGTAGCTCATATGTCAAGGTTAATGACCCCTGCTCACAAACTAGATGCTGGTGTAATACCACACACAGATGGTAGTATCCGAGCAATTTTTTTTAAAAAATTCTCTTTTTTATTTGCTGTGACGGCAAAAGTAATTCTCAATTCACTTTTTTAGGAACACATAGGGGGTTATTCAGAAAGTGACTGTGTTTTGCTGTTGCCGCAACGGTGATCCATGCTGGCAAGTTTTCATAGGAAAATCCAAAACAGCCACAGGAGAAGGATCACTGAAGCTTCTCCTGTGGCTGTTTGAATTCTTCTTTTGAGACGCGCAGGTGCTTCTCGCCATTGCAGCACACGCAATGTTTGCAACATCAGTAAAAATTGCCAATTTCTGAATAACCAGCATAAAGCGGAACTAAAAATAAGCCAGAGCAAAGAAGTAGATTTTAACAAAAACCAGAAAGATTAACAGGATTTCTCCAAATGCGTAAGACTAACAGGGTTATTCAAAGAGCTCCGAATTCCTGGTGAAAGGTAACCGAATGCTGAAATTCAGCGTTCGGTTACCTTTCCTGGCCATACGGCTATCCAGAGAGCAGGCAGTTCGCCAATTGTTGGCGAATTGCCTGCACATACGGTGCCTGTTCGGCGCCTGTTCGAGGGCAGTGATATCCCCATAGAGAAGCAATGCTTCGTCTATTCAGAGAACAAAAACCAGCAGTGAAAGGCTGCCGAAATGCCCTGCCATTCGGTGGTTTCATTCGACAGGTTTATTCAGGCGAATCCCATAAGCTTCAATGTTAAAAATAATCCCGTTTTAATTCAATATCTAATTAATAAACCATTTATTATAATATTCTGCAGTAAAAACTCTTTATTTATCGATTTTTTAGGATCTTTTAAGCATTTTTCGGGATTTTTTTTTAAAAAAATCTGCTTTTTTAAAAAAAAAATTTAAACTTTTTTTCTTTTTTCTGTAACAGCCCTTTTTATTATCATTCATTGGATCTTATATGTAAATTTCAGACATTTTCGTTCAGTAGTTTGTTTGCAAACAGCGTTTCACTTTTCAAACATTCAAGCATACTGGTTTGTTTGTCTTTCACTCCATTCGTCTGCGGTGTCGGGTTTTTCCGGCGGCTGCGCTGCGTGTGATCGACCCCTGCTTGGGTTTTTCTGGCGTTTTCGGCGGGTTAATCCAGATGTTTTTGCCGGTTTCGGTGTGCGTTCGCCCTGGTTTTGCGGTGAGTTTACGGTGGGTTTGCGGCGATTTTTCCCTGCATTACGGCGGCCCTGTGGTGCTTGCTGAATACACCGCAGGGACGGCGAAATGGGATCGCCAAATCGTGCCGAATTGAAGAGAACAAAAAGTCACCGAACGTGCGGTGACATTTTGATTCTCTTTGAATAACCCTGATAGTAGTAGTTACAGAACAGAGTATCTAATGGGAGACCCGGAGTTGGTTCCCAGTTGATATTTGGGAATATCATTAGTCTGCCAGTAGTTGGAAATGGTAGTAACAAGTGATAATCAAGCCGCTAAAAGGATACGGACGTGGAAATTTCTGGAGACTAAACTTACTTGATGGGATAGGTTTCATCTTTTCTCCTTGCCTTCTCATGGCCAGGAATGGTTTCCCAGCCGAACGTCAGACTCCAGTCAAAGTTACCTCGGCTGTGCTGTTTGCCATACTGAACTGGTTTTGAAAACTCAAAGCTGTTTAAGTCTATTGTAGAAATATCAGGACTCACAACCGCGGTATAGTCTTCAGCAATTCTTGACAAGAGAGGCTCCAACCAGCCGTGAAAACATTCACCTGATCAACCATAAAATGTTAAAAGTGTTTTAGAATATCAAATATTGTGATATGTATTGCTAACAGTCTTGTGTTATTTGACTTCTCTGTAGATACAACATGACATTGGAATGGACCATATTGTAAGGGTTGCGGTGGTGACAGAGCTACACTTAAGCATAAAGCCAAAAATACTCTTAGCTACGAGCGGTGCCAATCCTTAAACCGACTGGTGTTGGCAATGGTGGCAAAAGATATATATTACCTAGCATGCTAAAGAAAAAAAAAATACCGGGTAGCACAACCAAGAAAGGGAAAAGGGAAAAGCAAGTAAAAGGGAGAAATGCAACAAGCAATGTGTGATCCTTGGTCAGGACACACTGCTCATGATGAGGGAAAGTCAGAATGGTCAAGGATAGAGAGTAGCCAAGTCGTTAAGACAAGCCAAGTCGAGAAGCACAGAGAGCAAGATGCCATAAACGATCGGCTTCGTCAGGGAATCCAGAAGAGTCAAATGCCAGAGAAATCAATACATAGTGACCACAATAGGGCAATAAATGAAGGATGCAAGTGTTAAAATAGTGTCAGGGCTGTTCTGATCGGTTGGTGTCATCCGTGTGCTCCAAAACATGTGTGTGCAGAATGACGCACATGTTCTAAAGTCATTAGAATGACAGCAGAAGAAATAAAGAAACAATACCTCCAGCACTGCTTAAATGGAGCACTCGTGCAACCACATTTACTTGAGTGAAAGAACACAAAACATCAGATGTTTTGGGTACACAGCCCCTTCCTCGGTGTAGTGCCCTAAAACCTTACATAGAATGAATACCCTTATGTACATAATACCAAAGGTACAGCGGATCAGACAATTCGTATGGAGGTATTTATTTCTTCTGATGAGATTCGTTACCCTTTTGGTTGGATGCACAAAGGGGATTGACCTTTTCTAGCTGCAGCTAAGTACATAAGTACTTTTTCCAGTGTTTTCGGGTGTCATAGAGACCCTACCCAGTTATTTCCATTTTTGTAGTCATTAGAATGACTCAAGTCCAATTGTGTAACAAATGATGCAGATGGCCAGTGTTCAACATCAATTTCTAGGAGAGAACATGTAGAATGACAAGCAAGTGCCAGGCAGAGTGGTGCGAGGTACCCTGTAGGACCGGCTAGCAACTGCCTATTGCCAGGTTCATCAGGGAACCCGGAGACTGATGTGGCAGTGCAGTCTGGTCTGTCATCTAGTATCCCAGCTCCCAAGTCGAACTGTGGGCCTTGAAGCAACATCAAAATGGGGCCTAGGAGTAAGTACGGGAGTCACTGCATATAGTTGTGACGTCTAGGTCTCTCAGTATATATATACTTCTAAGGTTGCTACTAGTCAAGTCTTATCCGACAGGGCATCATAGTCTTGGTTATTTTACAGCGTTGAGTACTTTATTATTGGTCACATACTACTAAACTAGAATAGGATCCATGATGTTTCACAGAAAACAAAATATAACTTTTATTAGTTCACCTCCTGTTGTTTTTTTTGTTTAAATTCTTATGCTGGAGAATATGTTTAATTATCATGACAATCTGAAAAGTAAGTTGTCATGGTTCAAAGGAAGCTGGGTCAGATGCCATTATCAAGTTTACTTCTGAGAGTTGCCCACAATGACAACAGTTGTTCTGCTTTTACTATCACTATAATACACTCCTAAGATTTGGGTCTCCATATCATTGACCCACAATATCGAAACTGTAAAATTAGGAGTCATTTAAATTTTTATTCTACACACAGAGAAATGGTGATTAATATACATATAGTTTAAAATACCAATTGAGCTCATACGGTCACAGGAAAGATTAGAATTTCATTCTTCTTGAAGTTCCAGCACACAAAACATTAGACTGTGTCAGCTTTAATACTCACAATGGGCATCCAAGAAGGTCAGCACTTCTCCTGTGGCAACACTTGCACCCAGCAACCGTGCAGTAATTAAGCCCTTTCTCTCCACTTGTCTCATGACTTTCACAATCTGCAGTGATTTCACATAAATGTCAAGCGGTTCCTTCAAGTAATCTGTATATAGGAAAACAAATAATTTCTTCAGATGTTCACACTCACAACAAGCACCTGTTCGAGTGGCAAGTTTCTCTTTAGTAAGGTTTAGTCATATGTTGTGGTGTTTATTCTACTGTATTAAAGCATTGACTGTTCACAGCGCATAGAGTGTCACTTTAGTGTTATTTGAGGAGGGTCGATTCAGTTCAGGGAAGCAGTCCCACCCTTAACGAGAGTGCTGAGCTCTGGTTCCTACATATTATTACCTTCAGGACACAGTTAGTATGAATGTCTTGCAAAACCCTTGGTATTGACAGCCATTGGATTGGTTACCTCCCGCAGGGATCAGCAACCTTGGCTCCCTGATGTTTTGGGAACTACATCTCCCAAGATGCTCATTCCCCCATTAGGCTGACTGAGCCACATGGAAAATGTAGTTCCCAAAACATCAGGGAGCCAAGGTTGCTGACCCCTGCCTCCCCGTACTCATGAGAAATCATGCAGCTGTTTAGACCAATGCTGGGGGAGCACAGGTGAATTTAAACTAAAGGGTTAAAAATGGGGGGGAGTCAGTATGGGATAGTGTTTAACCCCTCAGCCCCCTTCCTATTAACTCTAGAGTGTCCCTTTAAGTGCATCACTATAACATTTTAAAACATAAGTCCATACAGGGTAGGCTTGTTAGAGACGGGGGGGGGGGGTGGTTGTATCGTATCTACCTGTTCAGTGAGGCCCCTGTTAGTCAGTAAAGGTATGATAAAAAGAATTGCAGCAAAACTAGGCAATTATACTTTCTAGGACATGTGATACTATGATCAGGGTTTCAAAACTGCCGTAGTATTCTGTTACATTTTATATTTAACTAACAAACTACCAAAGAAAAATTGCACAAACGCAATCCTGTTGAAAATGTGGAAAAGAAGTCTTTCAAAACAGTTTCATTCCAGTAACCAGATCCTTTTAATCTTCTCAGATACATTGGATGCTTAATAAACGAGTCTTGTCAGTGAGGCCCTTACAGAGCCAGTGCAGCCCATTATTCCATTAACAATGTATCATAAATATATGATGTTAGCTAGCGCCCCCCCCCCGCCAATTATAAAGACTAGTCTGCAAAGGGCAATATCTACTCATTTCTTTAATGAAGAATGTTCATAGAGAAACAACATCACCTATTCGTCGTTCTAAGGTTAGTAAATAAAAACAATGACAAACCAGACTTTATCAATTGTTATTGGCATACATTACGAAGATAAACTTGACGGCTGATTGCTTGGTTGCTCAACAATTTGCAATCCAACATCTGCTTGTGCTTGTATGTCAAGTAGGTAATACACAGCATGGGAGAGAGTCAAACCTTAACATTTATTTTGTATAAGGGTACTACAAAGACCAATAAATACAATAAACAATATACAGGGTGTACATTGCTCATCACATATGAATGCTCTTAAGAGATTTTTAAAAACACCTAGCTGAGGATACATTAATGAAGATGGAGATTTGTCAGCTGCTGGTTCCGGGGTGGCGGTTCGAGCCCAGTATGCATAGAACAAAAGGTAGTTGAAACAGGTATAAATGAATAAGCGCTTATTGTAGAAACAGAGGAATGAAACTGAATATAGAGGCTGGGTGAGACAGGGAGAATAATGAATAAGCAATAAACAGAGGTACACTGAAGATGTTGAAGAGTAGTCAGGATGGGGAAAAAAGGGACAAAGAGAAGATATGCAGAACTAGAGTAAAACAAGAGAACAATACAAGAGACTGGTTGCTGGTACTGGAAGTATATAGGCAAACAGAAGTCAGAAGGGGGACAATACTAATAACATTAAGGGTTATAGATAGAAGTTGGAGCAGAGCTATATTAGATATGAAGGGATGAAAATAGTACAGAGCTCTTGGGGGAACTGGTAGTAGTAAGCAGAGAGTCTTTGAGGCAGGGGGTTCCCTGGAGGTAGGGGGTTCCTTGGGGAAACAAAGCAGAGTTCCTATGCGCGGTATCCAAAGGGTATATCCAAATGCAAGTCCAGAAACAGTTCCATAAGTCATGGGTTGGCAGCAGGCAGGCAAGCAAAGTTTAGTTGAATAAACCAGAGGGTCTTGGAGAGAGGTCTCAGGAGAACAGGCTTCTTTGGAATCAGGTAGCACACTGAATGTAAGGTATGTCAAAATCAGGTACCCCATTAAAATAAACCAAGTACCCCCTTAAAATGTTACATTATACAGTAAACTAATGGCATTTCTATTAAACCACCAGTAGATGGCAGCAGAGTGAAAAGCCTGAATGATTGTCATATCCTCAGCCCATGCTGTGATGCCTGGGGGGTCTGAGCAAGGTCCTGTGCCAAGAGCTGGCCAAGAGCTGGCCGATTGAAAGCACTGGGGAATGGTCGAGCGGTGTCCAAGGGGGTGGGGCCTAGCATGGTCACGAGGAGCCGCCGGGTTTAAAAAAGGGCGCGAGGAGTTTCCCTCGTCGCCCTGTCGTGGAGTTCTGTTCCCGCATCGCTGACTTATTCTGTGTATTGATTTTTTGTTGCCAACCCATTTTCTGGATACGATCCCTGCTCCTAATTTTGACCCGGCTTGTTTTGACCATTCTAATTGCTGCTCGATTATGATCGCCTGTGTGGTGCTTTGGTGGTGTAACCCCATGCTTGTCGCTGGGATGTTTACACATTACTGGGGTGTTGTCCCTTCTAAGTTGTGGGTATCGTCTGTGGCCTCATTAGGTTCCTATACCCAACCCAGGGATCATGTTTTCTTGCTACACATGTATAGAAGAACTACGATCGAAAGGTACTGTTTATATGTGGCTCATGTTCAGTGTGCTCTCATCGCCACATATACTCGATACTATACCAACGATAGACCCCGATGTGAATGTGTTGCCGCTGAATATCATAAAGTACCGCTGATCTGCTCCCGATTATCAGAAAACATTAAAGCGCCACATTTCCTGACTGCCCTGCAGTCCGCGCAATTCACCAACTGTCTGACGTATTTTTGTGTTTCTGAACGTGCTCTATCGGTCTCGAAACCTTTAGTGCTTAGTAGCAACTCAGTGGTTTGCTCAAGCGTATAAGTCTGAATATACCAAGCAGTGTTTAAACGTCAAGAAGATTTATCAGTCCTTGAGGATCTCAACTTCGCTTCTCTCAAGTGGGCGCTACTCCCCCCGTTACAATGATGAGCACGTGTTTATCTAAGATGCTTCCTGAGCAGATGGGAACCAAAAAGCAGACCTTCTGTTTCTGGTAGGAACCAAATTATTCAAGTACAAACCCTATCAGAACTGAAGTCATGCTTTATGTGTTGCAGGTAAGAGGGAGCATATCCAGGATTAAAGACAGGCAGGAGTGATTTGATTCGCATCCCTGTAGTTAGAAAAGGCTGTTGCTACTGTTGGGTAATTAGACAAAACAGTATACGGATGTCAGTGGGTTGTGCTGATGTGTCAAAGCTCACCAGCATACAGGGAATGTGATGACTATAGGTTCTCATGTTATACTGTATTGATTGTATTGCACCATTAGCCTACTATAATGTAGATTTAGAAATAATATATCTGTACATGTTTAATTGTTTATTATTTTCTATAAGGACGTTATTCCTGCATAGGTGAATGTTACTTGTATAAGGAACAAATTATTCAAGTACAAATCCTACCAGAACTGAAGTCATGCTTTATGTGTTGCAGAAAACTATTAAATAAAAGCCCTTCTGGTTTCACCCAGCCTGCTCCCTTCACATATTGGAATTATTGACCATACTTTCAGAATATGTGCAACATGAACATTGGCAATGCAGGAGCATCTTGCTATAGGTGTTTCTTGTTTTTGTGAAGGAAGCCTCAGGTAAATTAATCAACACCTGAGTGTTGAACAGGCAGAGGAGACTATTGAGAAGACCTCCAGTCTCATCACTATGAGGTGGCACCGTGTTTATGCTTTCTACGGTGCTGGTGGCTAGGAACCTTACAGATTTAGTCATACTTTGTGATCACAAGACGTTTAAGCCAGCTACAAAACCAATATACAGGGTGCCCATAAAGTCTCTTTACAATTTCAAAAATGTATTACAAAGGCAAATGTAAATGAGACGTATATATTTAAGTTTTCTTTGCCTCATTTAATACACCTCTATATGGACACCATTAGTTGCACGAAGCACATCAAGACGGTACTCGATTTCTTGGCATGTTCGCTGTAGCATACCCTCAATGGTGGCAATGGCATCAGTGATCCTCTGCTTTAGATTAGTGATCTCCCGTAAATTTGTTCGATACACAATATGTTTAACATAACCCCATAGAAGAAGTTGAGGGGAGTGATATCTGGTGAACGAGGTGGCCAGGGAATTGGGTCACCCCTTCCAATCTACCGGTCTGGAAATGTTTCATTTAGGAACCCATGAACATGCAGTCCCCAATGTGGTGGTGCACCATCTTGCTGGGAAATGATGGTTGGTGAGGTATTAAATATATATGTCTCATTTTGTAATAATTTTCACTTATCTGTCTTTTCATTTTGTAATACATTTTTGAAATTGTAAAGAAGCTTTATGGACACCCTGTACTTCATCACAGTGGGTCCATATCCTAAACAAGCCAATGGCTGCCCTTATGAGAATAACCCACTTACTGGTACAGACCGTCTCCTGGGGCTCTCTGGAGCGCAAGCTAAATAGGGGCTGCAATGGAGAACCTGGAAACCATTGACTACACTAGAAGATCAGTGCAAAGGTTTTCGGTTAAAAAATTACCACTAGTTTCCCCTTTTGAATGGATGAAAATTAACCAGTGATCAGAGACACCTGCAGGAGAAATCTAAAAAAAAAAAAATCAATGAAAAATATACAGTTGAAGAAATCTAGAAGGGAAGGAGCAACATTTTCTATTTTCTTTGAATACTTTTTCCTGAAATGTTTGTAGTTATGAGAGGAGACCTGGAAGATATCGAGGTTACCTGAGGATATAGATTTTTGCAATTCAGCTTCAAACCATAAGCCTGGTGCATGAATCACAGCAATCCTTGAACAAAGCTACTTGGAGTTACACTAGGACAGCATTGAAATAATTTCACTCAATATAGGCCGGACAACATATGTATTGCAGATAACAAACTTAACAGAATTAAAAATTGGAGGGGAAGTTCATATCCTGGTCCGGTGGAAATATAGTGCTAAGCTTGTTCAAGATCTACAGGGTTATTCAGAGAGAGGTGAAAAGCAGGAGAATGACTGGAGAATGGAAAATTCTAGGTCAAAATAGCCAAACCAGAAAAATTCTCCCATTCATCTCACTTTCCAAATCGGCTATTTTGACCTACAATTTTCCATTCTCCAGTCATTCTCCTGCTTTTCACCACTGTCTGAATAACCCTGCTATAGTTTATGCATAATCCCTCTAGCATAGCTTAAAACAGAGGGAAACTGGCAGGAATGTCTGGATGATCATCGGTGGATCAGATTGATTAAAAATGGCATTTGTGACACAATTTAGTAATTTCATACTCTTCGGCAAATCACAGAACTGTCCACGTCTCCTGATTTGTTATTTTCTTGAGTATTTACATATTAAACTGAGAAAATATTTAGACCATCTTGTATGTTTTGGGAATGCGGTACGAAGATTCTCTCTGATCATATAACCATAGTATTTCTTAATACGGGAGGCCAACTTGTTATCCATACTACTGTCTTAAAGAAATTGAGACTCAAACTATTTAGCATTATCAATGGAGCCTGTCAGGTTACCTTGCCATACTTAGCATTTATTTGTCTCATGCAATGAAAGTATTGAGTACGCACTACTTACCGTCTGCACTGGCATCATCTACGAGAATTATTTCCTTTAGTAGTATTGCAGGAGATGTGTGAAGGACACTATACACAGTCCGTAAGAGAGTTGACCAGGCTTCATTATGGAACACAATAATGACACTAGTGGTGGGAAGTGGTGGACAGCGCTTGAATTTCTGCTCAATGCACCTATAATACGTAGAGAGTTTAATTAGAACAGCCATATGAAAACAGTATATAATTTAATATATACATACACACACATGAAAAAACTCGACAAGGCGAGCAAAAAATGTTTAAAAGATCCATCTTTACATTGTGTAACTGGGTTAGTTGGGCAGTACCCTCTTATGTCATTCCCAAAGAAAGACACAGGTGCTCCGAGTCTTCTTTCAAGAGAGCAAATTTATTGAAGACCTATTAGCAAGTAAACTAGCAAGTAAACTGTATTTTGGCTCAGAGATTTTTTCAAGTTTTGAAACATTGTCTACCTGGTAATGGGGCTTCAGTAAGTTTGCCTTATTGAATGTCCGTTTCTTTCCTTGGATATGCAGATACTGGACTTTGCCTCTGCCAAAATGTGCTGGCACCCTCCCTGGATTTCCAATCCATTGATTTCTGCAATTTTTAATTTTATATATAGATTGATCAAGTCATCCCATTGATGCTGTTAAGCTCATTTTTTAGAAGTAGATTTTGTTGTGCTCATGATTTTTATTCTGTGTCAGATTTCTGTTACATTGTTAACATGCTCTTTATGCTCAATGAGCAAAGGGTAGACGATGAGGCCATCAATGGGCGAGTTGATCACTGGGAATGGGAGTAGAATTAAAATATTAGGAAAGATGTAGGAGTTTATTGCAGATGGATCTTTCATAATATCAGGGCTTGGGGGTGTTGTTTAATCCCTCACCCAATGACAATGGATGTGTCATAGTTCTATATATACGGCTGGACTGCAGTCCCATGGGTGTCCACCATGTACATCAGTGTTTCCCAAACCTGTCCTCAGGACCCTCCGTCTCGCCAGGTTTGTCAGATGTCTGAAGCACAGCACAAGTGATATGATTTGCTGCTCAGTGATTGCAGGATTCAGTCTGCATTTCCCCAAGGTGATCTGCAAAATCTGGCCTGGTTGAGGGTCCCGAGGACAGGTTTGGGAAACACTGATGTACATTCTAGGTTTTAATATACAGCATAACATTGCACCACAAATTTGTTGTAAGACAGTGTGCCTGTTGAGATGAACAATGAACACACACACACAATCACTTATGTGTATATGCGTACATTGCAACTAACCTCAGAAAAAGAATTAGAAAATGAAGCAGTAGGGCATTCGAGAGGCTGCCGAGCAATACAAAATCTCCTTCCCCGCTTTTCAACACTAGCGTGAATGGTTCTTTTACAGGCTGCATACCACAATCCTACATCAAACAGGGAAAATGTTCCACATGAGAGCTCAGGTTTTTCCTGCTGCCTTCAAATGAAACAATGATTCCTCTTTCATTTTCTCCATGGACCAGCTACAGAGACAGCTGTTACAGTTTTGGGATTTCATTTTTTTTTCTTCTTTATAATGATAAAGAAAAAAAGAAAAAAAGAAAGAAGGAAGTTTCTAAGGGGGTTGGCTACCATGCTTCAAATTAAATTGGTTCAGACTTTTTTTCCCTTCGTTTATTGAAAAGCATTCTTGTACTCCTAGGGAATGTACTTTTTTTTGTCCCTGGTTTAGCCCCATTGTCACGGACACACCTGCCAAGGCGCGGACAGACGCCCGCTGTGGAATATGAGTCCAACTCGTTCAGCCTCACAAAAAAAACACCCATACAAAATGGACAGTGAAGTTATAAGATCCAACATACAAGCTTCAACATTGGTTCAGTTAACCCATTCATTGAATACTATACTGCTAGACTTCTTCAAAGTGGAGAAATAAAAATGTAGATAACTTTCAGATGGTATCATTTCAAAACTTCGAGTGAATACGTGACAATTATAGTAGGAGCAATGAAATGATCATTAAAAAAGTGGGATTAATTCTAGAAATATGAAGGAGCTGCTACAATTTAGAAACTTTTTATCTTCAATGCTTCTAGAGCAATTCATAGGACATATAGGAGCCCACGATAGCTAGGAGCCTACAGCAGGTAATCCAAACTAGAGGTGAAACACCGTCCAATCAGCCAAGAAAAAAAAAGTCTGAAAGTACACAGTTTTGGCTTGTCTGTTATTCTCTCCATTGGTTGGCTGGCACTCCCCCTTTGGCATTGACCATGTCCTGCATTGACTCTCGCTTCCCTTCTGTCAAGCCTGTTCCCTCATACCCCCACCTAGCCATCTCGGCACTACTGTGTCCCTTGCTCATAGGTGTACGCAGGGGGTGTGCCTGGTGTGCCCAGGCACCCTAATGTTGGGGGAAGAGATCCTCTTTCACCACTTACATTGGTTCATGATAAATAGCATACTATCTGACTGTATATCTGATTACCAGCTTATTATTACTAATGAAATTGTGTGTTTTGTGCAAAATCTTTTAAACATAAGCTTTCAATTAATACATGTTCCATGTGTGCACACTCTAATGTTGCGGGCTGTGCATGCCAGTGCCCTTGCTTATGCTGCACAACATTATCCCATGCAACCCCCATGCTGTGTAGAATCCTAGGGCCCTATTACATTCTCCGCGCAAACGTTAACGCATTAACGCGAGGGGAAAAACCCTTCGCGCAGAACGTCGTAATACAACGTCCGCACAAAAACTGCGCGTTAACGTCTAACGCGGGTGGACCTGCGTGAACCCTTTGCGAGCGTAATGTACTTTGCGCGTCCTATACTTAACATTGTGAGCGCAAATGCGTTTGTGCGCTGGTGCGCGAAAGGTATTACAATCTTAGCGCAAATTTTAACGGACAACGTTTGCGTGCATAATTTTAACGTCTTTGAAAAGCTGGTGGTAACGGCAAATCTGAACATTCTGGCCGAAACGAAATACACCAGCCCGGGAAAAAAAATACAGCACAGTATAGGTACACATTCTACACATACCCAAATAATAAAATTGAGTGATTGTGCGTGTTTTTATTATTGCTGCAGCATATATATTCAGATTGATTTTGACAGGTGCAAAAACGGAACGGGAGACAATTGTGGTTTTTAATTCTGATTGGCTGAATTGCGTTAAAAAACAGTCCGTCCACCGATTTCTGCACGCAGCGTTAATGCGCACTCGTTTTTGCGTGTCTTTTTTCCGCGCGTTATTTTTTGACGGATGAAAAAATGCTCTCGAATTGTAATACTAGCGTTAATTTACACGCAAAAAAATTTGCGCTGCGCGTAAGTTTTTGCACGTAGAATGTAATAGAGCCCCTAGTAGGGTTCCAATATCTGAAAGAATCCAAAAATGCTTGTACTCATGAGCATTTTGACTAAAGGGATGCTGCTCAACCTGTGTATAAGTGGAAACAGTCAGTTTTAATCATTCTACACAGTGACACAGAAATGTAATTCATACAAGAACCTATAGAGTATTCAGCATTTATTCCGTTTCCTATGTGCGATAGGAGGAGTAAGATTTGGTATTTTGTTACACATTTCTGAAATTGCAAACACAATACGACAAATATTTGGTTGTACACGTAAAAGACATCCATACCAGAACAAAATCTGACTTAAATTATCCACTGCTAAGAGCAAGTCTGCTGTTTGATGGGAGCAACTTTCATCCTTCCCCACCTGCTGCTACATATTAACCAAGGAACATGACTGTACTGACACAATGAAACATTGACTTATTGTAACTTGGACCTTAGGAGTAAATTATATTTACTTTTTTACGGTTTGTATATTTCATTCAGTATAGCATGTAGGCACTGGCAGAGCATTTTATCCATAAACGGCTATTGTCATTTAAGGGTTGGGTTGCGTATCGGTTGACTGTTATAACGATCATATTTTTGACTAATAAGGGGTTAAACAATAAGGAAATATTCATGAGCTTACATACTGATAGGAATATTTTTCTCAGCTTTATCAAGGCAGTGCCTTCTGATAACTGTGGTCTGATAAACGTCATAGGAGAAGGTGTGGTGTATACCAAGCCCAGTCAAACATCCAACACAAGCGAATTTACATGTTGGTTGCCATCCAGTTAGGTCTTCCTTTTTTTATATACTTTAATGAAGCCCACAGTTGTACTTATTTCTAAACATAGGATATGGCTTAGCACAATATTCTAAATTGCCTTGAAAAGGGCGAAAGGGATGAAACAAGATGAATAATATGTCATGGTGAACAATAGTTTTAATGGAGTCTTACAAGTCAAAAAGTTACAAGCCTGGAATAAAAATTCCTGTGCGCTGAGACATGTTCAGAAATATATCATGAAACCACGCATATGGATTGGAGTATGTGTGTTGACTTGTCATTCATTGTGCCCGAGAAGGAATCATTTTGGGAAAATATTTCAAAAAGCGAAGAAAAAAAGTGAACCATTCGAGTGACGAATCCGGACAACTCAATCATTATCTCAAACTATTGTCCGAATTACCCTTAAAGTGCACTTTCCCCCTCATGAGGTGAATATTGCATTCCTCTTAAAGAACGATATATCATCTAACCCCAATACAGTGCTTGGCACCACCATCTTTTCCCCTCCATGGGCAGAGCTAATTAGGGGCCATTGTGCAGGGCTGCATGATTGTCGCTCAATGGTGCCCGTCCGAGGCACGCAGACAGTCAGTGACATGCATTGACCATATGGATGTCGTGTTGGACAGATATCCACACACAGCATTGAGTGACAGCAAAGTAATATGTGTTTTAAGTCTTGTGGAATGAACCCCTTCTCAATTAAATCGAAACTATTGGAGAGGGTATGTTTGCCATGTTTGTGCACAAAAATGGTCCATAGTCTCCTTACTTCTTACAAAACCATGAGAAGGGCTTAATTGGATGAATATGAGGATCTTACAAAACCAGAAACAGGAGGGCTCATTTGCTGCTATTTCTTTCTTCCGTTCTGTGGGCTGTGAGTATTGCAACAATGTAGGAAACCCTCGCTGGAAAAAGAAAGGCCAATAAAAGGAGCAAGTCTTCTACGGACCCAATGTATCCCTAGTAGTAGCTCTGCCTTGTATATCAGGTGGAGAATGCTGGCCATTGTGCAGGGCCAAGGTTTGTTTGCAGTGGGCACTCTGTCTCTCATATGCAGAAAAAGAAGTGTCTTTTTCTGTTTGCCTTATATCACCACATTTCTTAGTAAAGGCTTTCCAAATGAATGTTTAATAGTTTTGTCTTCAAATTGTCACAGTGGGTTGTTATTGTTGTCTGTGTCAAACAGGAGCTCCTGGTCAGGCAGTCCTGCAGAATTCCTTTGGTAGGGGCCTCCAAGAGCATTTCCATTTGTAGCTCACTGTCACGGTTCAAGCCGCCGGCGCAAGAGGAGGGGCAGAACTGGCACTGCTCTGCCATAATCAGCAGCATCCCAATGGCTCAGGTGAACAGGTGATCCTCATTCACTCCAGAACCCTTTTCCATTTAAGCAGGGCACACCCCTCCCTCCAGTGCTGGTTCATTGTGTGTGGTTTTCATTTGCCTCTGATCTGCCTGAAACGATCATCTGTTATTTGTCTCCTGTGTACCAGACCCTCAGCATACCAGTGACCTGCTTGACATCTCCTGTCCATTGACCACGGCTTACCACAGACTACGCTCCTGGATCCTCCTCTGGAAACTGTTGTTTACCATAGACTTTGCCAAACTTCCTACGGTGCCAAACCT
Organism: Leptobrachium leishanense; assembly: GCA_009667805.1. Taxonomy (NCBI): domain Eukaryota; kingdom Metazoa; phylum Chordata; class Amphibia; order Anura; family Megophryidae; genus Leptobrachium; species Leptobrachium leishanense. Next base: position 372,232,463 of record CM019064.1, read on the forward strand.
CCTGCGGTGCCAAGATCCCCTGCGGTGCAAGATCCCCTGTGGTGCCAAGATCCCCTGCGGTGCAAAGACTCCTGTGGTGCCAGGATCCCCAGCGGTGCCAAGATCCATTTCGGTGCCAAGACCTCAGCCGTGCCTACAGACCTACCTCCAATGCCCACTGTCCCATATGTCTCGTTTTTTGTGTGTTTCCCTCTTGTATCAGTATTCTGTATTTTCCCTGTGTCTTACGTATCCAGCCACAGTATTCAGCCAGTCCTGTTTTCCTGCATTGCCTGCTCATTATTCCTGCTGTGTTTATATATATCAGCAATACACAGGACTGTTTATGCACCATATCCTGGCTTCCTCCAATATATCACTGCATCCTGGGCTCGCACCCTCGCCATCCCATGACACTCAAGGTACTGGCTGTACCGGTTCGGAAGCACTCAAGGTACTGGCTGTACCGGTTAGAGAAGCATGTTGGGGTTAAAATTAAAGGACAAGAGTTCAACCTAAATTGTTGGGAATTTAAGTGGTTAGTCATTCCTGTATAGGCAACTCATGATTGATGGGTGCCAAGTTAGAGATCGCTTTGCAAGTTAAAAAAAGAAGAGGTAGGGTTTGGATGTAATATATACTTATGTTAATAGTAGTTTTCACACTATCAGGTCTATTCAAAGAAAGGTGAAACTCAGGAGAATGACTGGAGAACTGAAAATTCTAGGTCAAAATAGCCAAACCAGAAAAATTCTCCCATTTATCGCACTTTCCAAATCGGCTATTTGGTCTAGATTGTGCTCTTCTCCTGGTTTTCACCTTTCTCTGAATAACCCTGTATGTGGTTGGAACTAGAACTGTGTCCAATTCAAGGTTACATGGTTAAAATGGATATCCTGGCTTTGTATCATGTTTAGAGGTTTTGATTTCTGTGGATTTGGGGCCTGGGGGGTCAGTTGAAAACCTACTCAAGCACAGAAGTAAAACGCGTTGGCCTTACACAAAACATCTATTTTTACTTCCCTGTCAAAATCCCTGTCCTCTTCCAATACCAGGAATATTTTTTAAATATTCTCGTTTTATACATATATCTCCAAAGTATTGCAGGATGAAGCGATCTCATTTTGTTTAGAACATTACCTAGACAAGCTTTTGAGAGTAAACCTTTCTCAAATTCTCTTCTTCAGAACACCTCAACGATTGGTCAAAAGCTAGTTTTTAAATGTAACGTTGGTCCAAACAAGAGTATTCCTACATCCTGCAATACAGAGATAATTTTAGCATTTGGACTAATACTGCTTATCCAATCTACACATACACCTACACTTGTAGCTACCCTATAATCAGAATAATATATGTCCCATACGGGACAAAGACAGCATTTTGTTTATATTAAAAATAAAAAATTTAAATCTGTATTTAACAGGTTCACTCACACTGCTGCCAACATGGCATCAGAGCAAGACATTGCCGAGCTCAACGACATGCCAGCCCAGCGGACCCTGAGAAGACATTGGGAAGGATTCAAGGAAATTTAAAAAAGTTACAGGATTATTCAAAGAGATCCGAATTGTGGCCGAAAGGTAACCGAACGCTGAAATTCAGCGTACGCTTACCTTTACTGGACATTCGGCTATCCAGAGAGCAGGCAGGTCGCCAAATTTTGGCGTATTGCCTGCACATACGGTGCCTGTTCGTTACCTGTTTGAGGGCAGTGAAATCCCCATAGAGATCATCTATTCAGAGAACAAAAAACAGCAGGGAAAAGTTGCCGAATTGCCCTGCCGTTCGGTGGTTTCTTGCGACAGGTTTATTCAGGAGAATCCCATAGGCTTCAATGTTAAAAATATTCCCGTTTTTAATCCAATATCTAATAAACCGTTGATTATAATATTCTGCAGTGAAAAGTCTCTTTTGTTTATAGATTTTTTTTAGGATCTGTTAGGAATTTTTCTGCGAATTTTTTTTTCCTGTTTTTTTTTTTTTAAATCGTTTTTTCTTTTTTCTGTAACAGCCCTTTTTATTATCATTCATTGGATCTTATAAGTAAATTGCAGACATTTTCGTTCTGTAGTTTCTTTGCAAACAGCGGTTCACTTTTCAAACATTCAAGCAAACTGTTTTTTTTTTTTTCACTCCATTCGTCTGCGGTGCAGGGTTTTCCCGGCAGCTGCTATGCGCTGTGATCGGTGGCTGCTCGGGTTTCTCCGGCGTCTTCGGCGGGGTTAATCCAGATGTTTTTGCAGGTTTCAGTGTGTCTTCGCCGGGTTTTGCGGTGAGTGTTCGTCGGGTTTGCGGCAGCTTTTCCCTGCACTACGACGGCCCTGTGGTGCTTGTTGAATACACGACAGAGTCGCCGAAATGGGATCGCCAAATCGCACCGAATTGAAGAGAACTAAAAGTCACCGAACGTGCGGTGACTATTCGATTCTCTTTGAATAACCCTGACAGAAAAAGCTTAACTGGTGCCTCATAGATCATTAAGTCCTACAAATCTCATTTATTCACAACAATAATCTGTTTATTGTTGGTTTTCCTAGCTACTGGACGGAGAAAAAAAAATTACAATTGGCTTTCTCAAAATGATATTACAAATGGAGTAAGGGAAATTAAAACATTATTAGACGTCTTTAAAACAGAAGCCTCATTGTATGTTCACCCAAGATTGCCACGTCATAAACCTTGTTCTAGGCCAGAACATTGTCCACAATCAATTCAGGTGACGTGGCCATAGTGTGAATGAAACTGGTTTTTCAACTTGACGTACAAAAGGAAACAGAGTAACAGACGTCGTTTTCTGGGAGGGTCAATGACTCACCTGTAGTTATGCAAATGCATTCCTGCATTGTAATTTGTGTTTAACCATGTTTATAGACCACACATATACATCGATGAGCAGATATTCCTGCTTAAAAACATCCAAGACACTGATAAAGTCCAAGGGTGTGTAGGTCACACATACAAACTTTAATTTTAACTGTGCTGGAATTGGTCATGAATCTATATAACTAAATATTTTTCATTTTTTCCTCACAATCCCCTCCAGCGTCTGTCAATGTCTTTGTTGTCTTACCTGACTTTACCTTATGAGGAGCTCGCTTATAAAGTCATTGGTGTATTCATAACTTCTTACCGGAATCTGCTTCAAGCTACACATATAGGGCTAAATTACATACTGAACACTAACGGTAGCGTTCGATGGGTACCGGTTAACGCATGCCCCCCATATGACATTCCTGATGCTAAACCCGTGAAAAATCTGTTTTGCGCTAGCTTCTGTGAGCTTACTGTACTGTGCGCATCCTATACTTAACATGGGGAGCGTAATCAGTAATTTGCGTTAGGATAAGATATTACAAAGTCCTAGCGCCAACTACAGCAGTGATGAGTTAAACAAAATTTTAGCGACACCTAAAAGCTGGTGCTAACCGATTCAGCTTTTGCAAAATCATTTAGCACCCTGTAACCCCCCCCCCAATAAATCAGATACTCACCTCTGATCCAGTGGCAAGAACTGTTGCCCGATCCACCGACTTGTGGCCACAAGCAGAGTGGGACTGGGGACAAATAGTTCCCAGTCTCCCTTCGTGATCTCGTGAGAGAGAGATCACACAGGGCTCGCGTCTCGGAAGCACAACACTCCATGGAGTCCTATGGACTCCAATAGGTGATACTCGCGGTGGCTTTAATGTGAGTATCACTGAAGGTAGTTTGGAGTTCTGGGACAAGGTGCCGAGGTAGCATCTGCCCTGTAATGTAACGCTAAATTGGGGACGCCATATTAGCGTCAGGTAGGGAATAGAGCCCCCTAGGTAAAGGAATTAATGCTAGAAATAGATTAGTTTATAAAGTCAGCCATTTTTTGTGCTACTTGGTCTCTGTGACATCTTGAGTCTTTTTTTTAAGCATATTTTTATTCACCTTGGATCAGTACAAAAATATAGGTGGAGAGACGTCGTAGTATACATTCAGTACAAACAATAGTGCAACGTGAACTCGTGACACCCAAAATATAACAAAGAATTTGCAGCATTAATCATACAAAACGAGTCAGACAAAATCCGGTTACAAAGTGTGCATACATCCCCATCCTTGCCCGCGAGGGGTGGCATCCACTAGGAGCAGGGGGTAGGCGATGTGTGGGTGATTGCGGTATCTGATGGGGGGGGAGGCCAGGAAACGGGTTAAGGAATGGTCAGGGGGGTCTTGTGGTATCAGAGGGGCACCTCGTAGCATCTGTAAGGAGTACCAGGGAGCACAGAAAAAGGTGTGTTGTAGAGAATCCTTAGGTTCACATGGGAGGGTTCGGATAAAGGGGGTCCATTTAGTAAAGAAGGACTGAGTTTTCTTTTCCTGATGCATTGAAGACTCAGTCCAGTCGGCCAGGAATATGGCATAGATCCTCTCATATACCATGCGAAAGAAGGGAGGGGAGGCAGAGATCCACTGGGATAGGATCGCTTTTTTACCGGTCGCGGCTAGGATGGTTCATCTTGAGTCTTTTAAAATGATCAAAGTATCATCACGCTTTAATAGGAGAGCTCTCCAGCCACCGTGGCACTCTGTCATCCATACTCAAACAATATTAATCCCTTCTACAAACCATTTCCAAAAGTTTTAATCTCTAAAACAAGTAGCATGAGCAAAAGTGTCACTGCGCTGTGCTGGAGAATTTACAACCATTATTTAGTGAGATTCAGAAAATTTAAGTTTAGAAAAGGTCAGAATTCAAAATTGATCAATTATACATTATGGGATAGGACAACAGGCTATGGAACTTTAATATAGCCGATATAATTGATGGACTCATAAGAAACCAACAGAGGCATATAAACATACAAATTGATGAATTACAGCAGGGGTCTCAAACTCTGGCTCTCCAGACTTGTTTAGCATCTATTGCAGAATTTTGGGAGAGAATCAATGGGAGCTGCAGCAACATCTGGGGGGGGGGGGGGCAGTGATTGAGATCCCTATTTTACAGTTAGACTTTAAGTAATCTTCACATATGTATTTTACGTTCATATTTGTACAGATGATCAGCTCTCAGTTTGTGAGGAAGGCAAATATCGGTGACTCAGTCTTCATGCCCGGTGCTCACAACTCCCTTAATTATAATCCACAATGAAAAAGGAATTCTGGAGGAACTTTTTATATATATATATATATATATATATCTTCGTTTTCTTCCATGGGAAAATATAATTCATTCTGCAGTTATAATGGCAATATTCCATTTTATTCTGACAATTTATGTTGCATATTAGATGAAACATTAAATAGCAGCTAAAGAAACTTGCTCATTTGTGCCATAATTATAAATATACCACACAAATTTCCTGTCATTAAATAAAAGATAAATTTATTTTTTTTCCTTTAAAAATTTTAAAAGAAAACCAAAATTAACAGGGTTATTCAGAGAGAGGTGAAAAGCAGGAGAATGACTGGAGAATGGAAAAGTCTAGGTCAAAATAGCCGATTTGGAAAGTGAGATAAATGGGAGAATTTTTCTGGTTTGGCTATTTTGACCTACAATTTTCCATTCTCAAGTCATTCTCCTGCTTTTCACCGCTCTCTGAATAACCCTGTAAGTGCCTATCAGGAGATACATTGGGGCTACTTACTCTGGTGGTCTTGTATCTGGTCCTAAGGCTCTGTGAAGGGAGATTTGTTCACTTGCATAGGCATTGAAGCAATGTTTTTCATAACCCTTATCTTTCTGCTTTGTTTCATCAGGAGTCCATTGGTCCTTCTTGAAAGCTTTTCCGTCAGCACCTGGGCTGTTGGGATCCTGCGGTGGTCTCTCCATGAACTGCTTGAGTTCTGCCATGGTGTAATAGCCAGGAAGGCATGTTTTGCTGTTGTCAACAAGTGGAGATTGCTGGACAGGAGCGATGATCTGAAGTTTTGGCATGGAGTCCCTTAAATTATTCACAGCTCCCATCATCATGTCAATCATTTGGGCTTTTCTTTCAACAATATTCTTTAACCACGGGTCATCCTTGGTACCGTCTCCAACGTCTTTGTGCATAATGAAAACAAAAATCACAAAAAATATGCCCACCACTGCCAGCTTTAGCGGTCCATAGTTCCGTCTAAATAACCTCATTGTGAGGTCCTTAGCACTGGACAATTGTTGATATGAATGTGAGAGATCTAGCTAGTCCATGAAAAATGCAATAGTCACACGGAGACCTGAGAAAGAATGAGAAAAAGTTAAATGACTGTGTTGTGTACATCACACACACACGGAACAACTGAACAAACAGGCTTGACACCAACATTTGTAACTGAAAAGTAAGAAGTTCCTGGTGGACTAGGTGTGTCCCTATTCTTTGGCTTAAAGAAAGCTCAGGTAATACTTTGTGTTACCATGAACACCAATGAAAGAAACATTGCAAAGCCTTTTTTTTTTTTCCCCACGGTTCGACGGAAAAAAATAAAATAAAAAAATCAGTATATAGTAAAAATCTACAGATCTGTATCACTGAACAAATATCACAGGTTGTCAGATAACAAACCAGATTAAGATCAGCATCACTCTAAAGCAGTGGTTCCCAAACCGGTCCTCGAGTACCTCTAACGGCAGATTTTAAGGGGGAATGCAGACTGAATCCTGCAATCACTGAGCAGCAAATCCTATAACCTGTGCTGTGCTTCAGATATCTGGCAAACCTGGCCTGTTAGGGGGACTTGAGGACCAGGGTTGGGAACCACTGCTGTAAAGCAATTTGATTTAATCAGATTACATATGAATACTTGTGTCCACCTGAAAGAAGTGTGGAAACGCAAACATTTCTGTCTGACCCCACAAAATAATTTTCATCTTTCCCTTATGGTTTGATAACCATGCAGAAATACACTATATTGCCAAAAGTATTCGCTCACCTGCCCAGCTCCTGATTTGGATGGGTGAGCGAATACTTTTGGCAATATAGTGTATATATCCAAGACTAGTAAGGGGAGTCTTAATAAGGGGAATGGAAGGTTTAAGTTATGAGGAAAGACTAACAATCTTAAACCTGTTTAGTTTAGAGAAACGGCGCCTTAGAGGGGATCTGATAACCTTATATAAATATATACCTTGCCATTATAAACAATTGTCTGGAAACCTATTCATTAACAGGACTATACACAGGACACGAGGTCACCCATTTAGGCTGGACGAAAGGAAATTTAGCCTAAAGCAAAGGAAGGGTTATTTTACGGTGAGAACAATAAAGCTGTGGAATTCTCTGCCTGTTAAGGTGGTTGGGTCAGAGACTGTACAGACTTTAAAAAAATGACTGGATGACTTCCTGCAGACACAGAATATTAAGGGTTATAATATTTAATATGTGGGTAAAAGCTTCTTGATCCAAGGAAAAATCTGACACCATCCTGGGTCAAGAAGGAATTTTTCCCCAGTTTGTTGCATATTGGCGAGCATTTCAGACTGGGTTTTTTGCCTTCTTTTGGATCAACAGCAGTAGGTGTTGTGTGAGAGGCTGAACCCGATGGACTCATGTCTTTTTTTCAGCCTATGTAACTATGTAACTAGATGCAGGGGATCATTCTAATAATCATATATTAGATTTATACGTAGACCTAAAAGAAAAAAAGGATTACTATACTGACAACTACAGAACAAAAATCGAAATTGTGTGATAGCAATTAAGTTAACAAATGTAAGAATAAACCATAGTAAAAAAAAAAGGCGTGGATTCTGAAGTTTTAATAATCATTTTTTGATCATCTGAAGAAGCTGTATACAGAAATAATCATAGAAGGTGGATATTTAAAGCAGTCATGGCACCAAATATCCCATCATTTTTAAGATAGAACATTAATAGTTTAACTTTCAGAAGGCATCCAGAAACCCACTAAAAACTGTCATGTACCTCAATGCATTCCCCATTACCTGTATCTACAGTATACATTATGTGTCATTAAATCCAATGTCTGTTTAAACCTCCGTAAAAAGCTGCTAATAACACCAAAGTCCTCATTCCTTCGCTTATACAATGTAATGTCATACCGGATATAACCTCAGCTGACCAGAAACTAGCTGTTATGAAGAAGTGGCTATGGGTAGTGTGAAAGCATAAGAAAGGAGGAAAAATACATGATATTCACCATACGAGGGCGTGTAGAAATAAAGAAATCTAACATTTTGAAAAACGCCCTAGAGTGTTGCAGGGCACAGAAACGTTTGCAGATTAGGGACCAGATCACAACTTGGATGCTAAGCACATCGGTCGATCGAGCCTTACAGCATAATGACTTGAGCGCTGTGTTTAACTTCATTGAATCACAGATGTAATAGCTCCTTACTGTACATTAATGACTTCTATACTTTATGGAAGACCTTAATGTGCACCCAGCAGATGGAGAATGTGCTACCCCAACCAGCTTGCTCTCCATGTGCGTCTGACGTTAGTTGGAGACTAATGTTTTTCAGAGGCTGGTGTTAAGTGACTGTGCTGAAGCACAATCACTTAACACATAAGACTAAACCCACCAAAAATTCCCATACTCACCCTAGATCCCTTGATACAGACAGCAGTGCGATCCGCCACTTCCTCGCGCTGCAGGCAGCTGAACACTGGGAGCAAATAGTTTTCCGTGTTCCTCTGTGAATCATTCCACTGTCCTGGCCAGATCTCACGTGTGCAAAAGAGCTCTTGGAGAGATGATGTCCGTCTCCATGGATTCCTCTGGACTTATGCAGCTGGGAACACCAGCGGAGCTGTGCGCCACCACTGTTATCCTGCAGCTGCAAAATATTAATACAGACATTGTAATACAGACATTAAAGGCGTGCTGCAAAATGGCTGGCGTTTCCATTTGCGTGTTACCTTTAACATCCAAGTTGTGATCTGGCTCTAGATTTACACAATGGCAGGACTTTGTACTTTACATATAGGGTTATTCAAAGAGATCCAAATGGCTGCTGAAAGGTAACCGAATGCTGAAAATCAGCGTTCGGTTACCTTTCTTGGCCATTCGGCTATCCAGAGAGCAGGCGAATTGCCTACACATACGGTGCCTGTTCGGTGCCTGTTCGAGGGCAGTGAAATCGCCATAGCTTCGTCTATTCAGACAACAATCCCCAGCAGAGAAAAGTTGCTGAATTGCCCTGTTATTCGGTGGCTTCATGCGGCAGATTTATTCAGGCGAATCTCATAGGCTTCAATGTTAAAAATATTCCTATTTTAATTCAATATCTAATAAACCGTTGAATATAATATTCTGCAGTAAAAAGTCTCTTAATTTATAGATTTTTTGGGATATTTTAAGCATTTTTCGGGATTTTTTTGCCCAAATCTTTTTCCTAATTTTTTTTTTAAAAAGTTTGTTCTTTTTTCTGTAACAGCCCTTTTTATTATCATTCATTGGACCTCATATGTAAATTTCAGACATTTTCGCTGAGTAGTTTCTTTGCAAACAGCGTTTCACTTTTCAAACATTCAAGCATACTGTTTTGTTTTTTATTTTCACTCCATTCATCTGTGTTGTGTCGGGTTTTTCCGGCAGCTGCGCTGCGTGTGATCGGCTCCTGCTCGGGTTTTCCGGCGATTTCGGTGGGTTAATCCAGATGTTTTTGCAGGTTTTCAGTGTGTCTTCGCCGGGCTTTGCAGTGAGTTTTCGGCGGGTTTGCGGCGACTTTTACCTGCATTACGACGGCCTCAGGGGCGCCGAAATGGGACTGCCAAATCGTGCCGAATTGAAGAGAACGAAAAGTCACCGAACGTGCGGTGACTTTTCGATTCTCTTTGAATAACCCTAATTATAACTGTACAAATGAAACAATGACCACTCTACATTATGATTTACAACAGTTTTCATTTACATCATCTGACAGTACTGGTAGGAAAACCCATTTAAATACATTTTTTTAAAAACACTTTTTTTGCAGTGTTTATAAAAGGGGGGCAACACTTTTTGGCTTGAATAGTGTCAGATTTTATTTAAGATAGAATTTTTCACTTGATTTTCCTTCTAGAATTTAATCTTTTGACAGTGTCCATGATCAACTAACTGTAGTTCCAAGATCTTCAAAAATACAAAAATACTAAAAATACTAAAATGGTGTATGGCTTGAAGGAGAAAAGTTACCAGGAAGGGCTTAATGATCTTAACATGTACAGCTTGGAAAAAAGACGAGACAGAGGAGATATGATAGAAACATTTAAATACGTAAAGGGAATCCACAAGGTAGAGGAAGGGAGTATATTTAAAAGGAAACAAAATAGCAAAACAAGAGGACATAGTCTTAGATTAGAGGGGCAAAGGTTTAAAAGTAACATCAGAAAGCATTATTTTACTGAGAGGGTGGTGGATACATGGAACAGTCTTCCAGTTGAAGTGGTAGAGGCCAAAACAGTAATTGAATTTAAGCAGGCATGGGATAGGCATAAGGCTATCCTAAAGAAAAGATAAATCCAGGTTAAGTATCCATGTAATTGGGCAGACTAGATGGGCCGAAAGGTTCTTATCTGCCGACATTTTTCTATGTTTCTATGTTTCGACTGAACAGGAAGGGAAAGGCTTAAGTTCTGAGCAAAGAATTATTAATCAAGTTAAATTGCCATTCTGCGTGTTGATCGCTCTGTGACCTCCCTGGAGAAAAACTGTTACGAAAAAGCAAATACATTCAGCGTGGGAACAATACACTAACATTAACACAGTAAAATAATTAAACGCACATCAGACTAAAACCCAAAGTAAGATTATATATACTGTAGATTAGAACAGCCAGCAATGCTTTCCTATTGTTGTGAATCCAAAAAGTGAATATGCTCAGCAAAAACACCAGGGGTGGGGGGTCTTACCATCGCAGTGGTCTTATTGCAGCCAGTCACACCACGAATTGAACCAAGCAGTGTATTTGCTCCTGGGGCACAGACAGATCAGGTATGCATCCTTGCAGTTTCTGCATATTTTTAGGATTCATACGGACATGCACCTGTTTTTCCACAAAACAAACTGGGCTCATTTGACAGGTTATCACTCCTTTTATTTGTGTTAACATTTTTTTCCTGCTTACCAGTGGAGGCTTGTTTGGTGAGGCAGCCTGTTTTTTGACACCCCCCCCCCAAAAAAAATTATAGAAACAATATCTTGTATTGAGCCTCAAGGCTTAGTGTATTTTGTATAGAGTATAAATATGAGCAGCATGAGGTATATCTAGTGTTTGTATATACACTACATGAAGACCACCTACCTAATATTCTCTAGGTGCCTCTTGTGCTACCAAAAAAAGCTCTGATGCATTGAGACATGGACCTCTCAACATGTCCTATGGTATCTGGCACTAAGGTATTATCAACAGATCTTTTATATTCGGCAAGTTGTGAGATGGGACCTTCATGGATTGGATTTTGTTCCAGTACATCCCATAGTTGCTCAATCAGATGGCAGGGAGCATTATCCTACTGAAAGAGGCCACTACAATAAGGGAACACTACTGCCATGAAAGGTGTAAATGGTCTGCAACATTTTCCAGGTAAGTGGTACATGTCAAGTGTGTTCTGACACCTTTCTATCATGGCAAGCATTACGATTTTCAGCAATTTGAGCTACAGTAGCTCTGTGTGATTGGGCAGACGACCAAGCCTTTGATACCCAACATGAAACAACGAGTTCTGGGTGCTCATGACCTTGATGCCAGTTCACTACTTGTCCTTCCTTGAAGTACTTTGGGTAGGTACTAACCACTGCATACCAAGAATGTCCCACAAGATGTGCTGTTTTGTAGCAGCTATGACTCGGTTGTCTAATCATCACTAGTTGGATCTTGTCAAAGTCACTCAGATCTTTTTGCTGGTCTATTGTGTCTGCTTCTAACACATAAATTCAGGAACTGACCGTTTACTTGCTGCTAATACTTGCTTGTACCGGCTGGGTGGAGTAGAGGTAACATCACTGCTCTGCGTGGAGAGAGCCTGTGGAGACATGGGTTTGATCCCGACGAGCACCTCTTCAGTAAGTGTCCTTGGGCAAGACACCTAATGGTACATACTCGCCACCCAGGACATACTTGAAAACGAGGGAAATCTCAATGTATCATTCCTGGTAAAATCCTTTCTCAAAAAAAATTTATTATATATATATCTCACCCCTTGACAGTTGCCATGGGAACGATATAGTCAAGGTTTTTTACTTAACCGGTCAACGGTTTTGATGTTGCAGCCAATTGGTATAGTGCCACTATATAATGTGCACACGCATACACAGATTCTTTGTGTGGTCCCAAGCTGGAACTCACACTTACCATAGCTGGCTGCTCTGTATATGCAGGTGATGATGCTGCTTCTGGGATTCTTGTGCTCCTCCCATAGCACATGCCTACAGCAGTTGATAGCTACATCCTAGCACCGAACTGAAGCATCATTGCTATGATCTCTGTCCAATGGCAGAGGCGTCCCTCCTGCTGCTCGTTTTTACAGCTTGCACACATCTCCCTCCCTCAGGAGTCAGTCGGCAGGTGAACAAGCAGTCCAGGCTGCCAACTGCAAGAAGATATTTTGGCAACCCTCTAGCCTGTGTGCCTTAAGGTCTTAGAGTCGCCCAGGCTATTTGTTTGTACCCACATATACATCCATTAACCCACCTATGTATCGACTTGGTTATGTATATACCTGTCTACATAGGGTTCCAAAAATAGGTCCAAAACCTTCAGCTGCAGCTTTCAATTGTAAGCTAGCAAAATCTATGGGTTTCATTAAATTTACAATAATCTGAATATTAGGTACAGCCTTGTAAAACAGGAATCTGGCATCTTAAAACACAAGCTGTAGTCAGTGTCATTCAGCCTTGTATTCTAGTGGCACTATTAAAGCTAAATTACTAGTCTAAAGACAATGTTATCTTCTACAATATTGTCCTTGAAAGATAGAAAGGTTAAGTTGCCTACAGCAAGGGGTTTGTTGGGCTGATCCCCATGCAGTTGTGCACCTTGTACTTCTGAAAGTAATGACCTCAAGGTTTTGAGAGACAAAGACTAGCTTCTCTAGCTCCTACAGATAGGGCCAAGTGCTTCTCTTCCTTTCAGATGGTGCCAGGAAAGCTAGAATTAAAAAGGTGTCTGATTGCACTTTGTGAAAGCCCTGTGTTTTTTTGTAAAGGGATCAACACAAAGGTGACTGTAAGAAACATGCCAAAGGTTTTATATCAATTTCTAATCTTATTCCCTACTTCCACAATTATACTTTGACTGTAGAAAGGGTAATCAGGCACAACAGATAATATTTTAGGGCGAATGGAAGTATCAGTCCTCTAACATGCTCTCTTGCTTACAGCCAGGTTTAGAATACAATTTTTGAAGTACAGAGATGTTTCTTCACAAATTTAGATCCCCCCCACACGTCTTGAGCTTCCTGAATACTTGCTCGCACATCAATATTCACTCACAATCAGAAGACACTCAGGAGACTAGTCACTAAACGCCAATGTTTGCGAACATTGCAAAAACTAAAATCTCCAGTATTACAGTACTGAGAAATGCAGGTGCTTCTCAAAACTAAACAACTAAACAGCAAAAGGAGAAGCTTTACAGTAAAGCTATGGCTTTGAGAAATGCCATTGTTTCTTACAAATGCACTACAAGTGATTAGGGATGGGCTGGCGGTTCGATCCAAACATGACTTTGAATCGAACATTGCCCGTTCGGCGAACATCGAACATTTCCGCGTGTTCGCCCACAATGCACCACAATGGACCACAATGCACCTTTCCATTGGCCTGAAGCTCGTAATTGGCTACAGCCTTGCACCTGACCACAGGTCAGGTGCAAGACAGGTGCAAGACTATGCCAATCAGGGCTCAGAGTCCTGATTGGGCAAAATTTGCCCAATCATGGACTCACAGAGCTAAGTCCGGCAGCACACTATATAAGGCTTCCCTGCAGCCTCAGCACGTGTTTTTTTTGCAGGAGTGAGAGAAGATTGTTCTTTCAGTGGGTCTCGCAGACGTCTAGCAGATTTCTGTGAATTGTAATCTGTGTCTTCTCCCTGCCAGCTATTGGGGTCTCACTTTCTTCTAGCAGATAATTATCTGGGAATTGTAATCTGTGTCTTCTCACTGCCAGCTATTGGGGTCTCACTTTCTTCTAGCAGATAATTATCTGGGAATTGTAATCTGTGTCTTCTCACTGCCAGCTATCAGGGGGTCCCACATACTTCTAGCAGATATCTGGGAATTGTAATCTGTGTGTTGGCACTGCCAGCTGCTGCCAGGCTATCAGGCTGTATCACTGACGTATAGCATTGTTCTGCAAAATCAGTATATCTTTAATCTAATTCTAGATACCATACAATAACACAGTTTAATCAGAGTTCATCTGTTTATCTATTCAGAGTAGAATCTGGGTGTTGCCAGCTATCAGCCAGGCTGTATCATTGACGTATAGCATTGTTCTGCAAAATATGTATATCTTTAATCTATATATCACTCACCATGTCAGAAAGACAAAAAAGGACAGGCAGACGCTCCCAGACACAGCTAAGAGGGCAAGCAGCCTCTGTGTTGGAAGGCTGTGCCCGTGGTCGTCGTGGACGTGGTGCATCCTCTGCAGGGGCACGCTTGTCCTTGTTTCTAACTGGTGCTGGCCGTCTTAAGCAGCAGCAACATACAGAGGATTTGCAGGATTGGCTAACCAGGCCATCCTCCTCATCCTCTGCCAGCCAGGCTTGTAGTGGTTTACAGTCCACCTCAGCTGCCAAAACATCTAGTTCAGCCTCCATGTCCACAGCTACTCCTGCCGTAGCCTCACTATCATACACGGAGGAGTCAGCTGAATTGTTTGACTACAGTGACAGTGACGTGCTGCTTTAGGATGCGCAGCAACTCCAGTGCTCTGATTCAAACTCTGAGGTTGAGGAAGGGAGTATAATCAGCCTAGAGGGAGGGGGTGCCAGTGACACACAAAGAACTGGCACTCATGTTCCCCCAGCAGCTGCAGCATATTGCGAGGTTGACTCCAGTGATGAAGAGATAGGGGGTGATGACAATGATGATGAGGTCACTGACTCCACCTGGGTGCCTGATCGAACAGAGGAGTCAAGGGAGGAGGAGGAGGAGGCACAACAAAAACGAGGCAGAACGTCCTCTATGAGCAACCAAGGCATCAGATGTCAGAGCTGCTCAGGTGCAGAGCGCTGATGTCTTGCAGCACACGTCCAGGATCTCTGCTGTCTGGGAGTTCTTCACGACATGTGCAGCAGACTGCAGCGTTGCTATTTTGTAAGCTATGTTAGAAGAGGAACAAGCGTGGGAAAGACATCAGACACTTGGGTACCACATGCTTGAGGTGACATATGACCACCTGCCACGCATCCCGTTGGCACAACACTTTGCATAGGTCCTCCTCCTCATCTGTCTCTACCCCCACTATATGTCCTGCCATGTCATTGACTGCAACCTCCACTGACAGGGATGATGCTACAGTAATGGGTGTACCACGTCCATCCTCTGAATCTGCCAGCATCCCATCAGCTGCAGATTTATGCAGTCATATTTTGTTGCCCCAGCTGCTGCAGTGGAAGAAAACCTATTGTCCCAACCATCCACATGCACAACGTCTAAATGCCAGCTTGGCAAAATTACTCACATTACTATTTAAATTAAGAAAAAATGGTCTAGATGAAAATACTTGTTCTTGGATAGAAAACTGGCTAAAAGATAGGGTACAGAGAGTGGTCATAAATGGTACATTTTCAAGATGGACACCAGTGGTAAGTGGTGTTCCTCAGGGGTCTGTTATAGGACCAATACTATTCAATTTATTTATAAATGACCTTGAGATAGGCATTGAAAGTCATGTATCAGTGTTTGCAGATGACACAAAGCTAGGAAAAGTAATACAATGTGAGCAGGATGTTACTTCGCTGCAGAGGGATTTAGATAGATTGGGGGACTGGGCACTTAAATGGCAGATGAAATTTAATCTAGATAAATGTAAAGTTATGCACTTTGGAGTGAAGAACACACAAGCAATGTATACCCTAAATGGTACGGAGTTAGGGAAATCCAAGCAGGAGAAGGATTTGGGAATAATCATAGACTTCAAACTAAGTAACAATGTGCAATGTCAAACAGCAGCCGCCAAGGCCAGCAAAGTACTGGCATGCATTAAAAGGGGTTCACTCACGGGATGAAAACATAATTTTGCCTCTGTATAAATCAATGGTCAGGCCGCACCTTGAATATGCCGTGCAATTTTGGGCACCTGTCTTAAAAAAGATATTATATTGCTAGAAAAAGTGCAGAGACGGGCAACTAAATTAATAAGGGGGATGGAAGGGTTAAGTTATGAGGAAAGACTAACAAGCTTAAACCTGTTTAGTTTAGAGAAAAGGCGCCTTAGAGGGGATCTGATAACCTTATATAAATATATACGGGGCCATTATCAACCATTGTCTGATAACCTATTCATTAACAGGACTATACATAGGACAAGGGGTCATCCATTTAGACTGGAAGAAAGAAAATTTAGCTTAAAGCATAGGAAGGGTTATTTTACGGTGAGAACAATAAAGCTGTGGAATTCTCTGCCTGTTGAGGTGGTTGGGTCAGAGTCTGTACAGACTTTTAAAAAACGACTGGATGACTTCCTGCAGACACAGAATATTAAGGGTTATAATATTTAATATGTGGGTAAAAGCTTCTTGATCCAAGGAGAAATCTGACTGCCATTCTGGGGTCAAGAAGGAATTTTTTCCCAGTATGTTGCATATTGGCAAGCATTCAGACTGGGTTTTTTGCCTTCTTTTGGATCAACAGCAGTAGGTTATGTGGGAGAGGCTGAACCCGATGGACGCATGTCTTTTTTCAGCCTATATAACTATGTAACTATGTAACTATGTAACTATGTAACATCTGCTGCCTTTCCAGCTGGTGGACTCTGCTTCCTTCTGTGAATTTGCCGAATTTGCTGTACCACAGTGGCAGGTTCCAAAACGCCATTTCTTTTCACGGAAGGCCATTCCAGCACTATACCAGCACGTGGAAGACAATGTTATGGAGTCATTGGGAAAAGCAGTCAGCAGCAAGGTGCACATTAATTTAGACACGTGGTCCAGCAAGCATTTTATTTATTTATTTATTTTATTTATAAAAGGATTTTACCAGGAAGGATACATTGAGATTTCTCTCATTTTCAAGTATGTCCTTGGTTCAAGAACATTGAGTGGTTACAGAAATACAAAATAGTAAAATGCAAGATATTAACACAAGACCAAATATAAAGATTAACAGAAAAATAAATATGTAGGAAATAAAGTCATTATGTTACATGTTTACAGGTGCATTTCGTATTGAGGTATGTTAATAGGGTAGTCTTAAGGGACTTTAGACTGGGGAAGATTTGACGGTGTCTGGGAGGTTATTCCATATTTGCGGTGCTCTATAGGAAAATGAGGATCGAGCCACTTTCTTGTTTTATTGTGGTATTGCAAGTAAGGTGCTGGTCCTGGATCTGAGGTTATAGGATGAGGGAACTGCCGGGGGAAGCAGCATATTCAGGTAGGGTGGTAGCGTCCCAGAAAAGCGCTTAAACACCAGGTTGGAAAGGTGAAGGGTGCATCTAGATTCCAGCGATGGCCAGTTTAGTTCTTTTAACATGTCACAATGGTGGGTCATGTAGTTACATTGTAGCACAAAGCGACAGAATGAGTTATACAATGTAGTAAGTTTCTGGAGGTGTGTTTGAGGGGCAGCTGCATACACTACATCTCCGTATTCAATGGCTGGCATAAGCATTTGTTGTACAATCTGCTTTCTTACCGCGGGGCTCAGGCAGGATTTGTTTCTGTACAGGGCACCTAGTTTGGGGTAGAGTTTAGATGAGAGTTTTTCGATGTGAAGGCCAAAAGATAGATTTGGGTCTAACCACATACCTAGATATTTGAGAGAAATGACTGTGGTCAGCGTGCCATTTGATTTTGTCCTGACACATAGATGGGGCGTTTGCAATTTGTGTAGTTTAGGTGCGGTTCCAAAGAGCATTGTAACAGTTTTGTCAGTACTTAGAAAAAGTTTGTTATCTGCGATCCACTTTTCTACCCCTGTGAATTGTTCTTGCAGCACTGCCTCCAGCTGTGGGAGATTTAGTTTGCTGGTATAGATTACAGTGTCGTCTGCATACATGTGTACAGTTGAGGCTTTGCAGACATTGGGCAGATCGTTTATGAATATAGTGACTAGCAGGGGGCCGAGTATCGAGCCTTGGGGTACACCGCACGTGACTGGGAGGGGAAGGGAAGTGCTGTCAGAAATGGACACAAATTGTGACCTATCAGACACATATGATTGGAACCAGGTTAACGTGCTATCACCAATACCAGAGTTTTTAAGTTTCTGTAATAGGATGCCATGATCTACTGTGTCAAAAGCCTTGGCAAAATCAAGGAAGATGGCTCCAGTTAGGTTTCCTTGTTCCATGCCCGCTTGGATATCATTACAAACGTTTAAAAGGGCAGTTGTAGTTGAATGATTTGGACGAAAGCCTGATTGATCTGGGGTTAAATAGTTCTGATACTGATAATAATCACGTAATTGAGTGTAGACACATTTTTCCTGAATTTTTGACATTACAGGGAGCAGTGATATTGGGCGGTAGTTGGATACCAAAGTATTGTCTCCACTTTTATGGATAGGTACCACCCTTGCAGTCTTCCAAAGTTTGGGTATGTATCCAGTCGCCAGTGATTCATTGATTAGGGTTGCGACAGGTTTTGCAATTGCTGGCGCACTGATTTTCAGCAGCATTGCTGGGATTTGATCAGGTCCAGACTGGTATTTCATTTTTTGGTTACGGAGAAGTTTAGTGATGGCACTGACAGGCACTGGTCTAAAACTGAATTTCTCTGCGTTACAGGGTCTTTGCACTGTTGGTGGGGCCTGACCTGTGTGCGGCCTTTCTGATTGCGTGTCATTTCCTAGCTTAGCAATCAGGGTGGTGGCGCATCCAACAAAATAATTATTAAAAGCATTTGCTTCATCTAGGGGGTGTTGTACAGTTTGGTTGTTTACTTTGACAGCAGCCAGTTGGGAGTGGACAGGAGGTGCTTGTATGCTACTTATGATTTTCCAAAAAATTTTGGGGTTTGATATGTTATTGTTTAAATTTTCATTGAAGTACTGGGCTTTAGCCATTTTTGTTTGTTTTGTGCCGCATTCCGGCATTTTCGGTATTCACAGTGATCGCTCATGGATCCAGTACTCTTGAAATTTGACCACAGGGAGTCTCTAAACTGGTACATATGCGTGAGGTCAGCTGTAACCCAGGGAAGGTGGGCCCCTTTTACTCGCACTTTGCGCAGTGGGGTATGGGTATTCCAGACTTTGAGGAGCTCGGATTGAAAGTATTCAATTGCACAGTCCAGGTCTGGAATTAGGTTTAGTTTGTACCATGGGAGCTGTTTGAGATCATTTAGGAAGGATTCAAGATTAAATTTCTTGAAAGACCTGGTGATTATTACCTTTGGTGGACATTTTGTGGCCCTTATTTTGCGCACACAGTACACTAGGCAGTGATCACTGAAACTGTTAGCGAGAACGCCTGCCTCCTGTATACGATCAGGACATGAGGAGAGAATCCAGTCCAGCAAGGTGTGGTTAGGGCTTTTCATATTAATGCGAGTGGGGGAGGAGATTAATTGTGTTAGCTGCAAAGCCTTAAACAGTGAGCAGTGTTTATTGTTTTTAGGATTCAGCCAATCAGCATTAAAGTCGCCGAGGACCAGCAGTTCACTTTTTTGGTTTTGAGTGACTAATTTACTAAGAATTTGGGTTATCTCAGAAAGGGAGTGCACTGGGGAACTCGGTGGGCGGTAGAATCCAGCAACAATAATTGTTTTACTGAACGGGATCTCAATAATACTAGAAAGGAAATCAAATGTGGCCGGGGAGCTAGGATTCTGCAACGGGGTGAACTTTATGGAGTTGTCAACATAGATAACAATTGCCCCTCCTCTCTTAGCTCTGTCCTTTCTAGAGCATGAATACCCTTGTATTGCTATGTCAGAGTCTGGCACTGTAGGGGTTAACCATGATTCTGTCAGCACAATGACTTTAGGTTTGTAAAAGAAGCACCAAGCTTTAAGCTCATCCAGTTTAGGGAGTAAACTGCGGATGTTGCAATGCACAAAGGAGAGGCCTTTTTTAGTGGGGAGATTAAATATGGTGTCAGCTGTTGGACCAGGGTTGGATTCAACATCATTTGCCAGAGCAAGCATGGACAATTCCTTCACGGCACACTGGATAACTCTGATTGCAGCTGGCAGGGATCCAGGACGGAGCCCTATGCTGAAGCTTGCTCATCCACCACGCCTCCAGAAAGCTGCTAATAGGAGGTCTGTCTGCTCCACCACCTCTTCCTCTTCCTCCTCCTCCTCCTCCTCCTTCAATGTCTTTGGCAAAGTGGCAGTTAAACCGACGCGTGGCAGGGGCTACGCAATGGCTCAAGCAAAAAGATGCCATACTGTGCTTGAGCTGGTTTGTTTAGGGGACAGGAGCCACACCGGGACAGAAATTCTGTCAGCTCTGCAGGGGCAGGCGCATGCACAGTGCATGCATCAGTGACACAATTCCTTTAGTGTTCCTGCTGGAGCACACTCTGCGGGGAATTATAGATGTGGCACTAGAGGTAGAGCAGCGGGAGGAAGAGGAGGACTTCCCTAGCTCTCAAGGCCCCAGTCTTTACGCAGACAGCATTCCTGCGGGTCCTCAGATCAGACAGGAGGATGAGGAGGAATATTTACGGTGTGGGGACATTGAAGGTGGGGATTCCTCAAGGGAGGGTTTTGTGTCCCCAGAAGCCCAAGGACTAGTACGTGGCTGGGAGGAGGTAGTGCACGATACGGTCATCCTCAGCGACCAGGAACACTCGGAAGCTAATGCCACCTCCAACCTATGCTGCATGGGCTCCCTTATCCTGCAAAGCCTGCTAAAGGACCCCAGGATCATTACTGGCTGGCAACCCTTCTTGATCCACGATACAAGGGTAAGGTTGCAGAGCTCATCCTGCCCTCAGAGGGAGCACAGGATGAAACCACTTGAGGACGCTCTAAAGCGACACTTGTGTAACACCTTTCCAGACACTGGTAGGTTACCAACTGATGACACAGGTGCTTCTGAGGCTGCTGTTTATCAGAGGAAGAGCGGTGAAGAGGGCAGCTTGACTAATGCCTTTTCCAATTTTTTTAGTCCATGACGCCCAGGGATGTCAAATGTAGGCACCCATTGCCAGCGTCTTCACCATATGGTGCAGGACTACCTAGGGGCAAGGGCAGACCTGGATACCTTTACAGCAGATGATCCACTGGCTTACTGGGTGTTGAGATTGGATGACTGGCCAGAACTTAGCCAATATGCTATGGAGCTACTAGGTTGCCCTTCATCCAGCGTGCTTTCTGAAATGACGTTCAGTGCCGCTGGAGGTTTTGTCACAGACAAAAGAGGGCGTCTGTCCACCGACTCTGTAGACCGGCTGACATTTATAAAAATGAAGCAGTCCTGGATCAGCAGCTATCACTCCCCTGATGCTGATGTAACTGAATAGATCGGGGATCTCTTCTGCATTCCCAAAACCTCCACCACTGCACTCTTCCACAATACCTCAGAGGGGTTACGGTGTGAAGGCACTAGCTGGCACCAAAGGCCCAATATTTGGGTGCACTGACGCGTGTACCTGATTCCAATCACTTTAATATTTGAATGCAGAGTTCACCCCTGCACTCTTCCACAATACCTCAGAGGGGTTACGGTGTGAAGGGCCTAGCTGGCACCAAAGGTCCAATTTTAATGCACCTGTTGTTACTTTCATCCAAAGCCTGCATAAGTTTCACCATAACGTAGCCAAAAAATCACTAAACTTGTTCTGCGTTTCCTAAAACGTCTCCTCTTTTCATACAGGCTGCGCCCCAAGCAGTTGTTTATGAATAGATTAAAGGAAAAACATTTACCGTCATTTGAAACATCATTTTTTTCTTTTTAAATGTTTCTATACATCCAACAAATCGGCCACTTCACGGGCAGTTTATGGGGTCCTCCTAGGCACGATATTTGAAGGAATTTTTCGTTTTTATTCTTAACCTTTATTTCATGGAAAAATCACATCACAATCAATTGTTCGAGTTCAAATGCGAACCGAACACGGGGGTGTTTGGCTCATTCCTACAAGTGATTTTAGCCGGAGTTTGCAACGCTGACAAACACAGCACTTAATGGATTACCTCTTCGATATATGTGTGACCAGCTTTGAAAATCAGCTCATTGACATACACACAGGGCACTATCGCGTGCCGCTCGCTAAAACGGAAAATCTAAAATTCTAAACGTAAAAATATGCGATCGTTCCCTTTTCGTCCCGGTTTCACCAGCAGATTATGGGGCAGGAGCTGAGTCCAGCAGGCTGCCTCATAGTAGCCGCTAGGCTCGCAGATGCTGGTGGCAGTGCTATCACGCCGTGCTCAGCATCTGCTCCATGAAGTCCATAGGACACCATGGAGGCTTCTCCTGCCAGGTAACATGCACGGCAGGATCTCGCCTCACGCGAGATCCTGCTGGTCGGCGGAGTGATCGCGGAGGGAGACGGGGCTTTCATCCTCCAGTCTCCCTCTGCTCCCGGCGGCCAGAAGCAGCAGATCAGGCCATCGTTCTCACCACAGGATGAGAGGTGAGTATGTGATTTTTTTTGGGGGGTTTTGAGCTGCAGGTAATGGATTCTGCAGTAGCACAATCCGTTACCTACACCTCTGAGCTGGTGGTAACTTTTTCATTAGGACCTAACGCTAGTTAATCTGTGCTTTCACTTTGCGCTCCCTATACCTAACATGGGGAGTGCAAAGTACAGTAAACTCACGCTACGAATCACAAAATAATGAGCGCTAACAGGTTTTTTAACCGGTTAGCGATACGAAAGCGATCTGGCCACAGCTCTATGATCTCCTTTAAGCTAGCGCCAACGCTGACGCTAGTGTTAGCTTGAAGCTAGTGATAGAGCCCTAAAAATACTGCTGCTAACATCACTGCTCTATAACTGTGGAGACACAGATTCGAATCATGGCAAGAGCACCTCTCCAGTAAGTGTCCTTGGGCAAGACACCTAACGGCAGTGGCGGAACTACCAGGGTCGCAGTGGTCGCACTTCTGACCGGGCCCTTTCATTCTGCCACTGGAGGGTGCCCCGGAGGAGGCGAACAGAGCCATGGTCCTCGCCGCGGGACAGAGGGCGAGTATCTGTTCTTTTTTTTTTCTAGCCTGGTGTTAACGGATTCTGTAGAAGTGGAATTCATTAACACCAAGTCCTGGCTCTAGTTAATTTTTCGCTAATCGGAGCCAGGCGTTAATCAGCGCTGGGACTTTGTATTCCAGTGCTGAATAACACTTTGCGCTCCCCATGTTAAGTATAGGGAGCGCAGAGGAGTGCAAGGTACCAAACGCAAACGGGTTTTTTAACCCCTTTGCGTTTGGATTGTAATATGCGGTAAATACCACAGCTAACGGTAGTGCTCAAGCAGGTGAGCGCCACCATTAGCGTTAAGAGTGTAATAAAGCCCCTTATTGGGTTCCCTGAATATACAGTGCCAAGAAAAAGTATGTGAACCCTTTGGGATTACGTGGAGTTTTGCATGAATTGGTCATAAAATGTGCTCTGATCTTCATCTAAGTCACAACAATTTGAAAAACACAGTCTTCTTAAAATAATACAACACAAACATTATATGTTTTCATGTTTTTATTGAACAGAACATGTAAACATTCACAGTGCAGGGTGGAAAAAGTATGTGAACCTTTGGACTTAATAACTGGTTGACCCTCCTTTGGCAGCAATAACCGCAACCAAACGTTTCCTGTAGTTGCAGATCAGACCTGCACAACGATCTGGAGTAATTTTGGACCACTCCTCTTCACAAAACTGTTTCAGTGTAGCAATATTCTTGGGATGTCTGGTGTGAATCGCTCTCTTAAGGTCATGCCACAGCATTTCAATCGGGTTGAGGTCAGGACTCTGACTGGGCCACTCCAGAAGGCGTATTTTGTTTGTTGAAGTCATTCTTTTGTTGAATTACTTGTATACTTTGGGTCATTGTCCTGTTGCATCACCCATCCTCTGCGGAGCTTCAGTTGGCGGACAGATGGTCTTACGTTTTCCTGCAAAATGTCTTGATAAACTCAGGAATTCATTTTTCCATCAATGACAACAATCCGTCCAGGCCCTGAAGCAGCAAAGCAGCCCCAAACCATGATGCTCCCTCCGCCATGTTTTACAGTGGGGATGAGGTTTTGATGTTGGTGTGCTGTGCCTTTTTTTCTCCACACATAGTGTTGTGTGTTTTTTCCAAACAACTCAATTTTGGTTTCATCTGTCCACAGAATATTTTGCCAGTAGTGCTGTGGAACATCCAGGTGCTGTTTTGCAAACTTCAACGTGCTGCAATATTCTTTTTGGACAGCAATGGCTTCCTCCGTGGTGTCCTCCCATGTACTCCATTCTTGTTTAATGTTTTCCTTATTGTAGATGTGTCAACAAAAATGTTAGCATGTGCCAGAGATTTCTGTAAGTCTTTAGCTGACACTCTAGGATTCTTCTTTACCTCATTAAGCATTCTGCGCTGTGCTCTTGCAGTCATCTTTACAGGACGACCACGCCTAGGGAGAGTAGCAACAGTGCTGAACTTTCTCCATTTGTAGACAGTCTGTCTTACTGTGGACACATGAACATCAAGGCTTTTGGAGATACTTTTGTAACCCTTTCCAGCTTCATGCAAGTCAACAATTCTTGATCGTAGGTCTTCTGAGAGCTCTTTTCTGTGAGGCATGGTTCACATCAGGCAGTGCTTCTTGAAACCAGTAAACCCAAAACTGGTGTGTGTTTTTAAAGGGCAGGACAGCTTTCAGCAACACATCCAATAATATCACACTGATTGGACTAAAGGTTGGTTCACTCCTGGCTCCAATTAGCTCTTGGAGAAGTCATTAGGCTAGGGGTTCACATACTTTTTCCACTCTGCACTGTGAATGTTTACATGTTATGTTCAATAAACACATGAAAACATATAATGTTTGTGTTGTATTATTTTAAGCAGACTGTGTTTTTCAAATTGTTGTGACTTAGATGAAGATCAGAGCACATTTTATGACCAATTCATGCAAAACTCCACGTAATCCCAAAGGGTTCACATACTTTTTCTTGCCACTGTAGTTAGTTGTACCGACCACCTAAGGACTTTCATTTTCTCCTTTCACTCGTATGAACAGCATTTGATACGAGTAACTATTCCACTCAACCAAAACTTTCATTCAATTTGGCAACAGCAGGATATATGATTAGAGAAACAACCAAAAGTGACAGTCTCCCAGTCATACAGACAAAAGGTACAGTATTTATCAAAGGCAAGTTTGTTTTCCATGTCTTTGGACACTGACATCGTGGTTTCAGGACCTAATTATTGTACATCCTGTTCTTAATACAATACAGCAAAACCTCTTTTAAATAGTTTACGGTTTACTTTCTTGAAGTTGTGGGTATGACTGGTGATGCACAGAAAGAAAGAAAATCCGACAAATTGAGAGAATTCTGTGTTATTAGAAGGTTTATACACATAAAAATTTTGTATGAAGATTCATGTTTTGGATCCAAAAGAGGATTTTAGCCATTTTTTAACTGTAATAGAAAGTGGACAAATCAGGTGCTAAAAGCATATTTAAAATCATAGTGAATGTACATCTAATCTGGAAGGTGAAAGGCAAAGCTGAAATCAGAAGCATGAAGTTTGTGTTTTGTTGTTTAGTGCAAGAGTTTGGAGATATGGTTAGGTCTTACTTACAAAAGATGAGCCAATAAAATGCCATCTAGACATAATGGTCTTTCAATGGGGTCAATGTAAGATGAGCTCAGGTCTTGACTTATCATAAGGCAATTTGAGATTCCATCTGCCATCAGGTAGGACACCACAGACCCAAACACCCATGATAGACCAACAGGGTTATTCAAAGCGATCTGAATTGTGTCCGAAAGGTAACCGAACAGTGAAATTCAGCGTACAGTTACCTTTCCTGGCCATTCGGGTATTCAGAGAGCAGGCAGTTCGCCAGATCCTGGCGAATTACCTGCACATACGGTGCCTGTTCGAGGGCAGTGTAATCCCTATAGTGAAGCAATGCTTCATCTATTCAGAGAACAAAAACCAGCAGTGAAAAGTTGCCGAATTTCCCTGCTGTTTTAGATTAGATTTTTTTTAGGATCTCTTAGGCATTTTTCTGGATTTTTTTGGCAAAAATATTTTTCGGGTTTTTTTTAAATCGTTTTTTCTTTTTTTCATAACAGCCCTTTTTATTATCATTCATTGGATCTTATATGTAAATTCCAGACATTTTCGTTCAGTAGTTTCTTTGCAAACAGCGGTTCACTTTTCAAACATTCAAGCAAACTGTTTTTTTTTTTCACTCCATTCGTCTGCAGTGTCTGTTTTTTCCGGCGGCTGCTCTGCGCTGTGATTGGCGGCTGCTCGGGTTTCTCCGGCGTGTTTGGCGGGGTTAATCCAGATGTTTTGTGGGTTTTAAACCCTACAAAACCCTCACTAACTCAGCTCCCCACTACCTGTCCTCACTAATCACCAAATACACCCCAGCCCGCTCCCTAAGGTCAAACAGTGACCTGCGCCTAGCTTCTCACCGCATCACCTCTTCCCATGATAGACTGCAGGATTTCTCACGCGCAGCCCCCACTCTCTGGAACGCTCTCCCTCGTACTGTCAGACTTTCCCCTAACTTCTCTTCCTTCAAACGCTCCCTTTCGTTGCTATTTAGGGAAGCCTACCACCCAACTCACTGACGCAACCATCAATCACTCTCACCTTACAGTCCTCTCCTCCTGTTTCCAACCCCAACCCTCCCAGATTGTGAGTTCCTACAGGAATAGGGCCCTCATCTCCTCCTGTACTGTTTGTCAAATGTTGTTCAATGTATTGTAACCCTGTCTATACTGTGCTTATTGTACAGCACTGCGGAATATGCTGGCGCTTTATAAATAAAGAATAATAATAAATAATAATTTTAGAGAGTGTTCGGCGGGTTTTGCTGTGAGTGTTCGCCGGGTTGGTGGTGAGTGTTCATCGGGTTTGCGGCGGCTTTTCCCTGCATTACGGCGGCCCTGTGGTGCTTGCTGAATACACCGCCGGGTCACCGAAATGGGATCGCCAAATCGCACCGAATTGAAGAGGACGAAAAGTCACCGAACGTGCAGTGACTTTTCGATTCTCTTTGAATAACCCTGCAAGTAAGTAAAAATTTTAAAAAAATTATTTTAAAAACACAGAAAACCCATTCAAAAGGATAGAACCCCCCCCCTCATGTCAGTGTGTGGAACAAAAAGGTCCTCAGTACCTCAAACAGAACAAAGACTAACATGGGGGGTTAGGGACTTGCTCTTGTCTAGGTGTTCCTCCATGAAGTGGGAAATAAGCCCAATACTATCCACCCCCAGAGGTTGACCCATGCTCAGGCAATTCAATTTGTCAATTGGTTTGTCTCCAACCAGGAGAGGTTGAGAAGTCTGGTACCTCATTCCCATGTTTTTGTATTGGGAAGGAAAACGTTCATACTCAACGTGTCGGGTATCAGTGGGTCTTTAGGATTGAAGGAGTATGAAAAAAACAGTATGCCTACTACATACAAAAAAATAAAAAATAAAAGAGTGGCATTCTCCGCAACATAGGTCACCAGGAACAGAACAATAATAATAAAAAATATAAAACATAGGCAGACTGGTGTACCTATAGTGATGTTCTTGCAGGACAGGAGTATCCCAGGACACTGGGGGGATGAGAGACCTGACAGGGTGCAGAGTGCAGAGAGCTCTATGAATTATCAGAAGATACGCTAAGTAGAAGAGCATGTGTGTGTATATGGGAAATTGGTAATAACTACAGGCTAAGTTCGGAGTCAGGTGTAAATGTAGTCAAAGAACCGCAAATATACAAATTTCATAGACTTTAATGGCTCTGATAAATTTACCAAAGATCTAATTATGTTAATATCCAACTTGAAATCTAGCCTGTAAAATGTTGTCAAACTTTACAACGAAATCCACACCTGAGGAATCATTGACAAAATGTCACATACCCTTCGACAGGTATGCCTGAGGGCCTGCTCTGTCGCCGAGGCGTGGCTCCCTCTGAGAACACTGGCAACCAGCTCATCCGTAGCCTCCACACTGTGGGCCTCCCTCCATTCCTGAGGCCAGTATTCTGTGCCTCCTGCCTGGAGACACTGGCTGGGAGACTCAATCCACATATATGCTAGCCTTTTCTGTGAGAGAAGCGGGCACTCGCAGTTGGCATCATCCAACGACAACAGCATGTTCCACCCTATACAAGATGGTGCTGGTGAGCCCTTGCTTGAATATTTTGATAAACGAGCTAATGTTACCTTATTACCTGGATTGTCCCGGATTGCCTTTGACCTCACTAACCTGTGTTGCCCTCGAATCGTATACTGACTACGCTGCCTTCTACTGCCCTTTGACCTCAGCCTGCATTGCTGACTACGCCATCTGCCTTCTACTTTGTGCTGTGATACTGGACCTGTTCTCCTTGCGACATGGCCACCTGCTGATCATGCTGTGTGTGCTATACCAACCAGTTGCCGGCGTTTCCACTGCACAGGCTGCTAATGCTGCGAGATTGGGGTTCCCTTCTGCTGACAGTGAGATCCCTTTACACAGGATGAAATAAATACCTCCCATATCAAATGGAAACACTTCTCACGCATAATTGTTCACATATTCTCTAGGAACTGTATTAATATGAGCCAACTTCCTATGTACGCCACGGTTATACAGCTCTGACTAAAGTTCAGAATCATAAAAATACCACCACACCCTTGTTGTAAACAAAAAAAAATGTCCAAAGGCTATCGTTGATAGCACAGAAGAATAATAAAAAAGGAAGGAGGCCACAGAGGATTTGAAAAACCTCACTTTTCCAAGGGTCTTGAATTTAGATGCCAAAAAAGGGCTGTATGTGGTACATCTATGTATATGAACCAAATCAATCAGCTTACTATAGCAGAGACAGAGTTTATACCATAACATGGCTTGACAGATCCAGGTATCAACTGGCCCCTAAAAGTACCATTTCTTAAATTTCAATAGTAATAGTTTGCAAAATGTATTGACCGTTTCCTAAAAGTGTGTAGATTGCTTGTTACGGGCTCCTAGGTTTGATTTGTGAAGTTCTGTAGAAGAGAGTCTCTAGAAATCAATCAGAACTTTATTTAAATATTATTAGCTTAATTGTAAGGATTTCACATCCTGATTAACACCCGACCCTGGGCTATATTACAATCTTTGCGCAAAAACCCTCGCGCAAAGCGTGAATTTTTGCACCAAGCGTTAAACTTTTGTGCGCGCAAATCACAGCTGGAATTGCAATCCTCGCGCGTCTTTTCATTCGCCGATCAATACTGCGCGCAAACAGGACGCGGCCAAATGCTCGCGCAGTACGGTCTCGCTCATAAACCAGTGTGCGAACACTTTTTTTCTCGCGATTCAGCCAATCAGAATTAAGAACCACAATTATCTCACGTGAAAAAATTGCACCTGCCACAGTCAATCTGAGCATATCAGGACATACTTGAAAACGAGAGAAATCTCAATGTATCCTTCCTGGTAAAATCCTTTATAAATATATATAAATATATCCTGCAGCAATAATACATGCACACACAACTTCTCCATTTTATTGGTTTGGTATGTGTGGAAGGGGCAACTACTGTATACTTTGCTGCATTTTTTTACTGGGCTGGTGTATTTGGGTTTGGCCTGGTCGGTCAGATTTGCCATTAACAGTTTTTTGCAGTTGCTAAAATTATGAGCGCAAAGGCTATGCGGTAATTACCGCAAATAGATTGTAATACTATCCTCGTACCAGCGCCCATTCGCATTTGCGCTCACAATGTTAAGTATAGGACGCGCGCAGTACAGTAAGCTCGCGCAGGGTTCGCACAGGTTCACCCGCGGTAGACGATTGCGCGTGGTTGTTGCGCTGACTACGTAATACGGCATTCGGCGCAAATGGTTTTACCCCTCGCGTTAATGTTTTTTTGCACTGGCGCAAACGTTTGCGTGAAGATTGTAATTTAGCCCTCAGATTTTTCTGCAGTTTCCTCTATAATCCCATTACTTCCTAATCGATTAGAACGGTGACCGGCAACTTTGACCATGCAGATGTTTTGGAACTACATCTCATTCGAGATTCATCAACTTATTAGCTGGGCTAAGGCTAAAGCCTGAGATACACTGCAAGTGTAGCAAAGCAAAGTGCAGCCAAACGTAGCCAAGCTAAGCAAAGCAAAGCTTTTGCAGGTTTGACTCCGTTCCACCTCGCAGTCAGTCTATACTGGATTACGTTTGTTTCTCTGCACGCTGGACAGAGATCCAATAATTTTGCAGATCAAACTAGAGAAATGTTTGTGGAGTTCTCATCAAGTGAAGGCAAAGCACATTTCATAGAAAAAAAAAAAGGTTTATTTTATTGTGCCGGCTGGGTGGAGTAGCGGTAACATCACTGCTCTATAACCGCAGAGAGAGACTGTGAAGACACAGGTTTGATCCCAGCAAGAGCACCTCTCCAGTAAGCGTCCTTGGGCAAGACACCCAACGGTACATACTCACCACCCAGGACATACTTTAAAATGAGGGAAATCTCAATGTATCCTTCCTGGTAAAATCCTTTTTCAAAAAAAAAAATTACAATGTACATGCCAAAACTTTGTCTTTATTTTCACAAAGTGCATCTCATATAGGCAAGGTCTTTTATATCAGCTGCCCAATTGCACTAATACATTACATCCATTTAGAAAGATTCTATTGAATAAAATACATATAAACTACTGCCAAATTAATAGTATTAAAATTTTTATAGAAAAAAAAAGTAGAACTAATCATATAGCACCCCCTGAGTCCCCCCTCATATATATATATATAGCAATCGGTCACTCTTGCACTCCTAATAAGGGAGGTCCCATGCCGGTGCCCACTCGGCCAGTACAGCAAGTGAAAATAGCGGCACTCTCGGTCTTCATATAAAGAAATTTATTGTAGCAAAATCAACGTTTCAGTCCGCTATCCGCGGACTTTCATCAGGATGAATGTATGGCCAGGCACCCAATTTACACACTGCACACACCATGACCACACACAGACCTCACAT
The DNA here is from genome assembly GCA_009667805.1 of Leptobrachium leishanense. Lineage (NCBI taxonomy): Eukaryota > Metazoa > Chordata > Amphibia > Anura > Megophryidae > Leptobrachium > Leptobrachium leishanense. Next base: position 372,263,641 of record CM019064.1, read on the forward strand.
TATATATACACCCACACACAGGTCGCTCATATATACAGTTAGGTCCAAATATATATGGACCTAGGCACAATTTTCATACTTTTGCTTCTGTATGCCACCAGAAGAAAATAAAAAAAATAAGCAATCGAAATGAATTTGAAATGCAGACTTTCAGCCTTAATTCAAGGGGTTGAACATAAAAATCAAGCACGAATTTAAAAAAAAAATTATACACAGACCCCCCCCCCCATTTTCAGGGGCTGAAATGTAATTGGACAAATGAAAATAATCATAAATAAAATGTTCACTTTTAATGTTTTTTTGAGAATCCTTTACTGGCAGTGACTGCCAGAAGTCAGGAACCCATGGACATTACCAATGACTTGGTTTCCTCCTAAGGCTGGGTCAGACGAGCGCACTATGTGTACTGACGTGCCTACCGCCGTCCGGTGTAGCGTTGTGACGTTCTGATGGGGCCGACCACACCATGTAGCGCACACAAATTGCACACGTATCAGCAGCCGTGCTGCAAGCCTCCCCTTCGAAGCGCTACGTGTTCGACGGAACTGCAAAGTGCAATCCTCCATAGGAGGATCTAGCCTTGCAACGCTGAGCACACTAACTGCGCTCAGCGAGGTGGTCAGACAGGCGTCAGATTGGAAGGAACGTCCACTCTCACGGACGATCCTTCCGCTCTGTAAAACGTTAGTTTGACCACGGCCGTACTCATGCTTTGCCAGGCTCTAACTGCACCGATCTTCAGTTGTTCTTTGTTTGTGGGTCTTTCTGCCTTTAGCTTTGCCTTCAGCAAGTGAAATGCATGTTCAATTGGGTTGAGATCAGGTGTTTGACTTGACAATTGCAGAATATTCCACTTATTTTCCTTCAAAAAGTCATGGGTTGCTTTTGCAGTGTGTTTTGGATCATTGGCCGTCTGTACTGTGAAGCGCCGTCCAATCAACTTTGCTGCATTTGGCTGAATCTGGGTTGACAATATATCTCTAAACACTGCTGAATTCATCCAGCTGCTTCCGTCACATCATTAATAAACACCAATGACCCAGTGTCACTGGAAGCCATGCATGCCCATGCCAACACACTGACTCCCATGTTTTACAGATGACATTGTGTGCTTTGGATCATGAGCTGTTCCAAGCCTTCTAGGAACTTTTTTCTTCCCGTCATTCTGGTACAGATTAATCTTAGTTTCTTTCATCCAAAGAATGCTTTTCCAGAACCGGTCTGGCTTGTGACAAAGCCTAATCTGGATTTTCTATTCTTCAGGCTTATGGTTTGCACCTTGTGGTGAACCCTCTGTATTTGCTCTTGTGAAGTCTTGTCTTGATTGTAGACTTTAACAATGATACGCCCACCTCCTGAAGAGTGTCCTGCACTTGTCTGGATGTTGTGAATGGGTTTTTCTTTACCATAGAGAGGATCCTGGATCATCCACCACTCTTAACTTTTTATCGACGTCTAGATGTCCACGGAAGACATGTTGCTGAGCTCACCAGTGCGTTTTTCTTTCCTCAGAATGTACCAGCTTGTGGATTTGGCAACTCCTAATGTTGCTGCTATCTCTCTGGTGGATTTGTTGTTTTTGAAGCCTTACAATGGCCTGTTTCACTTGCATGGACAGCACCTTTGAACGCATGATGTAGGTTCACAGCAATAGATTCCAAATGCAAATACCACACTTAGAATCAACTCCAGAACTTTCACCTGCTTAGTTGAAGAAATAACGAAGGAGTAGCCCACACCTGGCCATGAAACCGTTTTTGATTCATTTTGTCCAATTACTTTTGATACCTTGAAAAGGGGGGGTGTCTACTCTTAAGAGCTGTAATTCCTAAACCCTTCCTCCAATTTGGATGTACATACCCTCACATTAACCCTGAGAGTGTGCACTTTCAGTCCATATCCATTATATAACTATAACAGGTTTTGGTAAATACCTGATAAAAATAAAATTGTGCCTGTGTCCAAATATATATGGACCCAACTATACATACCCCCAGACACAGACCACTCATATGTGCAAACCACTCATATACATACCCACATACACAGACCTCGGACCAGACCCCCGAAATCATCAGTGAATGTGGACTGGACTATGACCATCACCAAGGTTAGCATACGCCAGAACAGGGAGAGACCCACAGAGCACGGCCCAACACCAGGTTTATACATGCTATTGAGTTTTGTGTATTTAGGATTATCACTTTTGTTAGAGGTTATTACAATAAACTTTATATTGTCTTGAAACCTTTCAATGTAGCTATTGCCTTGTTTATTTTGGATGTAACTTTAGTTCTGTAAATAGGAATGTCAGGGTGGAGATCTCCAAGTTAAACTTACAATAGTTTGTACTCGCAGAGAAAACTTAATAGCCCCGAGAAATTAAATAGGGCCCAAAATTGAAAACACGCTCAAATCTGTCAAAGTGGGTATTCAGAAATATGACTTTCTGTATATGAATACTTTAACTTAAAAGAGGCAAATTCACCTTTTACTGTACTCATAAAATATGGGTTTCAGAACAGTACTTATTGTAGTCTCATTTATAAAACAAACTGAATTATAGTATATGGGGACAAGATCCACAACACAATTTCTATAACCGTCGACAGAAGGTTATGTAACCATTAGCACACAACCAGGGATGTTTCACATGAACTTGTTTGGAGACGGAAGTCTAAACACCTTGTCCAAGGAGAGATGCCTTCAGCAGCATGGATGTTACCTCCACAAATACATTATCAGGGTTATTCAAAGAGATCCAAATTGTGACCGAAAGGTAAGCGAACAGTGAAATTCAGCGTACAGTTACCTTTCCTGGTCATTCGGCTATTCAGAGAGCAGGCAGTTTGCCAAATGTTGGCGAAATGCCTGCACATACGGTGTAGGGTTGCCACCTTTTCTTCAAGCCAAACCCAAACACTCTAGTTTTGGACGACAATTATTTTTTGTTGTTGTAGCACATACATTATGCATATATTTTGGTATATGCATGGTACAATGGTATTATATATATGGCACACTGGTATATGCATGGCACGCTGGTATATCCATGTCACACTGGTATTATATGCATGGCACACTGGTATGGCAATGTCACACTGGTATTATGCATGGCAGACTGGTATGGCTGGCACGCTGGTATGGCACACTGGTATTACATGCATGGCACACTGGTATGGCAATGTCACACTGGTATTATGCATGGCAGACTGGTATGGATGGCACACTGGTATGCATGGCAGACTGGTATGGCTGGCACACTGGTATTATGCATGGCAGACTGGTATGGCTGGCACACTGGTAGGCACACTGGTATTATGCATGGCAGACTGGTATGGCTGGCACACTGGTATTATGCATGGTAGACTGGTATGACTGGCACACTGGTATTATGCATGGCAGACTGGTATGGCACACTGGTATTATGCATGGCAGACTGGTATGGCTGGCACACTGGTATGGCACACTGGTATTATGCATGGCAGACTGGTATGGCTGGCACAATGGTATGGCGCACTGGTATTATGCATGGCAGACTGGTATGGGCTTATGGCACAAGACACTGATATACAGGAGAGGGGGGATTTTTTTTACACTTTTCAGCAATATTATTTTTTTTCACCTTAAAGCTTGCTGAGGATTGGAATGGATGGGGTCCTGTCACACTTGCAGCTGGACTGGCAGGCACACTGACTGAACCGCTGATGCTGCGATCCTGCGCCTCACTCACACGGTCACAGAGTTGCTTGCAGTTTGGTCCGGTAAGAGTGGAGAGAAGCAGGCCTGGAGACGGAGTAGATTGATCCCCCATGAGCGCACACACTGTCAGCAGCACTCGTTGCTCGGGACTAGGCAGCTGCACGCTAGGACACGAACCACCACGTGACCGTTCATCACGTGACGTGACCGCTGCGCCTGCGCGTGTCTGAGAGTGGCACATGGGAGGAGGCGGGAGGACGATGCGTCACCGATGGACCATCCAACCCCTCCCACAGTGGGCGGTGCGTTTCCGAAATGAAAAAATAGAAGGAAGAGAGTACCGTGGCGCCGGGGAATGCAGGAAATGTAAGTACGAGGCGGGGACTTGTGCCAGCACCTTGGAGTCATGTGTCCGGGTGCCAGAGGGTGTCAAACCCGGACACATGACTCCAAAACCGGACAGTCCGGGTCAAAACCGGACAGGTGGGAACCCTAATACGGTGCCTGTTCGGTGCCTGTTCGAGGGCAGTGAAATCCCCATAGAGAAGCAATGCTTTGTCTTTTCAGAGAACACAAAACAGCAGGGAAAAGTTGCCAAAATGCACTGCTGTTTGGTGGTTTCATTCAACAGATTTATTCAGGTGATTCCCATAGGCTTTAATGTTAAAAATATTCCCATTTTAATTCAATATATAATAAACCGTTTAATATTATATTCTGCAGTAAAAATTCCCCTTATTTATAGATTTTTATGATCTGTTAGGCATTTTTGGGGATTTTTGTGGGCAAAATTTCACCCTGTTTTTGATTTGAAATCATCTTTTCTTTAACTTCCCTTTTTATTATCATTCATTGGATCTTAAATGCAAATTCCAGAAATTTTCGTTCAGTAGTTTGTTTACAAACAGCGTTTCAAATTTCAAACTTCAAGCGTACTGGGCTTTTTTTTCACCTCATTCGTCTGTGTGTCGGGTTTTTCCGGGGGCTGCTCCACGTTGTGATCGGCGGCTAGTCTGGTTTCTCCGGCGTTTTCAGCGGGGTTAATCCAGATGTTTTTGCAGGTTTCGGTGAGCATTCGCCGGGTTTTGTGGTGAGTGTTCGGCGGATTTGCGGTGGCTTTTCCCTGCATTACGATGGCCCTGTGGTGCTTGCTGAATACACCTCAGGATCGCCGAAATAGGATCACCGAATCGCACCGAATTGAAGAGAACGAAAAGCCACCGAACGTGCAGTGACTTTTCGATTCTCTTTGAATAACCCTGAATGATGAAAAGAGGACAGCAAGCAGCTCAGTTGGAGGATTTAAAGGGGTTATTCAATAAGCGACAAACTTGCCACTGAATCGCACTGAACTGTGAATTTCACTATATGGTGAAATTACAGGGCAGTTTGGCTATTCAGAAAGCTGTCAATTTGCCATACTTGCGAATCAACAGCAAAATATGGTGCAGTTCGCTGCAGATTAACGATCTTTGGCGGCAGCAAAATTAAGCATTACTTCTCTATGGGACAATCTATTCAGAGAACACTGTACTGCACCGAAATGTCAGTGAAATGTCAGTGAAATGCCCTGATTTTTTGGTGGTTCAGTTCGACAGGTTTAAACAGTCGAATCTCATAGGGATGTTAAAAATATTATTGTTTTTATATTCAACCTTTTATTTTCATTTTGAGCAAACCGATTTTTTTTTTTTGAAACACCTTTATGTATTTTTTTTAGACTACATTTTTGACTTCCTATTTTTTGTAGTCTGTAACAGACCTTTTATTATATTTTTTTTATAGGATCATTTCAGGCCGGCGTAAGACGAATGCAGTGATCACGTCCGTGTTGCTGCACAGCTTAACGTCCGATGTAGCATAGAATCATGATCAATAGAGACCCACACACAAGGTACGTCAGCACTGAACTGCGCACGCACAACGCAAACAGACGCAAGTTAGGCAAGAAGGTATAACTGCTTAGACGGGTGAGCCACTTCCACGTAGCGGCCTGTGTGCGTTATGCTGCAACGTCAGATGCAGCGCATTTGCGACGTCCATAACGTTGACGCTCAGAGGTTTTTATGGTCTGGCTGACTGTACCTGGATTTTAATTAGACTTAATTTTGATTCCCATATTTCCCTTTTTTGTTCTACATCCATTAAAAAAAAATGACCGTGTGGTGGCTACAGTATCTTCTGTCAGTACGTCTGTCCATTATGCACGCACACAGAGTGCGCTCAGACTGTGTTCCTCTGACATTAGCCTCAATTAGACCCATTTTCATGTCAATTTATTGGTTTAAACACCTATTAGAAGAATAGCAGCTTTCAGGTTTTTTTCTCTGCAGTTTGGTGGTGTTCAGCAGTGTTTGGTGGCTCCATGTTCGATGCACTTCTGGGACTATGCGGTACCACAGGGTCAGCAAAATGGAATTGCACCGAACCAGAAAGCACTGAAATTTTGGTACTTTCTGAATAACACCTTTAGTCATATTTCAGCAATATGAGCAAATTGTATATCAAGCACCTCAATAGTAGTTTTCACTTGGGAGACTCTTGAAAAGGCAGTCAGAAGAAAGTCCGAAGGCCTAACTAGACGCCACTTAATAGTTAAACATTTTTTTTTCAGTCCTATTTTCAATAGATTAATTAGCTCCATACAGTGCATACTGTACACAGACCACACAGAGTTAAACTTTAATAATGTCAGACATTACTTCAGAGCTGATGGGTATGCTTTTAGTTCTATGGTTTTGTCCTTAGACATAACCAGTTTGCTCCTATATAGTACTATATAGCATTAAACAGTGGCAGAACTATCACAAAGGCCCTGGGGTACTGCCATTGGGTGGAGGAGCAATACAGCCAGGGATTTATCCTTCATACAGATGGAGTTCTGTGCCACCACCCCAACCTTGGGTCCAGAGCTGCCATCCCACCCTCTGGTCTGATCCTTTCACGCAAACTCCCTTCCTCTCCGGTTTATTCCCCGAATCAGTTTGTTCAATAAAATAGATGTATGAAGAAAGAAAATAATAATTTATGAAATGAATCGTTAGTTACAGCCATACTTGCAATGTGTTTAGGACACCTTGTACTAATTAGAGATGTGCATTTCATTTCGTTCCGAATCAAAATTCGGACGAAATCCACCAGTTTCGTATTTCGGGAGCATTTCTGAAAACGAAAATATCAACCATCTGAAAATTTCGGATCGATCCGGTTTAGTGATCCAGATCGATTCGGATCAGTTGGTTTTCTGTCTTCTCATTTAAGAATGGGAAGTAGATTACTTATTTATTTTTTTAGGATTTTTTTAGGCATTTTTTGGGTGAAATTTTAGGTTTTCTAACTTGTTTTTAAAGAAACAAGGCTTTTTAACCCATAGGTTTCAATGCAGCATGAATCCACACACTGCTGGGAAGTGCCTCTCTGCAGTATAATTAGTGCAGCATGTGAATCCACACACTGCGGGGCAACATCTCTCTGCAGATTGATTCAATCATTTAATTTTTCGGATCAGTTAGTTTTTCGTTTTTTATGAGTTATAATTAAGGCTGGGGTCAGACGAGCGTAGTGTTCACGTCCGTGATTGCGCCTAAAAGTACGTCCGTGATAGCATGACAGAAAGCCCATTGGAGCCTGACACATGAAGTACGTCCGCACTGAACTGCGGACACACAACGGCCGCGGCCCACGGACGCAAGGCAGGCAAGAACGTACATCCCCTAGAACGGCCGCACAAAGTGCGCTGCGTCCGCAACGTACTGCATAGCTTTGTGTGTAAGTGATGGAACGTGGTCAGACAGACTGCATTTATACGTCCAGCATTTTTGCACTCCTTGGTATGGTTAACTCATTACATCCATAAGACATGGGAAAAAAGAGAGAGAGGCACAATCTTTGTGTATATCTGACACCCAAGATTGTGCCTCTCTCTTTTTTTTCCCATGTCTTATGGATGTAATGAGTTAACCATACCAAGGAGTGGGTTTCCTGAGAAGTGAAACAAGATTAACAACCCAGAGGCTATTCATCACTCAGAGCCAGTGTACGGGCTCTTTGTTTGTGAGTTCATCCACGACAGTGGCGGAAGTACCAGGGTCGCAGCGGTCGCAGTTGCGACCGGGCCCTGGCATTCGCCACTGGAGGGGGGCCCAGCGCCGCCGCCAGATTCCGGCAATCAGCGCCGGAATCTGGTAGCCGCGCGCTGGCCGTCCCTCTCCCTACGCGAGCGGCCGCTGACATGCAGCTTGGCCGCTCACGTGGGAGAGAAACCACCTGACCAGCGCACGAGACCTCGCGCTGATCAGGTGGTTTCCGGCGAGCGGCCAAGCTGCATGTTTCCAGCGGCCGCTCGCCAAGGAGGAGAAGACACCGGCGGAGAAGACGCCGACGGAGCCTGCCCTGGGCCTGGGGCCAGCAGAGCAGGTAAGAGCTGGGCTGGGGGCAGTATATCCATGAGCTGGGGGGCAGAGCTGGGGCAGTATATCCATGAGCTGGGGGGCAGAGCTGTGGCAGTATATCCATGAGCTGGGGGGGGCAGGGCTGGGGGCAGTATATCCATGAGCTGGGGGGCAGAGCTGGGGCAATATATCCATGAGCTGGGGGGCAGAGCTGGGGCAGTATATCCATGAGTTGGGGGGCAGAGCTGGGGCAGTATATCCATGAGCTGGGGGACAGAGCTGGGGCAGTATATCCATGAGCTGGGGGGGCAGAGCTGGGGCAGTATATCCATGAGCTGGGGGGGGCAGAGCTGGGGCAGTATATCCATGAGCTGGGGGGGCAGAGCTGGGGCAGTATATCCATGAGCTGGGGGGCAGAGCTGGGGCAGTATATCCATGAGCTGGGGGGCAGAGCTGGGGCAGTATAAACATGAGCTGGGGGCAGAGCTGGGGCAGTATATCCATGAGCTGGGGGGCAGAGCTGGGGCAGTATATCCATGAGCTGGGGGGCAGAGCTGGGGCAGTATATCCATGAGCTGGGGCAGTATATCCATGAGCTGGGGGGCAGAGCTGGGGCAGTATATCCATGAGCTGGGGGGCAGAGCTGGTGCAGTATAAACATGAGCTGGGGGGCAGAGCTGGGGCAGTATATCCATGAGCTGGGGGGGGGGCAGAGCTGGGGCAGTATATCCATGAGCTGGGGGGGCAGAGCTGGGGCAGTATATCCATGAGCTGGGGCAGAGCTGGGGCAGTATATCCATGAGCTGGGGTAGTATATCCATGAGCTGGGGCAGAGCTGGGGCAGTATATCCATGAGCTGGGGCAGTATATCCATGAGCTGGGGCAGAGCTGAGGCAGTATATCCATGAGCTGGGGCAGTATATCCATGAGCTGGGGCAGAGCTGGGGCAGTATATCCATGAGCTGGGCATATCCATGTGCTGGGGCAGTATATCCATGAGCTGGGGCAGTATATCCATGTGCTGGGGCAGTATATCCATGTGTTGGGGCAGTATTTCCATGAGCTGGGGGCAAAAATATCCATGTGTGAGCTGGGGCAATATATCCATGTGTGGCCTGGGGGCAATATATCCATGTGTGGTCTGGGGGCAATATATGTCCATGTGAGCTGGGGGCAATATATGTCCATGTGGTCTGGGGGCAATATATGTCCATGTGAGCTGGGGGCAATATATATATCCATGTGAGCTGGGGGCAATACTATCTTTTTTATATTGCAGAAAAAAAAAAGGTAAAAATATGGATCTTTTTTGGGGGGGTTGGGGGGGCCCTTCATGGATTCTTGCACCGGGGCCCTCAGGTTTCTAGTTACGCCACTGATCCACGATATACATATATACCCATATACTGTCATAACGCTGCACTTAGATCGTATTTTTTGTATCTTTATTCCAACCTGACACTTGTTTGGAGACGTTATTCGAGAGACCAGTCCGAGTTCCCTAGCGTCTAATTTCGCGCATACCAGATTCGTATTTTTTATACTTGCACACTTGGTTGGGGGAAACCACTATTCATCTGGTCTGCTGGGCATTCGGAGGGTATAGTGTGGGCGCTTACCACACTCTCACTTTCATATATTTTGCTTGAGAAAGGTAACCGAACGCTGAAGATCAGCGTTCGGTTACCTTTCCTGGCCATTCGGCTATCCAGAGAGCAGGCAATTCGCCAAATCCTGGCGAATTGCCTGCACATTCGGTGCCTGTTCGAGGGCAGTGAAAACCCCATAGAGAAGCACTGCTTCGGCTATTCAGAGAACGAAAACCAGCAGTGAAAGGTTCCCCTAATGCCCTGCCATTCGGTGGTTTAATTCGGCAAGTTTATTCAGGAGAATCCCATAGACTTCAATGTTAAAAATATTCCGGTTTTAATTCAATATCTAATAAACCGTTCATTATAAAATTATGCAGTAAAGAGTCTCTTTATTTATAGATTTTTTAGGATATTTGAAGCATTTTTCATATTTTTTTTTTTTTTTAAAAGTCCGATTTTTTTTTTTTAAGTTTACTTTTTTTTTATGTAACAGCCCTCTTTATTATCATTCCCTGGACCTCCTGTGTAAAGTTCAGACATTTTCGCTCAGTAGTTTCTTTGCAAACAGCGTTTCAATTTCACATTCATACAAACGGTTTTGCTAATTTATTCACCTCCCTCGTCTGCGGTCTCAGCTGCTTCGGCTGTGTTCGGCTCCTGCTCGGGCTTGGTTTTCGGCAGGTTAATCCAGATGTTTTTGTGGCTTTTCTGCGTGCATTCGGTGGGTTTTGCGGTTAGTTTTCGTCGGGTTTGCGGTAGCTTTTCCCTGCAATTCGGGGGCCCTGTTGTGTTTGCTGAATACACCACAGGGTCACCGAAATGGGATCGCCAAAAAGGAAACCGAATTAAAGAGAACGAAAAGACACCGAACGTGCGGTGACTTTTCGAATCTCTTTGAATAACCCTGTTTGTTTCTTTAAAAAAAGGAAACCTAAAATTCCACCCAAAAATGCCTAAAAAAAATAAGTAAAGAAACGTTCATTCTATTGGTAGTAATCTACTTCCTATTCTTAGATAAGCAATAAAAAACAAAATAACTCATAAAAAAAAGAAAAACCAACAGATCCGAATCACCTGAATTGATCCAGATCGTCTCATCGAACCGAATCACCAACCCGAACCAAAAAGAAAAAAATAAACTGTCTGAAATGACCCGAAATGAAAAACAAAGACCCGAAGAAAAAAAAGGCATGCACATCCCTATTACAAATGCTACAGGAAAGATAGGACTGGAGATTTTTATTTTCACCCCCCTCCATAAAAAAGGTTTAAAAAGCCTTCTAGAGCAGACAAAATGTCATATGTATAGGTTCCTGTAAGTTCTATGACGATAGCCAGCGCAAACATTATGTTCTTGACACACACACGTACAGCAGCAGAAGGTTATTACAGGAAATTATTAGTCAGGGACGGATATTTTAGTTCTTACTTAACTCAGATTTCCTATATGACAATTTGACGGTTTGATCTAACCACCGTAACAAGTTGCTGAACAAATACTTTGACACGTACATAAAATGTCACAGTTACACTATAACTGTAAATACACATAGAGGCTTAAGAATAAATGTAAAACTAATTTTGACAAATTACTAATGTGACAATACTGCATTATAGACAAAAACAATATTTCCTTACTGCATCAGAAAAGGTTTTTTGTAATTTAAAAATATATAGGACTTATTTGGGATTTATCCTCTTAATGTTTCCAGTGTAGGGACCCAGCTATAGGAAGGAAATGGGTGTCTGGCCGAATGCAATTGGCCTAGTTAAACATGTTATCAAGAAAAATACTCCAGTATATAGCAGGAAATTTTTTGGTTTTATTCCATCAACAGTAGAACAACGTTTCGACCTGCAACCAGGTCTTTGTCAAGTCTACTAAACATATCTCTACACTTTCTTAAATACATCATGAGTAATTAACCCATTAAAAACAGCGGTGTTATACACAGATTCATCATTGTAACACCTGTTTGCAATGATTGTGTCCACAGCACAAACATTGCCTTTAAAACCAATGTTGCTACCATGTCTTCAATGGTGTCAATTGTAGATTTATTAGTACATATCAATTAATTTATTAAATGCAAAATTTCTTAATTATTCACATAACACTTAAATTAACCCATTCCACCATTGGAGACCTAATAGCTACGATGAAGCAGAATTTCATAATCCCCAATTGTTGTGACCTGCATTATAGAAAGGGTGCATAATCCGCCTCTCTATTTAACCCTTGGGGGGACATCGCATTTAAATGGTAAATCCAATAAAGTTCATTCCTTTTCAGGATTTTCTCTCTATCCCCCCCTTTGGTAAACTTAGGGATACCTTCCACTACCTGAAATCTCAGTTGTGAAACGTCATGACTGAATTCCACAAAGTGGTCCGTCACCAATCGCCCCTCCCTCTTGATGACCCAAGTGTCTAAAAAATTTATTTTTTCTCTGTCATAAGTCATAGTAAATTTGATGGAAGCTGCGCCTGAGTTCAAGACCGTTAGAAATTCCTGTAACAGCTCTATATCACTTTCCCAAATAAAGATTATGTCGTCAATATAGCGATACCAATGGTGGACATATTTTTTAAATAAGTCCCCTTGGTATACTATACTCTTCTCAAATTCGGACATATATATGTTGGCGTAGGTTGGGGCTACGTTAGTGCCCATGGAGGTCCCCTGCACCTGCATATAGTAATCCCCGTTAAACAGGAAAAAGCTATTTCCCAATACCAGGTGCAGGAGCTCCATCAAAAACTCCAATTGGTCATCCTTGTAACCCAAATCCATAAATGCATTGTACATGGCCTTCATACCATCAGTATTCTGAATAGACGTATACAAGCTAGTTATATCAAGACTCACTCTGTTCGTTAACTAAAATGCCCCTGTGGGGTAATATACGTAGGAGAGACCACACAAAAAGTAAAGAATCGTATTTTAAAACATAAATCTGATATCAGGACCAAAAAGGTGGAGCTTCCAGTACCATGCCACTTTGTGGAATTCGGTCATGACGTTTCACAGCTGAGATTTCAGGTAGTGGAAGGTATCCCTAAGTTTACCAGAGGGTGGGATAGAGAGAAAATCCTGAAAAGGAAAGAACTTTATTGGATTTACCCAGTGGCGTAGCGTGGGTTGTCAGCGCCCGGGGCCAGCCAAGAATTGTACGCCCCCCCCCAACCTGTGGACACGTGGATTTGCCCCAGCTCACACATGGATTTGCCCCAGCTCATGGATTTGCCCCAGCTCATGGATTTGCCCCAGCTCACACATTTGCCCCAGCACACGGATTTGCCCCAGCACCTCATGGATTTGCCCCAGCTCATGGATTTGCCCCAGCTCATGGATTTGCCCCCCAGCTCATGGATATTCCCCAGCTCATGGATTTGCCCCAGCTCATGGATATGCCCCAGCTCATGGATATGCCCTAGCTCATGGATTTGCCCCCCAGCTCATGGATTTGCCCCCCAGCTCATGGATAGTCCCCAGCTCATGGATTTGCCCCAGCTCATGGATAGTCCCCAGCTCATGGATTTGCCCCCAGCTCATGGATTTGCCCCCAGCTCATGGATACTGTCCCCCAGCTCATGGATTTGCCCCAGCTCATGGATTTGCCCCCAGCTCATGGATTTGCCCCCCAGCTCATGGATAGTCCCCAGCTCATGGATTTGCCCCCCAGCTCATGGATACTGTCCCCCAGCTCATGGATTTGCCCCCAGCTCATGGATACTGTCCCCCAGCTCATGGATTTGCCCCCCAGCTCATGGATACTGTCCCCCAGCTCATGGATTTGCCCCAGCTCAGGGATTTGCCCCCAGCTCATGGATAGTCCCCAGCTCATGGATTTGCCCCCCAGCTCATGGATACTGTCCCCCAGCTCATGGATTTGCCCCCCAGCTCATGGATACTGTCCCCAGCTCATGGATTTGCCCCCCAGCTCATGGATACTGTCCCCCAGCTCATGGATTTGCCCCCCAGCTCATGGATACTGCCCCCCAGCTCATGGATTTGCCCCCCAGCTCATGGATTTGCCCCCAGCTCATGGATACTGTCCCCAGCTCATGGATTTGCCCCCCAGCTCATGGATACTGCCCCCAGCTCATGGATTTGCCCCCCAGCTCATGGATACTGTCCCCCAGCTCATGGATTTGCCCCCAGCTCATGGATACTGTCCCCCAGCTCATGGATTTGCCCCCCAGCTCATGGATACTGTCCCCCAGCTCATGGATTTGCCCCCCAGCTCATGGATACTGTCCCCCAGCTCATGGATTTGCCCCCCAGCTCATGGATACTGTCCCCAGCTCATGGATTTGCCCCCCAGCTCATGGATAGTCCCCAGCTCATGGATTTGCCCCCAGCTCTCACCTGGATATTGCCCCAGCTCCCGGGCAGCGGGAGTGCCTGCCGGCTGCCCGGTCCTGAACATTGAGTCGAGTCCGTCCTGTTGATTTGAAGGGGTCTGCGTGCGTGTGCAGGTCACGCGGTCCGGCCAGTCAGGTGGTACAGAGACTCAGTACCACCTGATTAGACGGACCACGTGACCTGCGCCTACACGCAGGCCCCTTCAAATCAACAGGACGGACTCGACTCACTGTTCAGGACCGGGCAGCCGGCAGGCACTCCCGCTGCCCGGCATCTGGGTCCCCTCAACCTGCGGGCCCTTGGGCGGCGCCCGAGGGCCCGGCGGGTCAGTCGGGCCACAAGTTTTGGGGGTGCATAATTTCAAAAGAAATTATGCGCCCCTAACAAAACTGCGCCCGGGGCCACGGCCCCCCCTGCCCCCCCACGCTACGCCACTGGATTTACCATTTAAATGCGATGTCCCCCCAAGGGTTAAATAGAGAGGCGGATTTTGCACCCTTTCTATAATGCAGGTCACAACAATTGGGGATTATGAAATTCTGCTTCATCGTAGCTATTTAGGTCTCCAATGGTGGGAATGGGTTAATTTAAGTGTTATGTGAATAATTAAGCAGATTTAGCATTTAATACATTTAATTGATATGTACTAATAAATCTACAATTGACACCATTGAAGACATGGTAGCAACATTGGTTTTAAAGGCAATGTTTGTGCTGTGCACACAATCATTGCAAACAGGTGTTACAATGATGAATCTGTGTATAACACCGCTGTTTTTAATGATGTTAATTACTCATGATGTATTTAAGAAAGTGTAGAGAGTTGCAGGTCGAAACGTTGTTCTACTGTTGATGGAATAAAACCAAAAAATTTCCTGCTATATACTGGAGTATTTTTCTTGATATTGTGCTACGTCCTTGGAGTGAGGACTTTCCAGTGGCAGCTCAAAGGTGGGTGGCAGCAACCTGAACTGAACTTTAGTTAAACATGTTGGCTACATATCTTGAAAAGATACTATATGGTTAAAACTGAAGGGAGCGACAGAGGTGATAAACATCCAAACCCCCTTCTGTACTATCCAGTTCTAACCTTTTAGTGCAGTTGTAAACTTAACTTACATCAACCGCTGGCCAACACGTGACTTGCTGTGGTTTCCATCGGTGGGACCTAGGTCAAAGGGGCCCTAAATCAGAGCTTAGCACTCAGGTTGTAACTGATCCGCTGTACATGGAGTTCTGAATCAAACCCTCCAAGCACCCCCACAGGACAGATTGGGACCACTCATAGTGGTCACAATCAGTGGCGTCGTAACGTGGGGGCGGGGGGTGCGGCCCGCTCCAGGTGACACCCGCCCTTAGGGTGACACCGTCACCCTAAGGGCGGGTGTCTCACCCTCTGCCGCCTGTTCGCTCCCTGCGAGCGTCCAAAGCATGCAGCTTCGGCGCTCGCCTGGGGGAAACACGTCACCAGCCAATCGCGGCTGGTCACGTGGCTCCCCAGACGAGCGCCCAAGCTGCGCGCCGCCGGACGCTCAGAGGGAGCGAACACGCGGCGGAGGTGAGCTGGGCCATATCCAGGAGGTGAGCTGGGGCAAATCCAAGAGGTGAGCTGGGGCAAATCCAAGAGGTGAGCTGGGGCAAATCCAAGAGGTGAGCTGGGGCAAATCCAAGAGGTGAGCTGGGGCAAATCCATGAGGTGAGCTGGGGCATATCCATGAGGTGAGCTGGGGCATATCCATGAGGTGAGCTGGGGCATATCCATGAGGTGAGCTGGGGCATATCCATGAGGAGCTGGGGCATATCCATGAGCTGCTGGGGCATATCCATGGGGGCCTGGGGCATATCCATGAGGAGCTGGGGCAAATCCATGAGCCGCTGGGGCAAATCCATGAGGAGCTGGGGCAAATCCATGAGGAGCTGGGGCAAATCCATGAGGAGCTGGGGCATATCCATGAGGAGCTGGTGCTGGGGCAAATCCATGAGGTGCTGGGGCAAATCCATGAGGTGCTGGGGCATATCCATGAGCTGGGGCATATCCATGAGGAGCTGGGGCATATCCATGAGCTGCTGGGGCATATCCATGAGCTGCTGCGGCATATCCATGAGGAGCTGGGGCATATCCATGAGGTGCTGGGGCATATCCATGAGCTGCTGGGCCATTATCCATGAGGTGCTGGGGCATATCCATGAGCTGCTGGGGCATATCCATGAGGAGCTGGGGCATATCCATGAGCTGCTGGGGCATATCCATGAGCTGCTGGGGCATATCCATGAGGAGCTGGGGCATATCAATGAGGTGCTGGGGCATATCCATGAGCTGCTGGGCCATTATCCATGAGGTGCTGGGGCATATCCATGAGCTGCTGGGGCATATCCATGAGGTGCTGGGGCATATCCATGAGCTGCTGGGCCATTATCCATGAGGTGCTGGGGCATATCCATGAGCTGCTGGGGCATATGCATGAGGTGCTGGGGCATATCCATGAGCTGCTGGGGCATATCCATGAGCTGCTGGGGCATTATCCATGAGCTGGGGCAGTATATCCATGAGCTGCTGGGGCATTATCCATGAGCTGGGGCATTATCCATGAGCTGGGGCAGTATCCATGAGCTGGGGCATATCCATGAGCTGGGGCAAAATCCATGAGAGCAGCTGGGGCAGTATATCCTTGAGCTGGGGCAGTATATCCTTGAGCTGGGGCAGTATCCATGAGCTGGCGCAGTATATCCATGAGCTGGGGCAAAATCCATGTGCTGGGGCATATCCATGAGCTGGGGCATATGCATGAGCTGGGGAATATCCATGAGCTGGGGCATATCCATGAGCTGGGGCAAAATCCATAAGAGGAGCTGGGGCAAAATCCATGAGAGCAGCTGGAGCATTATCAGTGAGAGCAGCTGGGGCAGTAAATGCATGAGAGGAGCTGGGGCAGTATATCCATGAGAGGAGCTGGGGCAGTATATCCATGAGAGGAGCTGGGGCAATATCCATGTGTGCTGGGGGCAGTATACATGAGAGCTGGGGGCAGTATCCATGAGAGCTGGGGCAATATCCATGTGTGAGCTGGTCTGGGGCAATATATCCATGTGTGAGCTGAGGCGCAAATATCCATATGTGAGCTGGGGCAATATCTATCCATGGGTGAGCTGCTGGGGGCAATATATCCAGAGCTGCTGGGGGCAATATATCCAGAGCTGCTGGGGGCAATATATATCCATGTGTGCTTTCACTGCCTTCGAACAGGCAACGTACTTGCTGGCAATTGGCAAACATTTGTGTGAGCATATGAGAGAGCTCCACAGCAATAAACCTCACAGTAATGTGCGTTGTGTGTATGAGCATTCAGTGTTATATGGGAGTACTGATTTAGGAGTTAGAGTAGTTAAAAAAAATCCGTAAAACTCGGGGGGGGGTTTAACACCATAAGTTACCGCACCGGGTGACACCAACCCTAGTGACGCCACTGGTCACAATGCGGAGACTGTCCCTTTAAGTCGGTTTTGCTCATATTCAGAGCGGCAGTGACTTAAGTACTGACATTTCTAATGTATGACGTGGCAGTCTTAAAACACTGTAGAAAATAGCACTCTTGTAATTACATGTGTAGATTAGATCAACACTCTTTATTGTAAGCAAAGAACCTTTAGAAGAAAACCCTAATCGCCTGCAGCAATTGGCACAGGCATCCAAGCATGAATCGGCTTAAATGAGCTGTTGCAAGATACGGAGACACATCAGTTTTGCTTGGATAACAGGATAAATCAGCCATAGATTAAATGGGTACCCAAAACATGAAGTAGACATCCATATATTTTTTTAAATTTGCAATAAGCGAGACATGGTTTAGGCCACGGGGCATTTTGTTGCTAGAGGTAAAAAGACCTAGAAGACGTGAAAACATTAAGTTTTCTGTTTATTAGCACAAGTAAAATTTTAAAAGAATTCAGGAAACCTTCTGCAAAGTGCATCTACCTCCTTGGTGATTTTACACAAAAACTAAAACATCTTCATTGCCCCTTCTCGAAATGCCCATAATTTATACAGATATACCACAAGATGTTTTTTTATTTTTGAGAAAGTATTTTACCAGAAAGGATACATTGAGATTTCTCTCATTTTTTTAAGTATGTCCTGGGTGGCGAGTATGTACCGTTAGGCTGGCGTCAGACGAGCCTATTCGAAGAGCAGAAGGAACGTCTGTGAGAGTGGATGTTCCTTCCACTCTTCGCCCGTCTGGCCACCTCGCTGAGCGCTCAGCGCTGCAAGGCTTGATCCTCCTATGGAAGATCGTGCTTTGCAGCACTGTCAACGTGCGTCCTAGTGCTTTGACGGCGAGGGCTGTGGAACGGACAAAGCATGGCCGCTGTTGTGCGCACGCTACAGTATGTGGCTGGCCCCGTCGCACCATCTCAATGCTGCGACGGATGCCAGAAGGCACGTCTGTATGGGTGCACATAGTGCACTCGTCTGACGCCAGCCTTACTGGAGAGGTGCTCTTGCCAGGATTCGAACATGCGTCTCCCTAGTCTCCACGGTCATAGAGCAGTGATGTTACCTCTACTCCACCCAACTGGTTACACTTAGTGAGAGCAGTGTCTATCCCTTGGACATCTTGGATCATTTCCTTTTTTTGAGGGTACAAGAGAAACTGCACAAAGATCAATCAAAAGCCTTAAACATGGTCACTTGCATTCAATGAGCTCATGGCACCTACTCCCCAAGCCCAGGATGACTTCTGTTATCCTTTAAGGATCTACAACCCTAATGTAGGAGTGACGTGAAGGACTGCCAATCAGGTTAGTGTGCAGCAGGGGTGTAACTACCAAGGGTGCAGAGGGTGCCAATGGACCCGGGCCCTGGACTCCAAGGGGCCCACATTCACCTGCCTGGTCCTGGGGTGGGCTTGCCTATATCTTATATATAATTCTTTTTTTAATTTATTTTATACTTATATGCGAGTTTTACTTTGGAGCTCTGTGATATACTCAAACACCACATTTTACTGTGAGTTTTGTTGCTGTGGAGCTCTGATTTACACTGATACACACTACATATTACTGTGAATTTTATTGCTGTGGAGCTCTGTCATACATTCATACACACTGCACATTGCTGTGGAGCTTTGTGATATGCTCATATACACTGCACATTGCCTTGAGTTTTATTGCAGTGGAGCTCTGTGATACGCTCATACACAGCGCATATTACTGTGAGGTTTATTGCTGTGGAGCTCTGAGATACACATAGTGCACATTACATTAAAAAATGGGAGGGACGGAAGAGGTCACAGTGGACCTGGAAAAAAATGGACACTGATTGTCTGGAGTCAACATTGTGGACCTGGAGGAGACCAATGCATGTTGATTGGAGGGGGGACTAAATGTTTTTGCCTGGGGTCGTCATAGTTCCTGCACCTGTGCCCTGAGGTTTCTAGTTACACCTCTGGTGTGCAGGTATGAAAGGCCCACCATACAATCAGACAAGTCCAACTCTAAGGTTACAGCCGAGTCTCACTTGTCAGCACCAAGTTTGTTTAGTGAATTCAGCTCATCATCTGAGGCTCTCCCACAACCAAAATGATGAATTTAAATGTGAATTGCATTAGTCGTACCTTCCCCAGCATCCTTGCTCATTGCGAATGAAGTCTAGGGGTATTCTTCCAACCGAGTGATTAATATGTGAGGGGGGAAAAAATGTACATGAGCCATTAACCATTAGTGGCTGCATTCTAACTGAGCTGCTGAAGGAGTATTTTAAGGCGTGATACTTGGTGTTATTTGCATCATATACCAGCAGTCACCCCGCTGTTAGTATCATCTCCTGGAATACATAGGACTACATGGAGAGAAGCAGGACACATAAGGGTTATTCAATCAATAAGCCCCAAATTTGCCATCATACGGTGCAATTTCATGGCAGTTCAGCTATTCACAAAGATTTCAGATTTGCCAAATATTCCCGAATTGCCAGTGTAATATGGTGCAGTTCGCCTCAGATCAACTCAATTCGGTGACCTTCGGTGGCAGTGAAATTGTCACATAGAGAAGTAATTGTTAATCTATGTAGAGAACGTCGAACTGCAAAAAAATGCCCAGATTTTTGGAGGTTCAGGTCGACAGGTTTAAATAGGCAAATCCCATACGATTCAATGTAAAATATTACTTGCGTTTTAAAAAAAATGTATTCAACCATTTACACTTTTCATTTGCAGCAAAAAGCATATTTTATTTTAAAAAAAATGTGGTATATTCTTAGGGGAAATTTTTGATTCCCATTTTTTTTAATGGCTTTTTTGGTTTATTTTGTAGCAGACTGTTTTTATAGGACCTTTTTTTATTATTCCCATGCATTTTTATGGTTTTCAAACACCTTTTTTTAGAATAGAAGAGTTCCAGTTTTTTTTTAACCAGTTCGGCAGCATTTCATATTTTTTTCAGCAGCATTCGGAGGTCAGTTTGGCAGCGTTCGTCATATCTCTTCGGCAGAATTCAGGGACCCTGTGGTGAATACTGAATTTGCCGCAGGGTAGAAATCGCCATAACACACCGAAATTTCGGTGCTCTCTGAATAACCCCTTTGTGGGTTAGAACCAAAACGGAAAAGGAGGTGGCAAATCTGACTGAAGCAATATACTGAAATGCTTTCCTTTCTAATAAGAAACTTAGTCCTGCAAAATAAAAGATAAACTTAGGCGTGCACAAGAGGTGGGCCTGGTGATTCCCCCCACCCCACACACACCTTTAAGTTGGGAGAATTGGACCTGTTTGCCCCCCCCCCATTTAAGCTCTGACCATTCCAGGGATACTCAACATGTGGCTCATGATAAAGACAAAATTGACTGCATCACCTCTTTTTTTCCTGAGCAAAATACCATACTTGGAACATTCAGCAAAGTGGCAGTTTGTAATTAATAAAAGTTCCACAAATGTTACACAGAATGCACAGCCCATTTCATTAACTATTGCTTAATGGTCCAAAATTTTGTTTCATTTGCAAATTATGAAGAAAATATCTTAGTTTCTATCTTAGTTTAATAATAATAGATAACAAGATAATTATTTGAGGTTTTGAGTAGGGATGCACCGATACCACTTTTTTAAGACCGAGTACCGATACTTTTTAAGAGTACTCACCGATACCGAGTACCAATACCTTTATTCTATGTCATGTGTCCGCTTTTCAATAAGAACAGACCTCATATAAAAATGCCTCCAGCTCACATGTGGGTAGATTGCCCCCAGCTCACATAGATTGCCCCCAGCTCACATAGATTGCCCACGTGTGAGCTGGGGCAATCTATGTGAGCTGGGGCAGATTGCTCCCCAGCTCACATGTGGGTAAATTGCCCCCCCAGCTCACATGTGGGTAGATTGCCCCCCCAGCTCACATGTGGGTAGATTGCCCCAGCTCACGTAGATTGCCCCCAGCTCACGTGTGGATAGATTGCCCCAGCTCAACTAGATTGCCAGGCGTCTGCCCCACAGATGCCGGCCGGTGGATCCGGTCGCAGGGCTGTGACACGATCACGTCGCCGGCGGGCCGTGGACGCCTTGACACTGCCTCCACCCGAGATCTCGCGGGAACCTCCTCCGAGATCTCGGCTGGAGGCAGCGTCACAGCCTCCACGGCCCGGCGGCCGCGTCACAGCCCTGCGATCGGACCCACCGCTGGGTGAGTATTGCGGCCCTCCGGAGGGGAACGCTGGCCAGATGCTTTTAATGCATGCGGCCAGCTTCCCCAGCCCCACGGATACCGGCAAGCCAGCCCAGCGCTGGCTTCCAGTATCAGGGGAACGTATCGGGCCATTTGCAAATGGCAGTATTGGCACCGATACTAGTATCGGTGCATCCCTAGTTTTGAGCCTAAGAGCATTACATTGAATAAGGAGATGTAGTGTATGCAGCTGCCCTGCAAACGCACCTTCATAAACTTACTACATTGTATAACTCATTCTGTTGCTTTGTGCTAAAATGTAACTACATGACCCACCATTGTGACATGTTACAAGAGCTAAACTGGCCGTCGCTGGAATCCAGACGCACTCTTCACCTTTCCAACCTGGTGTTTAAGAGCTTTTCTGGGAAGCTACCACCCTATTTGAATAGACTGCTTCCTCTAGCAGTTCCCTCATCCTCCTAGAACCACAAATCCAGGACCTGCACCTTACTTGCAATACCACAATACGAAAAGAATGTGGCTTGATCCTCATTTTCCTACAGAGCACCGCAATTATGGAGTAATCTCCCAGACACCATCAAATCTTCACCC
The DNA here is from genome assembly GCA_009667805.1 of Leptobrachium leishanense. Lineage (NCBI taxonomy): Eukaryota > Metazoa > Chordata > Amphibia > Anura > Megophryidae > Leptobrachium > Leptobrachium leishanense. Next base: position 372,285,964 of record CM019064.1, read on the forward strand.
AGTCTTAAATCACTCAAGAGCTCCTATTAACATACCTCAATACAGAATGCACCTGTAAACATGTAACATAGTGAATATATTTCCCACATATTTATTTTCTGTGTTAATCTGTATATTTGTGTTTTGTTTTTAATATCTTGCATTTACTACTTTGTATTTCTGTAAAGACTGTAAAAATTTCAATGTTCATGAACCCAGGACATATTTCAAAACGAGAGAAATCTCAATGTATCCATCCTGGTAAAATACTTTATAAATTAATATAATGCTCTGTCCACCACCCCAACCGCTCATTTTTACATTTGGTTACCGTCAGGTGTTCAACGACACAGAATGCCTGTTACATAAAAGCCTAAACTGGACACAAAAAATTCCTACATTTATTATTCTCAGGTATTCACCCTGGAGATGCATTGGTCCAACTCAGCGGAAGCCATCAGCCTGATGGAACCTGGCCAAATCGAACAGCAAGCCCATGGTAGAAGCTTTCTGCAGGATCAACTGCAGGGTCAGGTCCCCATTGAAGTCAGCTGGAACCCAACAACCGTGAACATGAAAAGATTTCAGTGAATTTGCAAAACCATAGTTTGCTTGGGTTACCATAGCTGCAACAAGCTGAGAAGTGACAAGTCTGTAGGACATCACTACCTGGTTTATTTATTAAAATGGCTAAAAGCAGGTCTTTGCATATTTCAGGTTCAAAAATGTAGAAAACACACTCAAACGTGTAGCCGTAGTGCCAGATGTATACAGTAAACAAGAGGGAAGTTTCGCACCTGAATATAGATCATTGTGAGAGAATCAGCGCGTCAAACCATGTAGCAGGAAAAAGAAAGATAACCTGATCAATATCAGACGATTGTTTTTCAAGTAATAAATCATCACAGCATAAGTTTGGTTTAATGGATTTGATTATTAATGATTTTTAGCTGGCCCAAAAGCTCAGCAGGAGCAATAACGTAGTTTGAGACGAATACGGTAGCCAACTTTAAACTTCCTAGAAATGGGCTGTGTGCGAATTCACACATTTAAAAAGGAGACATCAAATCCACAGGACATCTTGCGCCACTTTATTTACGGTGTATGACACACATAAGAGACGAAACCTGGGTAAGGCCTGCACTGACGACAAAAGAAATTTTATATAAAGTTTGTTTCTAACAGGAAAACATGAATATATCATCAATACAAGCTTTACAGTGTGAGGGACCAATGGGAACTCCGTTCCCTCCACAAAAATAGTGCTTTCCCCCTTGACTTTACCCCTATGTGTAGAGGATATGTGTAGAGGATACTCGAGTATACCGCTAGATTTTGGTGACAAAAATTTACCTTAAAATTGGAGGGGTCACGTTATATTCGAGACATCTGCATCGCATGTAAAAACAAAAAAAACTTGGTTTGCTCTGGATCCCAAGTCTCCTGGAAATTCCGGTAGAGTCTCACTAAAGTGAATGCGAGTTCCCTGATGCTTGAAAACATTTCAGGAACTCCCGGATTCGGGAGAGGTGGGATCCATCACGGCCAGAGGGCACACTCGGTTTAAGCCAATCATTCACCTTGCTCGCCTCCGCCAGCCAATAATCGCTAGTAAAGAAGACGGGTGCCCGGCAGCTTCCTACTTAGTAACAACTGGATAATTCTAAAGCAGAGCCCCCTGGCCTGAGGGGTATAGCCTGACTGTGTTAAGAGAACCTGGAAGGATTTTAATTGTTTACTGGTAAGGTAAAATTTTGTTCCTCGCGTTATATTCGAGTCTTGAGTATTCTCTCATTTCCATAATAAATCTCTATCCATTGCGTTATATTCGGGTCGCGCTATACTCGAGTATCTACGGTAATAATTTTTAAAAAAAAATTGAATGGCTTGATCGCACTCAAGACAAAACCAAATTTGATTGTTTTAAAATCTGACGTGTATATATTATATTTTACACACACATTAATTGCATAAATACATAAAACATTCCAGTTTATATAAAAAGAAAGCAAACTATAACAGTCACAAGTGTTCAAAGACTCATATTTTAAGGCTTCTATGCTCATATCCGTATGACCTGTAATGACCACGTAATCTGGACCCGCCATAATCAAACATACCATCTTAACCACCAGCTGTCATTTCTTTTTGACGACTCATTCTGCAGTCACTTTAAATAATGCAATCAGGTCCTATTCACACAACAGTACACAAAAAAAATAAAAACGACATTTATAAAATTTATAAAAATGCTATAAATCAGTTTTTTCCAAGGCTCCGCTCTTCCTGTACAGAGGTAACTGTATGTGACATAATACACCACACATACACCTGACCCTCAGATCCCCAGTCAGTATCAAGGAGTCATGGAAGCTATCATTTCACATAAAAAGAAGACTCTTCTCAGGATACACAGCATCTTTCTTTAGATACTAAAGAAGCACAGTCTGCCTTGAACTTTCAAAGAGGAGAAACTAACCAAAATGGATTTAAGTGGTATTATATATATTATCAAAACAAATAAATATTTAGAAACAAATAGATACACATAGCTAGTCACATTGTGTATATATATATATATTATATATATATATATACATATATATATAAATATATCTTCAGCTGCTACAAATAAGATTTTCTTCCATCAGACAGCTCCTTTAAATCATACCCTCTTTCACAGGGAGGAGAGGAAGCACAGAGCACTGTATGTGTTGCAATGCTCTCAGGAAGTAAAGTGGTTAATACTGCCTGGGTTTATGCTGCTTTGAGAAGGAGGGGGCAGCACTGTGTTGCTTGGGAGAGGTAACAGGTGAGGGTCATCTTACCTTTTGTCCTGCTCCTGGAGGCAATCAGGGGGCCAGTGATGAGTGGATGAGGTGGACAGGGAGCCCAGATAACTCAGAGGGGCGAGGTGAAATGGGATGTGACTATTAGCTGTGTGTCTGGGGCAGACAGGGAAATGACAGAGGAACTGGTGAGCTGTCAGTCACCTCTCACCCTGCAGCCGAGCCTAACCACACTTTAAGTCATTCAGGAAATGATCTGGTGTGAGTGCATGAAGGAGGTGCCACTTGCAGCACACAGGAGGAGCAGGAAAATGAGATGAGGACATGTAGCAGGAGACAAAGCCTTACCTGCATGGAGAAGGCGGACCCCCTGGGACATTCATCAGGCTGCCAAACAGGTGTATCTTAGTGGGAGGCAGCCCTGGGTCCTAAAGCTTCGCTCAAGCCTTTCAGCACAGAGTGCAGGAAGAAGCAGGTGGAATGCTGGCCCTTTAACACCAGGCACTACTTACAGATACAGTGTGTGAGTGACAGCAGCCCTGCATCAGCCTTAGAAGAATGACCCATAGGGATCCATAGAAACAGAGTAGGTGTGTGTGGTGGCCACCTTATGTCAATGATCAGAGAATATTTTTAAAATCATTAAACCTTGATCACCCATTTCATGTCACAGGGAACGCAATCATAAAAAGATACTATCTACTGGGACATTTTATTAGGATTCTGTACATTTTGCTAATACTTTTTCTTATCATAACATACAGGGAAATTTTGAGTAATTCTTTATTGATTACACTATCAGTGTAGGATAAAGGGCAGGGAAAGACCTGGAATGCAGTTCTCCCCACTCATTTAGTACAAGAACTTGATTCCTGTTTGATGGAGATATTAGAAAGATGCAATACATTTCTGTTCAGACACCCTCGCACAAATATGTCTTTATTCAATGGAACACTCTACTCTAAAATTTACCTCACCTGCTTTTTTCCACATTAATAATTGTGCAGATGCTGCTGACTTTATATTTCTTTTATTTAGGTTAAAATACTCACCTTTTATCGAGCGGTGTTGGGATCCCTCTCCTCTTTTGCTTCCGAAAGAAGAAGTTCTTATAAGGACCAGTCAACTGGACACTCCAGTTTGGCCATGGGCGAATTTGAGACCCATAGCGGACCAGACGTCAGTGTGTATGTAGCGTGCAAGCATCATTGGTCCCTGTGGTGGTCCCCAGCAGGCGGGATATTTAAAATCCCTTCAGCCGAGTGACAGCTATGTGGGCTGAGAAAATTCCTCCTCTTCACAAAGATGTTAAAGCCTGGAGGGAGACTTGGGATGGAAAAGGGAAGGGGGTGACATGCTCGCCTCACTCCATCCTCCTAAAAGAGCTAAAGAGTGAAGTAACCTTATAAAGGGTGTTTCCGAGGCCTGGGTACATCGGGGATGCAAGGGAAAAACTATTTCTCTGCATTTGCTAGAAGAATGGCACTCTCTCTCATACATAAAGACGTGCAACAGTTTTAACAGTTTCCACTAACCATTTTTGTGAAGAAATTCATGGGTAGACTCTTGTTGAGCTCCCACACTTTTTAGTTCTATAGGACTTAAGCCCCTGATAAAGAGTCTGGGCAAGAGTCGAGTGCAGGGAGAATGTGCAGGAATGGCGTTCCCGGACTACTCCACCAGTGGGAACACCATTCCTGCTGTGCTGGATGCTGGCACAAAGTCTCCCACTTGATCGGCAGCATGTGGGGTCAAAATCCCACACACTGTGCCAGAAGTATAAGGCCCCGCCGGGGGGAAACGGAGGAAGAAGACAGAGGTTGCCAGCCCAGCAGCTCGCATGGGGACATACTGGCCCCGTCCCACTCATTCCCCTCATAGCCAGCAAAGCAGAGCCTCCCCTGCTGTGCTGCAAGTGTCCAGCACGTGCAACTAGGGGGCGTGGAGAGAGACCATCCGGGAACTAGGAGATGTCCAGGGATTCTACCTAACCTATGGTAAGTATATAACAAGCAGGGGTGGTGGTGGTGGTGTGTGTGCTTGAGAAGAAGCTAACTGGGGGCAGAAGTTAACTGGTGGAGGCTGAAATGGACCGGGCTGGGGGGAGAAATTAACTGGGGGGCTGAAATGGACTGGGTTTGGGGGGGACTGACTGGTGGGGCAGAAAGGGGCGGGGGAGAAATGAAATGAACTGGGGGAGAAAATTACTGGGGGGCTGAAAATAAATGGACGGAGGGGGAGAAATAATATGAAATGATGGATACTGAGGGCGGTATTATCCTTTGCCTGCTCTGTATGCACGGCTCACAGATAATAAAGCTGGTAATAGAGAGCCGCTAAGGGTTAACTGCTCCCTATTACTACCTCAGCTGGAATACAGCCTGTACAGGAAACTTTTGTGAGTTCCTGTACTTCTTTTTTTTATTAGGATTTAACCCCTGGTCTGGGGCTATAGATTGTGTTGGGGATTTGCCTATTCCCTCTCACCCTGCATTTTTTCATTGTCTCATTACGTCCCATCGTGCTTTCCTCCATCCCTGTCAGCACCTGTTGTGCAATTGTCCTCTCCCATTACACCTCCCATGGGCCCCTGGAACAGCCAAATGCACTCAGCAAAAGAGGTGGAAGGGGAAGCCAAGCACTCCTCCCAAAAGGAACTTTATTAAACAAAAAACTAATTTTTAGCTGTCTGTACAGCATTTTTAAAGCTGGATAAAGGCTGCAGAGATAGCTGAAATGTTGTTTATAGTGTAAATAAAGTGCCTTTGGAGAAGGAGTCCTTGGATTCTCCTTCCATTTTTTATTTATTTATAAAGTTTGAGATTTCTCTCATTTTCAAGTATGTTTTCTTGAATAGCAACACGTGTAAGCATAATATTAGTTAACTTTACACTTTGCTTACGTCTCAGATGTTGCGGTTCCTTACTGTAAGTTAACACCTCTTTTGCTTAGTGTTGTTTGGATAGAAGAACTGTTAATTTGTTGCTAGCTTGGGAAAAGCAAGTTCGGTCGTAGTTTACAATTCAGTTTGAGCCAATATTCTCTAAAGAATACATCTCAGAACCCCTGGTGTTAAGTGAATTTGATTTTGCAGAATCACTTAACACTTTAAAATAATTAAGATAAATTATCCCTTACCTCTGGCCCTACAAAGCAGAGGGTGCCACAAACCACCATCTACTCTGGTCATATGCAGAAGAACAATGGAAACAAATAGTTCTCAGTATACTTGTGTGGCTGAGGAGTGACCCTGCTTATGTGAGTTTGCACAAATTAGTGCTTTTCTCCATTCAGTCTGCAGGAGCTGATAATTGTGAAGTCACGTCTCTACTGTGATGTCGTTTAGCAACTCACCTTCATTACATCTGGCGCTGATATTTCACCAGCTCAGTCGTAATAGAACTGGTAATAGGGAACTTCTGTTTCGTTCATGGCTTCCTTTTACCAATTGAATTGGAAAATATGGGCCTTCGTGTTTCACTGTTCCTTCCATGAGAAAATGGACTTTGAGCTGTATTTTCAGTAGCCCCTGAATTAATCCTACCCTGTCCACTACACTCACTTTTATTGTCAAAAGAGGCTGAGCAGACCGCTATGATAATATATGACACGGTAGAGCAAGAGAGCCATCCTCCCAGGCTATCGAAAGTCAATTTACTGGCAAAACCTACATAGTCTGATATCTGTTGAATGATGGGAAAATTTAATTGTTGGTCACAGGGTCACATTACCCATCCTTTCCACTCCTTAACCCATGGCTTGACAAATTTGCTTTGAATCTAGGAGCCAGCTACAAATGTTAGGAGCCAATGTTTCGGCGAGGATTCGCCTTTATCAAGGTATACCTTGATAAAGGCGAATCCTTGCCGAAACATTGGGAACCTTGCCTCTGCATCTGGTTTATACAGACCCAAATTATGATTTTTAGCTGCTTCTATTTATTTATCACTTTGTTATCTGGTGCTTTTTACTGTTGGGTATTTTTTTTTGTGCATGTGGTCTTTTGGCTACTTTTTTGAGCCTAGAAGTGTAGAGCGTTGCTTCTAATATCAGTTTGGCAGCTCTGATATATATATACTTATATTATTTGTGTTGTTATCATCTGTACATTGTGACGTTGTGATATTGTTTTATTTGTTATTTTATTTGCTCTGTTGTCATTGGACACCCTATTTACCCACTGCAGAGCAGACACCAACACACACACACACACACACACACACACACACACACACACACACACTATATAAATACATACACCAGGGCTGGATATATTTACATTAAATGTAGGAGACTGGAAGAAAACATTGAAGCCAACTAGATGTTTTTAGATGCCAAAGACTGCTTTTAGATTGGTGTAAAATAAACTGGAAATTTAGGAGCCAGGAGTAAAATTCTAGGAGCCAGTGGCTACCAGGCTCCTGGCTTTGTCAAGCCCTGCCTTAACCCATCATTCTAAACGTTTATTGAAATAATTTGAAACATTAAATTCATTCCATTATTTTCAAACATTCTGTGAGTTCCATTTTATGTAAATATATTTTTACTGCTTCTAGTATTCTATTCAATCATTTATAGTTTTACATGAAGCGTTGTGCATGTATTTAGAAATACTAACAGAGTTGCAATCAGAAATCTTAGGGCTTATTACAGAACCACTAGCTGGGCTCCCTAACTGGCCCACTCAGAACATCACTCCAACTGCCCAGTAAACACATGGATAGATGCGCACACACAGTCATCGCCAAATGACATGGGTCTCCAGGCTCAAAAATAAGGAAACCCATACCCACCAGACCCCAAACCAGAGGTCCCCTAGCCCTTGAGACTTCAACACAGAGGATGCCCATGCCCCCAAGACAGAAAACAGGGATTGTCATGCATCTACAGTAGGTCTAAAGACAGATGTCCCTCGGCACCAAACATGATTCCATGAGTCCTATTCCATCCCTCTTCCATCAATATGAGGAGCTCTATTCCCATCCCTTCCTCTGAGTGGCCCTCAATCTATACTCCCTTCCCCCCAAGTTAACAGCCACATCCACCCCTTTCCCCAAAGTGAGAAGCCCCATTCCAGACCTGCCACATTCCATGGTCTGGCCATATGATACACGATTTCCCCTTCAGACCCACCGATCACCCGGAAGCCCTAGCTGTTGGTTTTCTGGAGGTCTGGGGGAAGAAGTACCCAAAAGTGCCTGTTTATTATTATTCTTTATTTAACGCCAACAAATTCCGCAGCACTGAACAATGGGCACAATATAGACAGGGTTACAATACATTGAGAGAATATACATGAACAACATTTTGATAAACCAGTACAGGAGGAAACAAGGGCCCTATTCTTGTGGGTTCTGTGATAAAGTACACGGTCTGTGATGGTGTGTATATTCCCTCTAACCCTTTTAGGGAGGGATATGATGTTTAGCTCCAGGGGGAGCATTTGTGAACAACATAAGGAAGCAAGAGGTTCTTTAGTCTCCACACACTGGTCAGCTGGAAGTCATTAGCAGCATTAAAAAGAAATCACTGCCTGATTTTCAGTCTGAGGGAGGTGCCTGTGTGGAGAGGAGCAAAGTGTTTTGGTTACAAACAGAAACCTAACAGTTCTAAGGATGGTGAAACTTATGTTTTGTTTAGTTTAAAAAAGCCCCTGATAGTAAGGGATCTTTAAGTGACTCAGCTCTCAAAGGAGCTAGAGTTTGTTTTATAGGGATGTGTTTGTTTTATTTTGAATGCTGAAACTGCTGCCTGCTGAAGCAGTCAATTCAATAAAGTTACAAAGTTTGTTTATGCAACCCTAGAGGACTGTGCTTTATTAAGGACATAAGACCCTGAGTGGGTACAAGGATTACAGTACTTACAGTCAGCGGCGTAGCGTGGGGTGTCAGCGTCCGGGGCAAGGCAATAATTGTGTGCCCCCCCCAACCTGTGAACACATCTACCAGAGTAAAAAATGTCATCTGCGCTTACTCCAATTATACCGTGTGAAACTAAACACAATTCGAGGTTTGGTTTCTAATTAATGGCCATTATAAGACTAGCTCGCCCGCCAACGTCACGGCACCTCTATAAGGGCGAGTCCTAGTCAGGACTCGCCCTTACAGAGGTACCGTGACGTTGGCGGGCGAGCTAGTCTTATAATGGCCATTAATAAGAAACCAAACCTCGAATTATGTTTAGTTTCACACGGTATAATTGGAGTAAGCGCAGATGACATTTTTTTCTTTGTTATGTTCTACACATGTTGTTGGGCTGGATGCATTTAGTGGTTGCAGCCAACCCTTCAGGGAATAGGCGCGACCCCACCCCTCCTACATCTACCAGAGTATTGACCCCCTAACCCCACAAGCACATGTATTGTATATTAACAAAATACTGATATAATAAAAAATGAAACACACATGCCCCCATGCTATGCCACTGCCACCAGTCACTCAGTCCCAGTATACCCTAGTATAGTTCCACTCACACTATACTCAGTCACTCTCTCCCAGTACCCCCAGTCACTTTCTCCCTCTCTCCAACTACCCCCAGTCACTCTCTCTCTCCCAGTACCCCAGTCACTTTCTCCCAGTCCTCGCACTTTCTCCCAGTACTCCAGTCATTCTCTCCCAGTACCCCCAGTCACTCTCTCCCTCTCCAAGTACCCCCAGTCACTCTCTCCATCCCAGTACCCCAGTCACTCTCTCCCATTACCCCCACTTTCTTTCAGTACCCCCAGACACTCTCCCTCTCAAAGTACCCTCAGTAAATCTTTCTCTCCCATTATCCCTCTGTCACTTTCTCCCAGTACCCCAGTCATGCTCTCCTTTCTCTCTATCCAAGTACCCCCAGTCACTCTCCCTGAACCTCCAGTTACCCTCTCCCTGAACCTCCAGTCACCCTCTCCCCATACCCCCTCACTGTGTGTTGGTCAGGCTGCTCTGGTGTCACACAGTGTCACCTACCTGCGTGGAGTTGCTGGTGGCCCGAGGGGGGGCTGTCCAGGGTGCGTAGCGGAGTGGCTGCAGGGCTGCCAGTGGCAGGAGGCTGGCACAGGGCTTCAAGGGGAGCTGACAAGCATGGTACAGGGTGTTCCGTCAGATAATGCTGCACTGCTTCACGTAACTCATGTCAGCGTTAAGGAGGAGTCAGGACAGACTTTTCTGTCCTAGTCCTCCCTTCCGGACACTGAGTGTTAAGTCACTGCTGCCACTGCAAAACTGGTGGCTGCCCATGCAAGAGCCTCTCACTGACACCAGTGTCCGTGAGCAGACACCTTGCTGATCTTCTAGATTGTGAGTTCCTACGGGAATAGGGCCCTCATCTACTCCTGTACAGTTTGTCAAATGTTGTTCAATGTATTGTAACCCTGTCTATACTGTTCCTATTGTACAGCGCTGCGGAATATGCTGGCACTTTATAAATAAAGAATAATAATAATCCCTGCTGGAAAATATTAGTGGTTCAAATTTCTTTTGAAATTTTGCACCCCTAAGAAAAATGCGCCCGGGGCGACCGCCCCCCGAGGCCCCCCCACGCTATGCCACTGCTTACAATCTAGATGGGTTGGGGGTGTAAACAGGAGGAGAGGACTGCAATGTGAGAGTGAAAGGGCAGTGAGGTGTATTAGGGAGTCGGGTGGTAGGCTTGCCTGAATAGGAATGTCTTGAGGGAGTGTATGAAGGAGGGGAAGAAATTTTTTACAATAGTCAAGTCAGGAGATTACAAGGGCGTTGATGAGTTTCTTTGTGATGTCAGCGGTAAGAAATGGCCGAATTCTGGAAATATTACGTAATTGGTAGTGCCAGTAGGAGGAAAGAGACTGGATGTGGTGGATGAAGGAAAGAGCAGACTCAAGTGTAACTCCGAGACAGTGAACCTGGCTTGATGGGGAGATAGTGATACCATCGACCATGATAGAGGAGGTGGGGAGGCATTAGATGGAGGAATTAGTAGGAGCTCAGTCTTTGACATGTTAATCTATAGGTGGAAAGAGGCCATCCAGGACTCATGGTGCTTAAAGGGATAAAATCAGGACTGTTTAAACTCATACTGAAAGGAAATCTTACCACGCATGCACTGGATTGACACGTCATCTTTGGGGGCATGAACTTGATGGTGATGATGTAAATTGTGTTACAGTCACGTTCCCTCTCACCCAGTCTAGAACTGCTAAAATTCACACAGCTGGACTATCTCCCACCTCTCCCCCCTGCAGTCCATCCTAAACACATCAGCCTGGCTTATCCATCTCACCCGTCGCTCTGTCTCTGCCGCTCTTCTCTGGGAATCCCTACACTGGCTCCCCATCCACAGCAGAATCAAATTCAAACTACTCACCCTGACCTACAAAACATTCACTAACGCCGCTCCTCAATACTTGTCCTCACTAAATCACCAAATACACCCCAGCCCGCCCCCTAAGTTCCAACAATGACCTGCTACTGGCATCCTCCATCATTTCCTGTTCACATGCCAGACTGCAGGACTTTTCTCGTGCGGCGCCGACCCTATGGAATGCGCTTCCTCGCAATATCAGACTGTCCCCAAATCTGGCTTCATCTAAATGCTCCCTAAAGACCCTTCTGTTTAGGGAAGCCTATCATCTAACTTTGTAACAAGACATCCGACCGACCCAAAAACAGTACTCACCTCTCCCTGCATTAACTCATCACTGCAGTTCCCCCCCCTCCTGTTTCTAATCCCCTCACCCAAAAAGATCGTAAATTCCCACGGGACTAGGGCCCTCACGTCCTCCTGTATTTGCTGGCAGGATTAATGATCTGTCTCCTGTATGTATTTTAGAATTGTCTTGTCTTTACCCATTGCACCTTTGTACAGCACTGCGGAATGTGTTGGCGCTTTATAAATAATAAAATATGTGAGACATGTGTAGCGCTCACTCCCGGAGGAGCCGCTGAAAATGAACCACGGGTCAGTCTCCCCACACTAGGGAATAAATATACTCCAACACAGTTGTGGGTTTTTATCATTTAAATAGTTTACTAAAATGTTTGGCAGATATTAAGATACGGTATTCACAGATATTATTACAGTACTGTCGTATTGCGATAAAACGCGTAGCGGAAAAGAAACGAAACACGAGGCTTCGTATTTCGGAAAATAAAATATTCGTAACCGAACATAAAAGAAAATGCAATTGCACGAATATTCAGAAAAGGGACACGTAGCGGAACCCCAAAATATACAATCACTTCGTATCACGGCAAACGCGCAGCGGAAAAGAGAAAAATATATTCGGAACGTATCTTTAAACCCCGTTCCGATTCGTAACAAAATGAGTCCTGCACAGGTTAAGTCCCGGGATGTAAAAGGTGTGTATGTGTGTAAGGTACCCGGGTACTGTTCAACTGGCCAGTGAAATTACTTAAGAAAGGTCTTCGACTAGTCAAGTTGGGGCCCTGTGGACTTTAAAGAGAAAACAGCAGCGTGCTCTTTGTATTATAAACGGCCTTGGAGGCCTCTCACCCATCCGCCGGTTGCTTTAGGCTCCGCTGACCCAGGACGTCTCTCCGCTGGATTTTGACTGGGGATACTAGCGGCCGGATCCGTTGTCTGACTTCCCGTAGCTTGTCCACGACTTTTCCTCAGCTCACCGCCTGCTCTCTGTACCCGATCCACTTGCGGTGACTCCTTACTCGAGGTCTTCGGTTGGTTCCCTCTGTAGCAACTCTGGAACTTGGAGGGCTCCTTCTCTTGAGGACTGAATGACCCGGTAACCGAACTGACAGGTCTCACTTGCTTTCCGCCCTAGGCCTTCTCCCAAAGTATGGCACTGCGTCTGCTCTCTCTCGTTCCCTGGCGCGCTCTGGCGCGTTCTCCACGAGGCAGAGGATGTAAGTGTCCAGTCCCCATACACTTCCTGTCTTCTTGCAAAGCATGCCGGGCATTGTAGTCCCAATGTCCAGTATCTCTGATCGCGATAGTCTCCATCTTGTGGCCAAAAATAGGTACTGCCACAGCAAGATTTTTAACACAGCGCTACACATGTTTTTCATTAGTACTTCTGATCTGAGCAGTTCACAGTTGTCACCTAGTTTTTGGGAAGATTAATACAAAGGCTATTTAATGGTGCTCACAGTACAGAAGTAGTTAAAATTGGGACTTTGTAAACTCATACATGAGCACTAATTCAAGTTGGCTGCTCAGTATGCATCACAGGATCACAGGCCCTCTTTGGAGGCCTGGCCACAGTTAGAGGCTCAAATTGTGTCCTGACCATGCCCCATAAATGGCCATGCCCCCATCCTACCGATCTCAGACTTGCCTACATTTGCAGTTTGCTTCTCCAATGTTCAGCCCCTTTTGCCCCTTCCTTACCCAGTGTTCCTTTATCCTGAGGTCAGCCCCTTCCCCAGTAGAAAGTTGTGTTTCTACTGTATTGTTTAGTGATTGGCCACAACATTATAACCACCTGCTTAATATCATGTTGGCCCCCCTCGTGCTATGTTACGTCAAGGCGTAGACTACACAAGACTGCTTAACGTGTCCTGAGGCATCTCACACCAAGACAATAGCAGCATATCCTTTATGTCCTGCACGTTGTGAGGTGGGGCCTCCATGGGCCGGATTTGTTGTTCCAGCACATCCCACAGATTTTCAGTTGGATTGAGATCTAGGGAATTTGGAGGCCAAGGCAAAAGATTGAAATCTTTGCCATGTTCCTCAAACCATTCCTGAACATTTTTTTCAGTAGGGCAGGGAGCATTATCCTGCTGCAAAAAGGCCACTGCCATCTGAGAATACTATTGCCATAAAGGGGTGTACGTGGTCTGCACAATCTCTAGGTAGATGGTACATGTCATGTGTGTTCTGTCACCTTACTATCATGGCCAGCATTAAACGGACACTCTACTCATCTATTCCTGACCACTTTATTGTTTTCTGAAAACACATTTTATTAAATATCAGCAACGGAACGTACAAGTACACAAGAGCGGACACAAAGACCATCCGTCAAGAAAATACAAAAACATGGCACATTTTTCAACAAAGCCTCAAACAGGGGAAGACATACAAGAGACGAAGGGGGAGAAAGGAGGAAAGAGAGCAGAGAAAATAAAATAAAAAAAGGGGATGAGAAGAAGAGGAGAGAAAAAGCCAGTCAAATACATACCACAGATCTGCAAAAGAGTACCAACGAGTTCCCCTAAATATCATACTCCATCCAGGGCTCCCACAGTTTATGGTAGGCATCCATAGTATGTCGCACCTTTTGCGGTACGTTCGTCCATGAGCATGGCATCCCTGATATTGGCCAACGCCCTACCAAAGCGGGGGGGCTCTGTAGCTCTCCACACAGCCACGATGGCATGGCACCCAGCCAGAGTCAGTTTGGACAACAATTTGTTTTGGCGCATGGTCAGATCTTTCAAGGGACAGGCCAGGAGAAACACCGCCGACGTAAATTGAATCTCCCATGCCAGCACAGCCTTAGTAAGAGAATATAGAGGAGACCAGAAACGCGACAGGCAAGGGCACTCCCACCACATGTGCAAAAAGGTGCCTTTGCTGCCACGGAGTCTCCAACACACGTCCGTGGTAGTCACTTTTATTTTGGCCAGCTGCGCTGGGCTGGTATACCGCCTGAAAATCATTTTCAATGACTGCTCCTAATAATCATTGCAAATAGATGACTCCGAGCCGCCTCCCAAATGTCCAGCCACTCGTCCCCTTCTAAGGGGTCCCCCAGGTCAACATGCCACACTTTGGCGTAAGGTGACTTCCTCCTGGGCGGAGCTAACCGAGGCAGCGAGCGGTCGCATTTTAGAAGAGCTCCTCCTCCGCAGCAGCTTTTTAGCTGTTTTATGCTCGCTCGGCTTGCCGCTCAATCGGTTCGCTTCAGCAGACCTTGAAGGACTTGTGCTCTTTACCGGACCTCGACCTGCACGTTCCACGACGGATTTTAGATCCCAGAGAGGTTTGGGCCTTGCGGCGGCGGCCATCTTGGAAGCCTGTGAGTGGCCTAAGACGGCTTCACTGGGGCCTTACATCTCTGTGCCAGCCTGTATCCAGCCATGCTGAGCAGTCGGACACAGAAGGGGGGACCCCGCCAGCGAGACATCCGGGACTTTATGTCAGGAGGGTCTGCCACCAGGCATGCAGCGCTCTCCATCTCCCTTCCTCCTGACTATGATTCGTCCGGTGACGATGACTGCTCCTGGCCTTGTGGGGGTAATGCTGGGATGACCTGGATCACACCAGAGTCCCAGGCCTCGGATGCACGACCCCTCTCTGCAGCTGCGAAGAAGCGAGCACAAAAAAACGCAATGCAGCACTGGCAGCATCCTCGGGTGCCTCGCTGGCTTCGCCAGAAATTTCAGATGGGGATTCGGCTGAAGATCGCCGGCTCTCCATTAGTAGTAGCATAACCTCAGACCGACAGTCTGGCTTGAGACTGGAGCCTGAGCGCTGGTGGATGGAGTTGGGACAGCCGACCTATGTATTGCCCCTTCTGGGGCACAGATCCGAGAGGAGGATGAACACCTCCCCTCCACGAAAGGCGACCTTCGTAAGATCTTGGATGAGCTACGGGAAATTCGGGTGATATGGAGACCTGAAGTGGCAGCGGTCCGAGCAGAGGTTGACGTGGTGCGTGTACAGATGACGGAGGTACAAGCGAAGACCATTGAGGTACAGACGGAGCAAACTCATCTGACTGGACGGGTTGCTGCCCTTAGTTCCCAGGTTGAGGTCCTGACCCGCTCCGTGGAAATATTAGAAACAAGACACCGTCGACGTAATATTAGGGTCAGAGGAATCGCAGCTTCGGTTTCGACAGAGGAATTATCGCCCTATGTTGCTCGCTTGGCTCTCCAGGTTTCTGGACTCCCTCTTGATACTTCTGGTGTGATTGGGTCGGTGTTCCGGGTTCGGAGACCAGCGGCGACCCCCACGGGGACATCTGGGGATGTGGTAGTGGCATTCCGTGATGTTGCCTTTAAAGTGAAGCTTATGAATACTCCTGGCGCACGGGACCCTGTGCATTTTGAGGGCTTTACGCTGGCACTGTATCATGACCTCCCGTTCCAGACCCTACTAGCCCGCCGACAATTTCGGGACGTGACAACTATCCTTCGTCGCAATGGGATTCGCTATAGATGGGGCCTGGCGGGTTCACTGGTAATGACACATGCCAACTTATCTTACACGATCACTGATCCCACGATGGCCTGGTCTGATCTTGCAGCAGCGGGACTGTCACCGGAACAGTTGGAGTTACAACCGGATTGAGGCCTATTATTTCCCTCCCACCGCATTTTTCTATTTCGTATTCGAAGTCTCTGGACTTTTTCTGATTTTTACAGGTCCTTTTTTTAACTGTCTTAGCTGAAGACTGAGCATTGTTATCCCCCCCACCCCTGCTTTTACTCTATGTTTCCGAGTCACTGGTCTTATGATTGGCTTTGGGAATGGACTTTCAGGACACTTTGTCGTTTTTCAGGATGGGTCCCTACCGGCTTTTCATATTTCTGCTACCGCTTTTTCTCGACATTGGGACCTTCTGCCTCCCTTTTCCTTTTTTTTTAGTCCTGTGTTACGTTGCTCTGCGCAATTTCGCCTGGTTACTCGTAAATAGCTTAGCCAGCCCTAAGTGGCTGTACGTTTATACGTTTGATTTCGTGAATTTCCTGTTATGTATAATTCTTTAAATAAAGAATAAAAATAAAATAAAAAAAAGGTAACTCCCTCCAATCGAGGGTTGAGGTGATCATTGTGTAAATAATAGAAATCAAGACCTTGGGGGATAACTTTCAGCGAGACATAAGCGTTCAAACCACGAGGGTCAGGACAACGCCGCAACTCTAATATGAGGTGTGGTGGCGAAGTCACCCAACTGCAAAAATGAAAAAAAGATGGACATGGGAGGGAGCATTATCGTTTCAGGTCCGGGTAATGTAGCCTTTGTGATAAAGGATAAAGGTGAGATGGGCATTGGAGTACAACGTCTTTCAGTAATCCGAAAGGTTACGGGTGCATGGCTGGGATGAATTTTCTGTTACACAAGACTGGGACCACTTATTTGTTTTAAAGTGGTCAGGATATGAGGTGTGTTCCCCCTTCTCCCTTTCCCCTGCTGCCCCAAGTTTCTTCCACCCAGCGTCACCAGCAGTCAGGATTTTGAATTTCCCTGCTGACAGTCACCAGATTGGTCACTCACTAGTGACGTCGGCACACAGAGCATGCCTATGTCACCATTTCTGAGACCACCTCAAATAGCAAGCGTATTCAGGGAGGCAGCGATGGATCGGATCTGCACATGCGTGCTCAGCTCAGATCGATCACTCTGGGCAGGCACTACAGAACTTGCATATGAGTGCGCAAGTCCATAGTGGTATACAATTTAATCTGAAGATGAGGAGCTGTGTGCAGTGAGGACCAAAAGGTGATCACCGTAAGTTTAAAAAAAAATAAAGAATTGGACAGAGGCTGTCAGTAGCATTATTAACGATCACTATTTGGCTCTTATCAAAGTCACTCAGATCTTTTCTCTTGCTCATTTTCCCTGCTTCCAACACATGAAATTAAAGAGCTGACTGTTTACTTCCTGCCTAATATATCCCACCCGTTGACAGGTGCCATGGTAACCATATAATCAGTGGTATTCACTTCACCGGTCAGTGGCTTCAATGTTGTGGCTGATCTGTGAATATTTTTGTTCAAAATTTATATTAAACCTTATCCGTAAATTGAGAACACTTGATTAATTTACTTTGCCAATTTGTGCTATTACAGTTGATTCTATATAAGTAATATGGTCTACACGTTTATTCTACGTAATCTCAAATACATCTGGATTTTAATATATACTCCTATTCAGATCATGTTTGAGAGGATTTATATGTCACTACATCGCAGTCTACCACAACCCCTGGCTAAAATAAATATATCCACACCCTCACTTTGCGAAGTCTTAAAATGCTGTCTACAGACTCGCCCCTGTTAGTCACAAGTCTGAGGCTACAAATTAACAGTTCTAACAGTCCCGCTGTCTAGCTGCTTATATGGCAATAAGCTCTTGGCATACAGTCAAGGACATGCAAGGGTAATTTTGGTTGCAACGATCAAGTAGAAACAGTCTGAACAGCATCCAACCTCTTTATTTTGGTGGTGTTTAGTCATTATTTAACCCTTTATTAGCACAGGTGTTTATTCTTTGGTGCAGAAATTATACAAAACAAATAATGTGAATTAAACCTAAATATTAGATAAAAAAGGAACTCTGTAGGGTAAAGAGAACACATGTCAGCTTCAGGTGGTCACTGTACTGTTCCGTGTGTGTAACATGTATGTATATTTGTTATTCTGTCTCTCCCATTGTACAGCGCTAAGGAATCTGTTGGCGCTTTATAAATACTAGTACAATGGCTTCCACCCTGCACTGTGAATGTTTACATGTTCTGTTCAATAAACACATGAAAACATATAATGTTTGTGTTGTATTATTTTAACCCCTTAAGGACGGGAGTAATTTTACAACTTCAGCGCTGTTTCGGAAGTAGAAGTTTGCTGAGCTCATTTTGACCATTTTTAAGTCACGTATTATTATACGACCCAGACATATTATATATCGTTCTTTCCGGCAGACTCGGCAGATTAATAATATATCATTATTATATGTATATGTCCTGCCCTGCCAAAATGCTATAACAAAAAATGTAAAAAAAATTGAATTTTCAATAAAATTTCAATCTTCCACAGTGTGTAAAGTGTTTTTTTTTTAAATTTTATTATCCGAGGCTCTGCGGTCATATTCTATTGGGTAGATTTGTTAAAAAAATTAGAACGGGGAACCCATTTTTTTTTTGGGGAGAAATTGCGTGATTTTAGCTAAACACCCCAAAAAAAAAAATCATTAGTGAAGCATCATTGTTCACATTATAATTGAAATGTGAACAATAGTGCTGCATTAAAAAAAACAATTTTTTTTTATTATTATATTTATTATTTTTTTATTATTTAATTTATTATTTTTTTATTATTTTTATTTTACTTTTTTTACACTTTTATTTTACTTTTACCATGGTCATATTTGATATCATTGGAAAGGCCATGCTCTGGCCTTTCCAGCAATATCAGCCATGACCCCCTAGCTGCCACCGATCAGGAGATAAAGGGGTTCAAAGAACCCCCCTATCTCCTGCAAGGGATTTCCATAGGAAATCCCTTTGCAGCTAGGGGGTCCCCGGTTAACTGACATCATCGCGCATGGCGCGATGAGTCAGTTGACCGGGGGGTGACCCAGAGGTGGGGGCTGCCATCCAAGATGGCGGCCCCCACCGGAAATAGGCCGCGATCGGGCACAAATTAGTGCCCGGTCACGACCTGGCAACTAAGGGATTAACCCCCCATACATCGCTGGAAAGGTCAGGCTGTGACCCTTCCAGCGATGCTGGCCACAGCCGCCGGGGACCAGGCGATCGGGAGATAGAGGGATCCAAAGGATCCCTCCCCTCCAGGCGCTTCCCCTGCTCCAGCGGGGGGGGGGGACGCCTGAAACTGACGTCATCGCGCCACCGGTACGATGACGTCACAACGCCGGAGGAGGAAACCCTGCCGATCTGACTCCGTGGGAGTCAGAGCAGCGAGGGAGCCGCCGGAGGAGGTGAGTATTTAGCGAGGGGGGCTATAAACGCCGAGGACGTACATTTACGTCCTGCGGCATCAAAGCCCGCCTAATGCAGGACGTAAATGTACGTCCTGCGGCGTTAAGGGGTTAAGCAGACTGTGTTTTTCAAATTGTTGTGACTTAGATGAAGATCAGAGCACATTTTATGACCAATTCATGCAAAACTCCACGTAATCCCAAAGGGTTCACATACTTTTTCTTGCCACTGTAGGTGGGAGAAGCATTACCCTATCTTTTCAGCTCATTGGGTATGGAAGTGGGTCGGCTTCCCTGGACGCACCTTGAATCAAGATTGTAAAAACACAAACAAACAAAATAAAAATTAATTCATTTTATTCCATGTCAATGTACCTGCTGCTGTACACTGGAAATTTCAAATAAATACCATAATTATAATCAATTTATTTAAAAAATACAACACATGCATTTTTATTGGTTTAAACATCTATTAGCAGAATAGGAGAGTTTCAATTAAAAAAAAATTCTGCAGTCTGGAGGTGTTCGCCGGTCTTCGGCGACCAGTTTGGTGTTCAGTGACTCCATATTTGTGTTTAAAGGTTTTTATTTTGAAACAAAGTCAGCAAGTCAATCAAAGAAAATTGCCTCGCAGGGCCATAACGAGTCATCTGCGTAAAAGAAAATGGCCGCGCAGGGCCATAACGAGTCATCTGCGTAAAAGAAAATGGCCGCGCAGGGCCATAACGAGTCATCTGCGTAAAAGAAAATGGCTGCGCAGGGCCATAACGAGTCATCTGCGTAAAAGAAAATGGCCGCGCAGGGCCATAACGAGTCATCTGCGTAAAATAAAATGGCCACGCAGGGCCATACCGAGTCATCTGCGTAAAAGAAAATGGCTGCGCAGGGCCATAACGAGTCATCTGCATAAAAGAAAATGGCCGCGCAGGGCCATAACGAGTCATCTGCATAAAAGAAAATGGCCGCGCAGGGCCACAATTTGTCAGCTTAAAAGACATCAAAAATACGAACTAGGTAGCTAAGAAGCACTGCAGCAGGAAGGTAAAAAGAGTCCTCTGAAAAACAACCAAAATAACGCTTATGTGGGGGAAAGGGAGAAAAGATGAAACAAAAACTCAAAGCGTCCTCAGAAAATGTCTGAAGTATCCCAGCAGAAGGGGGGGGGGAGTAAGGGGGGGGGAATGCATCAATAAACAGGTATTCTCAGCATGTGGGGGGAAAATGAGGGATGGGGTGTGGGAAGCAAAAAGGGTCACCAGGAGGAGAGTCGTCGTATTTCAAAATGGGTCAAGGACCGAGAACAGGGGTCACACTCAGGGGGGCAGATCTCTTCATCCCGTGTCCAACCACAGAATCAAGCAGGCATCACCTCCGGCATGGCCAGTTCCACATAGGGCCTGACGGCCACAGCGACTCCATAGCAATCTCCACATATCCAGCTCCACACATGGCAAAGAGGGATCCAGCTTGGCTACCCCAGCGCGCACCTCCAGAACCCGGCAGCCAGTCGCAGCCTCCACTGCGCCCGCATCAGAGCCCGGGGCTGCTTTCACAGACCCAGGGTACAGCATCTGCTCCTCATCCAGGGAAATCTCTGTAGCGGGGCATCTCACCTCGACTTCAGTATGCTGCAGGTCCGCAGGGGGGTCCGGGATTGTGGTGGCCGCAGCTGCGCATACCTGCAGTTCTCCCCCTACCCGGGCTGCCGAGAGCGCATCCATTAGTCGACGCCAATCGCCTCTGGTGATCACTCTGGTGTCGTCCTCTGGGATTAGCACCAGGCATGCATCCAGGGCCTTCACGACAGCGTCCACAGCCACAGGGAAGGAGGGGTCAGCGGCGCCCCGCAACCCACTCCCAATCCCCGCAATTGCATCCGCCGCGGCGTCATCACAGACGGCCGAGAGACGGCCCTCCGTCTCCTCAGCCCAGGCCGGGGCCTCATCCAGGGACAACCTGCTCCAAGAGCGCATCGGATCCGTCGAGCCAGGGTCACGAGGTAGGCCGCAAGATGGCCGCCAAGGGAACATACCAGCCGTGAGGTAGCAGTCGAATCCCATCTATATTGTAAGTTCCCACGGGAATAGGGTCCTCCTGTATCTGCTGACAGGAATACTGACCTGTCTCCTGTATGTATTGTAGAGTTGTCCTGTCTTTACCCATTACACCTTGTACAGCGCTGCGGAATGTGTTGGCACTTAATAAATAATACGGTGACTCTGCGGTAAGTAGTGAATTCGCCGATGGGTCGGCGAAATGGAATAGCCAAAGCGCACCGTAATGCACCGAAGTGGAAAGCACTGAATTTTTCGCAGAAATTTCGATGCCTGTGAATAACCCCTACATTGTTGGAAAATCCGTTGTGCACCGGGAACGTTTGCACATATTTTGGGGGGTATGTCCTAAAATACAATCACTTTCTAATAGATTTATTGTCTTGCTGAATGTGCTGTGGACTCTTAGGCTTGTCTCAGAAACGTTAACGAATAAACAGCTTTCCCAAAGTACAAAACAAATTGATTGTTAAAATTCAATTATCCACATGCAGTCTGCGATATTCACTTTGGGGGGAAAAACATAACTTTTGGATATTGTAATCACAATTAACTACAGTTTATGATCAGCAGACTTCAACCCTACATTATACTGTTTGACTTTTTTTATGTAATCAGATTTTTTATTTTATGTTTAAGAAGGTAAACAAAGCATATTGAATCTGTTAGCAGCATATACAAAAATCGTATCATCGTAACCGACATAAATGCGATGCATAATGAAAACATGGCATTACATTGTTTCAGTACAGTGTAAGAAAGAAATTATAGAAAAGAGAACCCCCCCAAAAAAAGGGGTACGACCCCTTTCGACTTCAGTTGCAAATGAAGATAGAGCATAAAAAGCAATTGAGGGACAATATTGATGAGGAACTGCACCAAGCAAAATATTTACACAGAGCTAGCAGCAGCCCATCCATCAGTGTTCCATCCTGCAACCCCTCGAACCCTACCTGGAATACCATAAGATAGCCAATAAAACCACCTGTCATTAGTTATTATGAGAGGTAAGTTTACCCTCAGCTGAAAAAAATCAATTCCTCTGATGCGGATTTGTTCCTCCTGTTGCAACCACTCTCTGAATGAGGGAGGGCAGGGGTTCTTCCAGTGAGTGGGAATAAGGGCTTTTGCTGCATCTAAGAGGCGGATCAAGACAGATCCCTCATACGACTCAATGCAAAAGGAAAGTGAAATAAGAGTAATGCCTCCAGGGTAAAAGGGATAGCTTCTGCAATCACTTCCAATATCGCATCATGAATTTGGTGCCAATAAGGAACAATCTGAGGATAAAGCCACCACAAATGTAATTTATCGATGTGGTTGACTTTTCTTGGCACTTCAAAAACTGATCAGTCCTTGGTGAATTTTCTTATTCCTATCCCCTATCCCACCCTTTGTTGTTCTTCGCTGCCGAAGGTGCTTGATGCATTTCCTAATTCTCCTTTTTTCTTGACTATTGTTTATTTCTTTATTGTAGGGGGGACAATAACATAAAACATGGCTTAAAGCTCAGTGATATGGATAGTAGTGTAGTAACCACAAGTAGATGATTTTGGTTTTCTGTCTGTGAAATTGTACACATCTTTTTGTAGAGAATGTAGTTGCACACAGTAGCTGCCTGTGCAACCAGAGACTGAAAGTCTTGTGGGATTGCTTACTTGTTCTCATTGTCATGGCAAGGATTCTATTATGCTTTAATTATCCACTGCCAAACTCATAACAGAGGTGGACATATATAAATTAACACCTGCGTGACAAGTGATTATACAACCGTTTGCCACTCAGGGTAAACCATCATTCAAGATTATTATTGTGAATGTTTTTTCTAAAAGATTGACTGGCTGTTCTTTTGGATAATGGCAATGAACAAGGACACTGGGAAGAGATAAGAGGCTAATGGAAGAATAACCAGAGATGGGAAATTGGAGAGCGAGGTATATGGGGAGATGACAAAAGGCACATTGCAGCTTCTCATGTCGCTCTGTGGGTTTCACTTTTGTCATATGCCGGTGTTTCTTGACGTTGAATCACTAGCGATTTTTGCCGATGTTTGCAATACCAGCAAACACTGGTGTTCTGTTTCTTCACCAAAGCTCTGAGAATGTGATCTCTTAACTTACTGTTGTGATGAGATGGTGATAACTCCCAGTCTAGATGAATTACAGACAGTGACTCAATCCAGATGACACCTTGAAGATCTGTTGAAGTTTTATTCCAAAACTGTAGAAAATCCACAACAATATACATCGGATAGGTCAAAAAATCTTCGTGAATCTGAGTCCATAAGGCTTGCAAAGGATTACTGGGAAGAGAACAAGGGTGGAGCTATCTGGACAGGAAATCCCTGCACCATGAGGAGGGGAGGAGAGAAACTCAGGGGTAGATAAGACATGTGCAATTCTTAAAGGCATATCACAAGTCATGTGAAACATGACACTCCCCGTCGAAATCTATAATTTCTATAATTAAATAACTTTAGTCAGAGTTCAAAAACAAGTAAATGAAGATGCTTTTCCAGGAACATCTGAAAAACAAGAGGGAAGGGAAGAACAAGAGAAAATAATGCAACATTAACAATTCTTGCAGATCTTGATGGTCCAGGCTGTGAGAAGAACAGTCAGTGAGTCCATCTTCAGAGGGGAAGGCAGCAACATGCACCAATCCTTCTTACCTCCCTTTGTTTCAAATTGATGACTTGTGAGGTTTGTCTTCCTCTTTGGGCAGAAGGAGAACAAGTTCCTTTATAGGCCTGAAGTAAAAGTGTGGAGAATCTTCCTTCATTACTTTAACTTCTACTTTCCTTACTTTTCCATCATTACTTGGCATAGTTTTTGTAATAAGACCGATAGGCCAATGGTTGCGATGAGAATGTCTCTTTCAAGAGTACTAGGTCTCCCACTTGTAGGTTGGGTTTGCTAGTTTGCCATTTGCTGCGACCTCGAAGGTTGGAAAGGTACTCCATCTTCCAACAGCCCCAAAATGTATTAGCCAGCTGTTGAACTCGTTTCCATTGATGCTTGTAAACATTAGGGCAATCAAGTTCTTCTGTGGGTATGGTGGCTATCCCAATTTTTTGGTAAGAAGAGTGGCTGGAGTGAGCAATACTGGAGACTCTGGAACTGAAGAGACAGGGACCAGTGGCCTTGCATTAAT
This sequence comes from Leptobrachium leishanense, assembly GCA_009667805.1. Classification (NCBI taxonomy): domain Eukaryota; kingdom Metazoa; phylum Chordata; class Amphibia; order Anura; family Megophryidae; genus Leptobrachium; species Leptobrachium leishanense. Next base: position 372,310,551 of record CM019064.1, read on the forward strand.
TATAGCAGACACCTCTGCAAGAAGGGTGATTAAGATTTCATGGGTAAGTTGGAAAGTTCTCTGGTCTAGTAGCATAGAGTCCAGGATTTTCCTTGCCAATCATGGGTTCCCAAGAGCCTCCCATGTGAGAGGAGTGAGGTGGATTGAATTCCCATTTACACTTGTTGTCATTCAAGAAGTTCAGTATTTTTTCAGCTCCTGTAAAATTAGTTCCACAGTCAGATCTAAGTAACTTTACAGGTCCTCGTACAGAAACAAATCTTCTGAAGGCATTGATGAAACAGGAAGAATCCATTGATTCAATCACTTCTATGTGTACTGTGCGAATGCTCAAGCAAGTGAACAGCGCAGCCCATCGCTTATTGTTGGCAACTCCGCCACGAGTTTTGCGTGTAACAACAGTCCAGGGGCCAAATATGTCCATACCAACATTCGTAAACGGTGGATCAGTACTTAATCGATCAGCTGATAGTTCTGCCATCTGTTGTTGTAGGTGCTTTTCCCCTTAGTTTTTGACACTTGACACATTTGTGGAGTATGGATGATATACACCTTTTCATCCCGACGATCCAGAAACCTGCAGATCTTACTGCTCCCTCTGTAAAGTGACGACCTTGGTGCTGAACTTGCTCATGGTAATGCCTAACTAACAGAGCAGTGATGTGATGAGTGATGACGTCCTGGAATTGTCACGTGGCGTGTGCGGGTCAGGTGAGAGCCCAGCAGGCGGCGACACAGAGGGGAGGCCAGACAGGAATCACACAATGAAGAAGTTTAATGAAACTTAAATAGGCCTTGGCAGCAGGCACTTGAATGGATAAAGAAATATAAAGTCCAGGGAGAGTTCTTGACTGGAGAGTCTGAGGTTTGTGGGTAATGCAGTCCCAGACTGCAGACAGGGCCCACCAAGGAGAAGTCTGGACAGCGGTACCTTGGTCAGAGACGGAGATTAACTGTAATCCACAGGTGGAGATCGCTGAGAGTCCCTTGCACAGACAGATGTATCCAGGAACAACAGGGCAGATGGATGGATTTAGCAGGAGCAGGTTTGCACACATCCAGATGACCTCAGTCAGGGAGCACAATAATGCAGAACCCCTGCTAGTTGGGTCTCTCTGCCATTTAAGGAGGCTAGATAGCCGATGGGCCTCAGCTGTAATTCCAGGGCTAGACAGGAAAACCCAGGCTGGATCTCCAGGAGCCTGGACATGGTGCTTAGCCTGGGCAAAACCTGGACTGGAATCCAAGAATGAAGAAATCCAGGGCAAAGTTCTTAGATCCAGGTCTGCTAGACAGGTACACGGGGTGGACCGTGACAGGAATAATGAGGGGATTTTTCTCTTCACTGAACGATTTGGACCTTTCAATGCGACCACCGACTCGAAGTAGCTTGTTTTGATCAATTACTGGATTCAATTTGTACAAAGGGCTATCCTTAGATAGGTTAAGTCCTTTTGTTATGACAGCAATCTCTTGTGAGTACACTTCATGTTGGACACATTGGATGATAAACCTTTCTGCTTGAGAGACCTCCTGAATTGTGGGGGGGCCTTTACAGATGTGCCACTTGTGACATTCTTTGTCCGTGTCAGAGCTGTTTGTAAATTGATGAGCAATGTGAATAAGACGTGCAATGGCTCGTACAACAGAAGACCACTTGGAAAAGCGTTCAAAACAGTGAGGACTCAGCCTTATCCTTTCTTTCACAGAGGTATTGAGTGTAACGGTAACAGCTCTAATTTCTTTATCAGATTCCGGTTCAACCAGTTCAAAGGTAGAATATGTAGAATTTGAGATGAGGTCTTCATTCAAGAGTATTGGTGGGGATAGCCATAATGTGTCCAGAAATGCAGTAGCAGGTACTGCACGCGTACCTCGATCAGCAGGGTTGAAGTTAGTGGACACATAGTGCCATTGTTCAGGTGTAGAGAACTTTCTTATACATTCCACTCTGTTGCCGACATACACGTGGAACTGTCTTGTCTGATTATGTATGTATCCTAGCACTATTTTACTATCGGTGTAAAAGTCAAAGGAGTCTATTTCAGTGTCTGTTTCAAGTTCTATAAGCTCAGCAATTTCCACACCTAACACAGCTGCGCAAAGTTCAAGCCTTGGAATCGTATGTGCAGGTTTTGGTGTGAGCTTGGACTTGCCCATGATAAATCCTAGACTTGCTCCACTGCTGGGATCTGTGACACGTAGATAAGCCACTGCAGCTATGGCTTCGTTGGATGCATCGGAGAAGACATGGATCTCTCTTCTGGTGGCATTCTTTAAAGATGCAGGGGTGTAAGCACGTGGTATCTGGAGTTGTTCTAACGCTTGTAGAGATTGTTTCCAGGATTCCCACCTTTGTTGTTTCTCCTTGGGTAAGGGGGTATCCCAGTCTGAGCTTTCAGAAGTAAGCTGTATCAGCAGTATTTTACCCTGAATGGTGAGAGGTGCTATGAAACCCAATGGATCATAAATACTGTTCACTGTAGACAGAACTCCTCGCTTTTTGAAGGGTTTATCACAGGTTGATGCTTGAAATGTGAACGTGTCTTGCTTAACGTTCCAAAGCAATCCAAGACTGCGCTGTGTAATGGAAAGGTCTGTACCTAGTTGGAATTTCTTCACACTGACAGCGTAGTCATCAGAGGGAAAGGCTCTCATGGCCTTGTTGCTGTTCGAAATGATTTTGTGAAGTCTGAGGCTTGCAGTGGCAAGCATGTTCTGGGTTCTAGTGAGAAGGTCAATAGCTTCTTCTTCTGTAGGCAGAGATTTGAGTCCGTCGTCTACATAGAAGTTGTTTTCAACGAACTGTCGTTGTTGTGGAAATTTTATTATGTGGACATTATAGTCTAGGATGTGTGTGTTTTTATAAGTTGTCATCTGTCTCCCTGTGTTGGATTTGAATGTGGTTTTAAAACCAAGCCACACCTCAGGGGGCCGGTCCGATATTCTAGTCCACACCTCTGTCCTTTTGATATGTAAATGTATTTACTGGACAAACTTGTTTTTCTATTATACAGCCAGCCACTGGGCGTTGTTCTATTTGTGTAATAAATGAATCTGACCAGGAAGCCAGGAGCACACTTGGGACTAAGCACACTTTTGGACTTGGCTCTTGGCTGAGGTGGTCAGATGAACTCCAGGTAGAAACAACGTGATGGTGTCTGTGTCTCTTTTCTGCGCGCGTGCAGGCACGTATGGCAGGGATGGCAGAGAGCTGCTTGTAAGTACAGCGGATCAAACTACATTAGGGAATTGATAGTAGATTAATTTCCAAAATATATGGCGAGTCAGCTAAACAAGGAACCAACAGATTTTTCCTCTGCACAGAAGAAAAAAGGAGAGTAAAGTGTAATTTTGTCTTTTGCGTTGAGGAAATGTCTGCTTGATAAAAGAACAATTTTGCTCGTTTTGTGTAAGAACGAGATAAGTAATTTTCTCTGTTTTGTAGTTTTTGGTGGATCTGAGCTGATTGTACAGAGACTGTATGGTGAGATTGTGACGTGTGTGCTGACCAGTACAGGATATCGTTTTTGTTGTAACTTCTATTTGTGTAACTTTTATGTTTGTAAGAGGTGATTTTGGTTTGTAGAGGCAGAATTTTGTTTTAATGTTTGTACTGGAGAAACGGCATTTAGAGGATTTTTTATACTGTTAGCCTTTAAATCAGAGGAGGTTTTTACTCTGGTTTCGGGGGTGGGGCACAGGGAATAGAGAAACTGTTTTGTTTAATTTCCGTTTCTCTATTGCTGGATTTTGGAGACACCATCTTGGTCTTCCTTTGTGTGAAAAAACCATGCTGCTTGGCAGCCATCTTTGATTTCCTTTGTGTGAAAAAAACATGCTGCTTGGCAGCCATCTTTGATTTCCTTTGTGTGAAAAAAATGTGCTTTGGCAGCCATCTTGGTTAGTTTGGTGCTGCAGGTTTTTTAACAAGGAATTCAGTTTTAGATGGAGCTGATTCACTTTTATTTTTGGTGTCTATGGAAAGCGATTAGTTTGTTTTTGCCTCAAATGTTAGTTTTTGTCCTGAAGTTATTTTTGTCTCTTTTGTAACTTTTCTATGTACGGCTTGATTTTGTTTTGAGTGTTTGGTTATGTTATAGCCCAGTAACCAGCCTGATAGGGGAATCATTGTGTGATGGTTAATGATTCTGCTTAATGTTTGTATATCTGTGGCTGTTACACTGAATTGTATCTCTCAGGGTAATTGATTGGTATAGTGAATACGGGTACTACAGTGTAGGAGGGTGGTGCTTTGTAGTTCTGTGCCAAAAGTATTGGGACAACTCATAGAGATTGATAGCAGTGTCTTTTTCGTAGTAAGCATTATAGTGTTTGTATTCCTGTACAATGGAAAGCATTTTTAAGGAAGTAGCTAAGGTACAACACACGGCGGCCATTGTTCAAGCTATGCAGGGATCTATTGACCTTTGGTGGGAGGCCAAAAATTGTGTAGCAAACCTGATAGGTAACGGAAAGTTCCGCAAACGGAAAGGAAAGTTTGCTCTGATTTTTGCTGCTGGTTGGATAGCTGATAAATTTCAGGAGTCTTGTAGGCTGAAGTTGAGTTTGGAAGGAGAGATGGAAGATTTAAAAGTAGAAATGGATAAATTGAGAGCTCTTGTTGTCCAGCAGGCAGCTGAAGCCAGCACAGATTATGAATGTACTGTGAGGTCTAATACTGAGCTGTGCAAGGAGAATGAATGTTTGTCTGAAAGCTCGACGCATGCACAGGAGGCTGTAAGGGAATTGTCTGGTCCCTGCAGCAGGACAGAAGCTGAACATTGTGCTGTAAGTATGGAGAAGTCTGAGGACTTTGGGTCAGATACTGAAACCGACTCAGGGATGGAGATGGACAATTTGTCTGACCCTGGAGTTGGGAATGTTGGTGCAATGGCGGAGGATACTTCAGGTGAGTCTGTGGTAAAAGTACTCCATTCAGATAGTGGTGTGGGATCTAGTCATGCTAGGATGGCTAGTGTTGGGCAGCAAGGCCGATCACCATGTGCCCAGAGAAGGTTTTGTGCAGGGAGACAAGCTATTCGTTGCTTTGCGTGCAGGGGATTTTCACATATTGCCAGGAATTGTGTGGTAACTAATGGCAACAGACAGAGAGATTCTAAGTATCCCAGAACCACGGCTAGATGTAAAGCGGTTTATTCAGCAAGGTGGGGTAATGGTCCCAGACATGGATCTTTGCAAAGGCATAGAAGCCAGAGACAGCCAAGGTCATGGATCCAGGAAAAAGATTTAAAATCCCAATATGAAAGGCTGAAATGTGAAAATGTGAAGCTTAGAGAGGAAAGAGATCGTTTCTGGGAATTCAGCAGAGTTCCTAATTTTGGGTTCCAGAAAAGGGGAAATGAAGAAATGTTATTGAGGTCTTTCTAAACTAATTTTACTGTTTGTATTTTTGCAGGAAAAAAAAAGAAAAAAATTGAACTTTTAAAACTTAATTCAAATTGACTTTTTCCTTTCGCTGGAAACCTGTTTAGGGACCTTATTGTAATGTTAAATCCTGTTTCTATGGTAATATAAAGGTGGCCGGGGACTGGACTGTTTCAGGCATTGATGTGTTAATTTAGTCCTATACAATTGTTTGTTCTAAGGGTTTTTTGTTTTGTTCTTGGTGTTTGCATTGAGTTTTGGTTTTAAGTTAAAAGTTACTTTTTACTGAATCTCAATGTATATAGCAAGACGTCCTGTAACTGAAGTTTTTATAGAGAATGTACTTCAGTTGTGTTTTTTTTCATGTTACTGTTTTGCGTTTTAGAACTTTGCTGCGTTTTGCATATTATCGCATTACGGTTGGTTTTGCGGTAGAAAAAGAAAGGATTTGGTTTTAAAACTTTCTTTTTATATTTACTACATCAAAGCGGATTGTGCAAGCGAGAATAACACGCTTTTATTGGTTTAGAGTTGCTTTGCGCAGCAAGTAGGTCATTTCGGTTTTAAGTTCAGACTGTTAGGTTTTTTTGAGAAGTTTTTTCATTTGGTGACAGTGATTCATGTACTGTACTGAGACATCGTACAACTAGGAAATAGACAGCAGAAGGCTATCCCCATTTAACAAATGTATACTGAGAGAAGCCACATTGTTCTGTAGAGAAAGAGGATAGTCATTGAGCTGTGCGGTTTAGTCTGGCGACGCAGTGTACGGGCGTACAGCGTATACGTTTGTGTATGCATACACTGTGAGGGGTAGAGACATAATTCAAGGGGGGTAATCTGTGGTTGTTGACTAATCATTTGGGGCATAGTTCTGTACCAAACCTGTTGGGACAACAAGCCATAGAGACTATAGTGGATATAGTCTGACAATCCACCGTAAAAGAAACGACACCAGACGGTGCTCTCCTAAATTGGTGCAGGGTTTCCCTGGACGCAGGGGTAGGACGATAAGCCGATTCGAATCGCCATGGGCAATGTGCCGTCCATGCAAGGGAAGGAAAGAGAGGCTTTCCACAGTCAGATGGCTGCGCAGCACACGAAAATCCTAGGTTTGGGGCGAAGGCCATGAAACCCCATTTAAAGAATGGCATAGATGGTCCAAGGGTACCGCTTGGGGTATCCCTCTGGAGGGGACATTTGACGCCTGGAGATGGGAGAAATTCATAACGGAGTTTAAACACAGACTCTGGACGACAAAGACCTTAGGTGTAGCTCAGATGTAGCTTCAGAAGTCTTTTAAGGTAAACTGACAGGGTATACAGAAGGCGGTTTCAATCCGGAAGAACCGCATTATGTACACCTGGCCAGAGGGGATAGCCGCGATTGGTAATCCAATGATGGGAGCGGAAGAGGCGCTTACTGGGCTAACTCTGCTAAGGCAGGCTGGATCCACTAACACTGGATCTGTTGTAGTTTCCTCTGATGTTTCTGTTGTCACCAATGTAGCTAACTCTGCTCTCTCCAGTTTTTTGTGTTTTTACATTCCAAGGTTAACACCTAACATGGACACGTCTTCATCAGGGGTCGGTGACTAGTCCCTCGGAATACAGTTGCAAGCTGAAGATCGTGTTAGATTAGTGGGCCCCAATCGATCCAGGGGTGGTATGTGGATGACTTGGTACTTTGATGTCCCACACGGGAGGTTTGTTATCGGCATACTGTATCATTTCTTAACCATCTGGTGCCCACAGGTAATAAGGCTAACAAGGAGAAAGTACAGTTTTGCAAGGAAAAGGTTATCTTTTTAGGACATTGTATCTCTCAGGGTACCCGACATTAATCACCCAGAGAGTAAAGACATTAAGTGGCTCTAACACCCACTAAACTGACTCTAAGATGATGCACCATTTTTGAACACAGCGTCTCTTCTTCCTGTTATGAAGGAGGAAGAGAAGGGGGGAGATAATGGTGTGAAAAAAAGTACATTTTCCAACTTTTACTAACCATTCTAACCTCTCAACCTCTCAATTTTCCAACCTAGTAGGGAAACACTTTGAGGACCATCATGATTGCTTTTCCTTGATGAGCTCCAAAAAAGTCCACCAGGTCCGGGAGTCTCTCCCAGACCCAAACTCAATAACCAGTGTTCATTCTAGTCAACCAGGTAACTGGATCATGCTAAAGAAACATCCGAGGACGGGACTAGAGGCGAGATATCGTGGGCCATTCCAGGTGCTGCAGACGACGCCAACCTCCCTGAAGTTCGAGGGACGAGACAACTGGATCCACGCCGGTCACTGCAAGAAGTTTCTCAACTACGTCAAAGAGTGAAGAGTATCATTTTCTTTATTTGTTTAGTTTAGTTTTTAGCGAGGGAAATGTACCTAAGACTAGCAAGGGCCACAAGGAGACATTTGTAATAGTAACTCTGGCATCTGTCGTTCGCTTTTTTAAATTCTTGTGCGGTGTTGTAGTGAGGGAGATCACCAAGAAACAACGACAGTAGAGCGTCCAAAAGGGGGGGGGATTTACAAGGGTCAGGTCCATACTGATGGGAGCAGGGCAAAAGAGGGTTGGAATATTTTTTAAAGCTTTGGGAAGCTTCGGGGGATTTCTTGTTTTCCATTGGATCCTGGCTAAAGGTAATGGGAGTATAAATACTTATGGTGTTTCTGTCTCTATTCCTTCTATATGCCGGAGTGAGATGTTCCTGATGTCTAAATCGAGCGAGTTACCGAAGCCCGAACAGATGAGACGCCCAGAGGACCAACCCATGGACCGGATACAGAGGATTTCAGACCGACCGAGTTACCGGAGCCTGAACAGATGAGACGCCCAGAGGACCAACCCATGGACCGGATACAGAGGATTTCAGACCGACCAACGATCGGCGCAACCCACCACCTCATGTCCTCCCTCTGCGTCACCTCCCCTAAAACAGATTCTACGTGTCAAGTTCTACGTGTCAAGATTTGTTTTAAGATTTTCAAAAAAAAAATTGGCGTGTCAAGATTTGGTTTTAGATTGGTTTATCCACGTGTCAAGATTTGTTTTTGCTTTATGATCCACGTGTCAAGATTTGTTTTAACACTTGCTTTAAGATTCGGCGTGTCAAGATGGACTGTCTGTTGTTTTCTATCATGTGTTTGGCTTTTTGCATTCAGAACTTTACAAGAGGAACTGTTTCTTTCCAAAGAAGATCGAGATTCATCGAGGGACACTGGGGAGCAAATGACAAAGAGGAGGGACTGTTGTGGAAATTTTATTATGTGGACATTATAGTCTAGGATGTGTGTGTTTTTATAAGTTGTCATCTGTCTCCCTGTGTTGGATTTGAATGTGGTTTTAAAACCAAGCCACACCTCAGGGGGCCGGTCCGACATTCTAGTCCACACCTCTGTCCTTTTGATATGTAAATGTATTTACTGGACAAACTTGTTTTTCTGTTAGAACAACGCCCAGTGGCTGGCTGTATATTTGTGTAATAAATGAATCTGACCAGGAAGCCCGGAGCACACTTGGGACTGAGCACACTTTTGGACTTGGCTCTTGGCTGAGGTGGTCAGATGAACTCCAGGTAGAAGCAGCGTGTGTCTGTGTCTCTTTACTGCGCGCGTTCTCAGGTACGTATGCCATGGATAGAGCTGCTTGTAAGTACAGCGGATCAAACTACATTAGGGAATTGATAGTAGATTCATTTCCAAAACATCGTGCATCAAACCCAAATTCTTTCTCACCTTCTTGAGCAGTTTTCCTCAGTCCATAATTTGCTACTGCGGGAGAAGGACTATTACCAAAAACATGTACCTTCATCCGGTAGTCTATTATTTCATCATTGACATCATTATTGCGATACCAACGGAACCCGATGAAGTTTCTGTTGTCTTCATGGATGATGAAACAGTGGAACATTTGCTGAATGTCAGCCATAATAGCAATTGGTTCTTGTCTGAAGCGAAGTAAAAATCCTATGAGGTTGTTGTTCAGATTAGGCCCAGTGAGAAGACTGTCATTGAGGGAGACACCTTCATGTCGAGTACTTGAGTCGAAGACCACCCTAATCTGATCAGGCTTGCGAGGATGATAGACACCAAAGCATGGAAGATACCAGCATTCTTCTCCTTCCTTAAGTGGATGTGCAGGCTCAGCATGATCTCTTTCAAACACTTTCTGCATAAAGTCCACAAAGTGTCTTTTTATCTCAGGTTTCCGATTCAAACGGCGTTGTAAAGAAGTAAACCGTGCTTCTGCATGTTCTCTGTTGTTTGGTAGTCTCTTTCTTGGAGTACGGAATGGTAAAGGTGCTACCTGTCATGGAACGGACATAGGGGCTCTGACCAGCGAGCCCCAGAACTAACAGCCTGGGACATTTCAAAGACCTTTTTCTTTATTTCAGACTCTTTCGGTTGTGCGTGTTGAAATGAACAGTTATACCTTTTCTAGATGTGGTTTTATTGGTGTGATGTATTACCATGTATCCTGTATTGTATGAGTGTGGATTCAGATGTGTAATTGTGTGATGCATTTAAAGGTATTATATTTCCCCTTGGTTGCTAGGAGTGAAAGGCTGTGTTGAAATTCAATTGTATGCTAATTTCTGTGTACACTAGCTCTGTGTGTGTGTGTAATCTGATGATGCAAGCATGCCATTGTATGCAAATTGAGTTCCCAATTCAAGCCTGGGCATGTCTCCTTTGTGTGTGAGATGTTTAAATGCGTGTCCCATTTGAGTAAAAAGTCAGTTCAACTGCGTCTGACTTGAAGCATACAGCCCCGTTTGGTGTCGTCATTTTATCGCTAAAATCACAGTGCAGGAGACACTCTGCGGTCTCCTAGCTCCCCACTACACAGAACGGGTCAACTTAATTCGGCAGCACCATCTCGCCAAGTAACGCCAGGGTCATCTCAGGCCGCTCGAGACGCCGAGTGCCGTGACACTCGGTAGTCGGGCCTGACGCCATCAAGAGGGGGTCGGATTGGAACACACCCGCAGACGGATAACACCCCATTCCGTCACACTGGTGGCAAGCGGTGAGGATAGCTCTCTGCACCCCCAGAAGACCTTCATCATGGCAGCATATGCCAATTATAAACGGGACACACTGCGGGGCATGCTGGAGGACCGTGGAGGAACCGTGGGCTCAAAGAGCAAGGATGCCCTGGACGAAGAATTGGCGGACCTGGATCAGCAGACCAGGGACCTGCCCGCAACCTCACCACCGATCGTAGCTCAGGCGTCCAGCCCTGAAAACTCCTTACAGAGGAAGGTACAGCAGCGGGCAGCGGCTTGCGGAGCCGCGCCGACAGAAGCCACTTTCCAGAACTTCGTCCGGGACATCACCCATGAAGAAGAGCAGGAGCGGGTGCGCCAACATGAGATACGGCTGGCGGAAATCCAGTACCAACAGGGAGGAAACCCCAACTGGGAAAGACCAACGGCACGGAAGGTGCCCTTCCAGGCCTTCAAGAGCTTCAACGAGGCAGAGGAGGAAATAGAAAGTTTCCTCCAGGACTTTGAACGCTCGTGCCAACTACACGAGGTTCAACGGGCCGCTTGGGTTGGGATCCTGGCGTGTAAACTAACAGTGCGGGCTGCGGAGGCCTACAGGACTGTCCCAGACGAAGAAGCCCGGGACTACGAACAGGTGAAACAAACCCTGCTGGCCCGTTTTGCCATCACCCCCGAAGCCAGCCGGATGAAATTCCCGGCGGCCCCACGGTACTACCCATGTGGAGTGGGCGCACCGGCTGCAACGGGACATGAAGACCTGGTTCACCGGAAGGAAGGCTCGAACCCTCGAAGAAGTCACTCAGCTGTTCCTTCTCGAGCAGTTTTTCGACCACACCGCCCCGGCCGTGCGGGAGTGGTTGAGGGACAAGAAGCCCCAGACGGTGCAGCAAGCGGCCACCTGGGCCGATGAGTATACGGACACACGCACGTCCCACGGGGGGGAACGACCTCCACCCTCCCGATCCACCCTACCACCTCCCCATGCCACACCCCCCCTCCCCGGCCGGAGCCAACAGCACGCTGGCCCGCACCCCGGGTCCCAAACCGGGCCCCTTCCACGGCTACCATCCGTTGTTATGGGTGCGGCCAGATGGGCCACTACCGCCAGAACTGCCCCAACCAGCCGCCCCTTCTGCGGGGCCCCATCCGAGCCCCACCCGCGGCTCATTGTTACCAGGAGGAATCCCCATACTGGGACCCACAGGAGGAATGGGGGATGCTGCATGAGGCCGATCCCGTGCAGGCTGCATCCACCGACAACCGCCAACACCACAGACAGGCGGTATGGATTAACGGGCGGGCCGCCGAAGGTCTCCGCGACTCCGGCGCTACCATCACGCTTGTCCAGCCTCACCTAATTCCACGAAAGGACCGGCTGGACCGCACCGTCGCTGTTCGCGTAGCCGGAGGCAAGGTGCTCCGACTCGCTACCGCCCGAGTCCATTTGGATTGGGGGTCGGGGGAGGGATATGTGCGGTGGGGTTACTCGACCAACTACCGGCAGAAATCCTCCTGGAGAACGACCTGGGACACTTGGTATCAGCCTACGCCATGGACGCGGCCGCCCCAGTGACCACCCGGCAACAAAGCCACCGGATCGACTAAGGCACTCCGGTCGGGACCCAGGTGAGACCAACCAGACCTCTCCGACCTCCCAAACCCCCCAAGCCTCCCAGACCCCCCCCGACCGGACGAACTCACACCTCCTCCCCCGGACCACCCCCTCACGTGGAGCTCTCCAGCCACCCTCCGGCACCAGACCCAGACTGACCCCACCCTAGAAAGGTACCGCGACCGGGCCGGCCAGGGTCCCGGCGACGGACGGGACGACAGCATTGAGTGGGAAGATGGGCTACTGTATCGGTACACCAATAGGGGAGATGCTCATAAACCACGGGCTCCCCACAAACAGCTAGTAGTACCGCAGGCCCCCAGAAAGGAACTCCTGAGACTGGCCCACGACATTCCCCTCGCCGGCCATCTAGGAATGGCCAAGACCCGACACCGGTTAACCCGAGCATTCTTCTGGCCTCGCCTTAGTGAGGATGTCCGGGAGTACTGCCGCACCTGCCCGACCTGCCAGAAAACGGGGAAAACTGGGGACCACCCGAAAGCCCCCCTTCACCCCATGCCCATCATTCAAGAACCCTTTAGTCGGGTGGCGGTAGACATAATTGGTCCCTTACCCCGCCCCAGCGCCACCGGAAGAGATATATTCTCACCGTGGTGGACTACGCCACCCGATACCCCGAGGCGGTGGCCCTGTCTAACATTCAGGCAGACACCGTCGCCGATGGCCTCCTACAGGTGTTCTCTAGGGTAGGATTTCCTCAGGAAATCTTGTCTGATCAGGGCTCCCAATTCACCACTGAGCTAACCCAACAGCTCTGGCGTCTGTGCGGGGTTAAGGTGCTTCACAGCGCCCCATACCACCCGCAGATGAACGGGCTGTGCGAGCGGTTTAATGGGACCCTGAAACAGCTCATCCGCGCTTACACCCAAGAGAGGAAAGACTGGGAGAAATACCTACCCCACCTGTTATTTGCCTACCGGGAGGTCCCCCAAGAGTCGACCGGGTTCTCCCCCTTTGAACTCCTGTACGGGCGACGGGTGCGAGGCCCCCTAGACTTAGTCCGGGTGCAGTGGGAGGGGGGACAGGAAGCCGAAGGGCTCCCCGCCGTGAGTTACGTCCTGGAGCTCCGAGTGCGCTTGACCGAACTCACGGCGATGGTTCAGGGGAACATGCAGGCAGCCCAGGCCCAGCAGAAGGCATGGTACGACCGCTCTGCCCGCAGCCGCTCGTTTCTCGTGGGGCAGAAGGTCCTGGTGTTGAAACAACAGCGGCAGAACAAGCTGCAGGCGTCCTGGCAGGGCCCCTATCGGGTGGTCACCCAAGTGGGAGAGACCACCTACGTGGTTGTCAGCTGTACCGACACCAGGATCCAGCGGATGTTCCATGTCAATATGCTGAAGGCATACCACGAGCGCCCCGAGACGGTATCTGCCATCTGCGCTCCTGCGACCGAGGAGGCAGAACAGTTCCCCCTGGTAGACCTCCCCGGGATAGACGGTCGGCCCTCAGGGGTGGAACAAGTGCAGCTAGGGGAAGGGTTGGGTCCCCATAAGCAGGAGCAGGCTAGGCAGCTGCTCCAAGAGCACCAGGAGCTCTTCTCTACACTCCCTGGCTACACCAGCCGGGCCGTGCACCAGGTGGAAACCCCCGGCCAGCGTCCCCTTCGGCAACCGGCATACAGACTCCCGGAGGCAGTACGCGAATCCATGCGGGCTGAAATCCGGGAGATGCTGGAGCTGGGAGTTATCGAGCCCTCTGCCAGTCCATGGGCCTCGCCCGTAGTCCTGGTCCCCAAAAAGGATGGTACCAACCGGTTTTGTGTCGACTACCGGAGGCTCAATGACTGCACTGTCACTGATGCTTACCCCATGCCCCGAGTCCACGAGCTGTTGGATCAGATCTCCCAGGGCCATTTCTTGACCACGGTAGATCTGTGCAAGGGGTACTGGCAGATTCCCCTTGCAGAGGAGGCGACCCCGAAGTCGGCCTTCATCACCCCGTTCGGCCTGTACCAGTTTCGGGTCATGCCGTTCGGGATGAAGAACGCCCCTGCCACTTTTCAGCGGTTGATCGATCGCCTCCTCGATGGCCTCCAGGAATTCGCTTGCGCATACCTGGACGACATCGCCATCTACAGCCAGACTTGGGAGGAACACCTTCACCATCTGGGGGTGGTATTCGCTCGGATAAGGGACGCCAACCTGATCCTTAAACCCGCGAAGTGTAGGATAGGGATGTCCGAGGTACAGTACCTCGGCCACCGGGTGGGTCGGGGAACCCAGCGTCCAGAACCGGCCAAGATAGAAGCCATTCTGGAGTGGCCCACCCCCATCACCAAGACTCAGGTCCTCGCTTTCTTGGGCACGGCAGGGTACTACCGGAAATTCATTCCCAACTATAGCATCCTCGCCAAACTCCTGACCGACCTGACTAAGAAAACCCTGCCCCGCCAAGTCCTGTGGTCCCCGGAGTGCGAAACCGCCGTCCAACAACTGAAGACCGCCCTAACCCAAGCACCCCTCTTGGCAGCTCCCAATTATAACAAACGCTTTATTGTCCATACCGACGCATCGATGTTCCGACTGGGAGCCGTACTAAGCCAAGTGGGGGACAACGGGGGGGGGGATCATCCGGTGGCTTACATCAGCCGCAAACTCCTACCCCGGGAGGTGGGATACGCAGAGGTCGAGAAAGAATGTCTGGCCTTGGTTTGGGCCCTGCGAAAGTTCCAGCCGTATGTGTACGGGCGGTCCTTCACCGTAATGACGGATCACAACCCCCTGGTGTGGCTCAACCGGGTGGCGGGGGAGAACGGCCGCCTGTTGCGGTGGAGCCTGGCCCTCCAACCTTTTAACTTTTCTATCCAATACCGGCCCTGGCCACAGAACGGGAATGCCGACGGTCTATCCCGGCAATCGGCCCGGGAACCCCGAGATCCAAGCTCCCCGACTTCCCCTATCTGCCCAGCGAGCCCCAGAACTAACAGCCTGGGACATTTCAAAGACCTTTTTCTTTATTTGAGACTCTTTCGGTTGTGCGTGTTGAAATGAACAGTTATACCTTTTCTAGATGTGGTTTTATTGGTGTGATGTATTACCATGTATCCTGTATTGTATGAGTGTGGATTCAGATGTGTAATTGTGTGATGCATTTAAAGGTATTATATTTCCCCTTGGTTGCTAGGAGTGAAAGGCTGTGTTGAAATTCAATTGTATGCTAATTTCTGTGTACATTAGCTCTGTGTGTAATCTGATGATGCAAGCATGCCATTGTATGCAAATTGAGTTCCCATTCAAGCCTGGGCATGTCTCCTTTGTGTGTGAGATGTTTAAATGCGTGTCCCATTTGAGTAAAAAGTCAGTTCAACTGCGTTTGACTTGAAGCATACAGCCCCGTTTGGTGTCGTCATTTCATCGCTAAAATCACAGTGCAGGAGACACTCTGTGGTCTCCTAGCTCCCCACTACGCAGAACGGGTCAACTTAATTCGGCAGCACCATCTCGCCAAGTAACGCCAGGGTCATCTCAGGCCGCTCGAGACGCCGAGTGCCGTGACACTCGGTAGTCGGGCCTGACGCCATCAAGAGGGGTCGGATTGGAGCACACCCACAGACGGATAACACCCCATTCCGTCACACCGGTATTGGCACCGATACCGATACTAGTATGCATCCCAACTTATGAATCATAGTCCTGAAAGATGGTTAGGACAGTTCTAAGTTACAATCTGTAACATGTTGCTAAATTCAGATGTGTTTAACGCAATCAAATTGAATTGTGACTTGTCACTCTTAGAAAGTCAGTTCTCTATTGGTCTCCTTGTGAAACGGGGAATTTAGCAATGCAGTCCCATAAATTGAAAAGTTAATTATGAGTTCACGTAAACTCAAAAAGGACAAAATTTCAATCTACATTGAAAACACATTTTGTCACGCCATAAATAATAAGCACAAAATACAGAGGGCAAGGCACAACAGTACCTATACAGCAATAAACATAATCCTTTCCAAAAGAGTGCTCCTATGGAGTCAGGAGGACCAATTCCTGTAGCGATATCCGAATTAACAAAAAAAATCCCGGCACTTCGCTAGACAGTAGCAGTTTTTATTGGGTGAGTACAGGTGGCAACATTTCAGCCTCATCTGGCCTTTGTCAAGCTCTGTTTCACCACAAATGGAGTGCCTGGATTCATTTTGTTAATTTGGCCACCATTATCTCACTTTTGTGTGTGTGTATTGTAATCCCGCACAGTCACAGTGCGCTATAGCACTGTCCTCTAGGGCAAATATGGCACACACACAGTCTCTCTCCACGGTTCAAAGTTTATTTCTGCATTTCAACAAAATAAAACAGAAAACAAAACCTAGCTCGTCTGAGCACTCACTGACAAATAACACCCCCCTCACTACTTGGGATACGAATAACAAACAATAACCGCCAACTAGTGAAACCAGGCCCGGCCCAAGCCAGTGTGCTGCCTGGAGCGATGGATGAAATGCTGCCCCCCCAAAAAATCATGGCATGTTTAAGTGTATCACAGAGCTGCACAACAATAAAACTCACGGTAATGTGTGATGTGTAGCCTACCCATTAACCCCTAAAATGCCATTAATCAAGGGTGGGAATAAAATGTATACTGAGGGATGAAGCCTGCCCATTAACCCTTAATGTACAACTAAACACGGGGAAAATGAAAGTAATACACAATGTGATATAGGCTGACCGTTAACCCATTCACTGCTGGGCCATTTCAACCCTGTGAAAAGAAAAAAAAGTTATGTTATTATTTACGATTATTTTTGTTTATTATTTTTACACTGAATATGGTCATGTTGGATATCATTGGAAAGGTTAAACTCTGTCCTTTCCAATGACACCTTGATTGATTGTATACAATGCACAGGGGGTAGATAAAGAGGTCCGAAGGAACCATATGGTAGATATGTTGAGGGTTATTAAACCAATGGGAGCAAAACATGTCACAATATAAATCAGCAGAAACATGCTAAGGCTGACTGATAACAGGTAGCCATGTCATCAAATATTAGCATTCAAACGCATAAATGGTTTAGCAATCATCAGAGGTGCAGGAAATAATAAGGGGGAGGGTAATTGCTCAAAAGACAGCATAGAGTCTTGTCGGGTATATTACACAGAAAAGGAGAGATTTAAAATGGATGTCTGTAGCCATTTTGTTTTAAAGACCGTTTTTCTTTCAAAATATTCTCTAGGTTTAGAAATGAACAAGATTTTTTTTTACAAAGTTCATTTCTGGGTTAAGAAGTCCCAGACATGAAGGAACCTAGAATGAATGTGAGATAATGTTAAGACGTGTCAAAAGTAAATTTATTGGTCTGTTTTAAATTTTTAAAACAAAAGAGATTTTGTCTTTTGAGTATAGGAATAAGAGAAAATATTCTGTAATATAAAATTATATTCACAAAATATATGTTTATAATCAAGGTATATTTTATTATAATTACAGTATGAAATATATACTCCAAAATATTGTAGAAAGTATATAATTGGTAAATAATAAAAATTACTAAAGAATAGATTCTGTGAGTTAACCAGGAAAGAATTTAGCTGATCTAAGCAACCAAAAGGGAGGAGAGCTATAAATCTCAAGACAGAGACTGTGTCTAGAGACTGAAGACAAGGCTCTTTGTTAAGTTAGTCTGACCTTTGACCCGAGATAGGACTATTAAAAAGAAATGGTGGAATTAATATAAGAAGTGCAATACTGCCCTCTAGAGGATAGTAAAAATAATTAACCATGACGTCAAATTGGGTATAATAGGCGGCAAAGGTTCTTTTGTAAGTCAGTCAGAGATGTCAGCAGACAGACTCACATCACCATGCACTCAGACATTCATTATACATGACATTCTGAGGAGTCAGAGATTCCAACAGACAGAGACTCACATCACCATGCACTCAGACATTCATTATACATGACATTCTGAGGAGTCGGGAGATTCCAGCGGAGAGGCTCACATCGCCATGCACTCAGATATTCATTATACATGACACGCTGAGGAGTCAGAGATTCCAACAGACAGAGACTCACATCAGACTCACATCACCATGCACTCAGATCCCAAGATATGAGGCAATTAATATTCTCACCAAATCTCTAACTCACATGTATTGATTATCTAATATCGATAATTTTCACATATTCCAAAACAAAGCATCACATAGAAAATTCCAAGGCAGACTTATCAAAATCCAGATTGGACAGGTAATGTATGAAATAAGGAATTAATGTAAAAATATATTTGTAGAGATTTTTGCAACGTAGACTGAGACTTCTCGGATAAGGTTAAAATCCAAATTCTAAGTAATTCTATTCTGCAGATAGAAATATGAAGAAGTAGATATACGGATTTATTCCTAAAGAAATGTTGCAAGATTGATACCAATATATATTAGACATGTGCATTCTAAATACTAAAACGATTTAGTCCGAATTTTGGGATAATTTAGTTTTCATATGACTCAAGAGATACGAAACTGCTCAGTACAAAAAACGAAAGAAACTAAAATAAAATGCACTACATTTTAGTGTCAGTCCTTTTTGTGATATTACATTGATGAGTGAAGGAGACCAGCAATGAAGAGCGCAACATCCGAAGTTCTGCACCCTCCACATGCCAATGCAGTAGGATGTTCTATACAGAGAGGGACATTAATTAATACAGGAGGATGTTCTATACATTATACAGAGAGGGGTATTAATGCAGGAGGATGTTATATACATTATACAGAGAAAGGTATAAATTGAGGAGGATGTTCTATACAGAGAGGGACATTAATTAATTCAGGAGGATGTTCTATATAATATACTGAGAGGGGTATTAATTAATGCAGGAGGATGTTCTAAACATTATACAGAGAGGATCCTTTTTTTCTCAGCCGTTTAAATCCAGTGGCTGTGAGCGCGGAGATCGGCTGCTTGTTACATTATCTATCAGTACAATATATCAGGCTCAGCTGTTACAGTAACTGACTAACAGCGCTCAGAGTTTCAGTAAAACAAGGAAATAATATTGTTCTAACCTCTTATATATAAAAATATTATTTACTAGTTTTACCGAAACTCTGAGCGCTGTGATGAGCAGCAGTCAGTTACTGTAACAGCTTTGCCTGACACGTGGTAGTATTACAATGTTGGTGCTAACTTACCAGAGCTGTTGTAAACTGAAAACCTCCATAGGCTACAATAGCTCTGGGAAGTTTACAACAGCTCTGGTTAAGTTAGCACCAACTATATAATATGGCCCACATTGTGCTGAGAGTGAGAGATACTGTAACAAGCAGCGATCTCAGTCCTCTGAGGAGCCACTACAATAGTAATTGTATCCATTGGTTTTCGGATGAATGAAATTAGTTTTCATACTAAATAACTGAAAACGAATTTCTTTAGCAACTAAATAAATTGCATTTTAGGACTAATCCATTAGTTCAAAACGAAATTTTGTGCTGTGCACATGTCTAATATATATATTGAATTTGGAAATTACTGTGATTAAAATTAATAAGCAAGGAATTATATAACTACAAAATAAAAAGCAAAAGATTAGAAGTTTAATTCTCGAGATTAGGGGAGGATTCACTAAATAAGTTTTTATTACTTATCATCAAATTAGCTCATCTTTGTTGATCCATGTAGCATAGATATATATATATATCTATAAGAGCGGCTGGTTAAACATTGTTTGCTGGGAAATGCATGTTGTATTAAGCAGAAATGTTTATTAACCATTGTGTATTAGTTACTAACTGATAAGGTAAATGATATTAATCAATATGCAGTTACTAACCGGAGATACACAATTGTGAAGCTAGTTTTTATATGCTGATGGAGTGTGGTTTATAAATTGTTGTTGTATGATCATGAGATTTGAAATTTTTTTGTATACGTAATAAATATATATATATTTTTATCCGATTATTGATTATTGTATTTTTTTTTTTCAATTCACAAATGTTTTATTGTATAAGGTTAAACAGTACAGAAGAAAGCGTAAATACCGGAAAATCATATGTCCCATATGATGCGGATAGGAGAGCAAAAAATCACAGTATACCTTGCTGCAAACATTGTAACCCGCTTCCCCTCCAGTTATATTATAACAGAAAAAACCGTACGTAGATTAAACCACTGCTGCTACCATCTAGGTATAAGAGCGTGAGAAGAGCTTTGTGAGAAATAGAATAAAGAAGAAGAAGAGAGAAAAGAAGAGAGAGAAAAAGGAGAGGGAAGGGGGAGAAGAAAAAAAAAAAAAAAAAAAAGGGGGGGGGAGGAAAGGGTGAGCTGAGAAGAAAGGAGAAGGGAAGAAGTGCCCTTGGCGAAATGTATTAATTGTAAAGAGAAAAAGGCCTCCCGTGGATGCTCACAGAAGATATGAAAGAGGTGGGAAAATAGAAGGAAGGAGAGAAGAGAGGAAACAGGTGGGGGGAGAAGTGGAGGAACCACGGGCCCGTCCCCTCCGGGTCACCGTCTAACCCGAAAAAGCAATGCGAGCCGATGCCGGGGAGGCAAATGTCGCCAGCCATGGCGCCCAGACTGCTTCAAAGTGGGCCATTCTATCCAGTACCACTGCCGTCAGGCGTTCCATTGTGATCATGTGCCAGATTTTGGCCTCTATCAGCTGGCGCGGGGGAGGGGGCCCTTCCAGGTCCTAGCCAAACAGATGCGTACCGCGGCGCACACCCTAGAGACCAGAGAGTGTTCACCTCGTGTAAGGCGTGCCTCGGGGTGTGGACGATTGAGAAGTGCCACCCAGGGGTTCGGACTTAGGGGTGTCCCTAGTGCCCTGCTCAAGTCACCAAACACCTCCGTCCAAATAGTGCTGACCATGCCACAGTCCCACCATGCATGCCTATACGTCCCCTCTTCGTCGCATCCCCGGAAGCAAGTTGACGGCGTCCCGGGGTACATCTTTGCTAGGCGCTGCGGGTGGATATACCATCTTGCCATGACCTTGTAGCAGTTCTCGCGAACTGCTGTGCATATGGTAACTCGAGAGGTCCTGTCTATAATGTCCGCCCACTCGTTCCCTTCCAAAGAGCTTCCTAAATCGTCCTCCCACCGTGTAATGTAAGATGCGTCCTGCGGGAAGGTCGTTTCGAGGATGAGGGTGTAGAGCGAGGATATCAGACCGCGCCCTCTATGCTTCTGTCGGCAGTAGGTCTCATAAAGGGTCAGTCTGCGGTCCGGAGTCTCCCTGAGAATGCTTCTGACAAAATATAGCAGTTGAACTGCTCTAAATGTCTCCGAGGGGGGTAGCGCCCTCGATTCCCTTAGGTAGCCGAGGGTGACCGGACGGCCCTGTAAAATCAGGTCTCGCACCTCTGTTATGTCGGCCCTGATCCACCACCCAAACGCCCCAGGAGGGTTGCCCTCCGGGAACCTCGGGTTATAAAATAGAGGTTGGAGGCCCGAACCCGGTGGGGACAGACCATCCCCCTCTCTGCAAAGGTTCCAAAGGCGCAGCGAATGTTGCAGCGTGGGGCTATTGTGTAGTGTCCGAGGAGTAGCTTTCTGGGTCCATTGGAGCGTGCGCAATGGCTGTGGTCCCCCCATATCCTGTTCAAGGTTAGTCCAAAGCGGGGCCCCGCTCCGTAGGTTAATCATGGAGAGCATCGCAAATTGGGCCGCCTTGTAATAAGAATAAAGATGTGGGACCCCCATGCCTCCCCGCCGCTTGGATTGGAACATAAGGCTTTTAGGCAACCGGCCTCTACGGCCTCCCCAAATAAACGAGTGGATAGCTGACTGAAGGAAGGTCAGGTCAGCCCTGCAAATAGGAATCGACAGTGTTCTGAAGAGGTATAGCAGCTTAGGGAGCAGGGTCATCTTGATCGCATATATTCGGCCAAAGAGCGAAAGGTGCAACTGGGACCATGCCGCCAGCATAGCGTGAAGGGTAGGAAGCAGCACTCCGTAGTTAGCCTTATACAGCTGGCCCCAAGTAGGAGTCAGCTGGGTCCCCAGGGAACCCATCGACGGGTGGCACCATCTAAAAGGGAACCGATCACGCATCACTGCCCTCTCCTCCTCCGCCAAGGTGAGGTCCAGCACCTCGCTCTTATCCGCGTTAAGTTTATAGCCCGAGACCCTTCCGTAGTCCTTCAGGGCCTTCAGCAGGTTGGGGAGGGTGGTGATGGGTGAGGTCAGGGATAGGAGGACATCATCCGCGAAAAGAGACAGCTTATACTGCTTTCCCCCACCTCCATGCCCCGGACATCAGGATGCTCTCTAATACATGCCGCCAGTGGTTCTATAGAGAGGGCGAATAAAAGCGGCGACAGGGGGCATCCCTGTCGGGTCCCGTTCAAGATAGAAAAGGGAGCCGAGAGGAACCCCCCCGTGTCGACCTGCGCCCTGGGGCCCGCATACAAAGCCTGTATTGCCTTCAGAAGGTCTCCCTGTATGCCAAAGGAAGTCAGCGCTGCCCATAAGTAGTTCCAATCAACCCTATCAAAAGCCTTCTCGGCATCTAAAGAGAGGAGAAAAGAGCTTCTCCCCGAGGTAGTAGCCACCTGGATCAGATTAAGTGCCCTTCTGATATTATCTGGGGCCTCTCTGCCGGGAACGAAGCCCACCTGATCCGGATGGACAATCTCAGCGATGTAACGGCCCAGTCTGTTAGCTAGAATCTTAGCGTAAATCTTCATGTCCACATTAATCAGGGAGATGGGCCTATAGCTAGGGCAAACCGCTGGGTCCTTACCCGGCTTGGGGATGACCACAATACGGGCCAGGAGCATGTCAGAGGACGGAACCTCCCTTCCCTTCATGTAGGTGTTAAATAAACGGGTCAAGGGCTGAAGGAGTACCGGGCTCAATCCCTTGTAGTAAGGGACCGAGAATCCATCTGGGCCCGGGGACTTAGAAGAGTGTAAGTGTTTAATCACCTCTGCGACTTCCTCCGCCGAGATGGGAGCCGCCATGTCCCTACATTGCTGGGGGCTGAAGGAGGGCAGATTGGTGCGACTGAGGAATTCCCTGATATGTGTCTCCCGTGCGGGGCCTGGCGTCGCAGTAGTACCGTTGTAAAGGGACGCATAGTAAGAGTAGAAGGCCCCTGAGATGTCCCGAGGGTCCGAGGTCATCTCGCCAGAGCTAAGGCGCACTGCTCGCACTGTACGCTCCCGGGTCTGCTGTTTCAGCCTACGGGCCAGAAGAGTGTCGGGTTTGTTACTCTTCTCAAAAAACTTCCGACCCGTCCACTGAAGAGCCGCCTGAACCTGACGGGACAGCAGCAAGTTGAGGTTCCCCCTTGCCTCCAGCAATTCTCGCAGCAGAGTGGCGTCCCCCGTCCGTTTATGTTCGCGCTCCAAGTCGCCCACCCTAGCCGTAAGTGAGACCGTCTCCGCTGCCCTTTCTCGCTTGCGGCGAGCGCTATAGCGATTAATTTGCCGCGCATAAACGCCTTGTGCGCCTCCCACACAGTGGTGGTAGCCATGCCCGGGGTAAAGTTGCGTTCGAAGAAGGCCTTCAAATCAAGGTTCATGTTTTCCTTCACCCCAGGGTCAAGGAAGAGTGAGGCATTAAACCTCCATCCTCCGGCGGAGCCCATTTCCCCCCACCCCAATAATGTTGTCTCTACCGCAGCATGGTCAGACCACGAGATTTCGTGAATGGTGGAAGAGACTAGGGCCGTGATGTTGTCTCTACTGCAAAAAACATAGTCTAATCTAGAGTAGGAATCATGGGGATTCGAATAAAAGGAGTAGTCTCGGTCTCTAGGGTGGAGCAACCGCCAAGAGTCATACAAATTGGCCGTCTGGACAACACCCCGGAAGGTCTTAGAGCGGCGGGTGGGAGCGCGGCTGACAGCTGTCAGACTCCTATCTAGGTAAGGGTCCATAACCGCATTGAAGTCTCCCCCTACAAAAACCCCCCTGTTTGGCAGCTGCGCAAGGCGCTCCTCCAGTGCCCTCCAGAAAGGTCCCTCGGGAGGGGAAGGAGCATAGATGCTAACAAAAGTTACTGGCTTGCCTCCAATCGTCCCAGTCACCCGCAGGTATCTCCCATCCATCGCTGACTCCTGCTGGGTGAGGTGGAAATGAAGACTGCCTCTCATCAGTATAGAGACTCCCGTCTTGCGGGAGCTGCCAGCGGAGTGGTAGTGCGTGGTGTATCCCTCTCCCCAATATCCCGGTACTCTGTCCCTGGTGAAGTGGGTCTCCTGTAGGAGGACCACATCTGCCCGAAGCTTCCGATAATATCTGGTGGCCCCTCGTCGCTTATTCGGGGATAATAGACCCTTCACATTGTGAGAGACCACTTTAAGGCGGGCCCGCGCCCCCCCACTCCCCTCAGCCATAAGGAATCAGTCAGATGGGGACAATGGGAAGAGAAAGAGAAAGAGAAAAAGGAAAAGATAAAAAGAGGAAAGAACAAAAACAGATTACACAACAACAGAGAAGAAAAAAAAAAAAAAAGAAGGGGGGTAGGGGAAACAAAAGGGGGAGGATAGAAGACACCGAAAAAGATGTGTCTGGTGGTGGATTGTACCGACCACTAGGTACGCACTCGGGGCGAGAGCGACAGAAAGGAGAAGGCCGCCAGCCCATAAACTCCCTAAGGAAGGACCCAGACCTAACAGACAACTGATAAACCTTTAAAACAGTTAAAACATTTAAATCAACCCCTCCCAGCTAGCCCTCTTAAATCAACAGGTGAACCAATATCCCGGAGCGTCTCGTCCCCCCAACCTCCCCCCCCCAATCTCACGGCAACCAGGTCCATGAGCTGCAGAAGTCCCCGGACCCCTCCCATTCTCAGGCCCTCCCTCCAACTCTCAAGGCCCATTCCGCAAAAAGCCCAAAAAGGTGTCCATGGGGGCGAAATAAAGCTCCTTCCAGGGAGTCCCGTGGAGCGGATGAGATGTTCTCCTCCATGAGGTGTAGAGGAGGTGGGGGCCAATGTCAGCCGCATCTCGTATGCTAGCGCACCGGAGAGCGCCTCCGATCCTGCCTCCTCGGCCTGCCTCGTGCCTCCACCTGCGCAAAAAGGTCCGGGGGATCCGGGATGCCCAGCGTCTCCAGTACAGACGAACTATCCGCAGGGGAACGGAGAGATAAGAAAGTTCCATTGTGAGGAATGAGAAGACGGAAGGGGAACCCCCAGCGGTATCTGACATCCCTCTGGCGAAGAAGATCCGTGAGGGGCTTAAGTGCTCGGCGCTTCTGGAGCGTGGACGGAGCCAGGTCGTTGTAGAAGTGAGGGGTGATGTCGTCGAGGGTCGGAGCGGCATTGCGCACCGCCTGGAGTATAGCTTCCTTGGTGGTGTAGTAGTGACATCTAAGTATCACATCTCTAGGGGGATCCATCTCTGATGGTTTCGGGCGTAAGGCTCGGTGGGCCCTGTCGAGTAACAGTTCTTCCTCTGGTATCTCTGGTAGAAGCGCCTGGAAGTATCGATGGAGGAAGTCCCTGAGATTCACCACCGACTCAGGAATATTACGGAGCCGAAGGTTGGAGCGGCGGGACCGATTATCCATATCCTCAACCGCCTCCTGAAGGAGTTCGTATTTGTGTTGGAGGGCCCCCAGATCTGCTCGTACCTCCGTGTCAGCTATCTGAACTTCGTCCACTCTCTGCTCCAGGGCTGCCGTGCGTGTTCCGAGGGTCCCCAGGTCCGCTCTCAGGCCATCAATCCCAGCCCTGAGATCTGCTTGCAGGTCGTCTTTAATAGTCAGCAGGAGTTGGCGCAAATCTTGTATGTCCCTGCGCGTGCACGGCGCGTCCTGAGTCGTCGACTCCTCTGCCGGCGTTGCCATCTTCGGAGATGTAGAGGCTGCAGCACGAGCCGGGGTAAAGCACCGTGAAATATCTTTTTGTCCCGGGTTACGTCCAGATTTGGTTCCGGGCATGATGGGGGGGGACGCGTAGGGAGTGTGTTCCGTAATAGGTCGCTTAGAAAGCTTCGAGGGAGTCTCTTAGGCGTGGCGCTACAGCTTCAGGGTGTCATCAGTGCTGCCCAGCCGGGCTCCGTTCTTGAAGAGAAGTCTCTTTATAGAAACACACCCTCGTGAAAGGGACCTCCTGAAGTCCGTGTGGGAGGCCCGATCACGTACTGTGGATCAGTGAGTTCAAACGAGGAGAGGTGCGCCCCAAATAATAAAAAAAAAAAAAAAAAAAAAGGGGGGGGGAGTGCAAGGAGCAAGAATTTTTCAGGTGTTCTCCTCACCCCTGCCTCTCCCCTCTCTTCCTCACCCCCCCTCAGGGACCGTAGGAGTAGTGGTGCGGATCCTATGTCCTCCGGGATGGGAGTCACGCGGGGCCCAAGGAGCCTCCCGGGCGATGAGCAGGCCCGATAATGGCCACAATAGGGAGGGGGAGCAAGGTCCCGTCGGTGCCCCTCTGGTCAGTGAAGGTCGCCCCCCCGCTCTCCCAGCCGACGATCGCCTGACACGGTGGGATGTCTGACCTTAGGCTGCGTCCGTCCCGCGTGTATGGCCCCTCCTCGGCTCCCCTGAACAGGCCGCGGATGTGAACCGGATATACAGCTCGCCCCGGTGGATTGCGCTCACGCCTGGCTCGGAGGGATGAAGGCAGCCGCCCCCCAGGCCGAGTCTCGGGGTGGGGAGGGAAAGCTCCGTCTGGGTGCGTCTCCCTACCTCCAGTCCCCTGCGTCTTCAGCGCCTGTCTCTCCACGAGGCCTCCGCAATGGCCGCCGCCTCCAGGCCGCAACAGGGAGACGGGCGGGCGTCCGCTCCAACCGGCGACCGGGCGAGAAAAAAAAAACGTCTCGGAGCAGTCTCCGCTGGTCCGCCGCCGTCCGGGTGAGTGAGGGAGTCCTGTGGGGTGTGTGGGAACCCACTGAGGCACCAAATATTATATCCACCTCGCGGAGCTCACAAAGAACGCGGCCATTCTCCTCGCTGTTCGGCTCCGCCCCCCGATTATTGTATTTTTTAAAGCAAAACACAGACAATTAAAAGAATTCAGGATAATTTCTAAGAGATATAGACGATTGATATTTGTGTCTCGTATAAGTTTCTTATGAAATAATAATCCCTGATATATTGGAGGCGACTGCCGAGGTAGGAAGTCCAATATAGACATATTGGAGGCTTGGCTGATAAATCCAATATATATAAACGTGTTGTATTCACGTGCAGAGATTATATCCGACAGTCTCATCAGAGGCGGGGACAGAAGAGAACCAGACAAATCGAGCATACTGCGGACTGGCAATATGTGAGAAAAAGGGAGTGTAAAAATCAAAAGAGCAGCCTGTGGCCAGCATCTCAAATATAAATCAAGCAGTGGGAGAAGTGGGAATTAAAGAGAAAAATGGGGTAATATAAAGGCAGGATGTGGGGGTGATCTGTCTTCAGCCAGCATTATACAATGTGACTGCCAGGGCACACACTCAGCTTTAGATTTCTCCATCCTGAGTGAGAAGATGGAGACCTGTAGGGGTCAGCAGGGGTGGAAGGAGGATTTCACATATACTGTGTGCCTGAATCAAGTGTTACAGTGTATTTAATCCAAGGGGTCTCTGCTCTGACCTGTCAGTGTGTCCAGCCACACAGCAGCTCTCCAGCTTCAAAGAGGAGCACAGACACAGCAGCACACAGGCTGACAGCTAACTGCTTCCCCAGAGCTGACCTCTGACTCTGTGAGCTCCTTCCAGGAAAAGGAGGAGGGGGGGCTGCTCTTCCAATGAGGTGAGTGCCTGCCCGAGGAAATGAACACTCAGAGCTGGGGCGAGAGATTCACACATACAGAGGGGATCTCAGTGTCTGCCAAAGATTTGAACATTACCAGGCTGGACAGAGCTCTGAGATCCCCTCTGTATGTGTGAATCTCTCGGCCCCAGCTCTGAGTGTTCATTTCCCTCGGACAGGCACTCACCTCATCTCAGCTCTCCACATTCATTTTCCCTTCACTCACAGACATCATTTCCTGCCAGTCCCGGGCTCCAGTGAGGGTTACAAGCCGCACACACATACCTCGTGCAGTGGTCTGAGGAGAGACGTGCAGCTGCCTGGGAGGATCCGCCCACACGGACGCGCTTTAATCCCTTCTCTCTGCCGCTCTTTCCCTGCTGCTCACGTGTGTGGGGGCGCGGCCCTACAACACTGGTCCGACCTCCAGCGGAAAAAATTATACTTGCGCATGGAAAAAAAGTGCAGCGCTGACAAAAATATGCCGCCCCTCGCCCCCCCCCCAGATTTTGCCGCTAGGAGCGGGTGCTCCACCATGCACCATGGTCGGGCCGGCCCTGAGTGAAACCTTGGCTAACCTTGTTTTCAGGCTGTCAGTTCAGAGATCCACCTTGCTCACTCTCTCACTTCCTTATCCTACTTCCTTCCACTCAAGAAACATTTAAGGGCTTTTAATTAGCAGGTGGGGGAGAACTGTGCAGCAAGGGAAAAATTTAAGACACATACTTCCCTCCTGGGCACAAACAACCCAATCTCCTCTCACAAACATAGGGAGAATATATTCACCATTGTAAACGTTTCCCCTCACCTCATCACAGTATGTATATTTTGATTAAATCTCTTTAAAGTAGAGATGTGCATTCATTTCAGAAAAAATGAGAACAAAATCCATTAATTCGTATTTCGGAAGTACTTCCGAATAACAAATCTATAAGATAGGAATTTGAAACGAAAGGGTATATAACGAATTTATTTCGTTTTACACTGTGTCATCGTCATAAAAGAAAAATTTGAATTTTTTTTGGTGTTCAGGAATTCGTATCAATATCAACTACCGAATCGATACCAATTTGATATATCAACTATCGAATTGATCTTAAATTAAAATACATACAATACAAGTAATGCAGTCAGCAAACAACTTTATGAAATAAATTAATTTTGTTTCACAGTTTCGCAAGCACCTGTCCCTGTTAAAATGACTCCAATACCAAATCTGTGAGACAGTTTAATTTAACCCTAGCTTGTCTTTTAACAGCAAAGTTTGATTAATTGGGGTTTCATTTAGTGATCCGAAATTCGAATTGATATCAACTATTGAATTGATCTTAACTTACAATACAAGAAATAGTCAGCAAAGGACTTTATGAAACAAATTTATTTTGTTTCACTGTTTAATTTGACTCAAATACTAAATCTGTGACACAGCTTAATATTTAACCCTAGATTGTCTTTTATTAGCAAAATTTGATTAATTGGGGTTTATTTAGTGATCCAGAACTCAAATTGATATCAGCTATCGAATTGATATATGAAATTCGAATCGATTCGAAATATCAAATCGATACGAAATTTTGAATCGATCCAAAACTAAACAAAATTAGTTACGAAATTCCAAAAACAAAATTTTTTAAAAGCGAAACTAAATGAAACAAATTTTTCAACCATGCACATCCCTACTTTAAAGTAGAATTACGGGGGGGCGTGGCCGGCTACCAACGAGGGCAGACGTGTCTTGGTGGAGCTCCGCACATCTGCTGCTTTTGGGGACCTCCAGCTGACACAAATTGAGGGGATAATCTGAATTTGAGGTCCCGCTGTGCCTGACTACCGGAACCGAGCTGTCTGGAGCCCGATTGTCCCCCCTCTGGACATAAGCTGAGTCTTGCGGCCGCTGACCTGTGGCTGGTGCTGGTGGCCATTTTGCGGCCTTCCTCCCTGCTCCTGCTATTTCATAGCCTGGCTGTCCTGCCGCCTCGACCCGGCCTGCACTCATGCCGGGGGTTGTGGGGACGGGGGCCCACATCTCCTGACCGCTCCAGATGGATGTCTGGCGGGGATGCTGAGTGGACCTGCTGGTGGCTGGCGGGATGGCTCCCCTCCCCCCACCAGAGATGCGGATATCGTTCTTTCAGGACTGGATGCCTGTTTGCAAATCTTGGCGGGGGAGGATCCAGAGGCCCCACTGACCAGAGGTGTTTGGTGCCGGGTCCGTGCTGCGGAACTGCCGGGAAGAGAAGACCCACATGTCCTCGAAGACGGAGGAGGCCGGGG
Source organism: Leptobrachium leishanense (assembly GCA_009667805.1). Lineage (NCBI taxonomy): Eukaryota > Metazoa > Chordata > Amphibia > Anura > Megophryidae > Leptobrachium > Leptobrachium leishanense. Next base: position 372,340,495 of record CM019064.1, read on the forward strand.
CTGCACCGGTCCAGCAACCTGCTGCAACCTGCCCACGTTCTGCCGAGGGAAGCTGCGTTGAGAGCGACGTCCCGGCTGGGACACTGGCTCTGGAAACCCGCAAGCCGAGATCGGTATCCCGCTTACCTGTTGGAGCTGCACTGGCACGTTACGTGCCTCAGGGGACGGCGGCGCCTGTTGCTCCGGCCATAAAGAAGAGGGAGACGCCTGAATCTATCGGCCGGCCAGACAGAAAGCTGTTGCGGATGCCTTGGCACTGCGGCGATGGTGAGGATGATCACCGAACGGCCTGGAGATGGAACATCCGATCTGCCCTCCGTAACCTATTTGAGTCTGGTGGGGCTGTTGCTTCCACTCCTTGGAGGGAGAGTGGCTGAAACTGACTTTTCCCTCCTGCTGTCTCTATGATGTTGTTCCCTGGCTGGGGAAGTTTATGTTTATTAGAGACACTTTTTTTCTCCCTTTTTTTTTTTTTTTTTTAACAAGCTGATATTTCCTGCTTTTGAAACCCCCCCCCATGATTTTTTTCCTATGAGCTGACTACCTGCTGATGTTACCCGGCTGAGGACAAGTTTTTGATTTTTCTTTACCCCTTGTTTTTTTTTTTTGTAATCGATGCTAAACCTGACGAAGGCCCTGCAAGGCATCTTTGTTTGTCTTACGCCGACTTGTCTATTAAAAAAAAAAAAAAAAGGTATAATTACGAATAAGTGATATAGAATTTGAAATACATATTTTTCTCAGATTCCCCAATTTTTTTTCTTTATCAAATTAGGAGACGTCTATGGGGGATATTTGAAAAAGGTTCTGTAAAAAGCAGTCTGATGGGAATGATTTCATAGAATATTAAAAGAGAAGTTACAGTTTTATTGTTCTATAAGATAGAAAGGATATTGTTTGTAATGCTATCTAAAGAAGCCGTTTTCATAAAAATTATCCAACCAACAAATACATTTACAAAGATGCAACTGCAGGTTGAGATTATTTAAAAATGATAGGTAACATCATTTCTGTTATGGTTCCTTGATTGTAATATATTCGCCATATACCTTTTTATTCTTTGCAATTCTTTCTCTGTGAGCCTATCTTCTTTTGTTCACCAAATATCAATGCCTAGTTGGTTGTTCCTTTTTAATGTTCTTGTTTGCAATGAGTGTAATAATTACATGTAGTCAGCCAAATTCTGTCCATTTGCGCAGACTTTTTATGTAAATGCAAAACAAGTTATTTGACATCACTCCAGTTATATATTTCTTCATTTTTTGGATCACACATATAATTGAAAAAATATTTGTTATTCTCCATTAAAGGTTTTCTATCCCTTCTGTCACTGTGGCATGCCACGGGGAGGAGGGACAGCTGCGAACAGACAGCCGTCCTACAGGACCGCCCTCTGCACAGTCTGCACGTCTGATTGTCAACATGCTGCCTGACAAGTTAATGCACCGCTGACTGCCAATCGCACATTGCGATGTGTACGATGGCCCCCAGTTAGCTCTGCCTATGGAGGCCGTAGCAGGTCGTTGGATCAAGGCCAGTGCAACTTGCAATATCTAGTCCAGAGATGAGATAATACACTACTCTTTAAGACCAATCTGATATCCATCCCCTGATGGCACATTTCAGAAAAAGTAACTGCAGGTCATTACAAGTGCACTTTAAATCTTAAAGGTTTTGGTGGAATGGCACATTTAAACATAAGCAGTACATTCTTTTTGTCTCCTGATTTCATCTTAATCTCACTTTTTACACTGAGCATTCAATTATTTGGTGTATTCACTTTTCCGTTTGTATAGAAATCTCAGATTGCATAGGTTGCCTGAGCAACAGATGGTCATTATGAGTTGGTATAGGATTACTTTAAAGGAAAGTTATAACATGTAATTTAAGCACGCTATTGTATTGTTTAATATTTGCCTTACACTGACTGAAAACAAAAGCACTTTTAAGCACAGAGTTCTTGCAGGCTAGATGTGAAATCCTTTTAAGTGGAACAAATTGACAATTACTAAGGCAGTTCTTTAACTTCTATGTAAATTGGGTTATTGACGTATAAGTCTACAAATACTATTTCCTTTTCTGGTAAGACTTCCTTATTTGAATGTGTTGCCTTTTCTTTAGTGTTTACTCTCACTTCTTCCTCTTTTATTATGTACAGATCATAATTGTTTCAGATATGCATTCCCCCCAGTCATACTATTACTTTCCTTTAAATCTGATTTTGTTCGTGGAACATTTTCCATTCGTACGCCTTCCCTGTTCCAGATGTGTCAAAGTCCTTCAAAAACGACTTTTTTGAGAACTTCAACCGTGAAACATTTTTGTCTAATTTGCTTTTATGTGAACCAGTCATGAATGAAACCACTTTTTATGTAACGGTTACAGTATTTATATAGCACCAACAGATTCCTCGGCACTCTACAATGGGGAGGTACAAACACGAGACATAATAAATAATGATACATAAGGAACAGATGGCCCTGCCCATACGATAATTGCCCTGCTGAGACAGCACTTTACAAGTGCTCAGCTAGACACCCCACAAGCTTAGACTCTAAGGGACAAAGGTAATAGAAACAAAAGGGAGTGGGGGAAGTGTGGAACCAGTGGTCAGTTAGAATATAGAAGATATTTCATGGGGAACAACCAAAGGATTGGGCTTGAAAATGTTAATGCAAGAGGATATTGGAAGCAGATGTAAAGGAGAGGTATGAAATTAGGACAAGGACTGGGTGGGAGGGTAGTTGGGATGGGCGGGGAGGACTGCTGAGAGAAAATGCAGAGCTGGAATGTCTGTGGGTGATGGCAGTGGATGGTGTGCTGTATGAAAAGACAGATTTAAGGAGAGTGGCCTTTGCAGAAGAGGTATTTACAACATGGGTGAAGACAGGGAAGTAAATTGACGTTGGAAGTTTAACAAACCAGAAAGGAAAAATCTTAAAGGACAACTAAACAGACAGTGATTAAATGCAAACATAAAATAAGAACAGTAGCATTACAGCAAGGGATATGTGGAGTAACGTAACGGAAGACATGTTGATAGCAGTATACCTTGGATTCTTTTTGGCTTGTTACAGAGTGGAAAATGCAGGAGCTGGACTAGTTATGTCATAAATAGATCAGTGATAAAGATCTCTGATCTGCGACATTGCGTAATGGATATTATAATTGGATGTGCGTTGAGGCCAATGATGGGGGTGCCACCATCTTTCCACCTATTGCACTCCCATAGTGACTAGCTGAGATACGGCTTCATTGGCTGTTGCTGCTGCAACATCCTTTAGAGCACTTGTTGCACTGTAGTATTGTGGGTAAGTGGGCTGAACCACTCATTTGAAGGTCCACTCCCTTTCATATATTCTATTCATGCACTGCTCTTCTGTTGGCATGCCATTGAAAACGTAGTATATACTAGTAAAATCTGATGACTGTTGGGAGGGTAGACTGTCGAGGGATACATTTTACCTTTCTACAAATTTATTTGGCTAACAAAATATTTGGACAGAAATGGTTCACTTGTTAGGCGCTCGATGTGTGGATGCGAGCGGGAGCGAGTCTAGTGCGCGGTGATGGATGAGACCAGGCAAATTCCAGGTAAACTGAAGTTTTTATTACAAACACAAGGGTAACAAAATACACAAAGCAGAATAAGGAGACTGAACACAGCTAATGAGGAAAGACTCAACAGAAGCAGAGAAAAGTTAACCAAAGAACGGACTAGAAAGGGTTAACTGAGAGCACAGGCTAGAAAGGGTTAACTGAGAGCACAGGCTAGAAAGGGTTAACTGAGAGCACAGGCTAGAAAGGGTTAAGCGAGAGCACAGGCTAGACAGGGTTAAGCGAGAGCACAGGCTAGAAAGGGTTAAGCGAGAGCACAGGCTAGAAAGGGTTAAGCGAGAGCACAGGCTAGAAAGGGTTAAGCGAGAGCACAGGCTAGACAGAGTTAAGCGAGAGCACAGGCTAGACAGAGTTAAGCGAGAACACAGGCTAGAAAGGGTTAAGCGAGAGCACAGGCTAGACAGGATTAAGCGAGAGCACAGGCTAGAAAGGGTTAAGCGAGAGCACAGGCTAGACAGGGTTAAGCGAGAACACAGGCTAGAAAGGTTAAGCGAGAGCACAGGCTAGAAAGGTTAAGCGAGAGCACAGGCTAGACAGGGTAAGCGAGAGCACAGGCTAGAAAGGGTTAAGCGAGAGCACAGGCTAGAAAGGGTTAAGCGAGAGCACAGGCTAGAAAGGGTTAAGCGAGAGCACAGGCTAGACAGGGTTAAGCGAGAGCACAGGCTAGACAGGGTTAAGCGAGAGCACAGGCTAGAAAGGGTTAAGCGAGAGCACAGGCTAGAAAGGGTTAAGCGAGAGCACAGGCTAGACAGGGTTAAGCGAGAGCACAGGCTAGACAGGGTTAAGCGAGAGCACAAGCTAGACAGGGTTAAGCGAGAGCACAGGCTAGACAGGGTTAAGCGAGAGCACAGGCTAGAAAGGTTAAGCGAGAGCACAGGCTAGACAGGGTTAAGCGAGAGCACAGGCTAGACAGGGTTAAGCGAGAGCACAGGCTAGAAAGGGTTAAGCGAGAGCACAGGCTAGAAAGGGTTAAGCGAGAGCACAGGCTAGACAGGGTTAAGCGAGAGCACAGGCTAGAAAGGGATAAGCGAGAGCACAGGCTAGAAAGGGATAAGCGAGAGCACAGGCTAGACAGGGTTAAGCGAGAGCACAGGCTAGACAGGGTTAAGCGAGAGCACAGGCTAGACAGGGTTAAGCGAGAGCACAGGCTAGACAGGGTTAAGCGAGAGCACAGGCTAGACAGGGTTAAGCGAGAGCACAGGCTAGACAGGGTTAAACTAAAGTAGCAAAAATAGAAAGAGCCAAGCAGAAATACTAAACAGGAGAAAAAGGGTAGAACTAAAGTAAGAGGAAATTACAAAGAGGATAACTAGCAAGGAGACTATAGGAGGAACTAGGAAAACTGAAGACACAAACTAGCAAGGCATAAGATATTATACAAAATACAGGGTACTGACAGACAAGGGGGCTGAAATACAGAAACAAAAGGGTTTTTAGAGACTTGCATAAACGTGGTCGAGCATAAGGTTCGTGGCAGGCGGCTAGCTTAGAGTGGTCAAAGTCCAGGCAAAAGGTTCAGTAACTGTAAATCCAAATAGATACAAAATGTGGAAGTACAGAGAAGGGTCGAAGTCCAGAGCCAGGGGTCGGTACACGGGTATTCACTGACGGGAACAGGTCCACACACCAGGAGCTTCCTTTGTGATTCAAAGAGCAGAATGAAACACACACAATGAAACACAATCCAGAAGCATTGGCTCCTGGGAGTAGCTCCTATTTATGGAGACTACTCAGGTGGAGATGAGCCACATCTGGTGCTCCTAGGAATCCAGGGAAAGTTCAGACCGGAGCACAGGAACCTGGATGTAGCAACAAATGAGAAACAAAAAAGGTTTTGCTGGAGCTAGGCCAGTGAATCCTGGGAGAGGCTGGCACTCCAGCGGGCATAAGGAGAGAGGGTCTCAGCTCACTTTAAATTCAGTTAAATTCTATGTGGTAATTAAAACATACCGCTATCAATTCTTATGTCTAGAAGCTTCACATATACACATTTTATTGAGGATATTCTCCAATCCTAAAAATATAGGACGCCACTAATCTTTGAGTGGATGCCATTAAGACCAATTTGGTGTTGACTTGGCTACACATCGAGAGACATTGGCTAAATCAAGGGTGTGATCTGACATTTCTCTGTGCAATTACTGAAGTACAACTTGATGGTTTCAGTCATGCTGCACTTGTTGACAACTATTTGGCGATTTTTGAATGGTGTCTATGAGTTTTGCATAGAACAATGTTGGGTGTTTATTCATCATTTTAGACTTTTAGCGATCCCCAAAACGTCACACCTTGGCTTAGAAGTAATTCATCTGCTTTGTTTATAGTAATATTAAGCACTTCTAAAAATAAAAAGATTTATTCACATGTAATTGCTGTGAGTCATCATGTATGCTATTACCGGTTAAGTAGATTATGTGAGAAACCATGCAGATTAATAAAGTCTAATAAATAGTAGGTGTGTCACTATGTGAACTATCACCTATCATATGCACCAAAGAACAACAGTCTTAATAAACACTTGAAAAAAAATACTCTGTGTTCTGCTGTGTACAGAGAAAGGATGTGGAGTACCGTGTCACTCTCTTCACCGTGAGATTTGAGGGTTAGATTCTTTTGGGGCTTTGAAAATTGAACTGTTAAGTTATTATTCAATAACAAAATCAATTAACACCCAGGTGTCACATCCCACGCCTTGTTCAATAGTCAGTGCCCAGCACTGCTCGCTGTTCGCTGGCTGGACGCCAACTGATAAGTTTACTCCTTGTGGTCACAGGTCAGACTCGCAGACGGGGCACGGCGTGATGACGCGGCGCCCGCCGGGTTTAAAACCAGGCGTCTGAGGTCCATACGTTGCTCTGACATGGTTTACTAATCCTCTCAGTGTGTGTCCATAGTTTGAATTATCCTACTTGTGTATAACCATTGCTATTCCTGACTATCCTCCCAGCGATCAACCCCTTCACTTTCTTGTGACATTCAAGCATGCGACTGACTCTCTCTGGTTACCGACCCAGGCATGCGGCTGACTCTCTCTGGTTTCTGACTCAGGCATATGGTGGACATTCTCTCAGGTTACCGATTCTGGCATACAGCAGACTTTCTCCGGTATCTGTACTCTGTACATTCTGGTATCATTTATGGTTAACCCTTGCTGGGTGTCTGTGTCTTTTATCCTGTCTATATACATTATACTCTTATTTCCACCTTGTGTGTTACATTTATATCCGTATCTGTTCGTACAGTTCCTCCTCTTGGTTTGAGTTATAGATAACTGTGCTGACCACTCTAAGGATCGCAAGTGTAGGTTAGTGGTGCTGCGTACAGTGGGATTAGTGTAGAGATGTGCACTGCTAAAAATTTCGTTTAGTTTCGTTTCGTGTTTCTTTCCATGTGTTTTTTTTTCGTTTTGCTCAAAAGATCCTAAAAAATCTAAAAAATAAAGAGATTCTTTACTGCAGAATATTATAAGCAACGGTTTATTAGATATTTAATTAAAACGGGAATATTTTTAACATTAAAGCCTATGTTGTAAAACATTTCCCACACCTTTAACTTTGAAGCCTATGGGGTAAAACATTTTCAACACCATTTTCAACATTGAAGCCTATGGGGTAAAACATTTCCCACACCTTTAATATTGAAACCTATGGGGTAAAACAATTCCCACACTTTTAACATTGAAGCCTATGGGGTAAAACATTTTCCACACCATTTTTAACCCTTTCACTGCTGAAGACGTGTGGGGCACATCCTCATTGATGCACGTTACATGCTGAGGACGTGCCCCACACGTCATCAGCTGTGCGGGACCCCCGGTGGAGATACTCACCTCTCTGTCCGGGGTCCCGCGGAGTTCTGACTTCAGCGTCCTCAGACGCTGAAGTCAAGCTCCTCCCGGCGTAAATGACGTCATTGCGCCAAGCGCAATGATGTCATTTCCAGGCGACGCCCCGGCAATGCCGGGAGATAGCCTGGAAGGGAGGGGGCAGATCCGTTCAGATCCCTCTCCCTCCCGATCGGAAAGGAGCAGCGCCAAAAGCCAGGCACCGCTTAAAAGGGGAGAGTCTCCCCTTTTAAGCGGTGCCTGGCTTTAACCCCTCAAGCGCCGGGTTGGCCTTGCGGCGCTGAAGTGCAGCCTAGCTCTTGGATGGCGGCTCCACCCCCGGGTCTCCCCTCGCTGCCTGATGTCATCATGCATAGTGTGATGACGTCAGATAGCCGGGGAACCCCTAGCTGCCAGGGGATTTCCCAAGGAAATCCCCTGGTGGAGATAGGGGGTTCTTGTGAACCCCGATATCTCCAGAACCATGGCAGCTAGGGGGTCATGGAGGGTGTCATTGAACATGGTCTTTCGAATGATACCCAACATGACTAGGTACAAAGTAAAAACAATAATAAAAAAAATTATAATAAAAATAATAAATAAATTTAAAAAAAAAAAAAAAAAAAAAAAAACATTTTTTTTTGTGTGTTGTTTTTATTAATGCAGCAGTATTGTTCACATTTCAATTATAATGTGAACAATGATGCTGCATTAATGATTTTTTTCTATGGTGTGCGTTTGCTAAAAATCATGTAATTCCCCCCCAAAAAATATAACGAGTCCCCATTTCAAATTTTTGTACAAGGGCACCCCATAGAAAACATAACCGCAAACGCTCATGTGATAAAATGTGGAAAAAAACACTTTACACACTGCAGATGATTAAAAATTCAATTTTTCGATTGTATTTTTTGTTATAATATACAGACAGGACATGACGTATACATATAAAAATGATATATGATGAATCTGCGGAGTCTGCCGGAAAGAACGATATATAATACGTCTGGGTCATTTATTAAAATGTGGCTTCAAATCGCGTTTAAACATGATGAGCGAAAGCGGTAAAAATGAGCTCAGCACACAGCGGTGAAATGCCTCAGCAGTGAAGGGGTTAACATTGAAGCCTATGGGGAAAAACATTTTCCACACCTTTAATATTGAAGCCTATGGGGTAATACATTCCCCACACCTTTAACATTGAAGCCTATGGGGCAAAACATTTCCCACACCTTTTTTAACATTGAAGCCTATGGGGTAAAACATTTCCCACACCTTTTTTAACATTTGAAATGAACTATCAAAAGGATATCCAATTGATAGTTCATTTCGAATTCCATAGTTAGTCGATATCCAAATCGGTGCACATTTCTTTATTTTTAAAAATAAATAAAATAAATTTTACTTTATTTTCATTGTTTCCTGTCTCCCAGGGCATTACCCGGACCCCCATACACCTTTTACGGCCAATATCTTGCATATATGCCCTCTTGGAGGGCACTTCAAAATTCAAACTTTTGAGCCCCATAGACTTGCATTGAGTTCGAATCGTGTTCTTGTTCGCATTCAAATTTTTTCAAAAGTTCGAGTTCGAATGTGAGCCGAACACGGGGGTGTTCCGCCCATTACTACTGTAGAGGTGCTGCCTGGCCGTGTGAGGATTCACATGCTGCATTAATTATACTGTAGAAGTGCTGCCCGGTAGTGTGCGGAATCATATGCTGCATTATTATACTGTAGAGGTGCTGCCCAGCAGTGTGTGGAATCATATGCTGCATTAATTATACTATAGAGGTGCTGCCCCGCAGTGTGCGGAATCATATGCTGCATTATTATACTGTAGCGGTGCTGCCTGGCAGTGTGATGATTCATATGCTGCAACTATCGAACTTGAAATGAACTATCAAATGGATATCAAGTAACTATCGAATTTGATCGAAATGATCCGAAATTACGGAATCAGCAATGGAACCGAAAAATACGATGTCCAAAATGACGAAAATGGAACTGAAATCATGAATGGAACGAAAATGACTTGCGATTTTACAAATTTCACGTTCATACGAAATAACTAAATTATTTTGTTTCGGATCGGAAAAGATTTCGGATGCTGTGTATTTCGGTGCCGATCCGATTCGGAACATCGGACGAATCCGAAGCACCGAATCGGCCCAATTCGTGAAAAAAACTAATTTGTCCGAATCGAAACGCACATCCCTATTAAATATTAACCTGTGTCACGGATTAAACAGTGAAATTAAATTAATTTGTTTCATAAAGTCCTTTGCTGACAATTACTTGTATTGTAAATTAAAATCAATTTTGATAGTTGATATCAATTCAAAATTTGATTTTAAATTCAATAGTTGATATCAAATTCGAATTTGAATTGGGAAATGTTGTATCCCATAGGCTTCAATGTTAAAAATATTCCAGTTTTAATTCAATGTCTAATAAACCGTTGCTTATAATATTCTGCAGTAAAAAGTCTCATTACTTTTAGAATCTTTTAAGCATTTTTTTAAAAAAAATATATATCTTTTTTTTTTATCAATCGAAATTTGACCCGAAAATTTCGAATTGATCTGAAAATTTTGAATCGAAATTTCTAATCGATCCGAAATTTCGTGTGGTCGAAATTTAGGATTCAGAATGCCCTCGGAAGCATGAAAATGGTAAATTTCTTAGGAAAAACGAATCTGTACAAAACAAATTGCACATCCCTAGATTAGTGTATTAGAGGTTGGGGAGGAACAGGACACCAGGTTTAAGATCTGTTATTCCTTCCTGTCTAACGGCTTCAGCCAGTGAAAAATGAGCGAGGTTGGTATAGCTCATTCTTCATCAGGTAGCCACAAATTAACAGTTCCTGTACAAAGAATATGAGCCATTAATTTACAGTAAATAGGCACAATTTAACAGCAAAGCTTGCAGCTCAGGTGTAATAGATGCCTGAACTACTATGCTAACAGTTGGAGCCGTTATGTACAACATCCACAGAAATTAATTTAATGGCATGGTTGGAAAAGGGCCCCCCCCCATTTGGTAATATGGAGCCGCTTAGGGGAAATCTCCAGCTCCCTCTTCCTGACTCTTTTACAACTGATCTACGGTATTAGAGGCATGAGTCGTAACAGAGTTCCAAAATGATATCTGTAGTGGCGCTGCATGGTGCTACTGGTATCAGCTCCTGGAGTTCATAGGACTCCATGTAGACAAGTGGAAGCTCATGTATTTATTCCCAGTTGTCTATTGGGTATGCCCAAACGAGGCGGTCCTATGCATTGTGGGACTAAAATAAATGTTTTTTTTTTTGGAATTAGTAAAATCAAAATCACGTCACACTAGTGTTTTACGGAGAATAGCAGCTTTAGGTGAGAAGAGTGAGCTAAACTGAATAGCTCAATATTTTCATGGCTAGCGGACAGTTAAAGTTCCCTTTTACGTAGAGTAAGCAGCCCCCAAAGCCTAGGCACAAGCAAAGTGTGCATCTTGAATGGAATAGCGGCTTGAGCCTTATAAACAATGAGAGGGACAATTAAGGGGTTATTCATAGAGAGCCGATCTGTGCAATTTCCGTGTATGGTGCAATTTTGGGGTCATGTGACTATTCAGAAAGCAGTCAGTTCACCAAATTTTGGCGAATTGCCAGAAAAATACGGTGTCTGTTTGACGGCATTGAAATTCCCATAAAGAAGCAATGTTTAGCCTAGTTAGAGAACACCGAACAACAGAGAAATGTCAGTGAAAAGCCCTGATGTTCATTGCTTTCATTCGGCAGGTTTAATCAGGCGAATCCCATAGGTTTTAATGTTAAAAATAGTCGCATTTTATATTCAATATCTATTAAACTCTTTATTCTTTGAATTTGCAGCAAAAAGTCCCTATCTTTTTTTAAGTATTTTTTTAGGCATTTTTCGAGATTTTTTTTTTAAGATTTTATTTCTTTAAATAGCGGTTTCTCTATTTTCTGTTACAGACTTTCTAACTATTATTCATAGGACCTTATGTGTTAATTCTAGACATTTTCGTCCAGTAGTTCTTTTTGCAAAGAGCGTTTTAAATTTGGCACTTTGAATCCTTTTTTTTTACCCTGTTCGTTGGCTTGTCGGCTTTTTCCGGCGGCAAGTTGGCGCTGTGTTTGGCAGATTGTCTGCTTTTTCTGGACGCATTTGTTTTTTTAAATCGGCGGTTTTGCAGCGGCTTTTCCCTGCACTCCGAGGACTCTGCTGTGAATACTGAATTCACCGCAGGATCAGGGAATTTGATCCCCAGAAGTGCGGGGAACGAGAGAGCACCGAAATGTCGGCAACATTTCGGTGCCCTCTGAATAACTCCTTTAACGTCTCGGTCTGAAGAGAGTCCAAACTCAAGATGACGTTTGGTGCAAGATGGAATGGAAACTATGTACCATCACATCTGTAGCATACTTGTTATAGACTATGTTCTTGCCTCAGGTTTCAAAAATATATAGTTGTCATATCTAAAAGTAAGATTGCAACTCTACGGAGAAACCTTTGAATCACAGACTCCGGGAAATACAATGCCTGGCTGACATTCTTTTATGGCTCATTGACGTCTTTTTCAAGGAACCTGCAGGTATTTCAAGAAGTGCAAACCAATTTAATAAGTAGGTGTGGTAATGTTTCTTTTCTAGTCCTCATTGTTTAATTCTTCATATGAAGATTGCAAATAGGAGTTGATTTTTGTAGTCTTGCACAAAATTTCGGATTGTTAATATGTCAGATATTTAATGGATTCATATCAGACAGGTCGCACGCAGGTCAGGCCCAACAACTGTGCAAAGACCCTGTATCGCAGAGAAATTCAATTTTAGACCAATGCCTGTCAGTGTCGTTACTAAACTTCTCTGTAACCAAAAAATTAAATCCCAGTCTGGACCTGATCAATCCCAGCAATGCTGCTGAAAATCAGTGCGCCGGGAATTGCGAAACATGTTGCAACTGTAATCAATGAATCTTTGGCGACTGGGTAGATACCCAAACTCTGGAAGACTGTGAGAGTGGTACCTATCCATAAAAGTGGAGACAATACTTTGGTATCCAACTACTGTCTGATATCATTGCTCCCTGTAATGTCAAAAAAATTGGTAAAATGTGTCTACACACAATTACATGATTATTATCAATATTGGAACTATTTAACCACAGGGACACACACCTCCAGGATCCATTCACACACTCAGCAGTCCCACCCTCCCTCCCCATCAACCCCCCCCACCCAGGACCCGCCTCTATTTTCAGGCATCCTTTCCAGCTGTCTACACTTCTTTCTCTAATTACTCTTACTAATCCCAGGCTTCTAATTCCCAAGCAACCATCAATCACTCTCACCTTGCAGTCCTCTCCTCCTGTTTCCAACCCCAACCCTTCTAGATTGTGAGTTCCTACGGGAATAGGGTCCTCCTCTCCTTTTGTACGGTTTGTCAAATGTTGTTCAATGTATTAAATAATAAATTTATTTTTCCTTTTTACATGCAATTACTTCAAAGCGCTGTGTTTAAATTTGTCCTTCTAAATTGAAACGATATTGCCACTAGAGGGAGACAGAGCAAATATGCATGAAATACTGTGCTGGACTAAAAGGACTCCAACTATCTCCCAGAAACCCTTGGGTTTCCTTTCCAAGAAAAAGGGAAGTGAGCGTGCTGGCGCCAGGAAAGAGAAGCAGGGAATTGTGCACAGTGTGGGGAGAACGAACAGAGCCGCATGTGGAGTGAGACGTATGGGAGACACTGTCCGGGATCGAAACCAGGTTGGAGTGTGTTTGATCGGCGTTATCCAGTGCTGGAGATCGGGGAAAGAGTGTGCATCATCTTATACTACATTCCACGGAGCAGTTCTGGTGACAAGAGTGTTCCAGGAGGACCTCGAGTAAGGAGGCCGCGGACGGAACAGAGTGCAGGCGGCAGAGAGGGATCTTCTGGTCGGGTCATCAGTTTGGGACAAGTTGTTCGCCGGATGGGTGAGAGGCCTCAAGGCCTACAGCTTCCATAACAGTGCGCACTTTTCTGATTGCTTCAAATTACAGGGCCTCAACGTTGACTAGTCGAAGATATTTTTGTTCATTCCCTGGTCAGTGAGTCTAGTACCTGGGTACCCTAGGACACCAATTAATGAGTCTTTTTTAGCGGGACTTAAACCCACAAACTGAAGGGTATTAACCGTTTCTTTTTCGCCACGTGTATCCGCGTTTCGTATCACACCGTTCATTTCGCCTGATCGACTTCATGCTTAAAGAATAAGTGTATTTCTTTGCCATTATTGCTTCAGTAAAATATATCTTAGAAAATCCACAACGGTGTGCTGGTGTACAGTAAATTGTTAGTGCGGTGAGACTATCCTGGGTTTATTCAGCGGCTCCTCCGGCGGTGAGCGCTACAACTTCAAAGAAAAAATTAATAAAGCAGCATGTAATTGGTACTGTCCCTTCAAATGAATTGTGTTTTCTTTGTTTTGTCAGGAATTGGTTTCGAGGATCGGGTGAACTCATTCTGTGGGACGCTAGAATACATGGCTCCAGAGATCCTGCTAGGCTTACCATACAGTCACACGGTGGACTGGTGGAGCCTTGGAGTCCTACTCTATATTATAACAATAATAACACAATATAGGGGCAAGTATATACCAGGAAACAGTACAAGTAAGGATACAGTACTATACAATGCTGCTAAACACAAAAAATCACCCTGTATGTGACGAAGAACTAAAAGTCCATTCAATACATTCCAAAAGGTGTAGTGTTTAGTCCTGGAGCTCTTCAATAAATTCTCATGAAATCCATGGTATCTCAAAAAATGGAGAAAGATCACCACATAGTGTAACCATTACCGGTGTATACACATATATATAGCTCAAGGCCAAATGTCAACTCACAATTTTAAGAGCCTTAAACTGGGCTTGCAGATGCAGACATATGGGATAATAAATGCATACCCATCAGCCACTCTGCGGACGTCTTCACCTTCCTCAGTGGGCACCACATGAACATGTAGAAAAAACAGGAATGGGCAGGAGATAGTGAAGACAGCCCGTGCAGGCAGTATACACCAGAAAAAGTTCAGGGTTTCTTATTTGGACCTAGAATAAACAATACAAAAAAAACAATTGCGCAATATCAAGATCAAATGGTGTGCTGTATACAAAAGCAGAGATTTCACTCACAAAGGAGGAGTCTATAGACTCATTTGCATTGCGTTCAGGCCTCTATGGGGGGCCCCTCCCACCATCATGGTATTGTAATTTCCAGGGGGGTGATGTTCTTGCTTGGCAACAATGTATCTCGTAATAAAAATGCATATAGCACAAATCAAATCAAAATCAAATCAAATCAAATCAAATCAAGGTTTTTTGGCAGGACCAAATACATTTTAGCATTGCCAAAGCATATGGGGAGGAGGGGGGTAGTGGGACATATATATGGGGTGGAATGGGCAAGTCCATGGACATTATCAGGGGTAAGGGATAATGTGAAGGGGGATGGGGGCGAGTCCGTGTTGGGGATTTATAAGTCCAGGATCTCTCATGTTCCTCTCAGTCTGTGACATTCTGCGACGTATTGGGCAGATATTTTCACCGCCGGCTCCTCTTCTCCCAGTATGATGTGGAGTTTCCTCGTCTCTTCTATAGAGGTGAAGTCCGGGATGAGAGCGGAGAGTCTCTGGAAGTGAGTTTCCCTCAGTGCTGAGTACTTGGGGCACTGTAGGAGGAAGTGGACCTCATCTTCCAGGGCCTCCTGGTCACAATGCTGGCACAGTCTATTCTCCCTGGACTTGTAGGTCTGTCTATGCCACCCTGATTCAATTTCCAGGCTGTGGGCGCTCAGTCTGTACCGGCTCAGGATCTGTCTGTCCTTGGGGTCTTGTAGTACCTCCAGGTATGGGGCCAGTTTGTATTCCCTCTGTAAGGATTGGTAAATGGTGAGTTTCTTGGAGTTTGCTATATCATGTCTCCATTCTCTGATATAGTTTTCCCTGGAATCGTTAATTAGGGCCTTTATTTGATATTTTGTCAGGTTGCCTTCATGGGGGTTTTGGATGATCAGGGTGGATATGAGTTGTTGCAGCCCACATGGTTTTGGATGGTCCTTGTTGGCCAGTAGGGCTTTATGGTGGTATGAGTTGAGGCTGCTGATGTTTAGATGGTCCCAGTATGATAGCGCCCTCTTCTGTACTGCAAGAAGTAAGGGGAGTCTGCCCAGCTCGGCCCGGCAAGCATTGTTAGAGGTGCTCCGATGGACTTGGAGGAGGTGCTTGCAGAATTCCAGATGGAATATTTCTGTTGGGCTGGTGTCCCATTTGGGTTGGTCAGGGTAGGTGATGGGGCCCCATACTTCACTGCCATAAAGGAGGATTGGAGTGATGACACTATCAAAGATTTTAAGCCAGACTCTTACAGGCGGTTTTAGTTTGTAGAGGTTTCTCCTGATGGCATAGAAGGTTCTACGCGCCTTGTCTCTTAGGGCCTCTATGGCTGGTTTGAAACTTCCTGATCGGTTTGTTTCTAGGCCGAGGTATGTGTAGCTGTTGGCTTCATCAAGAGTGCAGTCATTAAGTGTGAAACAGGAACTCTTGGTTTTTGCGTTCTTCCTTTGGAAAACCATGACCTTTGTTTTCTTTTGGTTGATGGGTAGTGCCCATGCCGCACTGTATTTTTCCAGCACTTCCAGGCTGTCTTGTAGACCTCTCTCTGTTGGTGACAGTAATAGGAGGTCATCTGCATACAACAGGAACTTCACCTCGGTGTCATGTAGAGTTAGTCCTGGTGCTGAGGAGGATTCTAGAGCTGATTGATGTAGATGTTAAAGAGGGTTGGACTTAGGCTGCAGCCTTGTCTGACTCCACGAGCCTGCCGGAAGTACTCTGTTCTCTTCCCATTCACCTTTATGCTGCAGAAGTTCTCATTATATGAGCTCTTGATGACGTCATATGTTTTCCCTCCTATTCCACTCTCCAGTAGTTTGAGGAAAAGGCCTGGGTGCCACACTGAGTCAAAGGCCTTCTTAAAGTCCACAAAGCAAGCAAATATTTTCCCATGTTTTGTATTGTGGACATGGTCCTTGATGAGACTGTGCAGGGTGTAGATGTGATCTGTAGTGCGATGGTTTGGCATGAACCCTGCTTGGCTTACTATGGATAACTCTCGGTACTATAGTGGTGAGTATAAAGGTGAGTATCCTACTTACATAGTCCTGAGTCTCCCAATTTGAGTGGCTCGGTACGATCACTTTGGACCTCTTATCGATTCTGGGGGGTCCTACCCTGAGAATGGCTCCAATCCTTAGCGATGTCTCCAAACACTCCGGATGGTGCAAGTTGTCAGCGGTCCACCATCAAAGGGTGCAGTGAAGACGTAGGCAAAAGTAAATGGGGTAAAATAACGAATTTATTCTAAAACATAATAAAATACAATAAAACAAATTGGCAACTCCGAGTACCCGTAGGATCAGCTTTTAATTTGAGATAGGTGTTGGGGTCACTTAACAATCTTGTCATTTCTCGGTGGTATTGTTTTTTGTTGAGAACCAATACCCCCCCTTGTCGGCGGGTTTAACTATTAAGTTGGTATCCCCACCTAATGTTTCAAGTCCTTCATATTCTGCTTTGGTCAGATTGTTCAGCTTGTGTCGATTCTTTGTTTCTAATTTTCAAATATCTCTTAAAACTAATTGTTCAAAGGTATCGATCTCCTTTGATGTCATATGTCGGGGGTAGAATCTAGACGTATCCTTTAATGTGGTGTGTGTGTATGTATTCTCTTGTGTTGTTTGTCTTTCTAGTGGGGTTTTCGAAAAATATCTCTTTAGGCATATTTTCTTTTAAACTTTTGTAAGTCCACAAATGTATTGAATGTGTTGCCTTTAGCAGTTGGGACATATTTCAAACCTTTATTCAGTATACCTATTTGACCTTCTGAAAGTGTTTGTTCTCTTATGTTAAAAATGCTTAATGTGCCTACATCCTTCCCCCTTTTTAGTTTTTGTACTAATGCTCCTCCTCTGCATCCTCTTCCCTTATAGATCTTTTCCCTGAGTTTAAAGTTTTTGAAATATGTCCCAACTGCTAAAGGCAACCTCATACTTCCTGGATTCCTTCTCGCGAGGATGGAACCAGAAAGTATGAGGGTCGCGCTCGACAGAGGAGACTGCGGGAACATCGAGGGAGTGCAGGGAGAGGTGATGTTTCCAGCGGCATCCCGAGTGTTACTAGGGGTTACCGCTTCCAGCATAGGAGTTTAACCCCAAGCAACACTCGGGATGCCGCTAGGGGGGGCAAAAATGAAAAAGAAATAGAGAGCTTTTTGACATGAAAATGTCAAAAAAACAGACCGCCAGGGAGGTTAATGCCCAGTCAGATAGTCAGCCAAGTGACAGGGGTTGGATACCAGGTCAAGTCGTCAGTCAAGTCCCAGGGGTCGGATGCCTGTGTCACGGTTCCCAGATCCCACCACGCAGTACTTAACACCCCACACTCCACAGAGCCCAGAAGCTACCAACAGAGTAGCCATGAAAGATCTCTAACTGTCTGGTCCTTAGAATTGGCCAGGTAAACTAGCTAGACAGAAAGGGTTAACAACACGGGGAGTAGTCAGCCGAGCCAGAATCAGGAATACAGAGTTCAGAATGGTCAAATGGAATAGCCGGGTCGATATCAGAGCAGTGGCGTAGTACAAGAAAATGGTCTAGGGCAACAGAAGGCAGAATAGTCAGAAACAAGCAGAGGTCAATAACAGGTTAATTCAGTATAGCAGTCAGGTACAAGGAGCTCAGGTATGGATAACCACGATCTGGCAACTGCTGAGAATACACTGAGGGTTTCTAAAGACCTTCACCAGGCCACGCCCCCCACTCAAGCCGCGCCTCAGATATGCTGCCCTCAAGCACACAGGTAGGGCTGGAAGCTCCCAACGTTACAGTACCCCCCTCTCCACGGGAGGCCACCGGACGACCAACAGGACGAGCGGCAGGACGACCACCAGGGCGATCGGGGTGTGAGGCATGGAACGCCCTGACCAACCTAGAGGCAGACATGTCGGAAGCTGGAATCCAGGACCGGTCTTCTGGACCATAACCCACCCAATCGACCAAGTACTACAGAGCGCCCCTGCACAGCCTAGAATCCAAAACCCTCCTAACCTCATACTCAGATTCACCATCAACCTGAATAGGTGGAGGAGGAGGAACGACCCGCGTGTACCTGTTACACAACAATGGCTTCAGTAGGGAGGTGTGGAAGACGTTGTGCATGCGAAGATGTTTAGGAAGGGCAAGAGCATAAGCCACAGGATTAATGCGGCGAATGATCTTATATGGACCTATAAACCGAGGTGCCATTTTCATAGAAGGCACCCGCAACTTCACGTTCCTAATGGACAACCAAACTCTATCCCCCACGTTATAGGAGGGAGCTTGTAACCTATGCCTGTCAGCCTTGCGTTTCTGGACAGCAACATTGCGCTCCATATTTTCTCGAATCTGTCTCCAAATCTCTTGCAGTTGAGTGAGATGGTCATCGAGAGCCGGGATGGCCTGTTCAGTAAACTGAAGCGGTAGAGCCGGAGGGAAAAAACCATAGATGGCAGAAAAAGGAGAGTGGCCAGTGGTCTTGTTAACGGCGTTATTACGTGCATACTCAGCCCAGGGCAACAACTCCGACCAATTGTCTTGTTGTTGTGTGGTAAAGCAACGTATGTACTGCTCGAGACCCTGATTTGCCCTCTCTGCTGCCCCATTGGTTTGTGGATGATATGCTGAAGAGAAGGCCAATCACACCCCCATCTCTGCACAGAAAACCCTCCAGAAACGAGAGACGAACTGGGCTCCTCTGTCAGAGACTATTTCAGATGGAACCCCATGTATTCGTACAATCTCTCTAGCAAATACAACCGCCAGTTCTTTGGCTGTAGGAAGCTTAGGTAGAGGGACAAAATGAGCCATTTTGGAGAAGCGGTCTACAACTGTCAGAACCACAGTATGACCCTTGGACTTCGGCAAGTCCACAATAAAATCCATAGATAGATGAGACCAAGGCCTCTTAGGCATGGGTAAAGGCTGCAATAGACCGACAGGCAAGGATTTACTGGTTTTGCTTCTGGCACAGACTTGACAAGCCAAAACAAACAGACGTACGTCCTGTTGCATGGTGGGCCACCAGAACTGTCTGGAGATACTGGTAAGAGTCTTAGTAATACCAGGATGACCTGCTGGTTTAGAATCATGAAACATTATGAGTAATTCTTGTCTTTCCTTTTCAGGTACAAACAACATATCTGGAGGCTTGTCAGGTGGAGCCCCTACTTGAACTGCCTGGAGGCGTTCCAGGAAAGGCGAGGAGACAGACAAGACTGTGGAAGCCACAATACGTTCAGGAGGAACTATAGGATTGTGGTCTTGTGTATTAGATTCATACGGGTCATATTGACGAGATAAGGCATCAGCCTTTACATTGCGGTCACCTGGTCTGTAAGTCAATACAAAATTAAACCGAGACAGTAGCAATGACCACCTGGCCTGTCTCGCATTCAAACGTTTAGCATCCCCGATGTACGTAAGGTTCTTATGATCAGTAATTATCAATAAAGGGTCAAGAGCACCTTCCAACAAATGTCTCCACTCTGATAGGGCAGACACAATAGCAAGCAATTCTCTGTTACCGATATCATAATTGCGTTCTGCTGGTGATAAGTTTCTTGAAAAGAACCCACACAAGGATGTAGAGGTTTTCCTGGAAACTCTCTTTGAGACAGGACAGCCCCAATGCCTATCTCGGAAGCATCAACCTCAAGAACAAACAGAATCCTGGGATCAGGATGCCGTAACACGGGAGCGGAAGTGAAAGCTTGTTTGAGGGCTTCGAATGCTTGTTTGGAATGAGAAGACCAGATCTGGTTCTTCAGACCTTTACGTGTCATATTAATGATAGGGGAGGCTACAGTGGAATAATTCTTGATAAATCTCCTATAATAGTTGGAAAACCCCAGAAACCTCTGTATGGCCTTGAGACCTTGAGGGAGAGGCCATTCTGAGATGGCCGTGAGTTTAGAAGGATCCATCTCAAAACCTTCTGGAGTGATAATATACCCAAGGAATTTCACAGTAGTAATGTCGAATAAACACTTCTCTAGTTTGCAATAAAGACCATTGTCCAGTAATTTTGCTAATACCTGTCTGACATGTGCATGGTGGGTTTTCAGATCGGGAGAGTAAATCAATATATCGTCTAGGTATACTATAACAAAGGTTTGTAAGAAATCTCTGAGCACATCATTAATAAAATCCTGGAATACCGCTGGAGCATTACAAAGACCGAAAGGCATGACCAAGTATTCATAATGCCCA
The DNA here is from genome assembly GCA_009667805.1 of Leptobrachium leishanense. Classification (NCBI taxonomy): domain Eukaryota; kingdom Metazoa; phylum Chordata; class Amphibia; order Anura; family Megophryidae; genus Leptobrachium; species Leptobrachium leishanense. The sequence goes on from CM019064.1 coordinate 372,361,292, forward strand.
CTCCTGGTGTTAAATGCTGTTTTCCACTCATGCCCCTCTTTTATACGTATCAGGTTGTAAGCTCCTCTTAAATCAAGTTTTGTGTATACTGCTGACCCCCTTAACCTGTCGAACAGTTCTGATATGAGAGGGATAGGGTACACGTTCTTAATGGTGATCTTGTTAAGCCCCCTATAATCGATACACGGGCGTAAATCTCCCTCTTTTTAGACACAAAAAGAACCCAGCCCCTGCTGGAGAAGAGGAACGTCGGATAAAACCTCTCTCCAAATTCTCCTTTATGTACTCTTCCATAATTTGGTTCTCCTTTATGGAAAGAGGATATACTTTGCCTCGAGGAGGCATGGTACCAGGATGAATATCAATGGCACAATCATATGGTCTATGTGGAGGCAGTTTCTCTGCCTCTCTTTTATCAAATACAGCCCTGAGGTCGGCGTATTGGTCAGGAACCTCTGTAGACAATGGAGGAGCTGTGGGTGTGTTCAGGGCACCGACATGCTGAATGGGTATTAAACAAGTCCCAAAACAAGCAGGACTCCAAGACAGTATCTCTCCTTAGCCCAATCAATAACAGGATTATGTTCCACCAACCAAGGGAAACCAAGTACAACAGGATTGGAAGGTGAATGGATAACTTGAAATATGATTTCTTCTTTATGCAAGAGACCAGTGGTAAGAACCACTGTAACCGTATCGTGAGTAATCCTAGGGCAGGATAACGGTCTGCCGTCTATGGCTTCGACGGCTAAGGGTGTCTCTCTTACAACCAGAGGTAGAGAAATGGAAGAAGCGTAGTTAACATCGATAAAGTTGCCAGCAGCCCCAGAATCCAAAAAAGCGGTAGTATGTGTGGTCTTGGTCTCCCAAGCCAAGGATACTGGTAACATAAGTTTAGTGTCTTTGACAGGAGACATGCACGTCACACCCAAGGCCTGTCTCCTCAGCTGCCTTAGGTGCGGTAGTTTCTCCGGCTTATCATGCATTTTAGGACGAGTAGGACATTGAAATCGTACATGACCCCCCAAACCACAATACAGGCACAATTCCTCACGAAAACGCCTTGTTCTCTCTTCCTCTGTAAGCCTAGTATGGCCTAGTTGCATAGGCTCAGAGGGAGGAGATAACTCTCTTGGTGGTGCCTGAAAGACAGGGGCCAACCTAGGTAACGGTCTCTTGGGCTTCTCTCTTGGAGTCCTTCTGTCCCTTATCTGATTATCCAGATCTATACAATAAACAATGAGTTCACACAATACCTCAGGTAGTTTACGTGGAGCCAATTCATGCATCAATGACTCTGATAACCCCTCCATAAAAGCCAGAACCAGTGTCTCATTTGTCCAGTTCACATCAGAGATCAAGGTTTTAAATTCTATGGCATAATCAGAAACAGTCCTGTTCCCTTGACGTATGCGGAACAAGGATTTGCCAGCTACCGTGGCCTTTCTGGTAGGATTAAATGTACGTTGTAATTCGGCTATGAATTCTTTATAATCCCGTATGATAGGCTTCTCTGCCTCCCATAAAGGAGTCGCCCATGTCAATGCTCTGCCAGACAGATGATTAATAATGAACCCCACTTTGGCAATGTCAGAGAAAAACATCTGTGGATTTAATTTAAAATGAATATCCACATGGACCAAAAATCCCCGGCACTCTGAGGGAGTACCATCAAACCTCATAGGAGCGGTCATGTGTACCTGGGATGTCTGAACAACCGGGGACACAGGTATATCAAGTGGGGGTGCAACCCCAGCTGGTTCCAGGTGAGCCGTACGAGTCAGGATAGTTTGTAAGGCAATAGCAAACTGATCCATCCTATGATCCTGCTCATCCTGTCTGGATACAAAGTTAGCCAAGTGCTGTGTTAAGTCTGCGGGATCCATAGTGGCCAGATCGTAATGTCACGGTTCCCAGATCCCACCACGCAGTACTTAACACCCCACACTCCACAGAGCCCAGAAGCTACCAACAGAGTAGCCGTGAAAGATCTCTAACTGTCTGGTCCTTAGAATTGGCCAGATAAACTAGCTAGACAGAAAGGGTTAACAACACGGGGAGTAGTCAGCCGAGCCAGAATCAGGAATACAGAGTTCAGAATGGTCAAATGGAATAGCCGGGTCGATATCAGAGCAGTGGCGTAGTACAAGAAAATGGTCTAGGGCAACAGAAGGCAGAATAGTCAGAAACAAGCAGAGGTCAATAACAGGTTAATTCAATATAGCAGTCAGGTACAAGGAGCTCAGGTATGGATAACCACGATCTGGCAACTGCTGAGAATACACTGAGGGTTTCTAAAGACCTTCACCAGGCCACGCCCCCCACTCAAGCCGCGCCTCATGCAGCCACCTCCCTGCCTGTCTCCATTTAAACCGGGCATTGGTCAGCGAGCAGCATCAGATATGCTGCCCTCAAGCACACAGGTAGGGCTGGAAGCTCCCAACGTTACAGCCTGGTCGGTTCGCGGCCAGATAGATAGGTAGAAGTAATGGTGGTATCGTTCACCTGAAGGAAAATGGGTGCAGGAATGTTGGTTTTAGATGGAGGAAGACAAGAAGTTCAGTTTTGGAGAGGTTAAGTCATACACAGGTGAGCAAAAGATATAGATGTCTGTGAAGGCACTGAGAGGAGTGGAAACCATGTCAGGGCAAAAGACTAGTGTTCTGTGTCTGGTTTTAAAGTCGAAAGGCACATTGCGTCATTATGCCACACCCCACCTGCATCAATGACCCACAGCCACGATCGGCAACTACTTCAATCGGCAGCTTGCCAGCGAGCAGCAAGGATGGTGCCGCCGGCCGCCAGGACACAGAAGCATCTGGTCACGGGGGCACCCGGCGTGAGTCAAGTTGGGCCCTTTATACTGGATATTTAGCCTTTGAGGCAGGTAAGATGCTAACTCCATGGACACAGTCCACAGCACACAGATACCAGACAAGATAATCAACAGAACAACTGGAACAGGAATTGCAGGAGAACAAGGAGAAAACTATAGGGATCCCTAACTCTACAGGTGTTTTTGAAATCTGTTCTGTCTGAGGGCTCTTTTTCCGTTTTATGAGATTTTCACTCATTCACTCTTCATATGGAAATTTAGACAGATACATTCTTGAAAGGCAGCAGAATATTCTTATTGGCTCAAATTATTCACATGTCAGTTAAAAGTTTGAGATGATAGGTGATATGTTGGTGCAGGACCGGCACGACAATGGAGCGGTTTGGAGCAAGCTCCAAGCGGTACATTGTTTTGGGGCAGCAAATTTTACACTCTTTCTGGACCAGGTAATGTATCTGGGGTCTTTCTGGGTATACATTTATCTGGGGTCTATATTTATATAGAGAATGAGGCTGTGTATATGTAGTAATATGTTGAGCTCTGTGATACACTCATACACCGCACATTACTGTATCACAGAGCTCCACAACAATGAAACTCACATTAATGTTTTATTAATTTATTTATAAAGGATTTAATCTGGAAGGATACATTAAGATTTCTCTCATTTTCAAGTATGTCCTGGGTTCAAGAACATTGAATGGTTACAGTTGTTACAGAAATACAAAGTAATAAAATGCAAGATATTAAAAAAACAGCACAAATATACATATTAACAGAAAATAAATATATTCACTATGTTACATGTTTACAGGTGCATTCTGTATTGAGGTATGTTAACAGGGATCTCTTAAGGGACTTTAGACTGGGGGAAGATTTGATGGCGTCTGGGAGGTTATTCCATAATTGCGGTGCTCTGTAGGAAAATGAGGATCGAGCCACTTTCTTTTTGTATTGTGGTATTGTAACTAAGGTGCTGGGCCTGGATCTGAGGTTATAGGAGGAGGGAACTGCTGGGGGAAGCAGTCTATTCAGGTAGGGTGGTAGCTTCCCAGAAAAGCTCTTAAACACCAGGGGCACTGTCACAGGTAGACATACCCATCTCTCTGTGTCTAGCTATCGGTATATCTACTACAATATGTATTATATAGGCATATTTATATCTATGCCTATCTTTAGATACCAGGCCATTTGGCCCAGCTGGCCTAAGAAAACAATGGCTGCGTTTCCAGTCTGCTGGAGGAAACAATTAAGCAGGTTCGTGACAATTTTCTCTGGAGTCATCAAAGGTGTGAATTAAAGATAACACCTCTTTGGGGTCTACCCAGCAGGCAGAAAGAGCAATTGCTCCTGGCAGGGAGAAGACGCAGACAGAGTGGCACCCCAACCGCATATCAAAGAAGCAATCACATTCTCTGATCACAGAAGGTGGTCTTTGGGAGATGATTGATAGACCAGGCAATTAAAGATTAACGAAGAAGCGTACTGAGCATGCTCCGGAGAGGGGAATTCTGGGGATTGTAGGCAAAGGCTCTGCCAGCTAGGAGGCTGGACTTAGAAAAAAGGCCGCCCTATATATATTCTGAATCAAGCATGGCTCGGGGCTATTTCCTTGGAGGTCAATCGAGGATTGAGGGAATATTGCCAGCTCTTAATAGAGCCTCCCTATCACTGACACTAGCTTATGGTTCGTAAGTAATGCTCTGTGCTTAATCCTTTTCTCTTATTTGCTGTGTAGTGTGCAATTAATTGATTTATACTATCTATAATTTTTCCTGTAACAAATGCACTGTGATATATATATCTTTGTTCTATATCATAAATAAACATAACCTATTTAAATTCTGCTTCTGGCTGATGAGATCCACACTAACTAAGAGATTGGAGTAATTGCTGATTGTTTTAAGCTCTGGTAGATACGAAAGTGTGCGTTGCGGTTGCTGGGGATGACAGGGATAGTGACAGTGCGGTTGCTTAGCCCTGCGTCTCTCGCTGCAACGCGCGTAGTGTCCATGAGGACTGGTGGCAGCGTAACTAATAGAATAGGAAAGTGAGCCCAGAGATTGTGGGAGACGTAGTCATTACCCGCTTCAAGAGAAGACTTGTACTGCGTTGCAATCCTGGGATCATTGTATCGCGCTCTGCGTCCCTGTTGCGAGAGAGAAGTGGGCAGAGACAGATAGTGGGTGGCTCAACTATTACACTCTTTGCGCAAACGCGTGCGCAAAAACACATTAACGCGAGGGCAAAAAACCCTTTGCGCAGAACGTCATATTATAATGTCTGTGCAAAAAATGCGCATTAACGTCTACCGCTGGTGAACCTGCGCGAACCCTTTGCGAGCGTAAAGTACTTTGCGCGTCCTATACTTAACAATGTGAGCGCAAATGCCTTTGTGCGCTGGTACGCAGATGGTATTACAATCTATGCGCAAATTTTAAGAGGCAACGTTTGCGTGCATAATTTTAAAGTCTTTGTAAAGCTGGTGGTAACTGCAAATCTGAACATCCTGGCCGAAACTAAATACACCAGCCCAAAAAAAAAAATTCAGCTAAGTATAGTTACACATTCTACGCATACCCAAACAATAAAATGGAGAGTTGTGCGTGTTTTTATTATTGCTGCAGCATATATACTCAGATTGATTTTGACAGGCGCAAAAACTGAATGGGAGACAGTTGTGGTTCTTAATTCAGATTGGCTGAATCGTGTGAAAAAACAGTCCGCCCACCGATTTCTGCGCGCAGCGTTAATTTGCGCTCGGTTTTGTGTGTCTTTTTTCTGTGCGTTATTTTTTGACGGCTGAAAAAAATGCGCGAGGATTGTAATACCAGCGTTAATTTATGTGTGTTAAAGTTTAATGCTGCTCGCTAAAAAAATAGCGCTGCGCGTGCGTTTTTGCACGCAGAATGTAATAGAGCCCCAGGTTGGAAAGGTGAAGGGTGTGTCTAGATTCCAGCGACGGCCAGGTTAGCTCTTTTAACATGTCACAATGGTGGGTCATGCTACATTGTAGCACAAAGCAACAGAATGAGTTGTACAATGTAGTAAGTTTATGAAGGTGTATTTGAGGGGCAGCTGCATACACTACATCTCCGTATTCAATAGCTGGCATAAGCATTTGTTGTACAATTTGCTTTCTTACTGCGGGCCTAAGGCAGGATTTGTTTCTGTACAGGGCAATTAGTTTGGGGTAAAGTTTAGATGAGAGTTTTTCTATGTGGAGGCCAACGGATAGATTTGGGTCTAACCAAATACCTAGATATTTGAGAGAAGTGACTGTGGTCAGCGTGTCTGTATGAGCGTATCACAGAGCTCCTCAGCAATGAAACTCACAGTAATGTGCAGTGTGTATGAGCATGAGGTTTATTGCTGTGGAGCTCTGTGATACACACATACCTGTCATGTGTTTTTTCTTTTTTTTGGGAGGGGCAGCATTTCATACATCGCTACAGGCAGCACAGTGGTTTGGGCGGCCCTGTGTTGGTGCATTACAATCTGAGTATGTCAAATAATTTCAGTAAGTAGAATTAAAATTTGCCAAATATCCATTAGAGGATAAATGGAAACAACTCATTTGGAGGGCAGAGTCCAAAGTGTGCACATTCTGTCATACAGCTCTAGGAATACTGTGACTGGCTGTCAGAGCGTCCTTTGGGCCAGCAACATACAAACTTTTGCAATGATATTGCATTGCTGTGGCTCTCTACACCTCATCACCATTGAGATGACCCAGTACATAGCTTGTCTTTAACCCACAATGTATCCGTATAGCTGGGGTCATTAAGGGGTTATGTAAAATGGTAGAATTATTTTTATAAAAGTATAATACTGTTATGTTTAACCTCTTCAGCTATATGCAAAAGTAAACAAACGGCACTCCATTTCCCTTTTTAAGATTTATTAGCTTAGTGCCATGAGAAAAAAAAACATTTCGGCCCATAGGTCATTCTCCTGGTGGGCTGAAACATTGTTGTTCTCAGTGTAATGACCCAATAAATCTGTTTGGAACTGGAAGTGGAGTGCCTGGTTCATTTGCTTTTGCAATCCCTTTCCCACTGAGACTTGTGATGTACAGGAATAAAAGAGGTGAACTTTCCACACCCAGACAGCAGCCAGTGTAAGGCTGTGCATGATTATTTTTTTTCGTTTAGTTTCTTCTTTTTTGGGGGGGGGGGTAGTTTCGGGTCATATCAGACAGTTTTTCTTTTGTTTCAGTCGGATTGATTTGGTGATTTAGATAGATTTGCGATTCGGATCAGTTAGTTTTTTTCGTTTTTTATTAGTTATTTCATTTTTTATTGCTTATTTAAGAATGGGAAGTAGAGTACTACCAATAAAATGAAAGTTTCTTTACTTACTTATTTTTTAGCTATTTTTTTAGGGGAAATTTTAGGTTTCCTAAATTTTTTTAAACAAATAAATGCTTTTTAACCATAGGTTTCAATGCAGCATAAGAATCCACACACTGCTGGGAAGCACCTCTCTGCAGTATAATTAATGCAGCATATGAATCCACACACTGCTGGGAAGCACCTCTCTGCAGTATAATTAATGCAGCATATGAATCCACACACTGCTGGGAACTTCCCAGCAGTGTGTGTGGATATGCTGCATTAATTATAACTCATAAAAAAACGAAAAACTAATTGATCTGAAAAATCAATTGATCCGAATAAATCTGCAGAGAGATGCTACCTCGCAGTTTGCGGATTCACATGCTGCATTAATTATACAGCAGAGAGGCGCTTCCCAGCAGTGTGTGGATTCATATGCTGCATTGAAACCTATGGGTTAAAAAGACTTGTTTCTTTAAAAAACTTAGAAAACCTAAAATTTCACCCAAAAAATGCCTAAAAAATCCTAAAAAAATAAATAAGTTAAGAAACTTTCATTCTATTGGTAGTAATCTACTTCCCATTCTTAAATGAGAAATAAAAACCAAAATAACTCATTAAAAACGAACTGATCAGAATCACCCGAATCACTGTTCCGAATTGCGCCGAAATTTCGGAGCGATCTGAAATTTTCAGATGGCCGATATTTTGCTTTCGGGAATGCTCCCAAAATAGAAAAATGGTGAATTTCATCCGAATTAGGATTCGGAACGAAACAAATTGCACATCTCTAACCCAGTGATGCAGGTTTCACTTGATCGACTGTTACAAGACATAACTACCTCCACTTAGGCTAATGTCAGACGAACGCAGCCATAGCGCAATCTGCGTGCGTGCATAAAGGACAGACGTACTGACGGAAGATACTGTAGACACCACATGGTCTGTTTTTTTTTTGACTGACGTAGAAAATAAATTGAAATATGGGCAGGGTTGGATTTGCACCTCAGGAGCCTGTAGGCACAGAAATATGGAGCGCCTCTACCCCACCCAAACAAAAAAAAAGAAACATGCCAAAATTTATATTTAAATTTCGTTTTGAAATCTAAAAGAAAACTAAAAGAAAATTCATTAAAAAAAAACGAAGAACTGTTTTTCTCCGTGCTCAAATCAAAAAAAGAGGCAGAATCTGTTGCCTTAGTTGAATTTGTTACAGTTACAAGTATTTATAAAGCGCCAACAAATTCCTCAGCGCTGTACAATAAGAGAAACAGAATAACAAATATACAAATAGTATGTTACACACACTGACCAGAAGGAGGGAGGACCCTGCTTGAGAGCTTACAATCTAAGAAGAGAGGGGACCCTGCTCCAGAGTTTACAATCTAAGAGGAGAGGGGACCCTGCTCCAGAGTTTACAATCTAAGAGGAGAGGGGACCCTGCTCCAGAGCTTACAATCTAAGAGGAGAGGGGTGACACATTAGGTGAGGGCAAATAGAGTATTTGAAGTAGCGGGTTGCATGAGGGCTGAATGGGAAGATGTAGCAAGAAATGTGCAGTGGGGATCATGGAGTGAGCTGATAGGCTTCTCAAAAGTAATGTGTTTTCAGAGACTTCTTGAAGGACTGGAGAGACATGGAGAGTCTGATGTTGCGGTGGAGGGAGTTCCATAGAAAGGGGCAGCTCGAGAGAAGTCCTGAAGGTGAAAGTTGGGGGTGTGGGTACGAGGAACTGATAGCATCAGATCATTGGCAGAACGAAGTGGTCGGGATGGGATGTAGCTGCTAATAAGGGAGATGTAGGAAGGGGCATGGTTACGGAGAGTTTTGTACATGAGCACCAGTATTTTGAATTGGATTCTAAAGGAAACAGGAACCAGTGTAGAGATTGACAGGTGAGGTGTGAGAGGTGCAGGAGGTGAGGTGTATGAGTCTGGCACAGGCGTTCATTACAGACTGCAGAGGCAGAATCTGGGATCTCTTAAGGCCAGAGAGAAGGAGGTTACAGTAGTCGAGGATAATAAACTTGGATGAGCATTTTAGTATAGTCTGGATTAAGAAAGGGACGGATAAGTGCAATGTTTTTTAGGTAGCACGATTTGGTGAGTGACTGAATGTGAGCAGTAAAGGATAGAACGGAGTCCAAGAGGACCCTGAGGCAACAAGCCTGAGAAGTTGAAGTAATGGTGGCACCATTCACCTGAAGAGAAATGGGCGCAGGAATGGAGGTTTTAGAGGGAGGGAAGAAGTTTAGTTTTCGGGAGGTTGACATATAGGAAATGGGAAGTCATCCAGTCGGAGACAGTCGATAAGCAGGCTGTAAGTTACACAGTCCAACACCGGAGGAGAGACACCGAGAGAGGAAAGATAGATTTGGGTGTCATCAGCATAGAGGTGATATTGGAATCCATAGGAAGAGATGAGGTTGTCCAAAGAGGCAGTATAGAGCGAGAAGAGTAGGTGACCCAGAACAGAGCCTTGAGGTACTCCAAATGAAAGAGGAACTGGTGGTGACGAGACACCAGCGAAGGAGACACTGAAGGAGCGAAAAGAGAGGAAAATAACCAGGAGAGAGCGATGTCACTGAGGCCAAGTTTACGCAGCGTTAGGAGCAGGAGAGGTTGATCAACAGTGTTGAATGCAGCAGAAATGTCAAGAAGAATAAGGAGGGAGCAGTGACCTTTGGTTTCAGTGGCAGCTAAATCATTAGTCACCTTGGTCAGAGCAGTCTCAGTAGATTCTTGGGACCGAAAGCTAGACTGGTGCGGACCAAGTAGAGATTTAGCAGCAAGAAAACTGGTAAGCTGTTTATAGACCAAATGTTTTAGGATTTTGGAGGCAAAGGGGAGCAGAGAGATGGGACAGTAGTTCAAGAGGGAGTTAGGATCAAGAGATGGCTTTTTTAGAGTGGAAGTGATCAAATCACGTTTGAATACAGAGGTCAGAGGGGAAGATTCCAGAGGAGAAGTAGAGGTTAAAAAATGAGTCAAAGCAGGGACAGTAACTGGTAGGACAGGTCGAATAAGGTGTGAGGGGATGGAATTAAGTGGACAGGTGGTCTGGCAGGAGAACATGAGAAGTTCTGAGACCTCCTCCTCCGAGACCGGAGAAAAGGAAGACATAGTAGAAGAGGGGGCAGGGAGTGAGGGAGTCAGAGGGGTAGAATGGTTAAAAGGAGGAGAGCAGTGAATGCAGCAGCATTGTTTGTTTAATATGCAAAAGCATATATTGCCTCTGCTGTAGAACAGAAAAAAATATTTTGCATTTACTTTTTTTTTATTTGTGCACATTACATGGTCATGTTTGGTATCATTGTAAAGACTAGACTCTGACCTTTCCAATGACACTCACTTGACCTTGTGCGGTGTACAATTCAGGGATGCAGGTTCCAAAGTTCCCCTGTCTGTCCTCACTGCAGTGCCACGGTCTAGGTTGTGAATTAAACAATGCGTTGCTTCACCAGATACACACTTGCTGGCAGTAAGGTAAATGAGGGGAGTTAGTGCAGCATCACTGTTCACTTTATAATTGTAAACTGAATAATAGTGTCGTGTTAGAAAAAGAGAAAAATTTTATTTTAATAGATGTTTTATTTTTACATAAATCTAACCTGTTTATATTTGGTATCACTGGAAAGGCTATAAACTGACCTTGCCAATGATACCTCATGACTCTCTAGCCCTTAGGGCTCCAGGGATACAGTGGTCTAAATTATTGCAAATTGTAAAAAAAAATATATATATATATATATACATACTTTTTTAAACACAGCGCAAGGCACCCCCTTTTGGCAGGAGCCTGTAGGCACATGTCTACTCTTCCTAATTATAAATCTGGCCCTGAATATTGGAAGCAAAATTAATATGAAAAATGATAAAAATTTGAAAGGGATAGGAAAAGCCATTTTGTGTGTCAAGGTGCTGGACGTTGCAAATGCGCTGCGTCTGACATCTCCTCATCACTCACACAGAATGCTACACGGACGTGGCGCACTCTGCGCATCCATCTAGCGGTTTTACGTTCTTGCCTAACTTGCATCCATTTGCCATGTGCACTGTGCGTGCACAGTTCGGTGTGCACGTACTTCGTGTGTGGGTCTCTATTGATCATGATTCTATGCTACGACGGACGTTAACTGTGCAGCAACACGGACGTGATAACTGCGTTCGTCTGACACGGGCCATAGATGTCTGTTGTTTTCATATTCTTCTTTATACCCCCTTTATATCATAATCTGCTCTCCTCTAATGTCTTTGAAATGTGACATTCCAGGTGCTCTCGCTGCTCTGTGTGCTCTCCTTTACTGTATTCCAGATTTACATCACATCATTAAAAATATTGTGAAATTAAATAAATACACAGAACACAACATTTCTAAAGAAAACTATTTATAGTAAGGAGGAAATAGTCACTTTGGAGTCACATTACCTCCAGACCATTTGGATGTAAGTTAGCCTTATTGCAAATGCAACCTTTCAAAATAGCTACATAACCATTAACTGATGTGAATCAATATACACCAGGGTTCGAAAAATTAATTCCTAAGGTGGTAGCCGGACTGATATGTTATTCGCCACTTCTAAACAATGACAAATTCCACAGTTGCAAAGGGTCAAATTTCCACTAGCCCTGCTTAACCCCTTCACACCTAAAATAGAGTTAACTTGATGTTGCATTATAAAGCATTGAAAAGCATGTATTAGCATATCAAAAGAGCATTTTCACACCTTTTTAAAGCAAAATTAATGTGTCCCATGTGAAGAAACAAAATCCTTTGTTTTATGGCTCTCCAAGTACCCTGGAAAGACATAAAACCACTTGCAAATAGCAGCCCTAAACCTCACTGTAACAAAGATTCAAATAGATTACTGCTCCATTGCAGCAGCCATGGAGAGGGCAGAATACATGGAGTGTTTTGGGGTCACTCACTGCTGTACAGGGCTAAGATTCAGGGGGTTATAATGACTGAAAATACCTGTACAGTACAGATACAAAAGTGTTACTGTACTCTCCATATACAGACATTATGTCACATAAAGATATTATTCTTGTATTCTATTGTTATTTTTTTGGAAGCTGCACTGCTAATAATCTCATTATGATCACTACAAAGCCCCATAAGCAGGAGACCTGACCATTTTTATTATTTTCATATATCACAGTTACTGTATCTAGCACAAAGGTCTTAGAAGGACACCATCTAAATCTCAGAATCTTACATGCCAACAATATTTCTGTAAAGGATAAACAAATACATGAAAAATTAAAAAGGAGAAAATTAACATTATTTAAATTTTTTAACTATCTCAGGATAACAATTTCTGTACGAAACTTCTATTTCCCTCCTATATTTAATTGTTAATTTAACATCCCATCTTTCAAATAAATGTGATGATAAAAAAACAAATTAACAAAAATTGCTTTGTAGTGAAGGGGTTAAATTACCACTAGGTCAGAGGGTGAGTGAAAATTTTAATCCCTTTATACATTAAGCCAAAATACAGAAAACATACCTAGACAACTGCTATGAAGTCATCACATAAACCTTACAATGAGTTTAGTGTCTTGTTTCCCTCCTTCCCTACACACAATTAGCAGTAGTTACCAAAAATGCAACAAAGCAGTGAAGAGTGTTACTAGTGTGGAGGGAAAGGTAGCGTTGGATTTATTATCTGTAATACATTTTGGGCCCTATTACGCTCTTGGCGTTAAAACGCGGGCGCAAGGGAGGAAACTCTGCGCCTGCAGATTTCCCCCTTGTGCCCGCGTTTTAACGCTGGATTACAATACAGGCGCACAAAATGCTGCCTGCATTGTTATTGAGTGTAACAATGCTGGATGCTCCCGGCAGCGCTGAGTGCAGCCGCGAGCATCCACTCGCTGGAGTCCATAGGACTCCATTGGGTGCCTCCCTGTCGGTCACGTGACCAGCCGTATCTCGTCTCGCGTGATCTGGCCGGTCGGCATAGTGATACGCAGGGAGAGACTGGGGGGACTATTTCCCCCAGTCTTTCTCTGCTCCCGCCGGCCGGAGGAGGCGGACAGAGCCGCGGTCCTCGCCGCGGGACAGGAGGTGAGTATCTGATTCCTATTTTTTTAAGCCTGGTGTTAACGGATTCTGCAGAAGCGGAATCCGTTAACACCAGGTTCTGGCTCTGGTTAACTTTTTCGTTGACTAGAGCCAGACGTTAATCAGCGCTGGGACATTGTAATACCAGCGCTGATTAACACTTTGCGCTCCCAATGTTAAACATAGGGACTGGAGCGCAAAGTGACCTCGCGCAGAGGAGTGCAAGGTACCAAACGCAAACGGGTTTTTTAACCCGTTAGCGTTTGGATTGTAATATGCGGTAAATACCGCAAACGGTAACGCTCAGGCATGTGAGCATTAACGTTTGCGTGAAGACTGTAATAGAGCCCTTTGTCTTGCGTTGCTAACCTCCATGCTATCAATGGTTTGGAAGGTGGGTAGGCATAAAGTGGACCTGTGTTAGGTTTTGCTGGTTTTAAACCATGCATTCTCTTCAGTAGAAAGTCTAACAGCCTCTAGCAACAAAACTATAAATAACTTTGTTCTATCAAAATCAGAGACAAGAATTTAGTTTTACATTTTTTTGCATACTGCCACAAGATACATATTTCTCTACATTCGTAGGAAGGACTGATTATGAAATACTTACATTACTACCAGTTAGTTTCTTCCTGGGTAACGTAATTACGAGTTTTACAATTATTTCATGTTTAGGGAAATAACTTGAAAGGAAATATAAAGCCTCATATATACCTCATCCACACATACATAATAAGTGGTTTCGAAGATAAAATCCTGTAGAATATATGACTTATTTGACATAATTTATGTATGCTGACAATAAATTTAGGTACAGATACCGTCCTCCACCCAGACAGTCCCTTTACATTTTCCAAAATCCCAGATCAGTCCTCTTCCACCTTTACCAGATCCCCATATCAGTGCACTACCACTCCTCAGATCACCATATCGAACTCCCCCAGCCACCCATTCCCCGTTTGTTAGTCCTCTCCACCACCCAAGGCTGGCTCACCCAATGCCATTGTGTGTCATACCTACACAGGCAGCACTTTTCCTTTCGACCTTAGAGTAAACACTCAAGACAGCAGCCACCTCCCGCTGCCTTCTATCAGGGAGCAGGACCAGCTGGTTCTGAAGTAAAGCAAACAGCAATCTTAGATCGTGTTCGTGGAGCCGTCTCACAAGCTGCATTAGTGGTTTATACAGCAAGATGATGTCATGGCCATGCAGCATAACAAATGCTGTTGCTCTCCTCACTAGGGTTGCCACATCGGACATATTTTCCATGATACATATAATTTATTCATACTGATGGGCTGTGCGTGGAAAATTCCACCCTGCAGCATGTAGAATCCATAAGCAGCACATCTATACTATAAAAGAGTAAGGCTTTGGCTGTCCGTCGCCAAAACCCTACTGCGCATGCGCGCGCAACCTCTACCCGGCTGCCGCGCGCATCCTACCCCCCGAGCGGCGGAGGGAAAGTTCCCTCGCTTCCGCTTTGAAGGACCCAAGCCCCGGTCACGTGACCGCGGCTTGGGTCCTTCAAAGACCGGAAGTGGGGAAATCTTCACTTCCCTGGCGCCGCTCGACAGGTAAGTATGAGCGCTGGGGGGGCCATATCCACGAGCTGGGGGACCATATCCATGACCTGGGGGCAAATCCATGAGCTGGGCAAATCCATGACCTGGGGCAAATCCATGACCTGGGGCAAATCCATGAGCTGGGGGCAAATCCATGAGCTGAGCAAATCCATGACCTGGGGCAAATCCATGAGCTGGGGCAAATCCATGAGCTGGGGGCAAATATCCATGTGCTGGGGCAGTATCCACGTGCTGGGGCAAATCCATGAGCTGGGGGCAAATATCCATGTGCTGGGGCAGTATCCATGTGTGGGGGCAGTATCCACGTGCGGGGTCAGTATCCACGAGCTGGGGCAGTATCCACGAGCTGGGGCAGTATCCACGAGCTGGGGCAGTATCCACGTGCTGGGGCAGTATCCACGAGCTGGGGCAGTATCCACGAGCTGGGGCAGTATATCCACGAGCTGGGGCAGTATATCCACGAGCTGGGGCAGTATCCACGAGCTGGGGCAGTATCCACGAGCTGGGGCAGTAAATCCACGAGCTGGGGCAGTATATCCATGAGCTGGGGCAGTATATCCATGAGCTGGGGCAGTATATCCATGATCTGGGGCAGTATATCCACAATAGACTGCCCTCTGGGCAGGCTTTACAACTAGTAGGAAATAAAAAAGGAATCCCAGGTGACCTGCCTTAACTTCATTCCTGGAGCATATGAATGTTGCAGGGCAGCACTTTTCCCTATGCTCCCCTGTGCATGAAATAGTAATATGTGTCCTGGAAAACATGGCCAATGTGGCACCCCTAGTCCTCACCCTGTGGCTGGTTTCTTCACATCATCCTAGAGTTTGTATCCTCTTTTGTTGGGGAAAAGAATGAGAAATGCAGGGCTTGCCTGTTCTCGCTAATGTGGTCAGATCAGGGTTGCTTGAGGTGCAGGGTCAGAGTGATGATGCTGTCAAACTCCAATGAAGCAATGCCTCTGACTGATTGGCCAGGCATGATGAGCGGACAGTACAAGTAAAGACACTGTCAAGTTAGAAATCAAAGCAACAAGGCAAGGAACATGAAATTCTCTGGGTTTATATAGTCCTAGAGGATTAAGTCATTAGTAAGGGCCCAGATATGTTTGAGCCTTGGATCTGGCAGGATTCTGATGATGCAGGTAGAAGTTCACATAAATTCTTGTTTGATGTCAGCATGCTGCATCAGAATTACTTTTATAAACAGTGGAATGACGCAGGAAAGCAACAACACATGGGAGTGTGGGGGGAGAAAGACACACAGGTACCTTGGCACTCCTTTGTACCTTTGACTCCTTCTCTCTACCTTTCTATCCTTATCTTCGCTCTACTACTCATTCTCGCCACGTTTTATTCCTATTCTTTCTTTTCCTCCTGTTTTATATACACTTTAGTTATGTAGCCTGAAGGCATTTTTATTCAATAGCTTTTAATAATTTTGTCAACCATCACATCAGATCAAGTGTGGAGTTTTCCACTTCTGGTGTCATCATGTCATCCCTCAATTTAGAAATTTTGAATATTTTGGATAAGGGATAGTCAACCTTTATTTTGTCTCATAATTGTTCTCCACATAACAGATCCTGCATAATAAATATTCAAATGTTGCTTATCTTATTTAGTTCTAATCTCTGTTTATCCTAAATGCACAGGCGGATACCCCTAATCTATTGCAGTTCATTGCCTAAACTTCTCAATTACCTTAAGCCTACCTAAAATCAGATGCATTTAATCATCAAAATGCATAATAAACCCCGTAAAAGGCCTTATGGTTTTCAATCTAGATCTATAACAGTTTAATCCTAATCTGCGCTTAAACACAGACCAGCTTGGATAAATGACCCTGCTTCTGGGTAATTAAATCAGAGAAATAGTTCATCGCACCAATGCTTACATCTAATTGCAGCTTTCATAATTGAAAGGCTGACTAAGAGTCAGTGTAATCTTAATCTCGTTTATGATGCATACACTTAGAATGTAACCTCCATTGCTCCAATGATGGACTAGTTTGTCTACTTTTCTACAGTAATGACATGTTGTGTCATCATATCTGCTGCCCTTTCTCCTACTTTTACTGGAATTTCCACTGGCAATTTATTTTTTAAAAGGATATTCAAATGATTATTGAGGCGTACTCGTATCAGCCTAATTGGTTAAAACCAGCATTATTATAAAAATCTATCATTAATTTCACTTCTTCTAAATTGCTATTTTTAATTCATCACTATCTTAGAGAAGGGAGACACGAGAGTGCAGAATATGGCTGCTTTTTCCTTTTACTGTAATTAACCTCCTTGGCGGTCCAATTTTGACATGTTTTATATGGGCTTTTTTTGGGCTGGTGTATTTGAGTTCGACCAGGTTGATAGAATTTGCCATTAACACCAGCTTTTAGGAGTTGCTAAAATTATGTGTGCAATGTATATAAGTTAATTAATTAATTAACTTGCGTTCGCACAGGGTTCGCGCAGGGTCACTCGCGTTAGACCTAAACCCGCATCGTATATACGACGTTCAGTGCGAAGGGTTTTGCCCCTTGCGTTAATGCGTTTTTGCGCACGCGCACATTTTTGCGCGAACAGTGTAATAGAGGCCTCAATGTTTTTGCAGTGTTTACTGTAGCTAATATTTATATAATTGGTTCTTTCTCACCTCATTGAGGTAATTGCAAGATAGCTTAGAAATTCTTTTAGTTCAGCACGTAAAGAGTTTATTTTGCTTATCTTCTTATCACGACATACCTGAATATTTAATTATAAGTTCAACCAAGTGCTTAGTTGTAATTTATAGCTAATAAACAAATGTGTTTCTTTAATGACAGACATCTTCGCTCCCATTCTGCTTTTTTTCACGAGAATATCACTGGCAGTAAGAAGTACAAATAAACTTATATGAAGCAGATTTGTCATACATTCTTACATCACCAGATACTTTGAATATGGGGGTGGAAACTGCCCGAGGAGAAATTATTTTAATTTTCCTAATAGTCTTGAATGGAATTCATGAATCATTTAGCTGTAGACAAGACGTGGAAACTTCAAAATGCAACAAACTAAATATTATACCAATCAGAGCAAAAGAAATTATTAATTAACACATTTACAAACAGCTATAATCTAAGGTTTTAAAGTTTGTACTAATAAAATATAGAAATAAGCAGACTCATTTATGGCTACATGCCTGAACAACAGTTTTTTTTGTAGTGAAGAAAAATACATATATATAATATGTGTGTTTTACCAAAAGGATACATTGAGATTTCTCTCTTTTTCAAGTATGTCCTGGGTAGATCACCATAAACTTGTCATACTTTGTACAGTCTTTCTTTTTTTATTTTCTCATGAGAAATTTAATATGTGGACATGGTGGTGTTCTTCTGTTCTGGCATTCTTTCCCCGTTCTTGCACAATTGCTGCCTGGACCGACAACTGTTTTTTTTTTCCCCAAGACCACATTTGTTGGCTGTAATTGTACCTATGCATTTGAATTTAGCCCTTGAGTATTTTCTTCTCTCATACATCATTATATTTTCTTGAGGTAAAGGAGGGTTTGTTAGGGTCCTGAGAACGAGCAACAGCACTAGTGGCCTGCTCTACGGTGGGTCATCCAGACGTGGACCCCTTGCTTGATGTGCCTACAGGGGTGTCAGCTATACCCTCCTGACGAGGCCTAACAAGGCCGAAACGATCATCGGGGGTTGCTGCACCTCTTGTGCAGGGATGACGTCCTTGGCAATCAG
Source organism: Leptobrachium leishanense (assembly GCA_009667805.1). Taxonomy (NCBI): domain Eukaryota; kingdom Metazoa; phylum Chordata; class Amphibia; order Anura; family Megophryidae; genus Leptobrachium; species Leptobrachium leishanense. Next base: position 372,379,862 of record CM019064.1, read on the forward strand.
TACTGGCCACCCTCATTGGGTGAGAGCAGGCTGATTTGCATATGGAGCATTCATCCCTGTAATGGCACAAGCAAGCTAAAACCTTGAGACCTGAGCGGGCACCCATCGTAGAGCAGGCCACTAGTGCTGTTGCTCGTCCTCAGGAACCTCACAAACCCCCCCTTTCTCTCATTATATTTTCTTGCAATTTGCTTTTGGAAACTCAGGGAGGTATTTTAAATTAGTTAACCTATTTCATTTTAGGAATTTCAACTTATGTTGCTGAACATTCGTCTATGCCAAAGATTAAACCCAATATGAAAAATTATTACTAGTCCCAGGTAGGGTTAATAGTGCATGCTTTAGCAAAAACAACTTTGTACAAGCCTTGATCACTAAACTGCAGAAAAATGAATACAATGAAGCTGATAAGACATTAGAGAGTTTCTACATGACAATGTTGCCAATGTAACAAACCTTAAGTGATTACTCACAAATTATTTATCTGCATCTCTTTTAAGGTTACTCGAGGGTGGAATGGAGGGATTAACATTAATGCCTCCTGACCCCTTCGGCACCCTCCCTCCCATTTAAACTCTTTAGTCTTTTTTGGCACCTTAAATCCAGCCTCATACACTCTCGGTGCTGGTTTGGATGTGACATACTTTCTGATTGAATAATAAATCACACATAGGGTGATACCCCTAACAATACAGCACAATACAGAATAAATTGGTGCAATGTATTCTTAGATATAACCACTCACAGGCTGCTGGTACTGGGAAGACACATAGCAGGTTCTTGAATGTCTCCAGGCCAAGATGATAGCCTTAAGGGAAGGATAATAACAATAGTGTAGATAGCCAAGCAACCATAAAAAACAATGTTGATGAAGTCCACGTGACGAAACGCGTCGAGCAACACCTTCAGACACCTTCAGACGAATTGGGTCATGGGAGTTGGTGATATTATGCTCCATTTGTTTTAAATTTTTGTAAGCGCATTAAAAACGTTGTTTTTTATGGTTGCTTGGCTATCTACACTATTGTTATTATCCTTCCCTTAAGGCTATCATCTTGGCCTGGAGACATTCAAGAACCTGCTATGTGTCTTCCCAGTACCAGCAGCCTGTGAGTGGTTATATCTAAGAATACATTGCACCAATTTATTCTGTATTGTGCTGTATTGTTAGGGGTATCACCCTATGTGTGATTTATTATTCAATTTGTTATTGTTGATACCGTATCTTGTCATACTTTCTGATTGCTTTGAGAATCATTGTGGAAGCTAGTTTCTGAAATCCGGAAACCTAAGATTAGCACTCAGCTTCTGTGTAGGTTCTAATCTCATGCATTTGAAGGGCTGAATCAGCCCTCTGAGACCCCTCCGGAAAGGGGTGACACCCATCAGGGCTCTGTGACCACTCATTTTACATTGCATGCCTAGAGATTTAGACTGTAATACAACCACAAGCTGCCTTTGATTTAGTGGGAATAGTTTAACATACCGCAACATAGTTTAGTAAATCCCTGTCATTTGGTAACACATGCAAATAATGAAGGATTATACATTCCCTGTTCATCTATGTCTGTCAGTGGAATTACAGGAACACCACAAAAAATAAATATTCAATAGCTGCCATGGTACCCACACGCTGTGTTATGTCTTTAATATATTTTCATGGTTTCCTTTTCATTCTTTGCTTTTAAGTCCAAACGTCACTTAATAGAGCCAGTCACACGGCCGGTTATAGATTTGAGTCTTTTTATTGCATTCGGTTACAATGTGAGGTCTTATATCTCAAGCCTTTTCAAGCATGGATGGACTGCCCCTTGCCCTGTGAGCCAAACGTTGCCAGCCCTCTCTGGTTTCTCAGTATCTTCACAGTAAGCATTCATTCAGAAGGCACATGTGCTGCCTGTGTGAGCAGAACTGACCCACCTTTCCTTGTGTGAAGCTTTAACTGAGGTTTTTTTGTTCATGTTTACCAGTGAAAAGCATGGCGTAAAGAGTAGGGATGAGCCGAACACTCCCTGAGTTCAGTTCGGAGCCGAACCCGAACTTCCCAAATGTTCGTATCCGAACCCAAACCCGAACTCGAACTCAATACAAGTCAATGGGGCTGAAAATTCGGTTTTTAGAGTGCCCTCCAAGAGGGCATATATGCTAGATATTTGCCATAAAAGGTGTATGGGGGTCCGGGTAGTGCCCTGGGGGACAGGAAACAAGGACAAAAAGTAAAAAAAAAAACGTTTTTAAAGGGACAGTGAGTTTTCCATGAAATAAGGGTTAAAAATAAAAACGAAAAATTCCTTCAAATATCGTTATAGATAGAACCTTTGTAGCGCATCAAAATAGATTTAAAGGTAGACTTCAACAAAGAGGTATATCAAACATAAAGTGCTTCAGTCTTAAAGTGCTTCAATCTTAAGGTGACAAATATTCAATAAATGTACACATATAAAAGTGCAATGTGCCATAGAACACAGTAAACTGCAACAATATATAAAATTCCAGCAGTGCGATGGGTATAAGAGAGTCTATAAAGTGCAACAGTGTCCGAATGTGCAAAATGTGCAAATTCAATGATATCCAGTACAACAGTATGAATACCAGTGGGAAAATTCCTTAAAATTTACTTCTCTTTATGTTCAAGCGATGCACAAATATAGTCCTCCTTTCTTGGTCTGTGTATCTCTTGCCGTCTCTCAATAGTGGAGAGGATAGCCAGAAAGGAGAAAAAAGTGAGAGAAAGGAAAAAAAAAAAAAATTTGGAGGGGAGAGAAAAAATGAAGAAATAATCGTGCAGAAAATCCCAATTAAATATGGCAAATAAATCACTCGTAGAAATATGGAAACTCACATTTATAAGAGCCCAAAAAATCCCTGGCTCTAGGTTTGGGAGCTTCCAGCCATATAGAGGGTGGCGTATCCCTTCTTAAATCTTCAACTCTGGTTGCGATGGCTACAATAGGATAATAGACAGCGCTCCCATAGTATATTACCGTATTATGATAAAAAAAGAGGTGATAATGTATTGAACTCACCAGATATGGAGCCTCTTCCACACAGGCTCACTCAATACAGCGTCAGGTACACTATGGTGGATACCCAGAACCTCTTCTCAACCGTCTGAGGGCCAGATATCAGGAGCTTCCAAGCGGTGGCAAGTATATATCCAAGGAGAATAGTCAATATAATATAAACCATATAAAATTTATTAAAAAATTTATTGCATATTAAAAAATGGACAGATGCGTTACCGAGACGCGTTTCGGCATTAACAGCCTTCCTCTGTCGGTATATTTAGGTGCACTATTGTCCAAAAAAATCTCATTTGGACTTTTGAGCTGTATGAGATATATATATATATATATATCTTTCTTCCTTTTTTTCCTTCAAATATCGTGCCTAGGAGGTCCCCATAACCTGCCCGTGAAGTGGTGGATTTCCAGGATGTATAGAAATATGTAAAAACCAAAAAATGACATTTCAAATGACAGTAAATGCTTTTCCTTTAATCTATTCATAAACAACTGCTTGGGTCGGCAGTCTGTATGAAAAGAGGAGACATTTTCGGACACGCAGAAAAAGTTTACTGATTTTTTGGCGGTGAAAAGCAGGAGAATGACTGGAGAATGGAAAATTCTAGACCAAATAGCCGATTTGGAAAGTGAGATAAATGGGAGAATTTTTATGGTTTGGCTATTTTGACCTAGAATTTTCTCTTCAGTCATTCTCCTGAGTTTCACCTTTCTCTGAATAACCCTGTCAGGGTTATTCAGAGAGCGGTGAAGAGCAGGAGAATGACTGGCAGGAGAATGACTGCCTCGATCCCCTCAACCTCCCCCCAGGCCTTTGCCGGGCCGATTCTCGCCCACTCCACCACCCTAACCATATGGCATGATTTATAGTAGAGGAGAAAGTCTGGGACCGCCAGACCCCCCTCCAGTTTAGGCGTGAGGGTAGGGAAACGTTAAGTATAAACGATTTAGCGTAAATAATTTTTAGATTTGAGAGTAGACCGTAGCGATGGAATGCCTGTAAAACGTTAGGCAGTGTGGTCTACGGGCGGGAGATAAAGAATAATAAATCGTCTGCGTATGCCGCGATTTTGTGCTCGGTAGGGCCCACTCTCAGACCTCGAACATCCGGGGAGCCCCGTACCGCTGCAAGGAAAGGTTCCAGGGCCAGTGTGAACAATAGGGGTGAGAGAGGGCATCCCTGTCGGGTCCCGTTCCGGATCCTAAATGGTGCGGTGTACATGCCGTTAACGCAGACCCGGGCCGTGGGGTTAATGTAGAGAGCCCGAATCCAAGCGCACAGGTGCGGGCCGAGACCTATGTGTTCGAGCGTTGCAAATAAGAAATCCCAGTTGACCCGATCAAACGCCTTTTCGGCGTCTGTGGATAACAACAGTAGTTCCTCCCCCCGACGTTGGGCCCTGTGCGTGAGAGTTAAAGCTCTAATGGTATTGTCCTTGGCTTCCCGGCCTGGGATAAAGCCAGTCTGGTCAGGGTGAATAAGGTCAGTAATGTGGGGTAACAGTCGTGACGCGAGTATTTTGGCAAATAATTTGAGGTCGCAGTTTAGTAATGAGATGGGTCGGTAACTCTCGCACTGTGCGGTGTCCTTCCCGTCTTTAGGTATCAAGGTGATGTTGGCGGCTAAAGTCTGAGGTGGGATGAGTCGCCCCTCCGGGACCGAGTTAAAGGCCAATAAAAAATGTGGGGCGAGTGTCTTCAGAAAGCGTTTGTAGTAATTTAGGGGGAGGCCGTCAGGGCCTGGGCATTTACCGGTTTTTGAGGCTTTCAGGGCTCCGGCCAGCTCCTCCGCCGAGAGGGGCGACTCCAGGAGTCATGCAGTCGACTGTGGGAGCCGGCATTTCAGGTGGGCTGTCAGATAGTTGCGGATATCAGTCCTGTTGGTCGCCCCCTCCCGGTCGGGAGTGAGGCCCGGTAGGTTGTAAAGAGATTCATAGTATGATCGGATGGTGGATTGAATATCGCCGGGTAGGTAGTGTATTTTTTTATGTGAGTCTCTGATCTTGGCAATGTAGGAAGCGGCCCTCTGTTTTTGTAGCATGCGTGCTAAGAGGCGTCCGCTCTTATCACCGTGGGCGAAAAAAAACATTTTTGAGTGTTGGCATTGTCGGTGATAGGAGGAATTTAAAAGGGTGGTCAAGTCTCGTCTCGCAGCAGTCAGCTCAATCAGGCCCTCTGCGTCAAGGGAACCCTTGTGTAAGGTCTCTAACGTCTCTATACGCTTCAATGCATCGGTTATGGCGGTCGATTTCTGTCTCTTAAACTCTGATGCTTTCTGCCTGGATGTAAAAGCCCCTCACCACACATTTGTGTGCCTCCCAGATCGTCAGTGGTGACAGGTCTGGGTTGGTGTTTTCAGCAAAGTAATGCTCCAGGGCCTGTGTGCAGTCTTGTATAACGGTCGGGTCAGAGAGAAGAAAGTCGTTAAGTCGCCAGGTCGGGGCTGCGGTCCGATAAAGCGGAGAGGTTAAGGTCATCGTGACAGGTGCGTGGTCAGACCAGGTTAGGTTGCCAATTGTTGCAGAATGGAGATCCTGTAGATGGTAATGGGAAAGGAAAAAGTAATCCAGTCTGGAGTAAGTCTGGGCCGGGTGAGAGAAGAAGGTATAATCCCTGTCTTCGGGGTGAAGTGCCCTCCAGCAATCCACCAATCGGTTCGAGTGAAGAAGGGAGCCGATCCTGCGCAAGATACGCACGGGGACGGCAGAGCGTCCCGATGACGTATCCCGCAGAGGATCTAGTGGGAGGTTAAAGTCCCCGCCCAAAACCAGACAGCCCTCTGTAAAGTCCTTTAGTGTCGTGAGGAATTTAGCTAAGAATTTATGCTGACTCTTGTTTGGTGCATATATGTTAGCAAATGTGTACATACGGTCCGCAATCGTGCCCTTCACCACCACGTACCGGCCCCCTCCATCTGCAAGCGTGGCCCTGTGCTGGAAGGGGATCGACTTGGCAAATAGTATTGCTGTACCTTTAGATTTGGCTATAGTATTGTTGCTGGAGAAGCCCATGGGAAACCTTGAGTCAGTTAATTTGGGGGCAAACCCCTCTCGAAAGTGGGTTTCCTGAATGAATACAACGGAGGCTTTGGCTCTATGAAAGTCCCTTAAAGCGAAGGAACGTTTTTCTGGCATTAATAGATAAAAGTGTCAGGTGCGCTGGCTTTGTGGGCGCCATTCTTCACCTGCAGGGGAAGTGGGGTGGAGTGTGTAGTAGCGGTAGAGGTCTCCGGGGTGGGGATGGCAGGTATGAGGGGATGTAAGGGAAAATGGAGGGGTATCAAAGAAGGGGAGGCCCAGAAAAGGAGAACGAGGGGAAAGAATCCTCGGGCCAAAAGGTATGAGGTGTGGGCAAGGTTGGATACGAGGTCCGGGGGCCACGAGTAGCTCCCAGAACCCCTCCCAACCGTCGCGTCGCCCTGTCCTCCGGGTAGGAGGCGAGTCCAGAAGGTACCACGCGGGAGGTGTCAACCACTACTCCGCAAACCAGACGGGTACGCTCCAGCAGAGAGAGAGACCTCCTCGACCCAATGTAATCTAACTTAAAGATGCTTAAATAAACGCGCATTAAGACAAAAACTTTGAATGAACAGTGCAAATGTCGTGAACCCTAAAAAGAAGACTGGAAAAAACAAATCCGTGGTGAAAAAATCCTGTCGCCGGATAAACTCAGTAACTGGGCGATTGTCAATCGTGCATGTATATGTATAAAAGTTAAAGTCCCGGTGGCCCCGGCAAGAAAAATCGGAGACATAGTTACCCGTCGTAATTCTTCCACCCGAAGTTGATCCTGCACCACAGGAACGTGTGGGCCGTCAGCGGCTCGAGGTCTCCCTGTAGAAGTCCGTTGATACATAACGGGAGCAGGTGGCAGAGTCTGGTGGGACCCCTTGTATAGGTGGTGTGCGTAGAATGAAGAGAAAGTCCCACAAGGAAGCTGGAGAAACCGGAAGTGAGGGCCCGTGTGGACGGTCTTCGTAACGTCGTAAGAGCCCTGAGGACATTCAAAGCGGTTGTGTCCCGGTGTCCCAGGCTATAAGATGGCGGCATAGTTACCCGTCCAGTTTCTTCTTCACGAGGATCATCCCGCCTCATGGGGATAATCAAGAGGGTGGGTCATGGTTTCCCGCCAGTATTCCAATTATACGCAACGGAGGCCGCTTTGAGGCTGGTGTGATCGACAGGGGAGGATAGTGTATGAAATTTAGCTCAAAAGATCGCTTGAGTGAACCGGTGTCCTCTCGGGAGTAGAGTTGTGCTTCAGACCGTCGGGCCCCGATGCCGTCCGGCGGGTAGGCGGGTCTTGGTGGGTCTTTGTGGTAGGGCGCCTGGAGCCGCGCCGGGGCGATTGGAGGAGTAGAATTGAACAGGGTCCGGCCACGACAGCCCCACCGGAGGAAGTTGAAGGTCAGAGACCAGAGTGTCTACATCAGCAGAAGAGCGCGCCAGGAATAGTCCCTGAGGAGTAGAAACCAGCAGCCCAGTGGGGAAGTGCCAGCGATATCTTATCTTCCGCGCCTGAAGGTTCCTCGTGAGAGGGCGCAGGGCTCTGCGGAAGCCAGGGTTGCAGGAGATAGGTCTGGGAAAAGTTGTAGTTCCACTCCGTCATGGAAATTTGAGTGGGGGCGCGCGCAGCCCGTAATAGATCTTCTTTTAGGGGGAAGCTTTCGAGGCAACAGATTACATCTCTTGGAGGTCCAGTCCCACGTGGGCGTAAGGCGCGATGGGCGCGCACAAAAGCAATAGGAGTAGAGTTTGGTCGGTCGAGTAAAGTATTAAAGATGGACGTGAGGGTAGGGATAAGGTGGGCGGGGGATTCTTCTGTGTCAGGGAGGCCACGAATCCGCAAATTATTACGCCTGCCGCGATTGTCTAGATCTTCCATGTGGAGTGCCATACCTCTGAGTTGTTCAGTCTGTGAATCAAGTTTGGTGGAATTTGCAGTTTGTTGTAGATTTAGAACATCACAGGCGGCCTCCACCGCATGGATCTTGGTGTGCAGGCCCTGTAGATCCCCTCTGACCTGCTGCAGTTCTGCCATGATGGCAGCGTTTGCCTCCCTCAAATCCTCCTTCGTGGGCAGCCTCGCTAATAATGTAGCCCAGTCTGGGCCGTCTGTAGCGTGCATCGTCCCTGTGGCTCCTTCTGCGTCCGGAATGGGGGAGTCAGGGGAGTGCGGCGGTAGGTCCTGTGCGGCGTATGGGCTCTCAGACCGCGTGGTCGCGGCGGCCGTCAGCGGCACCAAAAATACCCGCAGAGTTGCGGTTGAATTTTGCCCAGCAGGTGCCTGGGGACGCTGGGCACTCGTGGCACGGTGCGTTTTCCCCATGAAAGGTGCTGGCGGGTCACGGTGAGCGCGGGTTCGGCGGGTCTGAGCGGAGCTCGCTGCCTAAGCGGCCATCTTGGTTGGAGCCGTGGACACGCCCCGTTGCCGCACATTTTAACGTCTGTCGTAGCATAAAATTATGATCAATAGAGACCCACACACGAAGTACGTCCGCTCAGATGTGCGGACGCACAACGCACGTGGCACCGGACGAAATTTATGCAAGAACGTCAAACCGCTAGGAGGACGCACAGAGTGCGCCACGTACGCGTAGCTTTGTGTGTGAGTGATGGAACGTAGTCAGACGGACTGCAATTTTGACATCCAGCATTTTTGACGGACAAAATGGTTTTTCATCTCATGTATCAATTTATTTCATTTTACATATCAATTTTATTTCCCATCTACATCAGTCAAAAAAAATGGACCATGTGGTGTCTACGGTATCATCAGTCAGAAAGTACGCCAGTTGTGAACGGACGCACAGTGTGCTCAGAATGCATTCGTCTGACATTAGCCTAAGTGGGTTATTCAGAAAGCACCAAAATTTTTATGAAATTTCGGTGCTTTTTCGTTCGGCGCACTTTGGTGCTCTTCAGCGATACCAGTTTGAAGTGGAGCCGCCGAACACTGACGAAAAAAAATAAGAAAACAGAACTGGTGATATTTTTAGAAGTTTAAAACCAATAAAATGCATGCAAATGTGTGGAAATAATAAAAAAAAAGGTCCTATAAAAGATAATAAAAAGGTCTGTTACAGAATAAAAGCATTAAAAAAAGGGAAAATTCCAGAAAAATACCCAAACAATTCTAAAAACTAGCGGGTCTATTCAAAGAAAGGTGAAAATCAGGAGAATTGGCAGGAGAAGAGAACAAACTAGGCCAAATAGCCGATTTGGAAAGTGAGATAAATGGGAACATTTTTCTGGTTTGGCTATTTTGACCTAGAATTTTCACTTCTCCAGAGTTTTACCTTTCTTTGGATAGACCTGTAAATAAATAAAGAGGCTTTTGGCTGAAACTGAAAAGAATAAACAATTGAATAAAAATCTGGGCATTTCACCAACATGTCGGTGCAGTTTGGTGTTCTCTGAATAGATCAACCATTACTTCACTATGGGACAATTTCACAACAGAAAACTGTATTGTATTTTGCTGTCAATTCGCCAGTATTTGCCGAATTGACCGCACTCTGAATAGACAAACTGCCTCGAAATTACACCGTACAGTGAAATTGAATAACCCCTTATGTGGAGGAGCCATGTATGGGAGCTAACTTGTGTCTAATTTGTCCGGTAGTAGTAGTTTGATAAACGGTGTTTAACGTCCCTAACCAGGGGACATACAGGGGCCACCATAGAACCCATGCCTGAGCTGGCAATGCTGCTTTATGAAAGATGGCAACAGCCATTAATGTAAATTATCCAGGACCCCACATATCCAGGACTCCAACCCTGGAGTATTACAATTTGACCTCAGAGAACCCAGGTGCACCTGTCTGAAGCATACTTAGACTTCTTTTATAAGGAAGTCATGCCCTCCTCTCCATGCTTCTGCATTGAGTGAACAATCGCCAGCTTAGGTGTACACTCTGAAGCTCCTCTTTTCAGTTTCCTCTGACCACACAGTCCTACAAAGATTCCAACCACCATCCGTATCCTGTTCCTGTTGTTGCAATCCTACTTCGCTGTACCAGTCCTGCTCTGCTGTATCGTTCCTGTCCTGTCGTGCCAGTCCTTCTCCGCTGTACCAGTCCTGTTCCGTTGTAGCAGTGCTGCTCCACCATACCATGTCAAGTTATACCTTCAACCAACCTCTGTACCTTCCACTAGTCTCTGTACCGGTCAGTACACAAACCCATATTTACCAGGCACCTTAGTGCCTACCTTTGTGCTTCCATAAGTCCTCTTCTGTCTTTGTCTATATTGTGTCTAGCCCTTTTCCTGTGCCCATCCTCGCCTCTACCACTTGCTTATCTCTTGGGCACATTCCAGTCTCCCTTGTGTCCTTATTATTAATACATATTTCTATGTTTCTTTGTTTATATCTGTTCCTTTCTTCTTTGTATTACTCCAGTCGTTATCATTTGCTTCCTTTCTTATTTGTACTTCATAAATCTAATTTTTACGCCGATACCTGACTTCCCCTTTTGTATTCTTGCACATTGGACTCGAAACCCACGTACACCTGACTGGTTCAGAGGCCTTCATTGCAATCATGTTCTATAGCACTTTGCTAGAAAGAAAAATATGAATGTATTTATGCAAAAAAATAAAACTCGCCACTGCTCTCTGTTTAAATTAAGGATAAATAAGGATATTCCCTCAGTGTCAGCTATGGTGGTGTTGCAAATGCTGGTGGTATTGCAGAGCTTACAAATGCCGGTGTTTCTCAAAACTGGAAGTCACAGTAAAGCTTCTCCTCTTCCTCTTTGGATTTAAAATTTTGAGAAATGCCACATTGTCGGCACTTCAGTACCAGCCAACGCTGGGCCTTAATGCATAACCCCCATAGTCGTGATAAAATGTATAAATGCAGCTTTTAAAAAGTCAGTGATCCAGGGAAATTCAGTTCAATCCTCATTAACCACTTCGCTGCGGAGGACGCGCTCAGCGCGTCCTGCCGCAGGAAGGGTTGGCTGCGGAAGACGCGCTGAGCGCGTCCTCTCAAAGCTGCCTGCAATCGGCCGGATCCCGGCCGATCGCTGTGCCCCCCGGTGTAGGCTGACATCTTGGATGTCATCCCGTCACTTCGGGACCGCTGCGGGCACAATAGATGTCATCGCGGCGGCGCGATGACATCTATTTCAGGCGCCCCCCCCCGCGTGTGCGGAGGAAGCGCCTGAAATGGAGGGGGGAGGTCTTTCGGAACTCTCTCCCTCCCGATCGCCGGGGTCCTGAGCTTAATGCCAGGCACCGTTTGGAAGGGCACAGCCTGCCCTTCCAAACGGTACCTGGCATTAACCCCATGGGGGCCGGATCACGAATCGGCGCCGAAAAGCGCCGGTTCGTGGTCCTTTCCCGGAGCTGCCCGACATCTTGGATGTCGGCAAAGCCTCCAGGAACTCCCCCTGCATTAACAAAACAAATTAAAAAATAAAAAACTTGTTTATTTTTTTATTATTATTATTTATTTATTTTTAAAAAAATCATTTTTCATGGTTATGTTTGATATCGTTGGAAAGGCCATGCTCTGGCTGATCCAACGATATCAAACATTAACCCCTAGCTGCCACGGATCAGGAGATAGGGGGTTCATTGGAACCCCCTATCTCCACCATTGGTGGCAGCTAGGGGTTAACTCCAGGACTGGCGTCATCGTGCTATGCACGACCCCATTTCTAATTTTTTTAACAAGCGCACCCCATAGAAAATATAACCACAAATGATCGCATTTTAAAATGTGAAAAAAAACACTTTACACGTTGTAAATTTTTGAAAATTCTAACTTTATTGCATATTTTGTTATAATATACAGACAGGACATAACGTATACATATAATAATGACATATTATGAATCTGCCGAGACTTCCAGAAAGAACGATATATAATATGTCTGGGTCATATAATAAAATAAGGCTTCAAAACGCGGTTAAACATGATGAGCGAAACCGGTAAAAATGACCTCAGCAGCGAAAGGGTTAATATGATAAATTAGAAATTATTAACAATATACATAGTGAATAACTTATTTATATAAACTAACTGCCTAATTGGACAGTGAATGTCACCATTCGGTGCAATTTTGGGCCAATTTGTCTATTCACTAAATACAGTTTTCCGCCAAAATTGCCCCATAGAAGGCTAATGTATCTTCTATTCACAGAATGCTGAACTGCACTGAAATTCTGGCGAAATGCCCTGATTTTTGGAGTTTCAGTTCAACAGGTTTAGGTTGGGGTCAGACGAACACAGTGCGAACGCGCGTGCAGCCGCACTTTATTACGGCCGTAGTAGCAGCAAATGACTGCCAATGATGGCCAATATACGAAGTATGGCCACACAAACGTTTGGCCGCGTAACGCAAGCTGCAAACAAACGCATTTTTTCGAGAACGTCGAACCGCTAGTACTGACGTACGTACGCATGCTAGTACGCATAGCAGCGTGTGTGCGTGATTAGGAGATGTCAGACTCTGCTCATGCCCGGCCTACATAACGTCCAAATTGATTTGGTTACTCCTATTTCTCGTTTTATTGAAGATCCGTAAAAAATCACGCACGAAAGTGCACATCGTATGACCGCTTTCGCGTCTTCCGTGAAAACATACGTCAATGCGTTCAGACGTACTTTTTTATGGACGATGCAAAAAATGCGTTCGTTTGACCCTAGCCTTAGGATTCAATGTAAAAATGTAATATGTTTCTTTGCAAAAAAAATTTCGGTGCAATTCGACGGTTTTCACTGCCGTTAGATGACTGCTTCGGCGACTCCAATTTCAGGAAAATATAGTGAGCATTCTCGGAATAGTGAATGCGCCGTAATTGCACGCAATTTCAGTTCTTTTTGAATAGTTCCTATAGAGTAATTTCAAATAAAGAGCAAATGGTGATGAAAAGGTGAATTAACCCCTTCGCTGCTATGGACGCGCTCAGTGTGTCCACCCGCAGGTAACGTTCCTTGCGGTGGACGCGCTGAGCGCGTCCTCCCTTTGGGGCCAGCGATCGGCTGAGTTCCGGCCGATCGCTGGGCCCCCCGGTGCGGGCTGACATCCTCGATGTCAGCCCAGCACCCGGAACCGCCGCCGGCCTAATTAGGTGTCATTGCAGCGGCGCGATGACACCTAATTCAGGCGCCCCCCCCCACATGTGCGGAGGAGGCGCCTGAAAGGGAGGGGGGAGGTCCTTCGGACCTCTCTCCCTCCCGATTGCCGGCATTGCGGGGGTTAATACAGGCACCGTTTGGAAGGGCACAGCCTGCCCTTCCTAACGGTACCTGGAATTAACCCCATGGGGGCTGGATCACGAATCGGCGCCGAAAAGCGCCGGTTCGTGATCCTTTCCCGGAGCTGGCCGACATCTTGGATGTCGGCCAAGCTTCCGGGAATGCCCCCTGAGGACTGGCGTCATCGTGCATAGCACGATGACGCCAGTCTTGGAGTTAACCTCTAACTGCCACCAACGGTGGAGATAGGGGGTTCATTGGAACCCCCTATCTCCCGATCCGTGGCATTTAGGGGTTAATGTTTGATATTGTTGGATTGGCCAGAGCATGGCCGTTCCAACAATACCAAACATGAGTATGAAAAAAGTTTTTAAAAAAAATTAAAAATAAAAATAAAAGAATATTTAAAAAAAAAATTATAAAAAAAAAAATAAGTTTTTTTTCTTTTTTTTGTTCGTTAATGCAGCAATATTGTTCCCATTTCAATTATAATGTGAACAATGATGCTGCACTAACGATTTTTGTATGCGGTGCGTTTGTTAAAAATCACGTAATTTTCCCCAAAAAAAAATGTAACGAGACCCCATCTCTAATTTTCTTAACAAGCGCACCCCATACAAAATATAACCGCAATTGCTCGCATGTTAAAATGTGAAAAAAAACACTTTACACCTTGTAAATTATTGAAAATTCATATTTTATTGCATTTTTTGCTATAATATACAGACAGGTCATGACGTATACATATAATAATGACATATTATGAATCTGCCGAGTCTGCTGGAAAGAACGATATATAATATGTCTGGGTCATATACTAAAATAAGCCTTCAAAACACGTTTAAACATGATGAGCAAAATCGGTAAAAATGGTGCTCAGCACAGAGGCGGGAAAAGCCTCAGCAGCGAAAGGGTTAACCACTTCGCTGCTACGGACGCGCTGAGCGCGTCCAGGAAGTTCCCGCTGCTGTGCGGAGGACGCGCTCAGCGCGTCCGATCCTCCCGGCAGCGAAGCGGCGGTGTGGCGGAGATCCCCGGCAGCAAACAGTGAGGGACCGACATCCGGGATGTCGGCCCTCACTGTGGGATCATGGGAGTCGCGGTGACGTCATCACGCCTGGCGTGATGACGTCACTTTCAACAGCCGCATAGACAGCCCTTAGGAGGAGGGGGGAGAGGTCCTTAGGACCTCTCTATCTCCTCATCGGTAAGGGCTGCAGTGATAAATGAGGCACCGATGGAAAGCCCAGAGCCTGAGCTTTCCAACGGTGTGCCTCATTATAATATAAAATGTAAAAAAAAATAAAAAAAAAACATAAAGTAAAAAACACCACACACAGGGTCTCTAAGGGTAGTAAAAAAAATCAAAACTGCCCAGATGCCCCCAAACCCCACATTTAATAAAATTACAATCCCCTTTTTATTATTTTATTTCACATTTTATTGTTACAGCTATGTGATCACTGTAGTAACAATGATCACTTAGCTGTCACAATTGTCACTGCCACCTCCAACATGGCCACTGAGGATAGAAATATAACCCTAAAATGACCCCGTAACCTAGCGATTGACCCTCCAGCCAATCACGGGGAAAGAATTTTTCAAATCTTGATAATTTTTTCATTTCTATCCTCAGTCTGCATGTGGATTGTGAGGTGTTAGTGTCGCAGAGGCTGTCTCCATAAAATAGGTGATAAATTGCTAATACACACATTATATATATATATATATATATATACACACACACATATATATACATATATACGCACACACACATATATATACATATTTACGCACGCACACGCGCACACGCGCACACGCACGCACACACGCACACACGCACGCGCGCACGCACACGCGCACACGCGCACGCACACACGCGCACGCTTATATATATATATATATAATATATTATATACGCACACACACGTGCATATATATATATACAGACATATATATATATATATATAGATACTATCAAACGACGTAATTTTCTTTTGAAAATACATTTTCAGAAAGCAAATTATGGCTAAAAGGTTTCTAAGCGCTGAGGAAGCAGCTGACGTCCTTATGATGTCAGACTCTGATCCCAGCGCTGATGAATCTTTTGAAGATTCAGGCAGTGACTTTGTCCCTGGAGCATCATCAGATAGTGACGGTTCCAGTGACGAAGAACTACATGATGAGCCACGGCGTGACCGCATGGAGTTACCAGGGTGCTCCCGTGGTAATGCAGGGACCGCACGGTCTGTAGTTGCACTACCTGATCCTGCACCGGCCCAAAGGCCTATTGCAGGGGTATCTGCAACACAGGCTGTGGCGATGCCTGAACCAGGATCTGACTGGACCTCCCCTAATATGGTCCAGCCAGAATTGCCACAATTTTCTGGCAATCCTGGTATACTAGTGGACACCACTAATTTTGAACCCATCAACTTTTTTCAACTATATATAGATGATGGTTCTTGGAATTTATTGTTCAGCAGAGCAATCTGTATGCCGAACAATATTTTCAAGGTCTAGGGGCAGAATTGTTGCCAAGTGCGAGGGCGCGTAAATGGACCCCAACCAGTTTGCTAGAGATGAGGAAGTTCTGGGGCCTCACTCTGCAGATGGGGATTGTGCAAAAACCCAGCATAGCCTCATACTGGTCAAAAAAGAGTACCCAAACCACCCCTATCTTCCCTGCTACTATGAGCAGGGACAGATATTTATTGCTCCTGCGGTATTTGCAGTATAATGATAATGCAAAGGCTTTGCCCCGTGACCACCCAGATCACGACCGACTGTACAAGTTGCGGCCACTTCTTGACCATCTGATGGCAAGATTTGAAGAGTTATACACTCCAGGCCAAAACTTGTCAGTCGACGAGTCCTTGCTGCTTTATAAGGGACGTCTTGTTTTCAAGCAGTACCTCCCTTCGAAGCGAGCTCGGTATGGGATAAAACTTATAAACTGTGCGAAAGCTCCAGTGGATACATGTATCGCTTTCGTGTATACACTGGCAAGGACTCGCTGCTGGCCCCCCTGACTGCCCCCCCGCCCTCTCCACCACTGAAAAAATAGTGTGGGACCTCGCTTATCCACTATTCGGTAAAGGTTACTGTATTTATACAGATAACTTTTACACGGGTGTGCCGCTGTACAAATTTTTGTACAGCAATGGTACTGGAGCCTGTGGCACGATCCGTTCGAATAGGAAAGGCTTTCCAACAACACAGTTTGGGAAGCAAAAGAGAGGAGAAACATCTGCCTTGCGCTGCGGTGAACTGCTGGCTGTGAAATACACAGACAAAAAGGATGTGCATTTACTTACAACGATACATAATGAATGCACATCTGCAGTTCACGTCAGATGGAGAGATTCCCCTATCATGAAACCCCTATGTGTACAGTAGGGCTGTGCAATTAATTGCAATCGCAATCGAATCGCAATTTCTGACCCTGCAATTTCTAAATCTCATAAGGCTGCAATTTTTGGCTCCCTGTTAACTTCCAGCGGCATGGTGCTTTGGGCGCTCGCAGGGGGAACCACGTGACGAGCCGCGTTCTCGCGGCTCGTCACATGGTTCCCCCAGGCGAGCGCTCAAGCTCCATGCCGCCGGAAGTTAACAGGGAGCCGAACACGTGGCGCACAGAGGTGAGCTGGGGCAGTATCCATGTGCTGGGGCAGTAATTCCATGTGCTGGGGCAGTAATTCCATGTGCTGGGGCAGTATTTCCATGTGCTGGGGCAGTATTTCCATGTGCTGGGGCAGTATATTCATGTGCTGGGGCAGTATTTCCATGTGCTGGGGCAGTATTTCCATGTGCTGGGGCAGTATTTCCATGTGCTGGGGCAGTATCCATGTGCTGAATACTGAATTCATTTAGAATGTATGTAGCATGTTTGAAAAAGCAAAAACAATTGGCTAAATCGCAAATAAAATCGCAATCGCAATATTCATTCAAGAAATCGCAATATGATTATTTTGTCAATATTGCACAGCCCTAGTGTACAGGATTATAATCGATACATGGGGGGCGTAGACAAGTCTGACCAGATGCTTGTACCATATCTCGCTTCTCGCAAGGCATATGTATGGTACAAAAAGCTGGCAGTCCATCTGATACAGATGTCAATGCTTAACGCATTCATCTTGTATCAGGCCACTCATGCCCGACGGATAACATTCCTAAATTTCAGGAATCTGTTATCGAGTCCCTTCTCTGTCCAGAAGAGAATGCTCCCATTGTTGAAGAGGTGGAAGATGTAATTAGGTTGCGTGACCGCCACTTTCCAGGCTACATTCCACCAACTGAGAAAAGAGTGACCCATGTAAAAGGTGTCGGGTTTGCGCGCGCCAAGGGCAGCGTAAGGAAAGCCGCCTTCACTGCCCTGACTGCCCCTCCAAACCAGGTCTTTGTGTGCCTGATTGCTTCAAGATTTATCATACAGTGACACATTACTAGTGGCATACCGGGACCGAATTGTTTCTCGGCTGAGAACAAACAGATTTCAGGTTGAGGTATGCCACTGATTTTGTGCTTCTTGATAAATCTGGCTATAGCACCGTTAAGATCTTTGCAGATCTTGATGACATTCTGATGGACACAGTGCAGTGTAATCTGGACAGAGCTTGCCCGGATCATGCTGGCATTTATTCCTGGATAGTGCTATTCCTCTAATTTTCCCAAATAAAAAAACAAACCAAAACCAGCCCCATTATTTTATAGCAGTGTTAATTCAAGCGTTAATAAAAAAACTACCCACCACATTTCATTTCACTACCCACTCCGGTTCAATACCCACCACGTTTCACTACCCACCTACAGTTCACTACCCACCCCCAGTTATAATGTAATTCACCCCACATACAATAAAATAGGTTGCCCCATCCCCAACAATCTGATGTCCTCCGTACGTCAGATGTAGAAAGAAGCCTCTGAAGACATATTGAACTGCGGTGTTAATGGTGTGTCTTCAACTTCTTTGTCTCTGCCCTTTTCTTTGCCCCTTCCCTTCACCCACTTCCCTTACCTATCTTCTTTCATGAATGGTGTGTGATTCAGTGAGTGAAACAGATGTGAATGGGGCTGGTGTTTCTATTCCACCCCCTCTAATCCTCATTATCTTTCTCTTTTCCCCTTCCGTGTTTCTGCACTTTTCCCTTCTTTGCCCCCTTAACGTCACTCACTCCACTTTTACTAGCTTCTTGCATGGGTGTGTGATTCGGTGAGTGAAACAGATGTGAAAGATGTGTGAATGGTCAGTAACCTGGTTGGGGCCTTGACGTGGCGTTACTGCTCACATGGATGCCCCATGTGCCAATCCAACTGATTGAGTGAATGTAAAATGTGTGGCGGGCTTGTTGTGTGTTTGTGCAGCATTTTGAGTCACTATACAATTGTTGATAGACTACATAATTGTTGATCAAAATTCATGGGGAAAATTTTGTGAATGTTTTTTTTTTTTTTTTTTAAGAAGGCATACCTGCATTTAAATGTCTCTAGCCCAACAGAAAATTAAAACAGACCACATAAAGTATATATTAGGAGAAACTAGACACCCAGACGAATCAAATGAGGGGTTAAATAAAATTCTATCATAAAAATAGAGGGCGCAACAGCATGTGGAATTTACATTTATTTATTTTTTTAGCACAAATCCAAATTCCACAAGTTGTTGCGGGCTCAATATTTATGATAGAATAATAAGTAACCCCACGTTTGATTCATCTGGAAGTCTACTTTGTCCGGATATATACTTTATTTGGCATATTTTAGATCCCTGTTGAGCTAGAGCCATTTAATTGCAGGTATGCCTCCTTTCAAAAACCGGCATAAAAAGCTTCTCTAAATTTATTTTGCGCATGGCGCAAATTAGCGCCTCGTGCTCCATCTAGGGGGACCCGGACCACTAAACCTGGGTCTCATTTTTATCACAAGGGTTGGGCTTTGCATTGAGCTAGAGAAAGGCCTAGTTTTCAAAGATTTTATCATGTCTGAAGTGATTGAAATATTTTTTTTTTTTTTTTGCGCACAAATCCAAATTCCACAAGTTGTTGCGGGCTCAATATTTATGATAGAATAATAAGTAACCCCACGTTTGATTCATCTAGAAGTCTACTTTGTCCGGATGTATACTTTATTCAGCATATTTTAGATCCCTGTTGAGCTAGAGCCATTTAATTGCAGGTATGTCCCTTTCAAAAACCGGCATAAAAAGCTTCTCTAAATTTATTTTGCGCATGGCGCAAATTAGCACCTCCAACGCTGCCTAAACTTGATCTGTGCAATCAAATTGGATCTATTATTTTATAGGAGGGATATATTTATATAGTTAAGCAAAAACAAATATTTTACCCCAAAAATTAATATGAAATTATGCAATATAAATCTTGACCTATTATGAGTTTTTTTTTTACATTAAATATGATGTTTTTTGAATAAAGTTATGAATAACAAAATAAATTTAAAAATGTGTCATAAAGGTCTCTTTTTTTTGCGGAATTTTGGCTAGTTTCAGAAAATATATAGCTTTTCCATTTCAATTGGTTTAGATATACTAATTTAATGTATTACATACAATGAGTCATGACATAAGAAAAAAGCAGATTTTTTGATTTTTAGAAAACTGCATATTTTTGTACAAAAAAAAACATGAAATATTCTCCATTACACCATTTTTAAAAAGGCACCTAATGTATCAATATATAACCACAATAGTTCTGGTCATAAAGTGTAGATAGAAAAAAATATGCAATGTTGTTCTTCTGAATTTTAACAAAATTTTACTTTTTTTCCCCCTTTTTTTTTTCTTTTTTTTGTTTTAAATCTTTACTTATAAACATAATAATGATATATTTTGAATCTGTGGAGTCTGCTGAAAAAAAGGATATATAATTTGTCTTGGTCATATAATAAAACTTGACTTCAAATCGCATTTAAACATGATGAGCACAAAACGGTAAAAATGAGCTCAGCACACAGGCAGGAAATGCCTCAGCAGCGAAAGGGTTAATGGATGTAATAAAATAATGAGCACCACAGATCTTTCAGTGAGAATCCATAATCTGCCTGCGTGGAATGTTAGTTACAAGCATTTATAAAGCACCAACAATGTGACAGTGTATGTATAATAAAAAGGTAGGTAGATAGGTTAAGGTCTTAATAAAGTTGTATTATTGGAGTGGAGAAAATAAATAAGAACCTTTAAGTGCTGTTTTATGGGTTTTTTCCACACATATTGTAAAGCAAACTCTCCATTGACTGACGGAGGTATGTAATTACAGTCGTGTCCTCTGCCAGGAAACCAGGTAAACCTCACATGGAAATATCTCGAAGAAGCCTTTAAATTCTTTGTTATTTTTAACACACTGAACAGTAGACTTGTGTACAGCCAAATAACCATTGTTTCAAGACTATTCGAATCATCCAAAAATGTCCAAATGATTCATTTCACCTGAATATCGCTAATGCTATGGTTTTGGTTCATCCGAATTCTGGCATTTAATTTGTTTTTTTCTGACAAACTGAATCATACCACACTGAAAAGGTAAATTTACTGGCTGCTGGCCAACACGTGGTAGCCAGCACTGTACCAGGTAAAAAATTAAAAGGATATGATGGTCAAAGTGACCTCACGTAACCCTTAGCAAGCAGACCTCCCAGAACACACAATATCGGCTGTGGAGTCCAGTGGTAAGGTCCCTACCCTTTGACTGTGAAGAAGCAAGTAAAAATACCATTCAGCACATTCCTCGAATACATCTCTGGATATTTATTTATTTATAAAGGATTTTACCAGGAAGGATACATTGAGATTTCTCTCATTTTCAATTATGTCCTGGGTTCAAGAACATTGAAGTGTTACAGTTACAGAAATACAAAGTAATGCAATGCAAGATATAAAAAAAAACAAAAAAAACACAAATATACAGATTAGCTGAAAATAAATATGCAGGAAATAGTCATTATGTTACATGTTTACAGGTGCATTCTGTATTGAGGTAAGTTAATAGGGAGCTCTTGAGTGACTTTAGACTGGGGGAAGATTTGATGGTGTCTGGGAGGTTATTCCATAATTGTGGTGCTCTGTAGGAAAATGAGGACCGAGCCACTGTCTTTTTGTATTGTGGTAATGCAAGTAAGGTGCTGGTCCTGGATCGGAGGTTATAGGATGAGGGAACTGCTGGAGGAAGCAGTCTATTCAAATAGGGTGGTAGCTTCCCAGAAAAGCTCTTAAACACCAGGTTGGAAAGGTGAAGGGTGCGTTTAGACTCCAGCGACGGCCAGTTTAGCTCTCTTTACATGACCCACCATTGTGACATGTTGTTACATTGTAATGCAAAGTGGCAGAATGAGTTATACAATGTAGTAAGTTTCTGGAGGTGTGTTTGAGGGGCTGCTGTATACACTACATCTCCGTAATCAATAGGGTATGTGTCAACTTTACGAAAAGCGAGTTCAACCTTACCACCAGGTCGCTGATCTACAACCGTAGAAAGCCGACCTGATCCCACTCAGAAGACGCCACCAGCGAGTGTCCTTGGCCAAGACACCTAACCTTATGGATGTGCCTACCTCACAAAATACTTGTATATCTCATAGAGTGTAACAGGGTCACCCTTAATCGGGTCATCATCCATGTGTAGTATTATAATGTATCAACTCCTTGTACACTGATCTTGTAAAGAGCTGCGTAATTTGTGGCGCTATATAAATAAAGGATGATAATAATAAGTGATTATTGCTGCCAAGTAATTAATAATGAATGATGTGGTCCTCCCCTGGCCACCAGCCTTGGGCATGCGATTGTCACGGATCCCTCTGATTACCAAAAGTGTGGTCCCTTTACGCAGACCGCTCTCTACCCTTCCGATCCTTGAATGGTCGGCAAAACTAGGAAGACAATTAACCAGACAATAGATAAACAAGGGGTAACACCAGACAGAGGTATGGAATAGAGTATTGTCACGAATCCTTCTGACTACCAAGATATTGATCTCTTTATGTAGCTCCCTTTCTACTCTTCCGATCCTTGAATGGTCGGCAAAGCTATATAGACAATGAAGCAGGTAACAGATAAAGAAAGGGAAACACCAGACAGGGGTACAGAACAGATCACAAGTCCTCCCTAGGACTTTAGTAATAGCAGAGGTAATCTGATGCGTGCTTAGGGTGCCACATAGACTGACCTCGGTACAAACGTTAAGGGCAGAACCTAGAGCAGAGTAAATGCCAATACCAGGGGTTATACACAGGAGGGTTCGTTTGCCAATGCCACGAGTCATACACAGGAGGGTTCGTTTGCCAATGCCAAGGGTCATACACAGGAGGGTTCGTTTGCCAATGCCAAGGGTCATACACAGGAGGGTTCGTTTGCCAATGCCAAGGGTCATACACAGGAGGGTTCGTTTGCCAATGCCAAGGGTCATACACAGGAGGATTCGTTTGCCAATGCCAAGGGTTATACACAGGAGATAGCCAAATACACAAGAGCTCTGCGGGAGGTGAATACCACGTCAGGGCACCGGTGTAATGGTGAGACTGGGTTTTAAACCCGGCGGGTCCGCGTCATAACGCCAGGCCCCGCCCCTCGGCGTCCCACGTGAGCGCACCCGGAAGCGTTTACATTCGGCGCCTGGCCAGCGAGCAGCGAGGAAGCTGCTGCCAGGCGCCCCATCCCCTGACCCACCGTGACAGAACCCCCCCTCCAGGGGCGGCCACTGGACGACCCCCAGGGGCACGGGGGTGCGCCAAATAGAAGGCCTTCCCTAGCCTAGGAGCATGGACTTCCGCAGCCGGTACCAAGAACGATCCTCCGGACCGTAACCCACCCAATCGACCAAGTACTGCAAAGACCCCCTAGACATCCTGGCACCCAGAATGGCCTTAACTTCGAACTCCTCCTCGCCCTCCACAGAGACAGGAGGCAGTGGAGCATGGACTTTGGTGTACCGGTTACATAACAACGGCTTCAAAAGGTTTACATGGAATACATTGTGTATCTTAAAATGGGGGGGTAACGCCAAAGCATAGGAGACAGGGTTGAGTCGCCGTAGAATCTTATAGGGCCGATATACCTAGGAGCCAACTTCATGGAAGGCACTAAGAGCTTGATGTTACGTGAAGACAGCCAAACCCTGTCCCCAACTTGATACACGGGTGCCTGCCTCCTGTGTCTGTCGGCCTTAGTTTTCTGGATGGCACTACTCTCCTCCAGTGCCCGTCTCACTCTCCCCCAAGTCTCTTTCAATGATGCCAGTTGCTCATCTAAAGCAGGAATCGTGGTATCAGGAAACGTGGCGGGGAGCACGGGAGGATCAAAACCATAAACAGCGAAGAAAGGAGAATGTCCTGTGGATTCACTCACTGCGCTGTTCAAAGCATATTCTGCCCATGGTAGCAGGTCTGACCAGTTATCTTGTTGTTCTGAGATAAAGCACCTGAGATATTTCTCTATATTTTGGTTTGCTCGTTCTGCTGCTCCGTTGGTCTGGGGGTGATAAGCCGAAGAGAAAGAGAGGTCTATCCCCACGTTCTTACAAAACCCTCTCCAGAATCCGGAGATGAATTGGGTCCCCCTATCAGAGACAATCTCCAGAGGGACACCGTGTATGCGGACCACGTTGGCAATGAATATGGGCACCAGTTCAGCTGCCGAAGGTAGTTTCCGAAGAGGAACATAGTGACCCATCTTGGAAAATCGATCTATGATCGTAAGTATCACTGTATTCCCTCTTGACTCAGGTAACTCTACTATAAAATCCATGGCTACATGTGACCAGGGTCGTTCGGGGATCGGCAAAGGCTGGAGTAAGCCAATGGGTGCTGTTTTGGGACTTTTCTGCCTTGTGCACACTTCGCACACGGCAATGTAATCTTTGACATCTCGGCGCAACGTGGGCCACCAGAGGAGTTTACTGATACTAGACACAGTCTTGGTGATACCCATATGCCCGGAAGTTTTATTATCATGATAGATGTTAAGTACTTCCTCTCTTTCGTTCTCAGGTACAAAGAGTCTCGCAGGAGGTTTTCCCCCAGGAGCTGCGCCCTGGACGGTCTGCAACCTTTTCATTAGAGGAGACGAGACACTAATCGTGGTAGCGGCTATAATCCTTTCCTGGGGTACAATGGGATGCTGATCTTGGATATTATGTTCATAAGACTCATACTGTCTCGACAATGCGTCTGCTTTAATGTTTCTGGACCCAGGTCTATAGGTAAGCACGAAATTAAAACTTGAAAGAAACAATGACCATCTCGCTTGTCTGGAATTTAAACGTTTGGCATCTCCAATGTACGTGAGATTCTTATGGTCGGTTATGATAACGATGGGGTCCTTAGACCCCTCTAATAAGTATCTCCATTCGGCCAAGGCCGCGATGACTGCTAACAATTCTCTATTTCCAATGTCATAGTTCTTCTCTGCCGGGGACAACTTCCGAGAATAGAAGCCGCATGGATGCAAAGGTTTGTCAGGAGCCTCCCTTTGGGACAAGACTGCACCAAGACCTAGTTCGGAGGCGTCAACTTCTACTTGGAAAGGCAGAGCCGGATCTGGATGTCGGAGAACAGGGGCAGTAGTAAAAGCTTGCTTTAGTGCCTCAAAGGCTTGAGTGGCTTGAGGTGTCCATTTCTGATTTCCCACCCCTTTCTTTGTCATAGCCGTGAGGGGGGCCACCAAGGCCGAAAAATCTTTAATGAACCTTCGGTAATAGTTCGTAAACCCCAGAAACCTCTGAATGGCTTTAAGTCCTGGGGTAGAGGCCAGTCAAGAATAGCTGAGAGCTTCTTAGGATCCATTTGAAAACCCCCAGGAGTTATTATATAACCAAGGAATTGCACAGTTACTATGTCGAATAGACATTTTTCTAGCTTACAGTACAATCCAGCCTTCAATAGTTTTTTCAACACTTGTTTCACGTGGACATGATGAGTGTCCACATCAGGAGAGTATATCAGGATATCATCCAGATATACTATGACGAATTCTTGCAGAAATTCCCTTAGAGTGTCGTTTATAAGGTCCTGGAAGACGGCTGGCGCATTACACAACCCAAAAGGCATCACCAGGTATTCATAATGCCCGCTACGTGTATTAAAAGCCGTTTTCCATTCGTCTCCCTTTTTAACCCTGACCAGGTTGTACGCTCCGCGTAAATCAAGCTTCGTATAGACACGAGCCCCTTTTAATCGGTCGAACAATTCTGTTATGAGAGGTATGGGATATGCATTTCTTATAGTGATCCTATTCAAACCCCTATAGTCGATGCAAGGTCGCAGATCTCCCTCTTTCTTGGAAACAAAAAAGAAACCTGCTCCTGCTGGAGAGGAGGACCGTCTAATGAATCCTCGTTCCAGATTCTCCCTTATGTATTCCTCCATAATGTCGTTCTCTCTTTGTGATAAAGGGTATACGTGACCCCTAGGAGGCATCGTACCAGGGAGTAAATCAATGGCACAGTCATATGGACGATGTGGTGGTAGGACCTCAGTCCTGGCTTTAGAGAACACCTCCTTTAATGCCAAGTAACATTCAGGAACCTCTGTGGACAAAGGAGGGGCTGTGGCAATATTGAGGCTACCAATCACATTAACTCTGCCTAGGCACTTAGACTGACAACTCTGACCCCAACATTTTATGTCTCTCTGGACCCAATCGACAACTGGGTTGTGCTCTGTTAGCCATGGAAACCCAAGAACGACAGGACATGAGGGTGATTCAATAATTTGAAATCTTATTGTTTCCTGGTGCAAAACTCCTGTTTTCATACATACATCGACTGTGTCGTGAGTGATATGTGGACATGACAGGGGTTTACCATCTATGGCCTCCACCATTAGAGGTCTTTCCTTGAGAACCAGAGGTAGGAGGTTTTTGGCAGCAAAATTCTTATCCATAAAATTGCCTGAGGCCCCAGAGTCTAAGAACGCCTCAGTCTTGAGGTGAACCCCCTCCCAGGTTAGGGAGATGGGTAACAGAATCCTGGATTTTTTTTTTTCATTATCCACAAAGGAGGCATACAGAGAACCGATAACCTGGGTGTTTCCTGTTCTGAATCCTACTTTGCTATGTTCAGCCCTGCTAACCCTGGGTCTCTGAGGACATTGAAGGCGGAAGTGATCTGCCCCTGCACAATAGAAGCAGAGCCCCTTTTCTCTTCTGTGCGCTCTTTCTGCTTCTGAAATACCTGTCTTCCCTATTTGCATGGGTTCAACGACTGGCAAATCTGTTTTCACATTCTCCGAACCACCTGACGTACTGGTGTGTCTGGGTAACGAGGGTAAAGGAGGCAAGACCCTTCTGGGTCTATCTCTGGGGTGTCTCCTTTCCCTGATTTGATCGTCCATGGCTATACAGAAATCTATCAGGTGGTCCAGACTTTCTGGTAATTTTAAGGGAGCCAGCTCAAACATAAAAGCCTCGTTCAAGCCTTCGGTAAAGGCTAAGGTTAAAACGTCGTTCGGCCAAAGTACCTCAGAAGTCAAAGTTTTAAACTCTATGGCATAATCGGCGACCCTCTTATTACCTTGTTTGATGTGAAACAAGGACCTACCCGCATTGGTAGCCCTTCTAGAGGGATCAAAGGTACGTCTTAACTCAGAGGTAAAACCCTCATAGTCATAAATGATGGGTTTCTTATTTTCCCACAACGGCGTAGCCCACAATAAAGCTTTTTCTGTTAAATGATTAATCAGATATCCTACTTTGGCTTTATCAGACATACAAGAACCTGGATTGTTCTCAAACAAGATCTCGAGTTGAGTCAAAAACCCCCGACATAGGCTTGGTGTACCATCATAGCGTAGGGGTGCCTTCATACTAAGCCTATGTCCTTCAGGGGGGAAGGAACTGACCCTAGGTAACACTGGATCTGGAGGGTTTGTGGTACCTGTATTGGACCGATTTAACAGGTTTGCAGAGCGAGAGAAATCTGGTCCATCCTATGGTCCTGTTCCTCTTGTCTGGCTGCGATACGTGCCAGCTGGTTAGAGAGGTCTGCGGGATCCATTGGCCCTGACGTAATGTCACGGATCCCTCTGATTACCAAAAGTGTGGTCCCTTTATGCAGACCGCTCTCTACCCTTCCGATCCTTGAATGGTCGGCAAAACTAGAGAAGACAATTAACCAGACAATAGATAAACAAGGGGTAACACCAGACAGAGGTATGGAATAGAGTATTGTCACGAATCCTTCTGACTACCAAGATATTGATCTCTTTATGTAGCTCCCTTTCTACTCTTCGATCCTTGAATGGTCGGCAAAGCTATATAGACAATGAAGCAGGTAACAGATAAAGAAAGGGAAACACCAGACAGGGGTACAGAACAGATCACAAGTCCTCCCTAGGACTTTAGTAATAGCAGAGGTAATCTGATGCGTGCTTAGGGTGCCACATAGACTGACCTCGGTACAAACGTTAAGGGCAGAACCTAGAGCAGAGTAAATGCCAATACCAGGGGTTATACACAGGAGGGTTCGTTTGCCAATGCCAAGAGTCATACACAGGAGGGTTCGTTTGCCAATGCCAAGGGTCATACACAGGAGGGTTCGTTTGCCAATGCCAAGGGTCATACACAGGAGGGTTCGTTTGCCAATGCAAGGGTCATACACAGGAGGGTTCGTTTGCCAATGCCAAGGGTCATACACAGGAGGATTCGTTTGCCAATGCCAAGGGTATACACACAGGAGATAGCCAAATACACAAGAGCTCTGCGGGAGGTGAATACCACGTCAGGGCACCGGTGTAATGGTGAGACTGGGTTTTAAACCCGGCGGGTCCGCATCATAACGCCAGGCCCCGCCCCTCGGCGTCCCACGTGAGCGCACCCGGAAGCGTTTACATTCGGCGCCTGGCCAGCGAGCAGCGAGGAAGCTGCTGCCAGGCGCCCCATCCCCTGACCCACCGTGACAGCGATGGAGGATAAAGAATAAGGGGGTGATCATTGTAGTTTGTCCTTCCCATTTCTGTTTTTTATATATAGTATAACACGTTTGCATATGGCACTGAGCTTGACAGAGGCTGGTGTATCAGCTAAAATGTTGCTGCTAATCCAATAATCTGGCCTTTTTACAGATTGGAGTGCTGGGTTCCTTCATATTTTATTGAATGTCATATGGAGATATGTTTGACTGCTCCAATGATTCCTGGAGCACCCATATGACTATGAGCCACATATGATGTGTATTATATGTGTTATAGGCATGATTAAGGCCACAGACTGAAACAATGCCTTTTTATTTCTCCAATATAGTTTTCATTCTTTTGTGCCTGTCATCTACAACCTGTACTTGTGGTTGAGCCTGGTGGCATCGAATCAGGGAGCACCGGAACATAGATGACGCAGGAATATGTAGTTCTTGACACGTGTCCCTTTTCCCTTCTGTTTAGTCTTCCCCTTCAACCTCCACCCATGTGGGTTAGTGGAGGCATTTAATAAAAGTGTGTGTGGGGGGGTGCTATAGTGTGCACCTTGGTCTCCTTCTCAAGAGCATCAGGGGTGTGTAGGGATAACATAATTGGGGGTAGACATGATGATGTTTTATCGAATAGGTAGATGATAAATGTGTTATCTTTAAAATACTGCTTTCTGGACTTAAATTTTGATATTCTGCAAATGATTTCTGATAATTTGGTTGGTATTTTATGTTTACTTTTGCATATCAATGGTAGTGATTGGATAATAATTCATCATTCAAAGACTAACAACTGAGATGTGTATTTTCTAAATGTAACATGTCATTGTAAGACTCACAATAAAAAGATTATCTACATGTATCTCTTTCTCCCTCTTCCCCTCTCTAATTTCTTTTTTTTTTTCTCCTGACAAGTTACCAGTTGAACAAGTCTGCTGTATGCACATCTTCGCTTTGGGTGTGTGGTATCTTCTGGGATGAAAACACAATGTAATCTTAAACAATCTCAAACAATGAACCAACTAAGATCCAAACTAATACCTTCTTTTTTATGTTTCACTTTAGGGTGTGTCAGAATCTGCTGTCATTAAGTTATAGATTTCATGCGGTCCTCACCTTGGTGCTATCTGCAACTCATGTCAGTAGTTAGTAGAGGAATTTTTGTGACGCAAACAAGTAAAAGGAAAAGAAAAAGGGCTTATTAGAAGAATATCACATTCTATTTTGTCTATTACCATATATTTTATGTAGGCTTTTAAAATATCTATTGTTAGAGTATGAATCAGAGCAAGCAAAAATACCAACGTGTTTAGGTCACCACACCTTGTCACCCTTTATTGCCATCATTGCGAAGCCCAGCCGTTTCAAGGACTGGTATCGCTCATGGATAAGAGGATTTCTAGTTTTCGTATAAGTTTATCCATATATCCACCACTGCCCTTACAGACATAACGATTTGCTTCATGGTGGTTAACTACTAACCTTTCTTGAGCTGCAGGAGAGATGACCCCTAAGTCCTTATGTCTACTTTCACTATCTCAAGACCGTTAGTTTTCAACATCTCAGTCTGTTTGGTGGGCTTTCATCCACTGACCCAATATAATTTAAAAATAATTGTTCATAGGAGTGGTCAATGAAAGGTCTAATATCCATATCGTATGATCCCCTTAGATGCACATCTTATGAAAGGGGACCCCAATCCTACAGTCATCTCTTCCGCTATTATGACATCAGTGAAACTGTGCCGAATGGGTAAAACCATCACAGATCTATGCTGGTGCAACTGCAGTCAGAAAGATACATACATATGAGGTGGGAATGCCTGACGGGTAAGCACTTTTGGGTTGGGTGGCAGCAACTGCTGTCTAAGGTCTTCTAAAGGCCTATCAATCTGGACACCTGGGCATTTTTTACTTTTAAGGGCTTCACAAGACATGAGTACATTTTATTCAGCCATTTAACATTGGCTGCTCATAGAACAGTTGGAGTCAAATGGATGGAACTTAGTCCATTTATTGGTGGGGGCATTGTTAAAGGTGTCAGATGCCTATTTAACTCCTTCACTGCTGAGCCATTTCACCCCTGTGTGCTGAGCTCATTTTGACAGTTTTGTGCTCATCATGTTTAAATGTCTTTTGAAGTCATGTTTTATTGTAGGACCCAAACAATTTGTATATCCTTATTTTCATATGTGTATGTCACGTCCTGTTAGAATGCTATAACAAAAAAATGGACATTTCTATTCAGATTTCAATCATTTACAGCTATGTATAAAAGGATGACCCTGGTCCTGGTGTGAGAAATGAGAAAGCGAGTAACAGCAGTGGTATTGCTCATTTTGCATGTGACAAATTGAAAATGTCATTACTTTGGAACAAAATAAATAAATCAATATAAAGATTTTTTATGTTTGGGGTTTTTTTTCTTTTAGATTTTACATGGTCATCTTTGGTATCATATGAAAGGCCAGACTCTGACCTGTCCAGTGACACCTTACATGAATATGTGGGGTGTAAAGAATGGAAATACAGGCTCTCCTCGCAGCGATGCGATGGCTAGTGTTTTAGATGAACCAAAGTGTAATAATGCTTTGCGCCATCACCACCACATTTGGTCCCGACTCTGAAAATGACAGGATGAGTTAATCCAGTGGCCCCTAGCAGGAAAGCAGAGGACGCGCTCAGTGCGTCGTACAAAGTCACGTGGTTAATGGATTCTTTGACAGCTAAAGTGGGCAGTGCAGATGTCCTTTTCCTTGCTCTTTTTGTTATTTATCATTGATGGTTTTGTTTCTTGCATTGTAAAATGTAGTGGTACACCTGTAGAATGTACTTTTATTTACTATGTACTGCATGTGCCTTTGTACTACTTTTACACCCCCTTGAAATAAAGAGTTTCAAAAAATGCACAGGTAAGAAAAAAAGACAATCAGGGTTATCCAAAGAGATTCGAATTGCTTGAGAAAGGTAACCGAATGCTGATTTTCAGCGTTCGGTTACCTTTCCTGGCCATTCGGCTATCCAGAGAGCAGGCAATTCGCCAAATCCTGGCGAATTGCCTGCACATACGGTGCCTGTTCGGTGCCTGTTCGAGGGCAGTGAAATCCCCATGAAAAAGCACTGCTTCGGCTATTCAGAGAACACAAACCAGCAGTGAAAGGTTCCCCTAATGCCCTGCCATTCGGTGGTTTCATTCGGCAAATTTATTCAGGAGAATCCCATAGACTTCAATGTTAAAAATATTCCCGTTTTAATTCAATATCTAATAAACCGTTCATTATAAAATTCTGCAGCAAAAAGTCTCTTTATTTATAGATTTTTAGGATACTTTAAGCATTTTTCTGAATTTTTTAAAAAAAATTTAAAAGTCCGATTTTTTTTTTTTTTTTTTTTTCAGTTTACTTATTTTTTTTGTAACAGCCCTCTTTATTATCATTCCCTGGACCTCCTGTGAAAATTTCAGACATTTTCGCTCAGTAGTTTCTTTGCAAACAGCGTTTCTTTTTCCCAGATTCATACAAATGGTTTTTCTAATTTATTCACTGCCTCCTCTACGTCACAGCTGCTTTGGCTCTGTGTGATTCGGCTCCTTTTCGGCTCCTGTTCGGCTCCTGTTCGGCTTTTTCGAAGGTTAATCCAGATGTTTTTGCTTGTTTTCAGCGTGCATTCGGTTAGTTTTCGTCAGGTTTTCGGCAGCTTTTCCCTGCAATTCGGGGGCCCTGTGCTCTTTGCTGAATACACCGCAGGGTCACCGAAATGCAATCGGCAAAAAGAACCGAATTGAAGAGAACGAAAAGTCACCGAACGTGCGGTGACTTTTCGAATCTCTTTGGATAACCCTGATTGTTTGAAAGATGAAAAGACTACCAAAACAAGGTAAAATACCAGAATACCATCCATACTTTTCTGCATTATCAGTAAGTTATGGTTTGGTCATAAATTCTAATTAAATTCTATTATAATGTAAAAATAAGTGTGAAAAGAATCGTCTTGCTTTGATTCAATGTCCTGTAGATGAAGTACAGATCTCTAGCACCTCTTACTGGCTACAAATTCATTAGACATGTTCAAAAAAGGCAAACATACGTTTCAACTTTTGAACTGTGAATAATATATAATTTTTTTATACATATAATGCAAATAAGAGGGATTTACTCTATTGAGTCTCTCCACACATGATGTAAATTAGGAAGGTGTTATTTCAGATATAAATCATTTCATAATCATTCATAACGTTAGGGATAGCAGGGCCAGATTAAGATCTCTATGGGTCTGGAGCTGAAGATCTTGGTTGGCTTTTTTTTTTGGAATTTAGTGAAATGAAAACATATTTTAGGTTTTTTAACCCCTTCGCTGCGGATGACGTGTGGGGAACGTCCTCATTGACTCCCGCTATATGCTTTTTAAAAAAAATAAATTAAAAATGCTTACAATATCCTAAAAAATCTATAAATAAAGAATTTTATAATGAACAGTTTATTAGATATTGAATTGAAACGGGAATATTTTTAACATTGAAGCCTATGGGATTCTCCTGAATAAGCCTGACGAATGAAACCACCGAATGGCAGGGCATTTCGGGAACCTTTCACTGCTGGTTTGTGTTCTCTGAATAGTCGAAGCAGTGCTTTTTTATGGGGATTTCACTGCCCTCGAACAGGCACCGAACAGGCACCGTATGTGCAGGCAATTCGCCAGGATTTGGCGTATTGCCTGCTCTCTGAATAGCCGAATGGCCAAGAAAGGTAACCGAATACTGATTTTCAGCGTTCGGTTACCTTTCTCCAGCCATTCGGATCTCTTTGAATAACCCTGTTAGTGTTTTTCCATAAAACCCCAGGCAGGACTCGGTGCCTTTTGACAGAGAGCTCTGTTAGTCCAAAATCACTAGTACATGTACATTTTAGCTTGGGTTCTCTGTTTCCTTGAAGGAAAAACTGTCATGTCTGATGTACTGAAATTTTCGGGGTGCATTCTGGACCCTATTTCAATTGGCTTTTGTTTGCAATAAACTAAATACCTTAGCATTGCTCCAGAATATGACCAGATCAATATTACCTATTCTAGGGCCCCTGCATGAGTTTTTCAAGATATTGTGTACTTGATCATGTTAGTGAAGGGGTTAAATGACCAATAACATTTAAGCCCACCTTTCAACACCAAGGCAATTCTCAATAAGTGGAAACCTAATGCATTTGCCTTGTGGCCATGTAAAATGTTAACATGAAAAGATTTTTTTTTTTTTTTTCGTATTGTTCTAAGGCAAGGACATTGTCTGTTTTTCCCTTATGAAGCGAACAATGCTGCTGGCATTATAAATAGCTCTTAGCCACAATTGCCAAAGCGTCCATTCCAAAACAAGTGTCTAGATCCGCTCCTTCAAAGTGGGCTAGATTCAAAGTAATATACACTAAAAAGAAACCTGAACAAAGTATTCAGATAAGAAAGTACCGTAATGAAACGTATAAGACTCCAGCAGAACCTTTCCAAAGAAACCTGACTAAATTTTATTAAACGGCTGAATATCGAACTATTGGGAATCTAATAAGCAAATTGATTCTTTTTGTTGCTTCCTGAATATGGTGCAGCTCTCTGGAAAATTGAGACGCCCGGCTGTGTGGGTATTGTAATGCAGTATATCTGTGGCTGAATATTGAACTATTGGGAATCTAATAAGCAAAAACAATTTGTTCTCTGTATGGGCATCACAGTACAGTATAACTGTGGCTTAATATCGAACTATTGGGAATCCAAGAAGCGAATTTATGTTTTCTTTGCGTGGGCATTGCAGTATAACTGTGGCTGAATATCGAATTACTGGAAATTTAACAAGTGAATAAATTTTTTCCTTTTTCTTCCTTCTTTTTTGCCCTACCAATTACTAACTCTAAGGCTAGGGTCAGACGAGCGTGATTTCTACGGACTGTACATCCGTGCAGTACGGACATCGTCAGTACGGATGACGCAGTAGTGGTCACACAGTCCGTTTTTTCACTGAAGTTATTTTTGACGGATGTAGGAGGGAAAAATAAATTACAATGAAAAAACATTCTGTCCGTCAAAAATGCTGGACGTATAAATGCAGTCCGTCTGACCATGCTCCATCACTCACACACAAAGCTATGCAGACGTTGTGGACGTGGCGCACTCCGCACGTCCGTTCTAGCAGTATTACGTTCTTGCCTAACCTGCGTCCGTTTGCAGCGTCTGTCATGCGTCCGCAGTTCAGTGCGGACGTATTTCATGTGTCGGGCTCTGATGGACTTCCTGTCAAGCTATCACGGACGTACTTTTAGGCGCAATCACGGACGTGAACACTACGCTCGTCTGACAGCAGCCTAAGAGATAGTATTGCTCCTATATTCAAATAAGGTTGAGAAGTAACTCACGCTTCTTAAAAGCTAAGGTACCCTGTATCAATATACTGCATGGTCAGCGGTGCAACTAATTTTTAAGCAAATCGTGCACACATAAAGGTTTCTTCTTTTTTCCTTAGACCTAAATAGCCTGATGCACAATTAACACATATAGATATACACAATCACTGCGATACAATTATCCTCTTCTTTGAAAGCCGGACAATATATGCATGTGGATAATTTATTTGTGTATCTGGCTCTATTTGGATGGTACTTCAATTTTGTTTTTGTTCTGGCTGTATGGGTGGTGTGATGTTCAATTTATGACTACAACTCTGCTCATTGTTAATGGGAAGTTTTGAACCACTTTACTCTGTTGTTCATAATTATGAGGAAAGGTAGTTAAGCTTAATTGCTTCCCCTGGTCTCAAACACAATCAACTGAATTGGCTATTAAGCAAGCCCTCATCATTCTGATCACTATGTTATCAGTTGCTGGCTTGTCAAGTAGACCAAGGAATGGCTGCCCAAAGTGCGGTAGACCTTTATATTGATTAGTGGACTAGCCATACGGTTATTCTTGTCAACAAGTCTCAATACGCAGAGACAGTGGGATATAAACAATTCCACTGATATATTAGAAGCATCACTCTTTAACGTACATCACTTTGAGAGACATATATGTCCAATTGAGCTATCTCTTCCTTATTGCAATATAATAATCTTCTTTAGAAGCCTTTGAATACCCTGCTACCATTGTGTCAACCAGTGCCAATTCTCTAGTTTGGCAACAGGCCAGGATTGGGATTCACTGCATGTATATGTCTTTTCTCTTCCATCAACACAGGGCTATCGTGTGGTCTAATGATTGTTTTCTGTACATTATGTCATACTCCTATTGTATAGATTAGGAACTGTCCAGTTCTGTAGAGTTAATATAGGTTCTATTGTCATTATACCACCTCTTCGCAGATCATCTCTGTATATATAGGTTGCAACACATCGCTCCACAACTACATTTTTTCATGTTTTTTAACGTATGTTCGTCCTCCCCCTCCTCTTTTTGTGTTTAATAAAATTTAGTCAGGTTTCTTTGGAAAGGTTCTGCTGGAGTCTTATACGGTTTCATTACAGTACTTTCTTGTCTGAACACTTTGTTCAGGTTTCTTTTTAGTGTATACTAGTTTAAAGGTTCAATCCTTAATACAGTACCTATTGGCCTCATACTTTTTTTGGTTTTCTCACCTTTCTTAGATTCAAAGTAAGCTGTAACCAGAGCTCAGGTAAACTTACTGCAGCCATGCAACGGAGTTGGAAAGTTTACCAGCGCTCTACTTACATACACAATGGACTCAAAATTTTGTAAGACTCTCATGTATACTGATATTTTTATCCATTGTATCATGGCAATCATATCAATTAAAAATGCTGAATAATGAGAACACCATATATTATGTAGCGCTGTGTTAAAAATCTTGCTGTGGCAGTACCTATTTTTGGCCACAAGATGGAGACTATCGCGATCAGAGATACTGGACATTGGGACTACAATGTCCGGCATGCTTTGCAAGAAGACAGGAAGTGGGTGGGGACTGGAGACTTACATCCTCTGCCTCGTGGAGAAAGTTCCAGAGCGCACCAGGGAACAGGAGAAAGCAGACGCCCTGAGGAGATCGCGAGAGAACCTAGGCCAAAGCCCGAGGGAGACCTGTTATTCCGGTTTGGGTCACTCAACCTGAGGAGAAGGAGACTTGTCAGAGCCCAGACATTGCTGCAGACCGGCGGAATCGAACGGAGAGCAGGCGGTGAGCTGGACAAGCTGCATGAAGTCAGACAACGGATCCGGCCGCTAGTATCCCCATTCAAAATCTGGAGGAGAGACGTCCTGGGTCAGCGGAGCCTAAAGCCTGCGTCGGATGGGTGAGAGGCCTCCAAGGCTGTTTGTGATTAAAGGTCAAGCTGCTGTTTTCTCTTTAAAGTCCACAGGGCCCCAACTGACTAGTCGAAGACTTTCCTTCATGTAAATTCACTGGCCAGTTGAACAGTACCCGGGTACCACACACATACATATACACCTTCTTTACATTCTGGGACTTAACCTGTGCAGGACTCAATTTGTTACGAATCGGAACAGGGGTTAAAGATAAAGATACGTTCTGAATATATTTTTCCTCTTTTTCCGCTGCGCGTTTGCCGTAATACGAAGGGATTGTATGTTTGGGGTTTTGCTACGTGTCTCCTCTTCTGAACCATCGGGAAATTGCATTGCTTTTATGTTCGGTTGCGAATATTTTATTTTCCGAAATACGAAGCCTCGTGTTTCGTTTCTTTTCCGCTACGCGTTTTACTGTGATACGAAAATACTGTAATAATACTTGTGAATACCGTGTCTCGACATCTGCTCAAATATTTTAGTAAACTATTTAAATGATAAAAACTCACAACTGTGTTGGAGTATATTTATTCCCTAGTGCGGGGAGACTGACCCGTGGTTCATTTTCAGCGGCTCCTCCGGGAGTGAGCGCTACAATTATTTATAATAAAACAAAAAAATAAATAAAATAACCTACTCATATTTAGGGCCGGATTTATAACTAGGCATGTGCTTACACAACCAGTCAAAAAGGGGTCAGGCCACCTCAAGTGAAGAGGTTCTGCCTACTATAAGTACCCCATAGGACACAGGCAGGGGTCAGTACCGCCGAGTACTGCACCATTGTGTCTTTTTCTGGCTTATATCTCCTCTCCGGAAATCCTCAACATCGTGGGATACACACTGCACGAACAAAGTTTACATGTTACATTGCTTTCAGCTATTTATTGTATTAGAAAGATGTATATACAACATATTTAATTAATCCAGTGATTTGTATGGAGTGATTTTCTTGAAACAACAAAATTCATTTTGAACTTTCAATCTTTCCATTTTTGAACAACTGGTTTTGTACTTTCTGTGCTGTTTGCATATTATCACTTGGATACTCAATACCCTATGAGATAAGGGATCCACGTATTCTGTAGCTGTGCCTAAGGGCTTTTTTTTTTATATGGTTTCATTTTTTTGTACCTGTTTGAGTGTCAGGCACTATCCCTAGAGGCATTGCAGCAGATGTAGACTGTCTTTTATATTTTACCACCTGCTCTTCAAATTATACATTCCATCAGTGCCTACACCTTCCTCACCATCACCTCCATACATGTGCTTACAGGTGCCTGCCACAAGGGGATGCCTTGCTCTGAAGAGAAAAAAAAAACCTTATTTCAATCCTCTAGATCAGTGCATCTCCAGAGCCCTAAGCGCTAGAAGGACATATGATGTATCATTGGAAAGGCCAGATTATGGCCTTCCCAGTGATACCAAAGATAACCAGGTTAGATCTATGTAAAAACAAAATATCAAATAAAATATTATTTTTCTCTTTTTTCCTAACACAGTTCTATTACTCTTACTCTATCAGATTACACTTTTACAATTATAGAAGTGAACAGTGATGCTGCACTAACTCACCTTCTCATTTCCCACACTGCCAGCAAGTGTGAAGCTGATGATGCAACACATTGTTTCATCAACAACCTAGACTCTGGCACTGCAGTGAGGAGAGACAGAGGGACTTTGGAACCCTCATCTCTGAATTGTACAATGCACAAGGTTAAGTGAGGTGTTGAGGTGTCATTGGAAAGGTCAGAGTCTGGTCTTTACAATGATACCAAAATGATCATGTAATGTGTAAAAAAAGAATTGAAAAACATAAATGATTTTTTTTCTCTGATCTACTGCAGAATTGATATATGCTTTTACATATAAAACAAACAATGCACTAACTCAACTAAGGCAACAGATTCTGCTCCTTCTTTTGATTTGAGAGCAATGAGAAACTATTTTACAGTTGAAAAAAATAAATATTTAGTTTGCCCCAAAATGAAAATTTAAGTCATTGTGACTAGTGATGAGCCGAACACCCCCATGTTCGGATCACATTCGAACTCGAACAATTTCAAAAGTTCGAACACGAACCAAACTCAATGCAAGTTAATGGGACTCGAAAGTTCGATTTTTCGAGTGCCCTCCTAGAGGGCATATATGCAAGATATTTGCCATAAAAGGTGTATGGGGGTCCGGGTAGTGCCCTGGGGGACAGGAAACAAGGACAAAAAGTAAAAAAAAAAAAGTTTTTAAAGGAACAGTGAGTTTTCCATGAAATAAAGTTTAAGAATAAAAACGAAAAATTCCTTCAAATATCGTGCCTAGGAGGTCCCCATAACCTGCCCGTGAAGTGGCGGATTTGTAGGATGTATAGAAACATTTAAAAACAAAAAAATGACATTTCAAATGACGGTAAATGGTTTTCCTTTAATCTATTCATAAACAACTGCTTGGGGCGGCAGTCTGCATGAAAAGAGGAGACATTTTAGGACACGCAGAACAAGTTTAGTGATTTTTTGGCTAAATTATGGTGAAACGTGTGCAGGATTTGGATGAAAGTAACAGTAGGTGCTTTAAAATTGGGCCTTTAGTGTCACACCGTAACCCCTCTGTGGTATTGTGGAAGAGTGCAGGGTTGGACCCTGCGGTCCAATATTAAAATTATATGAATCTGGTAATATAGGCGTCAGTGGCAGTGCACCCAAATATTGTGCCTTTGGTGGCAGCAAGTGCCTTCACACCGTAAGTAACCCCTCTGTGGTATTGTGGAAGAGTGCAGGGTTGGACCCTGCGGTCCAATATTAAAATGATATGAATCTGGTACAGGCGTCAGTGCACCCAAATATTGTGCCTTTGGTGGCAGCAAGTGCCTTCACACCGTAACCCCTTTGTGGTATTGTGGAAGAGTGCAGGGTTGGACCCTGCGGTCCAATATTAAAATGATATGAATCTGGTATAGACGTCAGTGGCAGTGCACCCAAATATTGTGCCTTTGGTGGCAGCAAGTGCCTTCACACCGTAAGTAACCCCTCTGTGGTATTGTGGAAGAGTGCAGTGGTGGAGGTTTTGGTAATGCAGAAGAGATCCCCGATCTATTCAGTTACATCAGCAGCTATAACAAAACCGGGTCAGCAATGTTTAGGCACTTGTACTGCGCTACTGTATATGGTGAGAATTGGCGTACACCAGTAGCAACAGGAAGCAAACAGAACAGGCAGGGAATAGACAGAGAGAATAGTCAAATGGCAGGCAAAGTCGGCAACAGATCGGGTCCTCAGAACAAGCAGGGTCAGTAACAAGTATACAAACTGATTCGGTAAGCTAGCGATGCGGGAATAAAGGCTGAGACACACTGAGCGTGTAGCGACGCACAGCGTAGTGAAGCGAAGAGATGCAAACATTTTGCAGGCTTGACTTCACTTCACTCCGCTCCGCCTCACATCGTGTCTACACTACATTACGTTTGCTTCTCACCGCACTGGACAGGAATCCATTAACTAAATTAAAATGTACACACAAAACGGTTTTATTTTCACAAAGCACATGATATATAGGCAAAAAAAGTTTCTACTCAATAAAATACATCAAAAATTACTGTTAATTTAATAGGAATAGTAAAAAAATATAAAAAAAAGGTAACCCCTGATTATACTGTATATATTATAGGGACACGGAGTGCCGTGTATAGAGTAGGGATGCAATGATACCACACACAGACATATACGTATATATCAACACGCAGACCTATATATACGTATATATCAACATGCAGATATATATATATATATATACACCCACCCAGTGGTGTATTTAGGTTTTGTGCTGCCCTAGGCCTGACTAAACTTGTGCACCCCCTAATTTTAATTTGACACGCCCCTGTTAAGGTCACACCTCTTCCTGGTTAAACCCCACCCTTCCCATTGGCTCCACCTTTTCCTCTTTGAGCTCCACCTCTTCCTCTCTGTATATTAAAAGTGGATATCAAGTTCCTACTTGTATATTTTGTACAAAAGCAAAAAATATTCCTCTGTGCGGCGCTGCTCCCGGTAGTGCTGATATATTTCTATATACCCGCGTTCTAGTACATGTATGAAGTGACAAAAGGTATTACGTCTCTTATACCTCTAGGAAGAATGTGTTTAATACCACCAAAGTCAGTGTTTTTCTTCTACGATTTCACAGTCATAAAATCTAGAAACATACTCATGGATTAAAATTTTATAAAATTTATGCATGGAATAAAAGTATAATCCTGCTAAAAGTATGGCATAAAAGTTCAATCAGTACAGTTTCAGTCATATTACTGAATTTTTATGCCATACTTTTAGCAGGATTATAATTTTATTCCATGCATAAATTTTATAAAATTTTAATCCATGGGTATGTTTCTAGATTTTCTGACTGTGAAATCATGGTAGAAAACCACTGACTTTGGGGGTATTAAAAACATTCTTCCTAGGAAGTATAAGAGACGTAATACCTATGTCACTTCATATATTTCTATATACCTACGTTCTAGTACATGTATCAGCACTACCGGGAGCAGCGCCACACAGAGGAATATTTTTTGCTTTTGTATCCATTCCTGTAGCAGTTACGAGGTTCTGCTTAGGTTTCCACTGTGGGCAGCAAACACACGGTCAGACATATACTGAGAATTACACTGGCTGTAGGGCGCCATAAAGGGTTCCTTTCACTTGTATATTTTGTATACCATATCAATTGTTAGGAATGTTCAATTAGGGAGTTTTCTCTTACTTTTTATCTTTTAACTGTTTGATTTGGTATACCCAGATAAGTTTGCCATATATAATGTATTATTCATACATCAAATTGCCTTATGTCAGTTTCATGAGCCTTTAATAGCACATATAATATTGCAGCCTCGTGAAACTCATATAATTCAATCTGATATAAGAATATGTTGTATATTTTGTAAAGGTAAGTATTAAACAACATAGGACTAGTGTTTAAAACATCTGAGAAACTGACAGTCATAATATTCAAAATAAATAAATCAAAAGAAGTACAGGGTGAGCCAGTCAAACCTGCATTTTTGAAATGACTGTAAAAAATAAACGAATAGATATTTCAAAATGTTATTGTTACTATCTTAATGTACATTAAAAAGCATTTAAGAAACAACATTCACTGGTTAAAAATAACTCCAGTAAGATGGTGTCCTTCCCGATTGAGACATTCTTGTAGGCGATTTCTGAAACAGCCCATCGCATCACGGAGCATACGCTGAGGAATTCTCTCGATTTCCAACCGGATTCTCCTCTTGAGTTCCCCAAGCGTTGGAGGTCGTTGTTCAAAGACTTTACTCTTCAGGTACCCCCACAAGAAAAAATCGCACACTGTGAGGTCGGGCGATCGGGGAGGCCAAGAAATTGCTCCATTTCGGGATATCACCCGATTTGGAAAAACATTGTTGAGAACATTCATGCTCACACGGGCTGTATGACTTGTGGCACCGTCTTGCTGGAATAAGGTTTCATTGTTCATTCCATGTTGACGAAGCTGAGGAATGAAGAACGAATGCAACATTTCCGAATAGCGTTGTGCATTCACAGTAACTGCTTGCTCCCTGTCCTTTTCAAAAAAATACGGGCCTATGATTCCCAATGAGGACATTGCGCACCAAACTGTTACCTTGCTTGAATGGAGTGGTGTTTGATGGAGTTGTTGAGGGTTTTCATCACTCCAATATCGGAAATTTTGTTTATTCACAAAACCGGAGAGATGGAAATGTGCCTCATCGCTCATCCACAGGTTGTGAACAAGGTCCTCGTTTTCATCAAACATGTCCAACAACGTTTGACAAAAACGCCGTCGAGCTGCAAAATCGTTTTCATTCATAGCCTGAACAACCTGAATTTTGTGTGGGTGATGGTGTAAATCTAACCTCAAGATACTTCGGACGCTCGTGTTTGCCATGCCAAGCGCAGCACTCTGTCGACGCGTCGATCTCCGAGGGCTTCTTTCCACAGCAACTCTCACGCGGTCAATATTCGCGCGGAGTTCGCACTGATCTTGCACTGCCACCCCTTCTGCTTCTCGTTTCACCAATTGCTTCAAAGTTTGTCACCCACAATTTGATTGAATTAACAGACGGCACTGGCTTATTTCGATTAATTTGAAAATTCTTCCGGAAACGACGCTGAGCGGCTGCATAACTACCACTTTGGTAAAACGCTTTCACAGCGAATGAACGTTGTTGTTTAGACCACTGCTCCATGACGACTGAAATGCTTAGTTGTGGGGGACACAATGGTAACCTTGCTAACGCGCTCCACCCACTTTCACGGCTCTCCCGCCCTTTTCAAAAATGCAGGTTTGACTGGCTCACCCTGTATTTACAGAATTTATTCTGACCAGCAGCCCAGCTGATTCTTGCTGCTGCGGTTCCGCAATTTTATTTCCACTAGACACCACTGCGAAGTCTGGCCATGCCACCGCTGCTGTATGCTACCACGCCAACCCTGACCTAAAATTCCCCCATGCCAATACTTCACCGATCAGCGCAAAGGGGAATATTCACTAAATGCAGAACTGTGTAAAGCAAAAATTATATATATATATAATATATATAATATATATATATATATATTATACAGTGTGTTTAATATTGCAGAAGCCACCTGCACATCATAGCGATTCAAAGAATTGCCACATTCCCCATATGCAGCAAGGAATTCTGGGTAGGATATGCAAATGACCTCTGTCTCACTTTTATGCATCCTGGATATGTTATTACACAGAACCCTAAAATCAATGCTATGCCACACTGGCTTTGTAGCAAAGATAAGGTTATGCAACTGGTCAAAGCCACTCCCAGGACAGCGCTGTTTCAGGTTTGTTGAACCTTCATCAGCTAGGAGGCAGGCATGACCAGCTGCAGTGGATGTTTGGACCATAGGTAAGTAAGTGTCTATAAGGATTGTGGTGACACTTACTTACCTATGGTCCAAGCATCCACTGCAACTGGTCATGCCTGCCTCCTAGCTGATGAAGGTTCAACAAATCCACTATATCCACTAGTTCAACATCCACTATATATTCAGAAATAGCTTGGAAAAATTTAATAATGGAGGAACATAAAGGTTGATATTTAAGTTGGTTTACTTCATTTTTTTATTGAGTCCACATTATTGTATTTAACAATCTGCGTCTAAGGGGGAAATTAACTAAGTGGTGAGATAAAATCAAAAATAAGTAAAAAGGAGAATTAAAAAAAAAAAAGAAGCAAAACAAAACAGGAATCCAAGAGCAGCCACAGAATGGGCATCACTGTCACATTTTCCAAATCTTCTCATTTTGTTATTTGGGAATAAACCTTTTTATTGGCCTGGAGGGGCTTATTCACTAACTGGAAAATTGTGAATGAAATGCAAGTTTAGGGTAGTTTAGCACAAATGAAAAGAAATAGCAAATCTAAGAAAATAATAAAGTTTGACATAAAATTTGCCATTCTCTACCCAATTCCCCTTTTCATGATAAACCTCAAAAGATAAAAGAAAAAATATTTTTAATAATAATTTACAATAAAAAACAGAACTGAACACAAAGCGACTTCCACCACTGAATGGCATGGATGCTAGCGCGGGCATCTCTGCCAGTGTCCATAATAAAATTAAATTGCAAAAATAATCAACCAAACCTATAAAACCGAATTCCTCTGCACTAAGATAAACCGATAATGAACACAATACAAAGAAAGCCAGCAAACAGGGGGTATCAGCAGCTGGCACTCAGCAGGAGTGAGCTCTGAATGGGCATTAAGATACAGGAGGCACATCTGTCTGGTTACCCCACCTCTGCACTTGCACCCCTTCGCTACTCCATCACATTGGGTGTAAAAGTAAAACATCTAACAAGGGTAAGGGGGTTAAAGAGGACACTGGCAGGG
Source organism: Leptobrachium leishanense (assembly GCA_009667805.1). Lineage (NCBI taxonomy): Eukaryota > Metazoa > Chordata > Amphibia > Anura > Megophryidae > Leptobrachium > Leptobrachium leishanense. The sequence continues at coordinate 372,424,197 of CM019064.1, forward strand.
TGTGTGTGACATCCCCTTTTCATGGCTTATCTGAGCCTGGCACACATATCGCCATGTCACCATGGTGCATGGAGGCTGGCAGAGAACCATAGGAGGGCAGCAAGGGTACCTTCACAGGTAAGAGGGCTGCACTGCTGAGTGGCTGATCAGATAAGAGGGGGACTGCACACCAGGTAGGGGGGACGGTGCAGGTAGGAGGGGGCTGATCAGCAGGTAGGTGGGGGATGATCAGCAGGTAGTGGGGGCTGTTCAGCAGGTAGAGGGGGCTGATCAGCAGGTAGTGGGGGCTGTTCAGCAGGTAGTGGGGGCTGTTCAGCAGGTAGAGGGGGCTGATCAGCAGGTAGAGGGGGCTGATCAGCAGGTAAGAGGGGCTATATAGATACTATTCTATGTATCTTTGTCTTTAGAGCACACCGTGGTGGAGAGTGCTGTGAACGGCAGTTGCATCATCTGGGGTATACACTCTCCTTTGTATTTGTAGATCGAGGGGGGCTGCTCAGCTGGTAGGAGGTGCTACTCAACAGGTCGAGGGGGAGCTGCTCAGCAGGTAGGAGGGACTGCTCAGGCAGGACTCACCCAGCAGTGCAAGATCCCGGCAGAGTAGGCAGGGCCTCCCAGGCAGCATGCAGCCCCTCACAGGCATCTCTCAGGACAGGCACATGCCTGTGTCTCATGGCAGTTATGCTAGTATGCAGGGCTCCAGGCAGAAAGACGGGAAAATCTAAACGATAATCCAGCCAATCCGCAGCTAGTTGCTATGTGCGCAAGTCTAGCTGGGATGCTGCGTGCTCATTGGCAGTTTAGCAGCTGCCAGTGTGCTTGTGAAGGACAGTCTGACTCAGAACACAAGGACCATGCTGCGTCCACGGTGATCAGAAGTCCGTCAGTAAAATTAAAATTCGGGTGATTAATGAGCTGGAGGAGCTTGTGGTGCTCCCTCCAGAGCAGCGCCTGGGGACAAGTGCCCCTCCCTACGCCACTGCCGCCCCACATACCTCATCATGGGTTGCGAGAGCCGGGAGAGACGTCCGATCAGAGGGAGGCTGGAGAGTGGAGACAGGAGAACACCGGCCGTCGGTGTCAGGTCTCACCGGACCCACGGGCTCCCCCACCGCCGAGCCCCGAGCCGCAACCCCGCGCCACGATTCCGGACCCCCTGCGGCTTCCTTAGCGGTAGTGCGGGCTGTTCCCGTGGCACAGTGGCCCCCAGTGACAGCGCTCCATACCGGGGACCCCTTCAGTCAACCACACACCCCCCGCAACACCACAGGTTCCCCTTGCAGCAACTCACCCCCGGCATCAGCTACCTCGCGTCTCGGCGTCCCACGTGGTTCCTCCAAGATGGCGTCACCAACCAATCAGAATCCAGTATCTCCAGGTAACCAGATAAACTTCTCTCCTGATTGGTCCAATTCCCACAGGCGCCCTATTTAAATCCCAGTCTCTCCAAAACTCATTGCTTGGTTGTCCTGTTCCTTCCCTTTAAACCTCCCTCACCTGAGCGTACCTGCCTATGACTTTTCTATCAGCTTTACCGTGTACCGAACCCCTGCTTGTACCACCGACTACCCTCGATCAGCTTTACCGTGTACCGAACCCCTGCTTGTACCACCGACTACCCTCGATCAGCTTTACCGTGTACCGAACCCCTGCTTGTACCACCGACTACCCTCGATCAGCTTTACCGTGTACCGAACCCCTGCTTGTACCACCGACTACCCTCTATCAGCTTCTCCGTGTACCGAACCTCTGCTTGTACCACCGACGACCCTCTGCCAACTTTGCCGTGTGCCGAACCTCAGCTTGTATCATCGACTACTCTGCAAGGTATTGAGCCTTACGTTATTTGCTATACACCTTGTCACATCCAGACTTTCCCCCAAAACGGCTTGTCCCGCATCCTGAACTCCACAAACACGAACCTGACAGATACAACCAAGCCTCTCAGAATGGAGCTCGCGGATATAGCCGAAGCCCTCAACACAATGTCCCGCCAGATTGGGAACCTAAACCAGACCGTCCAAGATTTACAAACCGGACAGGCTCAACTCCAGAACCAGGTCTCAGACCTTATGGCCACCACCTCGCCCCTCCCTATCCCAAACATACCAACACATCTACCCTTGGTTGATGCTATGGCTCCTGAACCTCTTGTACCGTTGCCAGACCGCTTTTCCGGGACCGGAATAAATATCGGGTGTTTCTCACGGATTGTCAGCTTCTGTTCTCCCTAAAGCCCCGAACCTACCACTCTGAGGACGTCCGAATCAAAACAGTGATATCGCTGTTACAAGGCGAACCTCGACTGTGGGCTCACCATCTTATAACCAGCAACGACCCCGCTCTTGCATCCTGGGAAGCCTTTGTCACTGCACTGGACGACTTGTATGATGACCCATATCGTTTTGAGTCAGCCCAGACCTCCATACGAGACCTTAGACAGGGGAAACGCCCGGTGGAGGACTATATCGCTGAATTCAAGACTCTGTCCATAGAGACGGGTTGGAACGAAACCGCACTGGTCTGTCAATTCAAGGTCGGATTGTCCAGTGAGGTAAAAGATGACCTGTCCCACGTCCGAGCCCCTCTCTCCCTCGAACCTCTCATACAGCTGGTCACCAACATAGACCGACGCCTACGAGAACGGAGAAGGGAACGAGTCACCCAAACCTCAACTCCGTCCACAAGGCGACCTTTCTTTTCCACCCCCACTCCAGTCACCTCCCCCCCTACTACTTCTGCACCCGTCGAAGAAGCCATGCAAATTGGGCTAGTGAAGGGGCACCTACCACCTGAAGAACTTGCAAGACGACGGAACCATCATCTGTGTCTCTATTGTGGTAAACCCAATCACATGGCCCGTGAATGCCCCGATAAGGTCAAGTTCCATCGAGGTAACGACCATAAAACACCCGACAATCCGCGTCTAGAAGATTTGCACCCTGTCGAGCCTCAACATTTGTCTATCTTTATTCTATTACAGTGGGATAAACACTCAGTGACCCTTCCGCTATGATCGACTCCGGCGCAAGTGGCTGCTTTATGGACACTACCCTGGCAACCCTTCTATGTATCCCTCACCGAAATAAAATTAAACCCTTGAGCATCCAAAGTGTTGATGGGTCTCCCTTGATATCCGGTCCAGTTACTACCGAAACCATATCCCTTACGATATATATAGGTGACCGGCACAAAGAAACCCTACGATTCGATCTAGTCAAATCACCCCTGTTCCCCATCATCCTAGGGTTACCCTGGTTGGTAAAACACGACCCCACAATCTCCTGGACCACTAGTCGTCTTACCTTCTCGTCTCCCCACTGCAGGACTCATTGTCTCGCACACACCACTGGTACCATCCTGTCTATCCTTGACCAGAATTTGACAACCCCTCAGGTGACCCTACCACAGGTGTACGCGGACTACGCAGACGTCTTCTGCAAAAAAGGGGTAGAAAAGCTTCCCCCCCCTCGTGTATACGACTGCCCCATTGACCTCCTCCCTGGAGCTGCCATACCCTATGGCTGCTTTTACCCGTTGTCGGGACCGGAACTACGGGTACTAAAAGGGTACATTCAGGAAAATCTAGAGAAGAACTTTATCCGACCTTCCTCTTCCCCTGCAGGAGCGGGCATCTTTTTCGTTGAAAAAAAGGATGGGGGTCTTCGCCCGTGTGTGGACTATCGAGAATTAAACAAGATCACCGTAAAGAACAAGTACCCCTTACCACTTATACCCGAACTTCTAGAGCAATTAAAGACGGCCACCGTTTTCACGAAACTTGACCTTAGGGGAGCGTACAATTTATTGCGCATACGCGAAGGGGATGAGTGGAAGACGGCCTTCCGCACTAGATATGGCCATTTTGAGTATCTTGTTATGCCATATGGGCTATGTAACGCCCCAGCTGCTTTCCAACATTTCATAAACGATATCCTACGCGATCTACTAGATGTATACGTAGTCGCCTACCTGGACGATATCCTTATCTACTCCGAGTCCTTGACACATCACCACCAACATGTTAATACCGTCCTTGCCCGCCTACGGTCCCACAATCTGTACGTCAAAATCGAGAAATGTATATTCGACGCTCACCGAATCGAATTTCTAGGGTTCATAATCACCCCGGGTCATATAGAAATGGACCCCCGGAAAATCGAAGCCATCACCAAATGGCCTCGCCCTCGTACAAAAAAGGAAGTGCAAAGCTTTATTGGGTTTGCTAATTTTTACCGCAAATTCATTCGTAATTTTTCCAGGTTAGCCCATCCCTCACCCAATTAACCAGGAAAAACACCCCCTTCCTATGGACAGAAGAAACCCAAGAAGCGTTTGATAGCTTACGCACCCGCTTCACCACCGCACCCATCCTGCTACTACCTGACCCCTCCAAACCCTATTCTCTAGAGGTGGATGCCTCAGGAATCGCCACCAGAGCCGTCCTCTCCCAGCGAGACAAAAACAATGATCGTCTACACCCTGTAGCTTTTTTTTCCCGCAAACTATCACCAGCCGAAATCAACTACAACGTGGGCGATAGAGAACTCCTGGCCATAAAAAATGCCCTTGAAGAATGGAGGCACCTCCTGGAAGGCACCCTTCACCCCACTACCATCTTCACAGATCATAAAAACCTAGAGTACCTGAGATCGGCACGCCGATTATGTCCTCGACTGGCCCGCTGGGCCTTGTTTTTTTTCTCGTTTTTCCTTTCACATAACTTATCGCCCAGGAAGCAAGAACGGAAAGGCCGATGCCCTTTCCCGCCTGTCAGAAGAAATCCCAACATCCACAGACGAAGAAGACACCGTTCTGCATCAGGGACATTTTCTTGCCACTCAGACCCACCTTCTTAAAGACCTCCAAGACCATGATACCACCACACCCCACAACTCCGGACGCTTGTTCATACCACCTGCCAAACGATTAGAAATCCTACGCCTCAATCACGATGCCCCCACGGCAGGACACGGAGGCATCAGAAAAACACTAGACCTTATCCTTCGACACTTTTGGTGGCCCTCCGTCTCCCTAGATGTCCAGAAATACGTCAAGGCATGTGATACCTGCAACCGTTGTAAGGTCCCTAGATCTAAAGTAACAGGACTCCTTCAACCTTTACCCGTCCCACTTCGCCCATGGTCTAGTATTTCCGTTGACTTCATCGTCGACCTACCCCCGTCCCGAAAACATACCACTATCATGGTGGTAGTAGACCGACTTTCTAAAATGGCCCATTTCATCCCTACCCAAGGATTACCCTCCGCCAAGGGCACCGCCGACCTTTTTTTTCACCATGTTTTCAGACTCCATGGCACCCCAGAAACCGTCTTCTGATCGTGGCCCCCAATTTACCTCAAGGTTCTGGAAAGCCTTCTGTACACTGTTACAAATATCCGTCTGTCTATCCACTTCCTTCCACCCCCACTCCAATGGGCAGACCGAAAGAACGAATCAAACCCTGGAGCAATACTTACGTTGCTATATACCTCATATCTACAAGACGATTGGTCCTTTCCTCCTCACCTCAGCAGAATTTGCATATAAATCCGAAACACACAGCCTCTATCAAACAATCCCCTTTTTCGTAACTATGGGTTTCATCCTCAGTCCTCCCAGACACTCCGCCCCAGAGTCCCTTGCCTATGGTCAACGACCATATTCGGAATCTACAACAGGGGTCATCCTCGCAAAGAACACCCTGTTAGAATCCCAAAACACCTACAACAAGATATGCCGACCTACATCGCAAAGCAGCCCTCCTCTTATCAACCGTCACAGAAAGTATGGCTATCCACCAAAACGTCACGTGCCGCGCCGCGTGACCTAATCAGCGGGGCCGATGACTTGGCCTAGTCGGCCTAGGCCAAGATACATGCCTGCACCCACCCACAGACCTCAGACCATATATACACATATGCACATGTGGGGCGGCATGTGGACAATCTCAACTAAATGCGCCCCCCATTTGGCTGATCCCTCCAGAAGAAATGTTGAACCCGACAGAGCAGAGAATATATACTATTCTCTGCTCTATCGGGTTCAACATTTCTCTCTGGAGGGATCAGCCAAATGGGGGGGGGCAATTAGTTGCCAAAATGTTGTGTGTAATACAAGTCTGGATATATATATTTATAAGAATATAGATATATATCTTATCTTATATATATATGTACTCTGTATATATATATACCTGCCCTTACCTTCCCCTATAAATTTGCTAAAAATACACACAAAAAAACAAACCACTGCCTGTGACCCCGCACAGTCCACATGTCACCCCCCTCTACCTGGCTGAATGTATCTAATATATATAATTAAATACATTCAGCCAGGTAGAGAAAGAAAAAAAAAATGTGTCACCTTACCTTAGCCTGGTGGTCAGTGGGGGCAACCTGGATCCTGGTTGTGGGGGGGTCTGCCGTGGCCGCAGGTGCAGTGGCTCCCTCCCTGCGCTGCCTGTCTCTGCCACATGCAACCGGGCGGCTAACCCGCACAGTCGCAGCTCTGTCATCCGGCGGCCACATGCTCTTCAAGGGGATCCTTGGGAGGCCCCGGCAGGCTGCCCTCTACAGTGCCTGATTAGAGGGCCGTGTCTGCCTGAGGTTTTAGTAACAAGAATGTTTTATCCCATAGGCTTCAATGTTAAAAATAATCCCGTTTTAAATCAATATCTAATAAACCGTTGTTTATAATATGCTGCAGTAAAGAGTCTCTTTATTTCTAGATTTTTTTTAGTATTTTTTAAGCATTTTTTTATACTTTTTTTTAAAAAAAATTGAACTTTTGCCGAACGTCCCAAAAAGTTTGAAGTTCGCGAACTGTCGAACAGCCGATGTTCGATGTGAACTCTGAACAGATCGAACCAAATAGCTCATCCCTAGTGGTGGGGGGAGGTTTGCAGGAGGTGGTGTGGGGAGGTCTGCAGGAGGTGGTGTGGGGAGGTCTGCGGGAGGTGGAGTGAGGAGGTTTGCGGGAGGTGGTGTGGGGGGTTTGCAGGAGGTTGTGGGGGAGGATTGTAGGAGGTGGTGGAGGGATTTGCAGGAGGTGGTGTGAGGAGGTTTGCAGGAGGTGGGGTGGGGAGGTTTGCAGGAGATGTGTGGGGGTTTGCAGGAGGTGGTGTGGGGAGGTTTGCAGGAGGTGGTGTGGGGTTTCAGGAGGTGGAGTGAGGTTTGCATGAGGTGGTGTGGGGGGTTTGCAGGAGATGGTGTGGGGGGTTTGCAGGAGAAGGTGTGTGGGGGGTTTGCAGGAGGTGGTGTGGGGGTTTGCAGGAGATGGAGTGTGTGTGTTTGCAGGAGGTGGGAGCTGCGCGCAGTGAGGAGAGAGACTCACATGGAGAGGGACACAGAGAGGAGGAAGTGCCGAGTCAGAGGGAGGAGTTGACCTGCACACACACTGCATCTATTGGCTGTGGGCCGGCCCTTTCGCCCTGAGCTTCCTCCTCACACAGCCTTTTGGCGAACATCCCAAAAAGTTCGAAGTTCGCGAACTGTCGAACGGCCGATGTTCGATGTGAACTCCGAACAGGTCGAACCGAAGAGCTCATCCCTAATTGTGACAAGTTTCTTTTTTTGAGGGGGGGCTGCTCCGCATTTCTGTACCTACAGGCTTCTGTGATGCAAATCTGGCCCTGCTCATATTATAATGATTTTCATCAATAAAGCATGTGGCTAAAGAGAGAATACCAGGAAATACTTTCAACCCCTCAAAGGGACAATTAGTTTCATTTACATTTAGCAGATATGGTATGATATTTGATTACAGTTTTTAACTTGACTTTTTTCTGTATGGTAGAGAATGTGTAATATGTAAAAAAAAAAGGGGGGGGGAAGTTTCACTACATGATTACCATTTCCTGTTTTTTCAATGCACAGGTTTCAATTTCAAAATTATAAAGCTGGGAACTTCCCCTGACAAAGTATTGTACATTACAGTTCATCTGACGTTGACTTATTCGGGAGAAACAGAAGAGCACATAAACTGTATGTATAGAACTTCAAACTCTAAATGACTTGTTCAGATATATACATGTGGAAGATTGTATGCGCAGGTGTGAACGAATGTGTGTGTGTGCGCACACGTGTAATGTAAATGCAAAACGCACATATATGCAAAGGTCTAAGAAAAAGAAAAGCAAATGTACAAAAAAGGTTAATTGTCTCTTGAACTGTTACAAATGCTGCACTTAATCTTAAATGTGTTTATACAATTTTTTACGTGATCAACTACTGGTAATACCTTAGTTTTAAAAATATAGATTATAAACGATGAACATGAAAAAAAAACACTTCTGCAAAATATTTTATCTTTTCATCTACAGGGCGGTCTGGGCAACAGATGGCTGCAGGGCTATTACATAAATGTTTGTTTTTAAGAACGTTGCAAGGGAAAAAGTAATTTGAAAGCAAGTAATTTGAGCATGTTATGTTACATCTTTAGAATGTCATGTGTTTCTGCTGTACAAATCTCTTGCAATGTTATGTTAATTATAACCTTACAGGGAAGCAGCCTGACTACAGATTCACATATATATATATACCCATAGGAGGACTCAAAGTTTTTCAATCTTTGCTTCTTATTATTTCATGAAATAGTTGGTTCTTAATAAAATTCCTTGTAAATACTAGGTCTTTGTGCCTAGTTTGGAGAGAAGAAAGTTAGAGTTAGATGTGTTAAATGTTAATGTATTACTTTCTATTCACTTCTATGACAATATGTACTATTGTTAACTCCCCTTCCATTTTTTTCTAAAACTATTATTATTATAACTTTTTTAAAACACGGGCTACATGTCATGGCCATGCCCAGTGCCAAGGCATAAAACCAAGAAGAACCGTGGTAGGATTGATTCACACATGCCTTGACCCCTGGCAGCATCATTCCTGTCCCATCAGCATATATTCAAGACCAGGTTTTGGTATAGCCTGGTACTTCCATTCCTGGACCTCAGTATACTTTAACTCATTGATCTGAGCAATTTAGTACTGACTGATGCCAATAAAAAGTTTCACTTCCACCAGTCAGTGCTTCAGCATTGGCCATTTTCTCTTACAAGCTAGTCCTTTGAGTTGCTGCTCCTGAGATCTGTGTTTGCCCCTTGCATTCTCTAGATGTGCTTTTCCTATCAAAATTCAGACGAAATTTACCCCATTCGTTTTCCGTAAGCACTTCCGAAATACAAATCGGATCTATCCGACATGAAAATAGAATGAAACTACCTATTCAGCACCAAGAATAGCTGCTGTCCTTGGTACTGAATAGGTTTCAGCACCATGGATAGCCTCCGTTGAAGGCAGCCAGACCGAAGGAAAGAAAAAAAGCCTGGTTTGAAAATAAATTAGGAATCAAAAAATTTCACCAAAAACAGCCCAAAAAATGCCTTAAAAGAAGCCTAAAAAATAATTTAAAAAAGAGACAATTTGCTGCAATTGAAAAGAATAAACGGTTGAATGAATATTTTTTACTTTGAAACCTATTGGATTATTTTATAGGGCTGTATGTTTATTGTAGTACCACCTGGCTGCTGTCCTTGGGGCTGAAATAATATATTTCAGCATCAAGGACAGGGGGATTACGTATTTTTTTACACTAATCCAAGTAATTAATCCCTTTCACATTCCAAAATGACTAATAAAATCTAAATAAGAAGTGATCCAAAATACGAAATACCGGCTGTCCGAATTAACAAATCAGTCCGAAATACAAATCGCTGTAACATAATGAATGATCTGTAAAAAAAATAAAAAAAAAGGTAACGAAATGATCTGAAACAAAACTCATTTTTTTGCTGTGCACATGTCTACTTGGAACCCACAGTGTATCCAGCCTTGCCTTGTGACACACAGTTTATCCAGCCTTGCAACTCACCGTGTATCCAGCCTTGCTTTGCCTTTGAAGAGCGCCTCATCTATCCAAGTCACTCCAGACTCCAAGCGCTTTTAAATTACCGGTGACCAGGGTCAGATTAACATAGGGGCAAATGGAGCAGCTGCTCAAGGCCCCTACTGGAAAATAGGCTCACACAAAAGAGGAAGAGCCGCTGGCCAGTGGTCTGATAAAATTTTCAATTTGTCAAAATCACCGACCGACAGGCTGCAGGCAGCTTCTGAACACATCCTTATATGCGCCTGCACGGCTCTCACTCTCAGCCACATGAGACGATGTGAGTGTGAGAGAGAGTGAGAGCCACACAGGCACATATAAAGTGACGCATTCAGAAGCTGCCTTGCAGTCGCGGCCCTGCAACACTCGGTGGATAAGTAAGATCCACGCCCGATCCGAGTGGGCACGTTTCTGAAACCAGCTGAATATCACCGGCTGGCCGTCTGCCTCTGCAGTGCTCAGGATATCTGAACAGGCCCAGGGAGTGCCCCATCACACACTGCACCAGCCGGAGGCTCCAAACTTCCAGAGGATGGTAAATAAATAAAAAAAATGCTGTGGATCCTGTGTACGCTTATATGCACTGCATATTACTGTGAGGTTTATTGCTGTGGAGCTCTACGATACACTTATACACACGTCGCACATTAGTGTGAGTTTTATTGCTGTGGAGATCTGTGATACACTCATACACACCGCACATTACTCAGTGTTATTTGTTCACTTTAAGTTTATTTTTCTGTGTTTTCTATGGCCACGTCTGGCCTGCTCATCAGTTGACGTGCACGGTGCGTCATTCGCTGCCGCGGAACGACTTGAACTCAAGCCGTCTCCCTGTAGCTAATAAAGCGCACTGTACAATCTGCTGTGAAGGTGGGGCCTGACACACTAAGGCTGGTGTCAGACGAGTGCAGTGTGAACGTCCGTTTTTGCGCACATAATAACGTCTGTCGCAGCATAGTATAATCGCCAATCGAGCCCCCCACACGAAGTACATCCATACCGAACTGCGGGCGCAAAACGCACGCGGCAAACGGACGCAAGTTAGGCAACAACGTAAAACCGCTAGAACGGATGTGCGGAGTGCACTGCGTCTGCAACGTCCACATAGCTTTGTGTGTGAGTGATGAACGAGGTCAGACGGACTGCATTTGTGCGTCCAGCATTTTGACGGACAAAATGTTTTTCATATTCAATTTATCCGTCTGGATAAATGGACTGTGTGGCACTGGCCACTACTGCATCTTCTGTCAGAAAGTGCGTCCGTACTGTACGGGCGCACAGTCCGTACAAAAAAGTCGTGCTATCCGTCATAGCACACCACATCAGAGTCACCAGTTTCCCAGTCGCTCCGACATTGGCATAGGGGGGTTATTCAGAGAGCACCAAAATGTCGCCGACATTGCGGTGCTCTCCTGTTCCTTGTATTTCGAGGAATCTAAATTTCCCCACCCTCTGGTGAATTCAGCAGGGAGTGCAGGCAATGGACCTGAAAATCCACCCAAAAACGCATCTGATACAATCCGAAGTATCAGATCACTAGAACCTCCAGAAAAAAATGATGCCGGACACTTCTGGAAAAAGCTGAAGAGCTGCCGAACACAGCGCTGACCATCCTTCGGAAAAAGCCAACAGGCTGACGACCTGGGTAAAAAATAAAAATAATTAAAAAAACTATTGAAAGTGTCAAAATTCAAACACTGTTTGCAAAAAAAATACTCAACGAAAATGCCTGGAATTTACATATAAGGTCCTATGAATGATAATAAAAAGGTCTATTACAGAAAAAAGAAAAACGCTATAAAAATATATATATTTTGAAGAAAAATGTCTAAAAGATCCTAAAAAAATAAATAAAAGAAAATACTATAAATAAGAGACCTTTTACTGCAGATTAAAATAATAAACGGTTTATTTGATATTATGAAAACGGGAATATTTTTAACCATGAAGCATGGGGTTTGCCTGAATAAACCTGCAAATGAGACCACTGAATAGCCGGGCATTTCGACAACTTTTCACTGCTGTTCGATGTTCTCTGAATAGATTAACCATTGATTTTCTATGGGGGATTTCTTTGTCTTCGAACAGGCACCATATTTGCTGGCAGTTCACCAAAATTTAAATAGTCGGGTGGCCAGAAAATGTCACCGTACGGGGAAATTCCCTGTTCGGTGCCATTTCGGGGCCAGATTGGCTCTCTGAATAACCCGTATAGTGTGACATATGCGCACCTGACTCTCTAAACGAGAAAGCAGCGCAGACCGATTGTTGGCTCAGTATCTATAAGCTAGAGTCAGATGAATGCAATCTGAGCACGGACGGACGTTCTGACGTTAGATACTGTAGACACCACACAGTCCGTTTTGTATGATGGACGTAGAAAAAAAGGGAAATATGGGAAACAAAATGAATATGAAAAAGGATATAAAAAGGCATTTTGTGCGTCAAGGTGCTTGACGTCGCAAATGCGCTGCGTCTGACGTCTCATCACTCACACAGAACGTTACGTGGACGTGGTGGACGTGGCGCACTCTGCATGTCCGTGTTAGCAGTTTTACGTTCTTGCCTGACTTGCGTCTGTTTGCCACGTGCGTTGTGCGTGTGCGGTTCCGTGCAGACGCACTTAATGTGTGGGTCTCTATTGCTCATACGACGGACATTAAACTGTGCGGCAACACGGACGTGATCACTGCGTTCGTCTGACATGGGCCTTAGGCCCAAAGTCCTCAGCACCAGGCCGATGATACTCTTACAGGGTTATTCAAAGAGAATCGAAAAGTCACTGCACGTTCGGTGACTTTTCGTTCTCTTCAATTTGGTGCGATTTGGCGATCCCATTTTGGCGACCCTGTGGTGAATTCAGCAAGCACCACAGGGCCGTCGTAGTGCAAGGAAAAGCCGCAGCAAAACCGCCGAACACTCCCCATAAAACCCGGCTAACGCACACCAAAACCCGCAAAAACATCTGGATTAACTCAGCCGTACACACTAGAGAAACCCGAGCAGCCGCTGATCACAGCTCACATCAGCCGCCGGAAAAAGCCGACACCGCAGACGAATGGAGTGAAAAAACCAAAACACAGTACACTTGAATGTTTGAAAAGTGAAACACTGTTTGCAAAGAAACTACAGAACGAAAATGTCTGAAATTTACATGTAAGATCCAATGAATAATAAAAAGGGCTGTTACAGAAAAAAGAAAAAATTATTTAAGAAAAACGAAAAAAATATTTTCGAAAAAAAATTCCGAAAAATGCCGAAAAAATCCATACATAAAGAGACTTTTTACTGCAGAATATTATAATCAACGATTTATTAGATATTGAGTTAAAACGGGAATATTTTTAACATTGAAGCCTATGGGATTTTCCTGAATAAACCTGTCGAATGAAACCACCGAACAGCAGGGCAATTCGGCAACTTTTCACTGCTGGTTTTTGTTCTCTGAATAGATGAAGCATTGCTTCTCTATGGGAGTTACACTGCCCTCGAACAGGCACCATATGTGCTGGCAATTCGCCAACATTTGGCAAACTGCCTGCTCTCTGAATAGCCGAATGGCCAGGAAAGGTAACCGTACGCTGAATTTCACTGTTTGGTTACCTTTCGGCCACAATTTGGATCTCTTTGAATAACCCTGTTAATCCGTCCCTGTCCTTGACTACCATTCCTGCAATCCCCACTGTGTTCTTACCGGTGTCTGGTCAACCCTCTTGGTGTCCTGCCCCTTGTCCTCAGCTTGCTGGTTGTCTCCATCCTACATTCTACCTCCACCCTAACCTAGTGTGTGTGTGTGTGTGTGTGTTTTACAGCATACTGAGCTCATAACCTGCTTAGCCAGTACTCCACCATTACAACCCCTTACAATATGTAATTAAATAAATTGATGGTAAAATGGTAATTTTGCATACAGATTATTATAGCGATTTAGAGAAAAGATTGCAAAAATGGAAATTTGTCCAGTTTTGGTTTTCATGTGTTTGTTAATGCTGTAAAAAATACTGCTTAGATGACAGGTTTTAAACTACAGAAGTTGTAAATTCTCTTGCACAATTTCACTATTCAAAAATAGGGAACAAGATATAAAAAGAGATAAAGCACATAATATAATTACTAAGCCCTGGCTGCTGATAAGATGCAGTGATTTTTTTCTTTAACCCCTTCGCTACCAAGCGATTTTTGTTGAAAAAAGTTATAACTAGGCTTGTGCACCGATTTTTTTTTCGGTTCGATTCGGTTCGATTTTTCGGATTTTTAAACTTTTCGATTCGGCTCGTTTCGACCGATTTCTGTTTCGACTCGATTCGGCTCAATTCATTTTTCGTGTACATTTTTTTTTCGGAATATCGACCATTTTTCGTATTTTCGTGTCACTTAGCTCGTTTTTTGTATCGACTTTTCGTAATTTCGGAAATTTTCATTTTTTCGGAACGTCTGTTCTCCTCGTTTCAAAGCAATAAATTTTGATTTGACACATTTCAAGTCCATTCGAAAATTCCGAAAATATTTCGTTTCGGCTCAGAAAACTTTTCGGATCTGCCATTTTCGGATCTAAAAATTTTCGGAAATTCAGCCGCATCCGAAAGCACATGGGATGTGAAGTTTACAATTTAATATAGGGTAAAATAGACATTTTGCACAGATAATTATTCTGAGATGGTTAAACAATTAACATGTTAATTTGTTCATTTTTATTTTTTCATGTATTCGTTCATCCTTTACAGAAATATTCTGAGCTCTAGATGGTGTACCTTATCTTTACACAAGTTCAAACGGGTTCTGCATCATTATCATACAGGCAGAAAAGACTTCTGTATTAGAAACAATAACTGTGATAAAGATAAATAATAAAATGTGCCAGATATCCCACTTATGGGGATTTGTAGTGATCATAATGAAAATATTAGCATTGCAACTACCAAAAAAATACAATGGAATATAAAAATAATATCTGTGACATAATGTCTGTATATGTAGATTACACTAACACCTTGTATCTGTACTGTACAGGGAGTTTCAGTCATTATAACCCCATAAATCGTATTCTGTGAGAGCTGTGAGTGACCCCAGAGCCCTTACTCTATTCTGCTCTCTCCCTGGCAGCTGTAATGCAGCAGTAATCTATCTGAACCTTTTGTTACAGTGTGGTTTAGGGCTGCTATTTGCAAATTGCTTTATTTCTCACCAGGGTGCTTGAAGAGACATAAAACAATGAATTTGGTATCGCCACAGGGGACACTAATCCTGCTTTAAAAAGGTGAACATTTTTTTTTATATATGCTAATGAGTGCTTTTAAAGGGGTTAATGATTTTGAAATGAAATGGCTGTGATTTGATCTTGGTTCAATAGTTTAAAAGGACTTATTTGTAAATGACAGGATTTTGATATGTGATTAACGGTTTCAAACAATAGCATAACCTGTGTGATCGCACTGCCCTTATCACCGCAGGATGAGAGGTGTTTAAGGGATTTAATGGGATGATTTTTAGAGAGTATTATATGAATTTGCATTTTCAAAATTAGTTAACAGCTTTTAGGAATCAGTATTTCTTAATGAAATACCATCTCCCGTGTGGAAGCGCAGACTACATTGGAACAGTCTGCATTTCCACGCAGAGGTTACAATTAACATCTCCTATGACAAGTACAGGAGACATTACTGTACAGTAACCTTGCGCAGGGAAATGGCTGCATCCGAGCCACAGACTTGACTTGCGGCAGGAATGGAATGGCATTTCCCGTTGAGAAGCTAACTAGAGGAAACATTTCCTCTAGTAAGCTTATCAAAAACTTTTTGGCACAGCTGTCTCTACGAGTCGTTCTGGCTGTTGCTCTAATAATTTGGGTAATTCCAACAATGCTTGTCCCAAGTTGAATTGTTTGATGTTGATAGGCATATGTGTTGTTTTCCTATATACATCTACAAATGCTCCTCCCCTCCTAGGTCCAATTAGGGCACAGCTACACCCATATAATAACTTTCATTTCCTCTGTGTGTATCTGTGTCGTGGTTTATTCAACGTGTTCTTTGATTTTCTATTGCGCTATTCTGGTTTTGTTGTTTCTCTTACCATGACTCACCTGGCTATCTCCACTTCTGCATCTTGGCTATATAGCTTTGTGTGTCATGATCTGGTACAATAGAAAAAAAATGAAACGATAAACCAAGGGTCCAGAATACGACTTTCCTGACCATTACAAGGACTGTTTATCCTCTAGGGCAGGGGTGCTCAACTTCAGCCCTCCAGATGGAACATCTCCAGCAATACTCAGGTTGCCATGGCCTTTTTGGAGATGTAGTTCCAAAACACCTGGAGGGCTGAGGTTGAGCACACCTGCTCTAGGGTATGTCTGTGGTTGAAACTTGTGTGTGCGAGGGACATGGCACAAATAAGGCCAGAAATACTGAGTCTGAATGAAGCTGAACACGGGTTGGTGGACAGGGCAGGAATGGGGCTGGACACAGACAGTGGAAAGGACAGGGACGGGGCTGGAAACAGGCAGTGAACAGGACAGGATACACTGGGCACAAGGAGACACACAGTGTACGCAGACTGGTGGGATAGGACTAAAATCTTGGTACAGCCAGAGTGCCACTTTAGTACTAGGGATGAGCTGTTCGGGTTCGGTCGGTTCCGAGTTAGACCCGAACTTTGGCAGTTCGAAAGTTCACGAACTTCGAACTTTTTGGGTGTGTTCGGTTCGAGTTCAAAAAAAAAGAAATTTTGAAAAAAGTATAGAAAATGCTTAAAAAAATACTAAAAAAATCTAGAAATAAAGAGACTCTTTACTGCAGAATATAAGCAACGGTTTATTAGATATTGAATTAAAAACTAATGTGTACGTGGAAAGATTATCAACTCTAAATGACCTCTGTTCACAAACGGGCATAACACCAGGTGTTTTTAGTCTGGTAATCAATTTGATACATTGTACACTATACTGAGGGGGTGGGGTGGTGTCTGCTTCTGATTGAGATTTGAGAATTAATTTCCCTCCTAAAACATCCTAATATGCTGCATTTAACCCTTTCGCTGCTGAGACTTTTCACACCTCTGTGCTGAGGTCATTTTTACCGCTTTCGCTCATCATGTTTAACCGCGTTCTGTAGCCATATTTTGATATATGACCCAGACATATTATATATCGTTCTTTCTGGCAGACTTGGCAGATTCATAATATGTCATTATTATATGTATACGTTATGTCATGTCTGTATATTATAACAAAAAATGCAATAAAATTTGAATTTTCAACAATTTATTATGTGTAAAGTGTTTTTTTTTCACATTTTAACATGCGATCGTTTGCGGTTATATTTTGTATGGGGTGCGCTTGTTAAAAAAATTATAAATGGGGTCTCGTTACATTTTTTTTGGAAAAATTTTGCTTATTTTAACAAACGCACCGCATACAAAAAATCGTTAGTGCAGCATTATTGTTCACATTATAATTGAAATGGGAACAATATTGCTGCATTAACAAAACAAAAACAAACAAAAAACTTGTTTATTTTTTTTTAGAATTTTTTTTAAATATTTTTATTTTTTATTTTAATTTTTTAATTTTTTTAAAAAACATTTTTCATGCTCATGTTTGGTATCCTTGGAAGGACCATGGTCTGGCTGATCCAACGATATCAAACATTAACCCCTAGCTGCCACGGATCGGGAGATAGGGGGTTCATTGGAACCCCCTATCTCCACCATTGGTGGCAGCTAGGGGCTAACACCAGGACTGGCGTCATCGTGCTATGCATGATGACGCCAGTCCACAGGGGGAGTTCCTGGAGGCTTGGCCGACATCCAAGATGTCGGCCAGCTCCAGGAGAGGATCACGATCCGGCACTTTTCAGCGCCGTTTCGTGATCCGGCTCCCCAGGGGTTAATCACAGCCACCGTTTGGAAGGGCAGGCTGTGCCCTTCCAAACGGTGCCTGGATTAACCCTCTGCCCCCCGGCGATCAGGAGGGAGAGAGGTCCAAAGGACCTCCCCCCTCCCTTTCAGGTGCTTCCTTCGCACATGCGGGGGGGCGCCTGAATTAGATGACATCTAATTGCACCGCCGTGGTCCCGGAGTGCTGGGCTGACATCCAAGATGTCAGCCCGTACCAGGGGGTCGCAGCAATCCACCGGAATCCGGCGGATTGCTGCCTCCTGTGCATGGACGCTCTCAGCGCGTCCATAGCACAGGAGAACCACTTGGCTGGACGCGCTGAGCGCGTCCATAGCAGCCGAGTGGTTAACTGGTATTTGAAAAAAATTCAAAAAAACACCTAAGGCTAGGGTCAGATGAGCGCATTTTGTATGGACTGTGCGTCCGTGCAGTACGGACGTACTTACTGACTGACAACAAGGTAGTGGCCAAACAGTCTGTTTTTTGACTGATGTAGCAGGGAAAATAAATTAAAATGAAAAAACATTCTGTCCGTCAAAAATGCTGGACGTATAAATGCGGTCCATCTGACCTCGTTTCATCACTCACATACAAAGCTACATGGACGTTGCGGACGTGGCGCACTCCGCAAGTCCGTTCTAGCAGTATTACATTCTTGCCTAACCTGTGTCCGTTTGCTGCGTCCGCCATGCATCCGCACTTCTGTGCGGACGTACTTTGTGTGTGGGGCTCCATTGGTCAGAATGCTATGCTGCCATGGAGGTACAAATGTGCGGCAACACGGACGTGATAACTGCGCTCGTCTGACCCCAGCCTTAAGCAATGTTATTTTTCACCTCGGGATTAAACATTCACAGGGTTATTCAGAGAGCGGTGAAAAGCAGGGGAATAACTGGAGAAGTGAAAATTCTAGGTCAAAATAGCCAAACCAGAAAAATTCTCCCATTTAACTCACTTTCCAAATTGGCTATTTGGTCTAGATTGTTCTCTTCTCCTGCCAGTTCTCCTGGCTTTCACCTCTCTCTCAGGGTTGTTCAGAGAAAGGTGAAAACCAGGAGAATGGCAGGAAAAGAGAACAATCTGGACCAAATAGCCGATTTGGAAAGTGAGATAAGGCTAGGGTCAGACTAACGCATTTTTCACAGCGACCGAAAGTGCGTCCGAACGCATTGCCGTATTTTTTCACGGAATGCGCGAAAACGGTCATACGATGCGCATTTTTGTGCGTGATTTTTTACGGATCCAAACCAGGAAACTTTGGGTGTCTGGACATTATGTTGGCCAGACATGAGCAGAGTCTGACATCTCCAAATCCCACACACACGCCGCTAGTGGACGCAGCGCACTCTGTACGTCCGTACTAGCGGTTCTGCGTTCTCGAAAAAATGCGTTCATTTTCCACTTGCGTTGCGCAGCCGGACTTTCGTGCGACCATACTTCGTATATTGGCCGTCATTGCCCGTCATTTGCTGCTAGTGCGGCCGTGATTAAGTGCGCCTAAACGCATGTTACAAATTCGCTAGTCTGACCCTAGCCTAAATGGGAGAATTTTTCTGGTTTGGCTATTTTGACCTAGAATTTTCCATTCTCCAGTCATTCTCCTGCTCTCACCGCTCTCTGAATAACCCTGACAGGGTTATTCAGAGAAAGGTGAAACTCAGGAGAATGACTGAAGAGAAAATTCTAGGTCAAAATAGCCGAACCAGAAAAATTCTCCCATTTATCTCACTTTCCAAATCGGCTATTTGGTCTAGAATTTTCCTTTCTCCAGTCATTCTCCTGCTTTTCACCACCAAAAAATCAGTAAATTTTTTCTGCGTGTCCAAAAATGTCTCCTCTTTGCATACAGACTGCCGCCCCAAGCAGTTGTTTATGGATAGATTAAAGGAAAAGCATTTACCGTCATTTGAAATGTGATTTTTTGCTTTTTACATATTTCTATACATCCTAGAAATCCGCCACTTCACAGGCAGGTTATGGGGACCTCCTAGGCACGATATTTGAAGGAATTTTTTGTTTTTATTTTTAATCCATATTTCATGGAAGACTCACTGTCCCTTTAAAAACTTTTTTTTAAAACTTTTTGTCCTTTTTTCCTGTCCCCCAGGGCACTACCCGGACCCCCATACATTTTTATGGCAAATATCTAGCATATATGCCCTCTTGGAGGGCACTCTAAAAACCGAATTTTCAGCCCCATTGACTTGTATGGAGTTCGAGTTCGGGTTCGGATCCGAACATTTGGAAAGTTCGGGTTCGGCTTCGAACCGAACTCGGGGAGTGTTCGGCTCATCCCTATTTAGTACATAAGAATGGCAGTGGTCTCCGTGGCAATGGAGTAGCAGGAGACAACGAACAGGTGGTTGTGGGAACAGGCTAGATACAAAGTTAAACAGCAGGCTTCACTCAAGACAGTGTAACAACTCACACTCAATGCAGTAGCCCTGAATAAGGAGTGTGACTCCCTTTTCTGAGCAAGCAATCAGGCTGCTGAGTAACTAGGAGTAGATTGTGCACATTCTGGAGAGCATGGCAGCTTGAGCAGAAAACTCGGAGAGGAATACAGCCAAGGCTAGGATTGATGTTGCCAGAGTTTTATTTATTTATTTATAAAGGATTTTACCAGGAAGGATACATTGAGATTTCTCTCGTTTTCAAGTATGTCCTGGGTTCAAGAACATTGAAGTGTTACAGTTACAGAAATACAAAGTAATACAATGCAAGATATTAAAAAAACAACACAAATATACAGATTAACAGAAAATAAATATGTAGGAAATATAGTCACTAGGTTACATGTTTACAGGTGCATTCTGTATTGAGGTATGTTAGTAAGGAGCTTTTGAGTGACTTAAGACTGGGGGAAGATTTGATGGTGTCTGGGAGGTTATTCCATAATTGTGGTGCTCTGTAGGAAAATGAGGACCGAGCCACTGTCTTTTTGTATTGTGGTATTGGAAGTAAGGTGCTGTTCCTGGATCGGAGGTTATAGGATGAGGGAGCTGCTGGGGGAAGCAGTCTATTCAGGTAGGGTGGCAGCTTCCCAGAAATGCTCTTAAACACCAGGCTGGAAAGGTGAAGGGTGCGTCTGGATTCCAGCGATGGCCAGTTTAGCTCTTTTAACATGTCACAATGGTGGGTCATGTAGTTACATTGTAGCGCAAAGCGGCAGAATGAGTTATACAATGTAGTAAGTTTATGAAGGTGTGTTTGCGGGGCGGCTGCATACACTACATCTCCATAATCAATAGCCGGCATAAGCATTTTCTGTACAATCTGCTTTCTTACCGCGGGACTCAGGCAGGATTTGTTTCTGTACAGGGCACTTAGTTTGGGGTATAGTTTAGATGAGAGTTTTTCGATGTGGGGGCCAAAGGATAGATTAGGGTCCAACCACATACTTAGATATTTGAGAGAAGTGACTGTGGTCAGAATGCCATTTGATTTTGTCCCAACACATAGATGGGGATTTTGCAATTTGTGTAGTTTAGGTGCTGTTCCAAAGAGCATTGTTACAGTTTTGTCAGTATTTAAAAAAAGTTTGTTGTTTTTGATCCACTTTTCTACCTCTGTGAATTGTTCTTGCAGCACGGCCTCCAGCTGCGGGAGATTTGGTTTGCTGGTATAGATCAGTGTCATCTGCGTACATATGTACATTTGAGGCTTTGCAGACATTGGGCAGATCATTTATGAATATTGTGAATAGCAGGGGGCCTAGTATTGAGCCTTGGGGTACACCGCAAGTGACTGGGAGCGGGAAGGAGGAACTGCCAGAAATTGACACATATTGTGATCGGTCGGATACATATGATTGAAACCAGGTTAGCGTGCGATCACCAATGCCAGAGTTTTTAAGTTTTTCTAACAAGATGCCATGGTCTACCGTGTCAAAGGCCTTGGCAAAATCAAGGAAGATGGCTCCAGTTAGGTTTCCTTGTTCCATCCCAGCTTGGATATCATTGCAGACTTTTAAAAGGGCGGTTGTAGTTGAGTGATTTGGACGAAAGCCTGATTGATCCGGGGTTAAGTAGTTCCAATATTGATAATGATCACGTAATTGTGTGTAGACACATTTTTCCAAGACTTTTGACATTACAGGGAGCAACGATATCGGACGGTAGTTGGATACCAAAGTACTGTCACCACTTTTATGGATAGGTACCACTCTTGCAGTCTTCCAGAGCTTGGGTATGTATCCAGTCGCCAGTGACTCATTTATTAGGGTTGCGATAGGATTTGCAATTGCTGGGGGACTGATTTTCAGCAGCATTGATGGTATTTGATCAGGTCCAGACTGGTATTTCATTTTTTGCTTACGGAGAAGTTTAGTAACGACACTGACAGGCACTGGTCTAAAACTGAATTCCTGTCTGATACAGGGACTTTGCACAGTTGGGGGGGCCTGACCTGCATGAGGCCTCTCTGATTGCATGTCATTTCCTAGCTTGGCAATCAAAGTGGTGGCACATCCAACAAAATAATCATTAAAGGCATTTGCTACATCTAGGGGGTGTTGCAGGGTTTGGTTGTTTACTTTGACAGCAGCTGGCTGGGAGTGGACTGGGGATGCTTGTATGTTACTTATGGTTCTCCAAAAGTTTTTAGGGTTTGATATGTTATGTTTAGATTTTCATTGAAGTAATGGGCTTTGGCCATTTTTGTTTGTTTTGTGCATTCATTCCGACATTTTCAGTATTCGTAGTGGTCGTTCATGGAACCAGTACTCTTGAAATTTGACCACAGTGATTCTCTAAGCTGGTACATTAGTGTAAGATCAGCTGTAACCCAGGGGAGATGAGTCCCTGTTACTCGCACTTTACGCAGCGGGGCATGGGAATTCCAGACTTGCAGGAGCTCAGACTGAAAGTATTCAACTGCACAGTCTAGGTCTGGGATTAGGTTTAGCCTGTACCAGGGGAGCTGTTTGAGATCACTTAGGAAGGATTCAAGAATAAATTTCTTGAAAGACCTGGTGGTTATTACCTTTGGGGGAGATTTCAAGGCCTTAATTTTGTGCACGCAGTACACTAGACAATGGTCACTAAAGCTATTAGCAAGAACGCCTGCCTCCTGTATTCTATCAGGAGATGAGGAGAGAATCCAGTCCAACAAGGTATGGTTAGGGCTTTTCATATTAATGCGAGTGGGGGAGGAGATTAATTGAGTTAGCTGCAAAGTTTTAAACAGTGAGCAGTGTTTATTGTTTTTAGGATTTAGCCAATCTGTATTAAAATCGCCGAGGACCAGCAGTTCACTTTTTTGGTTTTGGGCAAGTAGGTTATTAAGGATTTGAGATATGTCAGAGAGGGAGTGCACTGGAGAGCTCGGTGGACAATAGAACCCAGCAACAATGATTGATTTACTGAATGGGATCTCAATTATACCAGAGAGGAAATCAAAGGTGACAGGAGAGCTAGAAGTCTGTAAGGGGTTGAACTTTATGGACTCCTCAACATAAATAACAATTCCCCCTCCTCTCTTTGCTCTGTCTTTTCTATAACATGAATACCCCTGTATTGATATGGGAGAGTCTGGTACTTTTGGGGTTAACCATGACTCTGTGAGCACAATGATTTTGGGCTTGTAATAGCAACACCAAGCCTGAAGCTCATCCAATTTAGGGAGTAAACTTCGGATGTTACAGTGCACAAATGAGAGGCCTTTTTTAGTGGGAAGACTAAAGGTTGTGTCACCTATAGGACCAGGGTTAGTTTCCACATTATTTGCCAGGGAAAGTAGCAGAATAAATAGGAATTTGGACAGTTTTCTTTTGATAATAATGTGGTTGCAGAGTTTTAAATCTTTGTGTGGGGGTGGGAGGGCTGGACTTTAACACTCTCCACCAGCACTCATCTGATAGGTTAAAAGAACTGAGAAGGCTGTGGTGTATTGGCACTGGTTTTCCATCCTGGGGCAATTGGAAAGGTGTATAGAAGGAGAGAGTAGTTTTAGAGAGAAGGGATGATAAAGAAAAGAGAGGCAATAGTGGGATAAACATAGTGAAAGGTGTTAGAGGTGAGTAAACAGGAAATAGAGAGGTACCAGAGTAAATGGTGTAGGTTGCTGCGATATCACATGATCAATTAGTTGGGTATATATCAAATGAAAACCTTGGGGTGGGTGGGAGCAAAGTCCAGCTGGATGAGGGTAATGAGCTGCTCTTTGCAAGGGCCTGCTGCAAACACTGACTGAGTTTGGGGTGTGTGCTGGAAGAGAAATCAAGATTGCAAATAGCATCACATTGGGTTGAAATTGTCCAGGAACTTAGGGGGGAGTTTGTAGGGGGCACTAAAAGTTAAGGTTCGTTGAACAGGACATTGGGCAGAATTGCAGATTTAGAGCAAATGGGTAGAAAATGTTCAGACCATGGGTGGACTGGTGTGAGCTTTGGGTGTGACAACAGTAGATTTCTACACTCTACACTTAGATCGTCTCACCCTATCACTTGTCCCTTGATCCCATTCTCTTGCATATTATCAAAACTATCTCTACTTCTCGGGTCTTCCTTTACTTTCTAGATCATCTGGGTTTTTCTTTCTTGCTCCCGTCAAGCATATCAATATAGACTAAAAAGACAGCCTTCTTTAGAACTGACCTCCACAACTACCTATTGCCCAATAAACCTACTCACTTTCATCTCCAAATGTCTTGAAAGGTTTGCATAAAACTGACTAATTGACAATTCTAACGCTCTGCTTTATCCTCTTCAATCTGGTCTTTCAGATATATGCGCTGAAGTGCACAATGGGTCTTCGAATCGCCTGCCATTGAGCAACCAGTGACCACACTAACTTATCACTCTGGTGTTGCAATTTCACAAACCTCCGACTTTCAACCAAGTTGCAACCAAATTCATTAGAGTTCGTGGAGTTTCCTCTTTTGATAATTATTGCTGTGTTGCATGAAGTTAAGACTCAGCCTTTCCTGGATAGACTGGCCAGAATATGAAAAATACTTTGATGTTGAGAATATTTTCACTTTTCCAAAGTCTTTATTCATTTAAATTCATGCATTGTTTGTGCTATTAAAAAATAATTCATGAAATTTTCACAGGAAAACTGAGAAATGGAAGATGCTTTCTTATCACTTCATCGAGAATTCCAGGTGTTACAAGCTGTTTGTAAAAAGCAGGCCGACCTTATCCAGAAATTACTGTCAAAAAAAGAAAATGCCAGTGGTAAGTTCTTAGATGAGAGAGTAAATGATTAGAAGCACTAAACGAACCAATGCTGAGGGTTTACGTATAACAAAGCAATAGGCAGCATTTGCTATATTGCTCCACTGTCATATGTATGAAAGTTGCAGAACTTTAAAGGGATACTGTAGGGTTAAAACTAGAGTGGGGAGGAAAGAGAGGGGTTAAACATGAACCCCTATTGGCCCAGTAAACTCCACTCCCCCATCCACCCCCGTTTTAACCCCTCACATTTCCTTTAAAAACTCACCTTAAGCCTGCTACTCTCTCTCTCTGAGCCTTTCAGGATGTGACATGCTGCCAAAAGCACAGTGTCATGTGACCAAAGCGGCTCTCATTATTAGAAGCTTGCTGAGCTCAGGTTCTGGGCAGGACTAAGTCCCTGCACATGGAAGACTGATTAAACTCTCTGAGCCCCTTCCCAGAGGGGAAAGAAGTAGCAGGGAGCACAGCAGTGTGACTACTCATAACATTGAGTGGTCACACTATGTAAATGATGATAATAGTAGTCTTTGGGCAAGACACCTAACGGTACATACTCGCCACCCAGGACATACTTGAAAATGAGAGAAATCTCAATGTATCCTTCCTGGTAAAATACTTTATAAAAAAAAAAAGTAGTAGTAGTTACCTGGTTTTCTTTGGTTTTGCATCTTTGTATAATAACCATGTCATCGTGTAGTAAACATGATCTACTTTTACTGTTATTTACTGGTGTATGTACACAATAGTGAATATAATGTGGTTGTAGTTGATAAGTAATTTCTAATTATCACTAGAGGGGTTATTCACTAAGCACTGAAATTGCCACTGAAGTGCACCGAACAATGAATTTCACAATTTGATGCAGTTTGGATATTCACATCAGATGAGGAGAGAATCCAGTCCAACAAGGTATGGTTAGGGCTTTTCATATTAATGCGAGTGGGGGAGGAGATTAATTGAGTTAGCTGCAAAGTTTTAAACAGTGAGCAGTGTTTATTGTTTTTAGGATTTAGCCAATCTGTATTAAAATCGCCGAGGACCAGCAGTTCACTTTTTTGGTTTTGGGCAAGTAGGTTATTAACCCCTTAGTGACCGGGCGGTTTTACACAAATCCGTCTTTTAGTGACCGCTGCTGTTTTTACGTTTCTGCGCTGTTAGTGTTTAGGTCAAATTTTCCTCTTACTCGTTTATTCAACCCACACATATTATACACCCTTTTTCCCGCCATTAAATGGACTTTCTAGAAATACCATTATTTCCATCATATCGAATAATTTACTATAAAAAAAATATGAAATATGAGGAAAAAAATGGTAAAAACACTTTTTTGTAATTTAATCCCCAAAATCTACAACCACCCAAAATGACCCCAGCTAAATAGGTTTAAAATTTTGTCCCGAGACTAGAAATACCCAATTTTTACATGCGTTTGCTTTTTAACCCCTTCACTGCTGAGACAGTTCACCTATGTGCGCTGCGCTCATTCTGACCATTTTGTGCTATTTATTTTTAGATGACAGCCTAGGTCCTATTTAATTAAACTCCCCCCAGACAAAAAAACTTTTAAAAAAAAAACATTTTTTTATTTTATTTAATTTTTTTATTATTTTTTTTTTATTTAATTTTTTAAAAAAAATGTTTTTTAAAACCAAACCTGGTCATGTTTGGTATCATTTCAAAGGCCATAATCAGGCCTTTCAAATGATGGCAAATATGACCATCTAGCTGCCATGGATCGGGAGATAAAGGGATCCTTAGGATCCCCTTATCTCTACATGGCAGCTAGAGGGTTAACTGGCCCACTGACATCCTCACACATATGGTGAGGTTGTCAGTGGGTGGGGGGGGACCTGGAGGCTTGGCTGACATCCAAGATGTCAGCCCCCCTCCAGGTTTGAATCGCGTTTTGGCGCCAATTGGTGCCGCAACGTGATCCGGCGGCGAAATGGTTAATGCCATACACCGCTGGAAAGGGGAGGCTATCCCCTCTCCAGTGGTGCAAACGGCATCTCCCTAGCTTCAATGGTTGGGGAGATAGAGGGCTCCGAATGAGCCCCCCCTCCCCTCCATTGAAAAGCATGGGGACGCCTGCTGATGACGTCACCACGCAGCGTGGCGACGTCATAAGCCTCGCCTGCCCATGTAAATCACATGGGCAGGCTTCCTCCCTGCCAGATCACCGTGGGATGCGGCGAGGGAGGTGAGTATCGGGCGTGAGGGGGATTAGGCGCCGCTGATGTACCCTGTACATCCGCGGGTCTAAGGGAGACCCGAGTACAGGACGTACAGGGTACGTCAGAGGTCCTTAAGGGGTTAAGGATTTGAGATATGTCAGAGAGGGAGTGCACTGGAGAGCTCGGTGGACAATAGAACCCAGCAACAATGATTGATTTACTGAATGGGATCTCTATTATACCAGAGAGGAAATCAAAGGTGACAGGAGAGCTAGAAGTCTGTAAGGGGGTGAACTTTATGGACTCCTCAACATAAATAACAATTCCCCCTCCTCTCTTTGCTCTGTCTTTTCTATAACATGAATACCCCTGTATTGATATGGGAGAGTCTGGTACTTTTGGGGTTAACCATGACTCTGTGAGCACAATGATTTTGGGCTTGTAATAGCAACACCAAGCCTGAAGCTCATCCAATTTAGGGAGTAAACTTCGGATGTTACAGTGCACAAATGAGAGGCCTTTTTTAGTGGGAAGACTAAAGGTTGTGTCACCTATAGGACCAGGGTTAGTTTCCACATCGTTTGCCAGGGAAAGTAGCAGAATAAATAGGAATTTGGACAGTTTTCTTTTGATAATAATGTGGTTGCAGAGTTTTAAATCTTTGTGTGGGGGTGGGAGGGCTGGACTTTAACACTCTCCACCAGCACTCATCTGATAGGTTAAAAGAACTGAGAAGGCTGTGGTGTATTGGCACTGGTTTTCCATCCTGGGGCAATTGGAAAGGTGTATAGAAGGAGAGAGTAGTTTTAGAGAGAAGGGATGATAAAGAAAAGAGAGGCAATAGTGGGATAAACATAGTGAAAGGTGTTAGAGGTGAGTAAACAGGAAATAGAGAGGTACCAGAGTACCGAACAATGAATTTCACAATTTGATGCAGTTTGGATATTCACAAAGCTGTCGATTCTTCAAATACTGGCGAACTGACAACGAAATACAGTGTAGTTCGCCTCAGTTTGGCGGCAGCGAGATTGTCCCATAGAGAAGTAATGGTTTGTCTATTTTCAGAACACCAAACTTAACGGAAGTGATGGCAAAATGACCTGATTTTCGGCGATTCAGTTTGTCAGGTTTGACCCCTTAACGCCACAGGACGTACCACTATGTCCTGCATTAGGCGGGCTTTAACGCCGCAGGACGTAACAGTACGTCCCCGGCGTCTGCAGCCCCCCGGTGGCCGATACTCACCTCCTCCGGTGGTTCCCTCGCTGATCTGACCTCAGCGGAGTCAGATCGGTGGTTTTGGCTCCTCCCGGCGCACTGACGTCATCGCGCTGGGCGTTTCAAGCGTCAGTTTCAAGCGTTCCCCCCCCCGCCGAAGCAGGGGCAGCGCCTGAAGGGGAGGGTGGGATCATTTGGATCCCTCCATCTCCCCATCGCTGGGGGCTAGCAGCTAATGCCAGGCAACCCTGAAAAGGTCACAGCCTGGCCTTTCCAGGGATGTATGGCATTAACCCCTTAGTGGTAGGCCATGATCCAGAACCAAACGGTTAGATCACAGCATTTTTCCGTGGGGGCCGCCATCTTGGATGGCAGCCCCACCTCCGGGACTCCCCACGTCCACTGACGTCATCGGCATGGCAGGAGGATGTCAGTTAACCAGGGAACCCCTATGACAATGAAGGGGAAGTTATTATCATGGGGAACTTTAATCTTCCTGATGTGAACTGGAAAACCAAAATAGCTAGGTGCAACAGAAGAACAAATATTCTAAACTCCCTACTGGGATTATCTCTAACACAAGTAGCTGAGGAGCCGACCCGTAAAGAGGCCATATTGGATTTAATACTCACAAATGGAGGTTTGGTATCAGATGTTGTTGTAGGTTAAAATTTGGGATCTAGTGATCACCAGTCAGCGTGGTTTAATAGAAGAACAGGGATGGAGCCGCACCGCACAAAAACAAAAGTTTTAGACTTTAAAAAAAACAGATTTTTCTAAAATGAGATTTTGTGTGAATGAGTCATTAACAGACTGGAGGAGTTTAAAGGGAGTCCAGGAGAAATGGGATTATTTAAAGGAGGCATTATTGAAGGCCACAGGCAATTGCATTCGGCTTGTTAGCAAAAACAAAAAAGGGAAGAAACCACTGTGGTACTCTACAGAAGTGGCCAAAATAGTGAAGTACAAAAAGATAGCATTCAATAATTATAAAAAAACTCAAAGTGAAGAAGATGGGCAAACCTAGATTAGGCAGAAAGAGGCAAAGCAATTTATAAGAGCTTCCAAAGCACACGCAGAATAGAAAATAGCTCAGTCAGTAAAAAAGGGGGACAAAACATTTTTTAGATACATAAACGAGAAAAGCAAAGTAAAACAAGGATTAGTTAGATTAAAAACAAAGGAAGGAAGGTATGTAGAAGAGGATAAAAGTCTCGCTGAGTGCCTCAATGAATATTTTTGTTCAGTCTTTGCAAAAGAAAAGGAAGGAAAGGGACCTCAGTTAGGAGGAAACACTAAAGAGACATTTACATATGAGTTTACAGAAGAGGAGGTTCTACAGCAGCTGTCTAAAGTAAACACAAATAAGTCAATGGGGTCTGATGGGATCCACCCTAACAGGGTTATTCAGAGAGCGTGAAAACCAGGAGAATGACTGGAGAATGAAAAATTCTAGGTCAAAATAGCCAAACCAGAAAAATTCTCCCTTTCATCTCACTTTCCAAATCGGCTATTTTGACCTAGAATTTTTCATTCTCTAGTCATTCTCCAGTCATTCTCCTGCTTTTCGCGCTCTCTGAATAACCCTGTAAGTTATTAAAAGAGCTCAGTGGTGTAATAGCAAAACCGTTAACAGATTTATTTAACCAGTCCTTGTTAACGGGAGTCGTCCCAGAAGACTGGAAATTAGCAAATGTTGTGCCCATTTACAAGACGGGTAGTAGGGAAGAATCGGAACTATAGGCCAGTTAGTCTTACGTCAGTAGTGGGGAAATTAATGGAAACCATGTTAAAGGAAAGGATTGTTGAACATCTAAAAACACATAGATTACAGGATAAGAAACAACATGGGTTTACCTCAGGGAGATCATGCCAAACTAATCTTATAGATTTTTTTCATTGGGTAACAAAAATAATAGACAAAGGTGGTGCAGTAGACATTGCTTATTTAGATTTCAGTAAGGCTTTTGATACTGTTCCGCATAGAAGGCTTATCAATAAATTTTAATCTTTGAGCTTGGATTCCAATATTATTGAATGGATTAGGAAGTAGGGATGAGCCGAACACTCCCCGAGTTCGGTTCGAAGCCGAACTCGAACTTTCCAAATGTTCGGATCCGAACCCGAACTCAATGCAAGTCAATGGGGCTGAAAATTCGGTACTGCATGGAGTGTGAGTTGTTACACTGTCCTGAGTGAAGCCTGCTGTTTAACTTTGTATCTAGCCTGTTCCCACAACCACCTGTTCGTTGTCTCCTGCTACTCCATTGCCACGGAGACCACTGCATTCTTATGTACTAAATAGGGATGAGCCGAACACTCCCCGAGTTCGGTTCGAAGCCGAACCCGAACTTTCCAAATGTTTGGATCCGAACCCGAACTTGAACTCCATACAAGTCAATGGGGCTGAAAATTCGTTTTTTAGAGTGCCCTCCAAGAGGGCATATATGCTAGATATTTGCCAATAAAAAGTGTATGGGGGTCCGGGTAGTGACCTGGGGACAGTAAAAAGGACAAAAAAGTTTTATAAAAAACATTTTTAAAGGGACAGTGAGTTTTCCATGAAATAAGGATTAAAAATAAAAACAAAAAATTCCTTCAAATATCGTGCCTAGGAGGTCCCCATAACCTGAAAAGCGCCGGATCGTGATTCTCTCCTGGAGCTGGCCGACATCTTGGATGTCGGCCAAGCCTCCAGGAACTTCCCCTGAGGACTGGCGTCATCGTGCATAGCACGATGACGCCAGTCCTGGAGTTAACCCCTAGCTGCCACCAATGGTGGAGATAGGGGGTTCCAATGAACCGCCTATCTCCCGATCCGTGGCATTTAGGGGTTAATGTTTGATATTTTTGGATTGGCCAGAACATGGCCGTTCCAACAATACCAAACATGAGTATGAAAAAAGTTTTTTTTTTTTTAAAAAAAAATATTTTAACCACTTCAATGCTAAGGACGCGCTCAGCGCGTCCTCAGCATTGCCCCTGGTATGCGGAGGACGCGCTGAGCGCGTCCTCGCATTGGGGTCAGCGTTCGGCCGGGTTCCGGCCGATCGCTGGCCCCTCCGGTGCGGGCTGACATCCTGGATGTCAGCCCGGCATCCGGAGCAGTGGCTGCCATTATTATGTGTCATCGCGCCCCCGCGATGACACATAATTCAGGCGCCCCCCCCGCATGTGCGGAGGAGGCGCCTGAAAGGGAGGGGGGGAGGTCCTTCGACCTCTCTCCCTCCCGATCGGCGGCTCACAGGGGCTTAACCCAGGCATCATTTGGAAGGGCACAGCCTGCCCTTCCAAATGATGCCTGGCATTAACCCCTGGGGAGCTGGATCGCAAATCGGGCTGAAAAGCGCCGATTTGCGATCCTTCCCGGAGCTGGCCGACATCTTGGATGTCGGCCAAGCTTCCGGGAACTCCCCAGAGGACTGGCGTCATCGTGCGCAGCACGATGACGCCAGTCCTAGCATTAACCCCTAACTGCCACGAACTGTGGAGATAGGGAGTTCCAATGAACTCCCTATCTCCCGATCCGTGGCAGTTAGGGGTTAAATTTTGATATCGTTGGATCGGCCAGAGCATGGCCGTTCCAACGATACCAAACATGAAAGTAAAAAAAAATGTAAAAAAAAAAAAAAAAAAAAATAAAAATAAAAAAATTAAAAAAAATAAAAAAAAAATAAACACACTTTTTTTTTTTTTTTGTTTTGTTAATGCAGCAATATTGTTCCCATTTCAATTATAATGTGAACAATGATGCTGCATTAACGATTTTTGTATGCGGTGCGTTTGTTAAAAATGGTGTCATTTTGCCCAAAAAAAATGTAACGAGACCCCATCTCTATTTTTTTAACAAGCGCACCCCATACAAAATATAACCGCAATTGCTCGCATGTTAAAATGTGAAAAAAAAACACTTTACACGCTGTAAATTATTGAAAATACATATTTTATTGCATTTTTTGTTATAATATACAAACATGACATAACGTATACATATAATAATGACATATTATGAATCTACCGAGTCTGACGGAAAGAACGATATATAATATGTCGATGTCATATACTAAATAAGCCTTCAAAACAGGTTTAAACATGATGCGCAAAACAGGTAAAAAATGACCTCAGCACAGGGGCGGGAAAAGCCTCAGCAGCGAAAGGGTTAAACAAAAAATTCTAAAAAAAAATAAACAAGTTTTTTGTTTGTTTTTTTTTTTGTTAATGCAGCAATATTGTTCCCATTTCAATTATAATGTGAACAATAATGCTGCACTAACGATTTTTGTATGCGGTGCGTTTGTTAAAAAAACGAAATTTTCCCCAAAAAAAAATGTAACGAGACCCCATTTCTAATTTTTTTAACAAGCGCACCCCATAAAAAATATAACCGCAAACGATTGCATGTTAAAATGTGAAAAAAAAAACACTTTACACATAATAAATTATTGAAAATTCTAATTTTATTGCATTTTTTGTTATAATATACAGACATGACATAACGTATACATATAATAATGACATATTATGAATCTGCCAAGTCTGCCGGAAAGAACAATATATTATATGTCTGAGTCATATATCAAAATATGGCTACAAAACGCGGTTAAACATGATGAGCGAAAGCGGTAAAAATGACCTCAGCACAGAGGTGTGAAAAGCCTCAGCAGCGAAAGGGTTAAATGCAGCATATTAGGATGTTTTAGGAGGGAAATTAATTCTCAAATCTCAATCAGAAGCAGACACCACCCCAACCCCTCAGTATAGTGTACAATGTATCAAATTGATTACCAGACTAAAAACACCTGGTGTTATGCCCGTTTGTGAACAGAGGTCATTTAGAGTTGATAATCTTTCCACGTACACATTCGTTTTTAATTCAATATCTAATATACCGTTGCTTATAATATTCTGCAGTAAAGAGTCTCTCTATTTCTAGATTTTTTAGTATTTTTTTAAGCATTTTCTATACTTTTTTCAAAATTTCTTTTTTTTTCGAACTCGAACCGAACACACTCAAAAAGTTCGAAGTTCGCGGACTTTCGAACTGCCAAAGTTCGGGCCGAACTCCGAACCGTCCGAACCCGAACAGCGCATCCCTATTTACCAGGCAACAGAGGGTTGTGGTAAATGGAGTTTATTCGGCGCAAGGTCTTGTTACCAGTGGGGTACCTCAGGGGTCAGTACTTGGACCCATTCTCTTTAATATTTTTATTAGTGACATTGCAGAAGGTATTAATGGTAAAGTATGTATTTTTGCTGATGACACAAAGATTTGCAACAGGGTTGATGTTCCTGGAGGGATCAGCCAAATGACAAATGATTTAGGTAAACTAAAAAAATGGTCGGAGCTGTGGCAATTGAGTTTTAATGTGGATAAGTGCAAGATAATGCACCTGGGACGTAAAAACCCAAGGGCTGAATATAGAATATTTGATACAGTCCTAACCTAAACATCTGAGGAAAGGGATTTAGGGGTTATTATTTCAGAGGATCTAAGGGTAATAGAGCAGCAGGAAATGCTAGCAGAATGCTTGGTTGTGTAGGGAGAGGTATTAGCAGTAGGAAAAGGGAAGTGCTCATGCCACTGTACAGAGCACTGGTGAGACCTCACTTGGAGTACTGTGTGCAGTACTGGAGACCGTATCTCCAGAAGGATATAGACATGTTAGAGAGAATTCAGAGAAGGGCTACTAAAATGGTGTACGGCTTGAAGGAGAAAAGTTACCAGGAAAGGCTTAATGATCCTAACATGTATAGCTTGGAAAAAAGACGAGACAGAGGAGATATGATAGAAACATTTAAATACGTAAAGGGAATCCACAAGGTAGAGGAAGGGAGTATATTTAAAAGGAAACAAAGTAGCAAAACAAGAGGACATAGTCTTAGATTAGAGGGGCAAAGGTTTAAAAGAAACATCAGGAAGCATTATTTTACTGAGAGGGTGGTGGATACATGGAACAGCCTTCCAGTTGAAGTAGTAGAGGCCAAAACAGTAATTGAATTTAAGCAAGCATGGGATAGGCATAAGGCTATCCTAAACAAAAGATAAATCCAGGTAAAGTATCCATGTAATTGGGCAGACTAGATGGGCCGAAAGGTTCTTATCTATCGACATTTTCTATGTTTCTATGTTTTTAGCTGCCAAGGGATTTCCTAAGGAAATCCTATGGTGGAGATAGGGGGGTTCTTTGAACCCCTTGATCTCCTGATCGGTGGCAGCTAAGGGGTCATGTAGGGTATCGTTTGAAAGGCCTGATCATGGCCTTTCGAATGATTTTAAACATGACCATGTAAAAATAAATTTAAAGTGTACAAAAATAAAAATAAACAATAATAAAAAATATAATTAATAAAAATTTACTTTTTTTTTTTAATGCAACACTATTGTTCACATTTCAATTATAATGTGAACAATGATGCTTCACTTATGATTTTTTTTTTGGGGGTTTAGCTAAAATCACGTAATTTCTCCCAAAAAAAAAAATGGGTTCCCCGTTCAATTTTTTTTAACAAGTCTACCCCATAGAATATAATCGCGAAGGTTCGGGTAATAAAATGCGGGAAAAAAAATACTTTACACACTGTGGATGATTGAAATTTTATTGAACATTCACATTTTTTATACATTATTTGTTATAGAATTCTGGCAGGGCATGACGTATACATATAATAATGATATATTATTAATCTTCCAAGTCTGCCGGAAAGAACGATATATAATTTGTCTGGGTGGTATAATAATATGTGACTTAAAACCTCGTTTAAAAATGGTCAAAATTAGCTCCGCAAACGTCTACTTCCCAAACTGCACCTTAGTTGTAAAATTGCTCCCGTCCTTAAAGGCTTAAATCGGTGAATACCATAGGTGTCAGAGTGTAAACGTCATATAAGGTTTTATATTTTTAAAATGTTTATTCTTTTCATTTCCAGCAAAGACTTTTTATTTTTTTTAGAACTCCTTTTTATATTTACTTGTATTTTTTTTTTAAGAAATTTTCGTTTCCCAATTTTTTTAAAAGGCGTTTTATTTTATTCTGTAACAGACATTTTTATTTTTTAAACGGCTTTTTTTATTATTTAGACACATTTTAATAAATTTTTATTGGTTAAAACACCCATTGGGAAATTAGAGTCGGGTTTTTTTTTTTTTTTGTACTTTAGTGGTTTGCGCCAAGGCCACCTCCGTGCTCTTCAGCGAAGTTCTACATCTTTTTCAAGGGGCTTTAGCAACTCCAGCTTCAGCTCACTACTGTGACCCTACGGTGAATAGTGAATTTACCATAGTTTCAGCAAACTAGAAATCTCCGAAGTGAAAGGCACAGAAATTTCATGGAAATTTCGGTGCTTTGTGACTAGCTCCTTGGATGTATGTACTGAGTTCTTCTACTACATAGTATACTACTTAAATTTCCCTTTTCCTGCAGAAATGCCTGTTTCAAAGCCAATCCAATGCAGTGACCCTGGAGATCCAACGGATGACACGGAAGGCCCTTTTTTCAAGCTGTATGGGAAGGAAAGCGCTTATACCGAGTGTTCAGTTGTAGATAAAGATGATACTCTCATTAATTGTAAACCAGTAAAGCAGAAAGAAAACCCCAACATCTTGTTGGATTTTGAAGTGCGGTTTCCTCCAAACACAGAACAATACAGCTTCCTGGCGAGCGAGAATGTAAAAGGAGAGATTGCCGTGGGGCTCCAAAAATCACAAGACCGCCCAGATAAACGGAACAGCACCACCGACCTTGAATTATTTATCAAAAACTATACACCACAATTTCATGTTAAGAACAGCGGAGACGACCGTGAAGGAGCAGGTCTAGATTTGCTAATTCCAGTTAAACTGGATCAAACTTTAAATCTCTCAAATTTCTATGAAGATCTATGTTATCTACAGTCAAAGGATATTTCTTTTGGAGAGTGTTTAGCACCGGAGGCTAAACATTACACTGGAGTAAGAGGACCAACTGAGGTATGGAAGTCCCGAAATGTACTGCTATGCAAATGAATTAAAATGGTACAAATTGGGAATTTTAATTGTTAATTTCATAGAATAGTAAAATGTGAGATTAACACAACGGATCACTCTAAAATATACCCTCGGTTCCTTTGTGTAGAGTAGTGGTTCTCAAACCTGTCCTCGGGACCCTCAACCAGGCCAGATTTTGCAGATCACCTTGGGGAAATACAGACTGAATCCTGCAATCACTGAGCAGCAAATCCTATCACCTGTGCTGTGCTTCACATATCTGCAAACCTGACCTGGTTGGGGGTCCCGAGGACAGGTTTGAGAACCACTGATGAAGTGATTTTTTTTTGTATATAATGTTCAATAAGTTTATAATAATTTATAAAGGATTTTACCAGGAAGGATACATTGAGATTTCTCTCGTTTTCAAGTATGTCCTGGGTTCAAGAACATTGAAGTGTTACAGTTACAGAAATACAAAGTAATACAATGCAATACATTGAAAAACAACACAAATATACAGATTAACAGAAAATAAATATGTAGGAAATAGTCATTATGTTACATGTTTACAGGTGCATTTTGTATTGAGGTATGTTAGTAAGGAGCTCTTGAGTGACTTAAGACTGGGGGAAGATTTGATGGTGTCTGGGAGGTTATTCCATAATTGTGGTGCTCTGTAGGAAAATGAGGACCGAGCCACTGTCTTTTTGTATTGTGGTATTGCAAGTAAGGTGCTGGTCCTGGATCGGAGGTTATAATGATTGTATGTCTATGAAACCAACTTAATCTGACTTCCCAAAGGACCAGATGTAACCTGTACTAAAAGGTATAATCATTCCTGCCCTAGGAGGAGACAAGTAATAGAAGGGTAAAAATACATACAGCTGAGAAAAGGTATGGAGAGATGTAAAGTAGATTAAACGTTGGGACCTCAGACCTTGACCAGTCAGGGCTCTGGAGAACCAGCATATAAAATGTGTATAGCACATACACTGGATACATAATGTGCATATATTGCTCTGTTACACTTGCGGATCCAGGGAGGGGGCGCAGCCCCCCACCCTCCCTGGAGCTGCAATCCCATTGTAAGAAATACAATTTTGGAAAGGAATTTCAAATCCCTGTATCTCCGGAACCATACACCCTACATGGGGCAATATTCCAAAGTTGATGATAATTTAACCAGAGCTATTGTAAACATAACGGGCCCTATTACACTCTTCACGCAAAGCTTAACGCTCAGTTGAGTGAGCATTAACGTTTTCCACGGTATTTACTGCATATTACAATCCAAACGCAAATGGGTTAAGAAAACCATTTGCGTTTGGTACCTTGTGCTTTGCAACGCGAGGTTACTGTACTTTGTGCTCCCTATGCTCAACATCGGGAGCGCAAAGTCCCAGCGCTGATTAACGCCTGGCTCTGGTTAGCGAAAAAATGACCAGAGCCAGGGACTTGGTGTTAACGGATTCCACTTCTGCAGAATCTGTTAACACCAGCAGAAAAAAGTATAAATAGAATCAGATACTCACCTCTTGTCCAGCGGCGAGGATCGCGTCTCTGTTTTTGATGTACATGGAAACAATAGAATATTAAAAATTGATTAAACAATAGTACCTTTACATACCAATACACACACACACACACACACACACACTGAATTAACTAGAAGATCAAAAGAATGTGGGGCTTCAAAGGGACCATCAGGTGCCTGAAATAGAGTTATCGCGATCTGCAGCTGTTCAAGACAAAGGCAAATTAAATTTGTTTGTTGTAAATTCATTTCTTTGCTTTTGGGCTGCAGAAAGTGCCCCCAAAGTTTTAGCCCTGTGGGCATAATGCCCAAGGTGCTAAAAGTGTTTAAAATCAGCTTATTGAAAGTCTTTCAGCAACCAATGCACGAAGCCACGAGCTGCAGTTTTAACTGCAACAACTCCTTTTGGCCAGCAGATGGCGAAATCTGCAGGCCAAATAGGTATTTACAGTAAGAAATACGTTGGGAAGATTTCCCAAATATTTCTTACTGTATAATCAAACAGATTTAAAAAAATAAATAAAACCAAACACACACTGGGTAATGAATTAGAGCAATTTAATCTGCATTTGTCTGGTAATGGGTTTGCTACTGAGCACAGAGATTAACCAATGCATTTACAATCTGCTCATAATATGGTTAAGTGAGCATGCGTGCCTTGCTTAATATGTGATGAGAGAGGCTGGTTTGCTCCCGTCACTTTTAAAGGTCTGCTAGGATTTTCTTTGTCTTGTAGAATACTTCATATATGTAAAACAATAAAACTATTGACTATTTTAAATTCATAGTCATCTAGCAATGCATCCTTTAGCACCAACATTAGTTAGGGCAAGAAAAATGTAGTCATTAAGTAATTGTCCGTCTCTGTCTAAACCCATTCTTGTACACTGGCCAATCATTTTGAAGAGGTGCAGCGTAAAAAACTAAATATTGTGACCTTGCATATTATTACATTTCTGGGGAGGTGGAAACCGGAGCTTTTATCCCCAGCACATCCCATTGTTTGCCAAAAAGCAAAGAGAGCTTTTTAATATTCTAGCCTTGCAAGTGCATTGTGTTTTAATAAAGATTACATTCTGGCAGTTTTCTTTGCCCGGCACAGTTCAAGTGATTTGGGACTGTATTCCACCTGAGTTGAGACTGGAGCTGGGCTTTCAGTTCCTTCTTTGTGGCAGGTCACAGTAAAGCGGAAGGAGCTATTCCCACCTCAAACATTCTCGGCTGAAGACCGCATGTCTGGAATAAAATATTGTCTCTCAGAAATTTATTTTACTCAAGGCTCCCCAAAAATCAAAAGCTTAGCTCAGATCGCAGGCTGAAGAGGATTGAGCGGTGCACTGGTTCCTCTCCTTGCAGTGGCGTAGCGTGGGGGAGCAGGGGGGGCCGTGGCCCCGGGTGCAGTTTTGTTAGGGGCGCATAATTTCTTTTGAAATTATGCACCCCTAAAACTTGTGGCCCGACTGACCCGCCGGGCCCTCGGGCACCGCCCAAGGGCCCGCGGGTTGAGGGGACCCAGATGCCGGGCAGCGGTAGTGCCTGCCAGCTGCCCGGTCCTGAACAGTGAGTCGAGTCCGTCCTGTTGATTGAAGGGGCCTGCGTGCAGGCGCAGATCACGTGGTCCGTCTAATCAGGTGGTACTGAGTCTCTGTACCACCTGACTGGCCGGACCGCGTGACCTGCGCACGCACGCAGCCGCCTCCCCTTCAATCAACAGGACGGACTCGACTCACTGTTCTGGACCGGGGCGGGCAGGCACTCCCGCTGCCCGGGAGCTGGGGCAATATCCAGGTTAGAGCTGGGGCATATCCATGAGCTGGGGCAAATCCATGTGCTGGGGAATATCCATGAGCTGGGGGGCAAATCCATGAGCTGGGCATATCCATGTGCTGGGGCAAATCCATGAGCTGGGGCAAATCCATGAGCTGGGGCATATCCATGTGCTGGGGCAAATCCATGAGGTGCTGGGGCAAATCCGTGTGCTGGGGAAAATCCATGAGCTGGGGCAAATCCATGAGCTGGGGCAAATCCATGAGCTGGGGAAAATCCATGAGCTGGGGCATATCCATGTGCTGGGGCAAATCCATGAGGTGCTGGGGCAAATCCGTGTGCTGGGGCAAATGTGTGAGCTGGGGCAAATCCGTGAGCTGGGGCAAATCCATGTGTGAGCTGGGGCAAATCCATGTGTGAGCTGGGGCATATCCATGTGTTAGCTGGGGCAAATCCATGTGTGAGCTGGGGCAAATCCATGTGTGAGCTGGGGCAATATCCATGTGTGAGCTGGGGCAATATCCATATGAGAGCTGGGGCAATATCGATAACGTGTCCACAGGTTGGGGGGGCGCACAATTCTTGGCTGGCCCCGGGCGCTGACAACCCACGCTACGCCACTGTCTCCTTGTATGCAGCAGAAGACTGGTTTCCATTGTTCTTTCATGTACGAAGAGAGGATGCAATGGATCCCAGTGTTCTTCAGTGGATCTTTCCGATGTCCCTGTACATCCCCACTCAGGAGAGCTACTTCAGAGTTCAAGTAGGGTCATGCTTGGCTCCTTGGAGTAATCTCTGGAATTACCACTAGGTCTTGTGTAAGCTTTACCACTTGGAGTAGAGTTATATATTGTAGTAATACAAGGAAATAAACCTTATTATTAAGAAGAGCTATTGATCATTGGTAAAATAGTGTTTGCTCAGGGAAAAATGGGGAACATTAAAAAAATGGTGC
This sequence comes from Leptobrachium leishanense, assembly GCA_009667805.1. Taxonomy (NCBI): domain Eukaryota; kingdom Metazoa; phylum Chordata; class Amphibia; order Anura; family Megophryidae; genus Leptobrachium; species Leptobrachium leishanense. Next base: position 372,464,775 of record CM019064.1, read on the forward strand.
AAAAACAATGCAGTTTGCTTCTATGAGTACTTGACATCTATCTGTCAAACCTATACTGTAAAGTAGGCTTGTGCACCGATTTTTTTTTTTCGGTTCGGTTCGGTTCGAATTTTCGGATGTTTAAACTTTTCGATTCGGCTCGTTTCGACCGATTTCTGTTTCGATTCGGTTCGGCTCGACTCGTTTTTCGTCTACATTTTTTTTCGGAATATCGACCATTTTTCGTATTTTCGTGTCACTTAGCTCGTTTTTTGTATCGACTTTTTGTGATTTCGGAAATTTTCATTTTTTCGGAACGTCTGTTCTCCTTGTTTCAAAGCAATAAATTTCGATTTGACACATTTCAAGTCCATTCAAAAATTCCGAAAATATTTCGTTTCGGCTCGGAAAACTTTTCGGATCTGCCATTTTCGGAAAATCGGTCGCATCCGAAAACACGAATCGGGAAATTTCGTGAAAATTCCGAAATTCCAAAACCCGAAACGCACATCCCTACTGTAAAGTGTTGTGGAATCTGTGGCACAATATAAAGGATAATAATACGAATAATATAGCATAATTCAGCATAATTCAGTTTGTAAACTGAAAATCAGTGTGGGCAGGACACAGATTCTATTTTTTGCCATTTGTAAACTAAGAAATTTCAGAATCTCTTTGAAAATGGATGAAGTGATTTATTAATTGTTACAAATGTAACAGTTTTTTTAACCCATTCGCGATGCGGGGGTGAGCTGTGCGGAGCGTCAACACTCATTTGTGTGAGCGCTAGCGTTAAGGAAGTGATAGAGCCCCTGGTTTCTGCCATTTATTACCCCAAGCATGTTTATTGCTATTTTTTAGTCAGTATCAATCTATGAGGACTGATAGTATTATCATCCTTTATTTACATATTCCGCTGCACTTTACAAGATCAGTATAGAAGGGGTTGATACACTGGAATACCACACATGGATGATGTGGCCCAATTCAGGGTGACCCTGTTCCCAAGGGAATTTACAATCTATGAGTACAAGTATTTTGTGAGGTAGGTGCATCCATATCGATAGGTGTCTTGCCAAAGGACACTCGCTGGTGGTGTCTTCTGAGTGCGATCGAGTCAGCTTTCCACGGACGTAGATCAGCGATATGGTGGTTAGGTTGAACCCTCTTCTCGTAAAGTCAAGACTTGGTTCTCCACAGTTGTATTGGAGGGATGTGCTGAACGGGATTTTGACTTGCTTCTCCACATTCGAAGGGTAGAGACGTTACCACTGGGCTCCACAGCCGATATTGTGTGGTAGGAAAGTATGTACCGTTAGGTGTTTTGCCCAAGGACACTTACTGGAGAGGTGCTCTGGCTGGGATAGTATAGGTTGTAGCATAGTTTCTGTCAGGGTTATTCAGAGAGCAGTGAAAACCAGGAGAACTGGCAGGAGAAGAGAACAATCTAGACCAAATGACCAAATGACCGATTTGGAAAGTGAGATAAATGGGAGAATTTTTCTGGCTTGGCTATTTTGACCTAGAATTTTCACTTCTCCAGTCATTCTCCTGGTTTTCACTGCTCTCTGAATACCCCCCCCCCTGTGTGTGTTTGGTTTGACTTACCGTACTAACATGACAGCTATCAATCCTTTGAATAAATGATATATTATAGGTGTTGGTGCACATGCAAAGAAAAATATAAAATTGTGGTTTTAACGAAATCCTAAAAAAAGTCAATGTTTTATTTTAGTTAAGTTGAACCTATGCCAAACTATTTCCAAGTTTACATTTTGATTAACCATATAGCACTAAAGAAATCTTCGCAAAGCAGATTTTTCACATCTGACCGGAGAGGAAAAAAATGCCATTTACAAAAAAAAAAATTGGTGGGTCCAAGGGCAAAAAAGTTTTCCAGTACTCTAAAATATTCTAAAGTTCAACCCAGAGATGCCAACATCAAACAGGCATCACATGCCATGACAGGCATAGCTCTTGAAAATTATTATGATTTATTAAGTATTCATTTAAAATTGCTATTAGCACATTTTAAGAGTCAGGTTTTTTTTCTCTTCATGTTATTACGGATACTGGTTTCTCCATTTAAATGTTTCATTACAGTATATGTGAAAGTACCATTCTCCAAAACAGATAAAGAGGATAAGTGAATTAAACCCGCTTTTTGGCCCTTGAGTCCCTTGTTAATCCTGTGGCAGATGTTAATGGTGAGAAATATGAACTTGTGGCCCATATGCTGCTGTTTGCTAACATATGTATCCAACGGAAAAGTCCCTATGAACAGAATAATCAAGGAGTTGTTTACTTAACATATATCTAGACTATACTGATTATTTGTAAGCTTCTTGCCGTTGATACAGGAACAGCATTATGTAAAATCTGCCCCAAACCAGTCTCCAGAGATACACTATATTGCCAAAAGTATTCGCTCACCCATCCATATGCGAGTCAAGGCAGGTGAGCAAATACTTTTGGCAATATAGTGTATTTGCGGAATATCTATGTAATTACAGTAACACTGGGTGGGGGGATTTCTGGGATGTGTTCTGGGAAAACCGACATTGAGGACTAAGCCCTTCACCCAGGTCCAGTACCAGTCCTTAAAGTGGCTGGACTAAGAAGACAGGGATAGCAAAAATGGAAATCGCCAGTCTTTAGGCAGCTGGCAATGACAGGAAAGGAATAGGAAAATGCTACCAGCAAATAAGGCTTGGAACCAAGCGGCAAACCTGGCGAGAGGAAGAGCGGACACTGAAAAATCAGAAATTTCTACTGAATGTGGGAATTCGTCATACATATTTAGGGCCCTGTCACTTGGGCCTCGCTAAAAAGGTGAAAAATTTGCGTTCGCTAACCTCCCTCTAGAACCCCATTTTCCCAGTGGATTACAGGGCAGGCACTGAGTCCGTAGTTGCCGCTATGGTCCTGGATGTTTGGGACAGTGTTAAAAGCGCCGTCTCAAGCATCCCCTCCATGGAGTCCTATGGACCTCATGGAGGCGTCTGCTGCTGTGTTACATGACCGTCAGGATCTCGTCTCTCCCGAGCAATGGTCCCTCTAGTTTTTAGTAGTTGTGCATAGAAATTTTCTGTTGTGCACATTTTTTTGCTGAAGCACATCTTTGTGCGCACCTAATCAATGTGTATACTTAAAATGGATTCATCGTGATAATTTAATACAAATTGCTTTGTTTTAAAGCTTTGAATGTAATCTAAGGTATTTTAATTTTTAAAAATAATATTTGTAATCTGTACTTTGAAGTATTTCATTGCTGTGGGGTTTGTGATACGCTCACACACACACACACACACTGCACATTCCTGTGAGTTTTATTGCTGTGGTGTTTGTGTGTGATAAGCGACAACACACACACATACCTGGTCACCGTCCTGCTCCGAGTCCAGGCCAAGGGTGAGGTGAAGGGGTCCCTCGTGGGCATGGGTCGATGCCTTGCCTGCCCCTTCCCCCTGCTCCTTCTCGTGTGACTGACATCACCGGTGGGCAGGCCCCAACCATATGTAGCATGGTGTTGGAGAGCTGCGTCGCATCAACGTGAAGGAGGAGCGGAAGCTTGCGCATGCCTAGCAGCCACATGTGCCGTACCGGCTGAGCTTGTGTGTGCGCGCACACGTACAGCTTATCGGGAACACTGCTCGCGAGATCCTGTTGGTCAGTGGAGTGATCGCAGGGAGACTGGGGAATTTTTTTCCTCAGGTTCACTGTGCTCCTGGTGGCGAATCGGGCCGCCGTTATCGCTGCGGTTTGAGAGGTATTTGTTTCTTTGGGCGGTGTTTCAGATGCTGCCAACTGATTCTGCAGCATCTGAATCAGTTACTACCAGCTCTGAGCTGGTGCTAACTTTTTTAGTTGGGACTTTGTGATCCTAATACCAATTACTGAGTGCTTGCACTTTGCGCTCCCTATACTTAACGTGGGGAGCGCAAACTACAGTAAGCAAGCGCTAAAAAGCACCAATACCAATTCGCTAATGGGTTTTTAAAGCTTTAAGATAGTGCTCACATAAATGAGCGTTAGTGCTAACGTTAGAGCCCTTAATGTCTGTCATTTTTTCACACAAGAGGTGCGTTACGTCTTTAATGCTGAAACTTTGCATTTTTAATCGGTTTCCACAGAAATGGCCTGCACTTTAACACCGCAGTTGACTTTTGCTAATCTGCCTGGCTTGTCAATACTTATTTGAGAACATTAGTTGTATGACCTTTGATACAATGACAAGGACTAATTTGTTAAAAAAACTGGTTTGTCAGGTCAAAAAGATAATTGATTCCAGTTTAATTGTGGGTTTTACTTCCATCTTTTAAAATCATGTTTCACATAGCAACGCCAATATATCCGCTTTTATTCATTTGAAGAACATGAGGACTAAAGAAAGGAACAAGCTGTAAAAAAAATGGAACTTGGTAGCATGTAAAAACCAAATGCAAAATAAACTGCATGTGCAATAGTTTTGTAGTTTTCTTGCTCTGTTTTACATTTTCAGTATACAGTGTCCATTTTTTATGTTTTGACAGTTTTTATATAATGGTCAAATAAGCAGAAAACTAACACACCTAGAAAAGCCATTAAATCCACAAAATAAATTAAATTACTTATAACCGTAAATATATTCATTTGAAAATGAATACAAAGGATTTTTGTATTTATAAAACTATGAATATTGATTCAACTTGACAGCCACGCTAATAAAAGTTTTCTGTTTTCCCTGCAGTCATCTTGGAATCCTGTTGGTCTATCTGAAGAATGCCAGTTAGGTTGCCATTTTGATCCGAGTTCTGATGTTGGTCTAAGCTCACAGATTTGTGAATTCTGCCATGCCATATTTCCAGCGGGTGCTGCAACCAAAGGAGAGTATCTAAGACATCTTACTGGACATCTGGATTGAAAATTAGCAGAATGCGTGAGAAAAGAAATGGTCTCCATTGGAATGGATTTAAAACCTGTAGAGTAATGTTTAACATTTGTAGAAGATTATGTTAACAAAGGCTGTCAACTGATAAGGGTCACTCTTCACTGATGACCGTTGTTACAGGCTTATATATTTACTATGTAAATCTAAAGAAAAATATCAATAAAACCAATCAAATGTGCGAAATGAGGACATTTTTTCTAAGCGTTTATGAACTTCGTTTTAAGGGATGATCATGTTATATACAAACGGTGAGATACTGTACATTCCTATAGTTAAGTCACACGATATCTTGGTAGTTAACATGTCAATTGTCAATTCTGTTCAGAATGTTGATTCTATTGTAATGTTATGTAAACCACGGTGTTACATTTTCCCTGGTTTTGGCCACGCCCCCTGGTGGTGAATGGCCTCCATGTCTGTTTTCCCCTGTGGTATGTCTGGCTGTGCTGGCTAGGGCTGATCTGGGGTTCTGTTATGATCACCTGGTCTGGGGTCACATGGCCCAATCACACAGACCCACTCCCTATATATATCCCAGCAGCACAGAGCCTGCTTGACAATTTGTGGACTTTCTGGTGGTGGTCCAGTTCATTTTCAGTTTCCAACGTTGCTGCAAAGCATTCTTGTTCAAGTATTTTCTGGTTTTGACCTCAGCTGTATTTCTGACGATCCTTTTTCTTCCTGCTCCTGGATTCTGTGTATGCTGATCTGTTGCCAACCTTTGCCTGTATGACCATTCTTATATGTTTCATGTACCTTGTTGGTCTTCGTTTAGTATTTCAGAGGCCATTTACAAGTGCAGGATTTTTGTATGTTTTGTTTACCCTCGCTCTTCTTGGCCACCTTGATCGGTTATTCTTTGTGAGGATTTTTTAGATAGAAATCATTTCCCCTCTTAGGGATCCCTTTAGTTTTCTCCCTGGTCCTCCTGTTCCAAGTGTCTCTGTCTGGTTCCTGCATAGCCCTGACGTGGAACTCAGTTCCCGTATTGCCAAGTCTGTCAGTTTGCGGACTGCCCTGCAGCCTGCACAATTCATCTACTGTCATACATTGTTGCCAGATTACCATCCCGTTACTCCTATTCAAGTATTACAGATTTCGGTATTGTTTGTTGTTTCTGAAGGTGCACTAAATTGTCTTTTGGTCTGGAAACAATTTGAGCTTAGATGCAAATCAGTCCTGCTCTTATGCTCCTTGGGTTGGAGAAATTAGTCTGTATTATTGATCTGTCCTGTGTCAAGTCAGTAGCTCATCTGCCTAAGGGGCTACACTCCCTGTTCCAAGCCACCACTATGGCCCAAGCAGGTGCCAACCATTACACATGGGTCTGCAACCTTGGTTGGATCTCCGGATGTTTTCAAAGTGCTTTTCCCATGAGGAAGTACTCAGATTGGAAAACGACATTTCTCATGAGGTTCAGCCAAACAACTGGAGAACATAGTTTGCTGTCCTCTGATGTAAACCATTAATCCATTCATTTAATAATGGATGAGTTCTATTGAATTAGGAATTCATAATCCCTGCAACCCAAAGAAATTCATTAACCTCCCTGGCGGTATTCCCGAGTGTGACTCGGGGTTAAATTTCACTACCGTGAACGGTAACCCTGAGCCACACTCGGGCTGGATGTTTACTCACCTCCTCCTGGCTCCCTTGTTGTCCCCCGCAGTGTGATCGCGGCGAGCTGCTTCCTGGAATGCTCCCTGCGAGTCACACGGTGCAGGGTGGGCGGGAACCATCAGCAAATTTATAAACAATTCATAAAATACTGTAATCCAAAGTGCAATGTTTATGAACGGCCACTGGGTGGCACTACAGGATAAGAAATAGACCATACATCCTCTTACCCTTGTTTTCAGATCGATTTCAGTGTTTTTTGTTTTTTATTGAATATCATTTATTTGCATTATTTTGGATAATAAATTATTATTTTATCGGACTCAGTGTATTTACTATTTTTTTAATTTATTTATTTATAAAGGATTTTACCAGTAAGAACTCTTGATTGCACGGATTTCAGTGCGTGATTCCTAATTATTACAGGCTAACTATGTACAAAAACACATTTCCTTTAAAAAGAAATTGAGACACTTTTAGGCACAAAATTTTTAAAAAAATTAGACCGCCAGAGAGGTTAATGAAAGAAAATGTCATAATTTATGCTGTCAAGGACAAGGAGCACATCGAAGGACAAGGAAAAAGCCAACCGAAAATCACTACTGAAAACCTTGCACTGGGAAATTTAACTGGGGCCCATTTCATAAAGTAATTTGGTATTGCATTTATGGTTTTGTTAGAGTCTATATGTGTCATGCAATGAGACATGTGAGCTCTGACAGTGTCAACCGCAAAGCGAGCCCATAGACATGGAAGACAGGTTGAAAACGGCACCATCCACGGTCCTATACTCCTGGGACAACAGCCTGCATGAAATATGACAAGAAAAGAAGGATCCCAGGAAGCAAGTGGCCCCAAATTTTCTGACGTGTGGATCACAGGCCAATCCTCCAAGATGACAGCCAACCAGATCCAACAGCAGACTCCCCAAATTGTTTAGTTCTCGTTGAGGCTGAGACCACATTGGCCACTCAAGCATGACATCCAGTAGGTCATTGCCATTTCTTTGCGTGTATGCCTGGTCCTACTAGTTTTGACTATTTGACTAAGAGTTCCTCCTTGATGTATATTTCTCCTATAGTCACCACAGAACCCCAAAGACTCTCCTCCCTTGCTTATTATTAGGTGTCCTAATGTTTGCTCACCTGTAGCAAATTTTTATACGTATGCAAAATTATATTATAGTAGAGAAAGGAGGGAGAGAGCTGAGGAAATAGAGTCTTGACAGTCATGCTGTATTCTGATTGTTTTGTGGGTTTTTTTTAAGGAATACAGTACGATATAAACCAAATCTATTAGGAGCCAGGTCAAACAACAGATAACTTGCAAATAGCAGCCTTCTCTGAGACAATACTTTTATTGCGATGCTCCTTTGCTTATATTTTTGAAAAAGAGTCCATACCACCATTCTGTTTTGTGCTTTACTTGTGAGGAAGTGAAAATAAGAGTAGGCAGGAGGGCAGGAAGTAAAATTTGATCAGTTAATACTGAGCACATGAGGAAATACTGTTTGTCAGCTTTGGATTTTTATTTATCCCTTTTGTTTTCTTCAAATAAAATAAGACCTGTTATAATTAACACTTTTAGAAAGCACTGCATACACACTAGGCATTCAGTATTCAATCGCAGGATCCACAAAGTGCAGGGAATCTGCTGCCGAATGCCGTCACACACCTGCTGGCTGCCACTGCAAACATGCCGGAGGGTCGCCAAACACAGCACCGACCAGCCGCAGGAGAAACCCAATAAACCAACGGATAGGTTAAAAAAAAAATATTGAAAGTGTCAAAATTGAAATGCTGTTGTTAGCAAAAAAAACTTACTGAACGAAAATGTCTAGAATTTGCATATAAAGGTCCTATGAATGATAATAAAAAGGTCTGTTACCAAAGAAAGAAAAAACACTTTAAAAAAATAAAAAATTACCGAAAAAAATACTGAAAAATGCCTAAAAGATCCAAAAAGAGACTTTTTACTGCAGATTAAAATAATAAACGGTTGATTACATATTGAATAAAAACGGGAATGTTCTTCACATTGAAGCCTGTGGGGTTCGCCTGAATAAACCTGCTGAATGAAACCACCAAACAGCAGGGCACGTCCAGTGGTGTCGTAACGTGGGGGCGGGGGGTGAGGCCCGCACCAGGTGACACCCGCCCTTAGGGTGACACCGTCACCCTAAGGGCGGGTGTCTCACCCTCTGCCGCATATTCGCCCCCTGCGAGCGTCTGAAGCATGCAGCTTCGGCGCTCGCCTGGAGGAAACACGTCACCAGTCAATCGCGGCTGGTCACGTGGCTCCCCCAGGTGAGCGCCCAAGCTGCGCGCCGCCGGACGCTCAGAGGAAGCGAACACGCGGCGGAGGAGGAGGTGAGACATATCCATGTGCTGGGCCATTATCCATGAGCTGCTGGGGCAAATCCATGAGCTGCTGGGGCAGTATCCATGAGCTGGGGCAAATCCATGAGCTGGGGCAAATCCCATGAGCTGGGGCAAATCCATGAGCTGGGGCATATCCATGAGCTGGGGCAAATCCATGAGCTGGGGCAAATCCATGTGTGAGCTGGGGCATATCCATGAGCTGGGGCAAATCCATGAGCTGGGGCATTATCCATGAGCTGGGGCAGTATCCATGAGCTGGGGCAAATCCATGAGCTGGGGCAGTATCCATGAGCTGGGGCAAATCCATGAGCTGGGGCAAATCCATGAGCTGGGGCAAATCTATGAGCTGCTGGGGCATTTCCATGAGCTGCTGGGGCATATCCATGAGCTGCTGGGGCATATCCATGAGCTGGGGCATATCCATGTGCTGGGGCATATCCATGAGCTGGGGCATATCCATGAGCTGGGTCAAATCCATGAGCTCTGGGGCAGTATCCATGAGCTGGGGGGCAAATCCATGAGCTGGGGCGCAAATCCATGAGCTGGGGCAGTATCCATGAGCTGCTGGGGCATTATCCATGAGCTGCTGGGGCATTATCCATGAGCTGCTGGGGCATATCCATTACCAGGGGCAGTATCCATGAGCTGGGGCATTATCCATGTGCTGGGGCATTATCCATGCGCTGGGGCAATATCCATGAGCTGGGGCAGTATCCATGAGCTGCTGGGGCATTATCCATGAGCTGCTGGGGCATTATCCATGAGCTGCTGGGGCATATCCATTACCTGGGGCAGTATCCATGAGCTGGGGCATTATCCATGTGCTGGGGCATTATCCATGCGCTGGGGCAATATCCATGAGCTGGGGCAATATCCATGAGAGGAGCTGGGGCAATATCCATGAGAGGAGCTGGGGCAAAATCCATGAGAGGAGCTGGGGCAAAATCCATGAGAGGAGCTGGAGCATTATCCATGAGAGCAGCTGGGGTAATATATCCATGAGAGGAGCTGGGGCAGTATATCCATGAGAGGAGCTGGGGCAAAATCCATGAGAGGAGCTGGGGCAGTATATCCATGAGAGGAGCTGGGGCAAAATGCTTGAGAGGAGCTGGGGCAGTATATCCATGAGAGGAGCTGGGGCAGTATATCCATGAGAGGAGCTGGGGCATTATACATGAGAGGAGCTGGGGCAGTATATCTATGAGAGGAGCTGGGGCATTATCCATGAGAGGAGCTGGGGCAGTATATCCATGAGAGGAGCTGGGGCAGTAGATCCATGAGAGGAGCTGGGGCAAAATCCATGAGAGGAGCTGGGGCAGTATATCCATGAGAGGAGCTGGGGCAGTATATCCATGAGAGGAGCTGGGGCAAAATCCTTGAGAGGAGCTGGGGCAGTATATCCATGAGAGGAGCTGGGGCAGTATATCCATGAGAGGAGCTGGGGCAGTATATCCATGAGAGGAGCTGGGGCAGTAGATCCATGAGAGGAGCTGGGGCAAAATCCATGAGAGGAGCTGGGGCAGTATATCCATGAGAGGAGCTGGGGCAGTATATCCATGAGAGGAGCTGGGGCAGTATATCCATGAGAGGAGCTGGGGCAATATCCATGAGAGGAGCTGGGGCATTATCCATGTGTGCTGGGGGCAGTATCCATGTGTGCTTGGGGCAGTATCCATGTGTGTTGCGGGCATATCCATGAGAGCTGGGGCAATATCCATGTGTGAGCTGGTCTGGGGCAATATATCCATGTGTGAGCTGAGGCGCAATATATCCATATGTGAGCTGAGGCGCAATATATCCATATGTGAGCTGGGGCAATATATATCCATGGTTGAGCTGCTAGGGGCAATATATAATTGTGAACTGGGGCAATATATCCATATGTGAGCTGGGGGCAATATATATCCATGGATGAGCTGCTGGGGGCAATATATCCAGAGCTGCTGAGGGCAATATATATCCATGTGTGCTTTCACTGCCTTTGAACAGGCATCTTACTTGCTGGCAGTTGGCAAAAAGTTGTGTGAGCATATGAGAGAGCTCCGCAGCAATAAATCTCACAGTAATGTGAGCTGTGTGTATGAGCATTCAGTGTTCTATGGGAGTACTGATTTAGGAGTAAGAGTAGTTAAAAAAAATCCGTAAAACTTGGGGGGGTGACACCATAAGTTACCGCACCGGGTGACACCAACCCTAGTGACGCCACTGGGCACGTCTGCAACTTTTCACTGCTGTTTGGTGTCTCTGAATAGATTAACCATTGCTTCTCTATGGGGGATTTCACTGCCTTCGACCAGGCACTGTAGTTGCTGGCAATTTGGCAAATTTGGTGAACTGCCTGCTCTCTGAATAGCCAAATAGCCCTGAAATGTCACCGTATGGGGAAATCCCTGTTCAGTAACATTTCGGGGCCAGATCGTCTCTTTCTGTATAACCCCTTATAATAATAAAATGTCAATGGCGCAGTATTGTTTTTAAAATTCAATGAATGGTTTCCCCCCCCACACATTTATTTTACACATTATATGGTCAGGTCTGGCATTATCGGAAAGGCCAGACTATCCTTTCCAGTGACACTTCAATCTTAACAACACAATAGGTCACATTTAGGAAGTTGTTTTTTTTTTTGAGAAAGGATACATTGAGATTTCTCTCATTTTCAAGTATGTCCTGGGTGGCGAGTATGTACCGTGAGGTGTCTTGCCCAAGGACACTTACTGGAGAGGTGCTCTTGCCTCGATCGAACCTGTGTCTCCAGTCTCTCTCCACGGTTATAGAGCAGTGATGTTACCTCTACTCCACCCAGTCAGTTAGTTCTACTCATTGGTACAGTGTAGCTATCAATTCTGCATTGAACAATCAGCCAATATAATGCAGTCTTGAGGTGAGGCCTAATCAATGGATTAGTCTTCAGCCCTACTGTACATACAATACAGACGCCTATGCTGAATCCAAAATATATTATACTGGCACTTTGAAAGTCATTTATTTACTTGCCCTCTGCATCAAATGTTGTGATTCTGACATGATGCTAAATGTAGTTTTAGTTGATGTAAGTGATCTGCAAAATTTGTGGGGCCCTTTGAGAAGTCTTGCAGGGCGTTGTCAAATTCACTTAATGACTACATATACATGTATACCCAGACCCCAGATACAGGTTTACCCAGATATCAGTCCCCAGACAACAGACCCTAGTGTGAGCAAGAGATCCGCGTGGTAACAGGCAGGCATGGGCTGCAGACATCTGGCATGTCCTTTCTGATGTCAGAGTGGGCCTCCGACCCGCGTCTTTGACATCAGAGGGGGCTGGCTGCCATCTTAGGTTCTCCAGCAGCCGGGCCTAGGTAGGCCACAGTGCCTCCTCCAGCCTATGAAAAACCACAGCTGCCGCCGGAGTGATTATAATGATAATCGATCAGGCAAATTAGGCGGTCATGAGGCCCCATAAGTGCGAGTCCTTAGGCAGTCGCCTAATTTGCCTAATTGAAGAGATGCCACTTACAGCCTTTTTCAGGCTCAGTGCCTCTTGGTACAGCTTTCTTTACAAATTCATAAAGAGATAAGTAATTTTTTAAACAAATAAGTGAAATCTTATTTTAATTGCCGGTATAAGTGGTGACAACATCTTAAAAGTATTGAGCTATATTTGTAATACAGGAACAGTAGACATATTTCATAAAACCAATGTATGAACAGATTCACTGAAGGCAACAAACTCTTTGGTGCTTTTGCTAATACGTATAACGGGAGAACTGCTGATATAGACAAGTTAGTCAGTTCCTCAATTCCTGCCTGTGAAATATCCTTTGTTAAATAGCTCCGCTCCATTTACAAACAGGATAGTGATCGACCAAGTCTGGCGTCAGAAGAGCATATTTGAAGAGCGGAAGGAATGTTTGTGAGACTGGACGTTCCTTCCACTCGACGCCCATCTGGCCACCTCGCTGAGCGCACTTAGTTCATTCAGTGCTGCAAGGCTCGATCATCCTATGTAGGATCGCACTTTGCAGCTCTGTCAATGCGCGTCCTAATGCTTTGACGGAGAGGGCTGCTGCACGGACGCCGTTGCTGGGCAATTTGTTTGCGCACAACAGCGTGTGGCTGGCCCTGTCTCAGCGTCTCAATGCTGCAACGGATGCCAGAAGGCACGCTAGTATGGGCGCACAAAGTGCGCTTGTCTGACGCCAGCCTAATACATTTTAGGAAAAGTTATTTAAATTAAACACAATTAGGTGTGCAAGAAAACATGACACATAAACGTATTACAGTGTATATAAACGACCCATCTGAGATGCCTGTGTTTTATTGCACCATCTGTTTTTCCATATCATTCAGCCTTTACGGTTTTCTATTTTTAGGAGTGCACATTATTCTGCAATGGCCCTGCTCAGTGAGCCCCCTAATTGCATCTAGTCAATCATTGGTTAAGCATTATATAATTGCTCGCATGTTGTCTGAAAAATTAGACATGTCAGCACATTTTGGATATAATTAGAAATGTAAAGGAAATGAGTAACGGTTTAAAAATAGATACAAGTAATGGGAACAGAAAATAAAAAGTAATGCAAAAAAAACAAAATCACTTTACAGTAAGTAATGTAAAAAAAATGTATGACTTCGTATATAATTTGTATATATATTATATCAAAGCTGTTCTAGAGCCTGAGAAGATAAGTAATAAGTACGCAAATGCTTTAAATAGAAGATGCTTGAATTTGTCACTCTATGTACATAACACTATTGCAGAATTGTGAAAAAAGGGGGAAAAAAACCTCTAGATCAAAACAAAATTCTTTAAATTGATCTAGACTTGATGGAGCATCATACTAACTCTAAGAACCAGGAGAGCTGGACCATTTAAGAGATCAGTACAGACCATTTGTAATAATTTCCCTTCACTTCACAATGATCTATATTGGGCTGTCAAACACAGTCCCCCAGATGTTGGTGGCTACAATCCCCAGAATTCTGAAAATGCAATAGATGGCCAAGGGATAATGGGAAGTGTAGTTCAGAAACATCTGGGGGGGGGTTGACAGCCCTGATCTTTAGTGTAAGATATTTCCCCTGGTTTCATTCTATTTTGGGGACCAACACAACAGACATCAACAGCGACACTAAATGGTTTCTTCTCTTCTGAAACTTCCTTTAACAAGGAAGATTCATATGAATAAAAAAAAAGTGCATATACTCAACTATTTGCTTGCACCTTTGTGTATCAACCCACCCCTCTTACATTGTAAGCTCTTGAGCACAGCCCCGTTTTCCCATCATTCTCAGTGTGTCTAACTTTTTATTTTAAACAAGGTGGAAAGCCTGCCCAGAGGGCAGTCTATTGTGGATATACTGCCCCAGCTCGTGGATATTGCCCCAGCTCGTGGATATTGCCCCAGCTCGTGGATATATGCCCCAGCTCGTGGATATATGCCCCAGCTCGTGGATACTGCCCCAGCACGTGGATATATTGCCCCAGCGCGTGGATACTGCCCCAGCTCGTGGATATTGCCCCAGCACGTGGATACTGCCCCAGCACGTGGATACTGCCCCAGCTCGTGGATATTGCCCCAGCAGGTGGATACTGCCCCAGCTCGTGGATACTGCCCCAGCATGTGGATACTGCCCCAGCACGTGGATACTGCCCCAGCTCGTGGATACTGCCCCAGCACGTGGATACTGCCCCAGCTCGTGGATATTGCTCCCCAGCTCAGACCCCAGACTAGACATGGGGCGGCTGTTCGAATGCTCTATCGGCATTCGGACAGCCGCCCCATGAGCTCCGTCTCCATACTTACCTTCCCAAGTGGTGAAGTGAAAGTTTCCCCGCTTCCGCTCATTGAAGGACCCAAGCCGCGGTCACGTGGGACTCCCACGTGACCGCGGCTTGGGTCCTTCAAAGAGCGGAAGCGAGGGAACTTTCCCTTCGCCGCTCAGGGGTTGGATGCGTGTGGCAGCCGGGTAGAGGCTGCGAGCGCAGCCTCTACCCGGCTGCTGTGTGCATCTTGTAACCGCCACGGCGAGCGCACAGCCGGCTCGTGCCGCGGTGGTTGCATGCGCACGCAGCCAACCGCCGCTGGTTGCGCGCGCATGCACAGAGTAAGGCTTGGCGACGGACACGCCAAGCCTTACTCCATTATAGTATAGGATTCTTTAGGAGTTTGAAAGTCATAAGAGGTAAGATTAATAAACGGCTGAGCAGGGCCATCACATAAAGTCCCAGGAAGTCCCAAGAAGACAATCAGGGTTATTCAGAGAGGTGAAACTCAGGAGAATGACTGGAGAAGTAAAAATTCTAGGTCAAAATAGCCAAACCAGAAAAATTCTCCCATTTATCTCACTTTCTAAATCGGCTATTTGGTCTAGATTGTTCTCTTCTCCTGGTTTTCACCTCTCTCTGGATAACCCTGATAGTAAAGCCGGCAGGGGTAGTGAGCAAAAACAGACAAGTGTCTAACTTTTCGTTAATTTGGTTTATTTACAGCGATACAGAATTTGTTATAAATATATTTGTAATTGTACAGCTGTATGGTAGATCCTCTTCTATGATAAACATACAATCCAATGCACCATTCCACTCCTGGTCTAGTAACGTCCAACAATGGAAAACGAACCGTAGCATTGTTTTGAATGCATCATTATTGATAGTTTATTTTACTGTGCCAACTTATTCCATGCCATGGAGAATGGGCTACAATAAACCACAAATAGATATTTATGGACAAATACAACAAGTAGAGCGGGTTCTGCTCTCTAGAGAGTTTAACATTTAAAAAAAATTGTAGAATAGCTTTTAAAATTATAAAACTTCAACGTCCACCTATGTGTCTAGAGCTTCAGTCTTTCTTAATCCTTGTTTGTTCATACACAGAGTCTTCCTTTCCCAACGCTTTCTTGGAATCCTGTAGAGGGGGGCTTTCTTTGTCTTCCTCCATTTCTGTCATCTAAAATGCTAGGGAAAAGGGTTTTTTGTTGTCTTTACAGATAGCTCATGAAACTGCCACTTTCTTTCCATTCCACAAGACATGTCCATGGTCAAACATTTGTCTGGATTCAAGAATTTGTGAATCCAATATCCAAATATTATGGATTGGGAAATCTTTTGTTCAGCCTGATCCAAATAGATTGCATCAATCCGATATCGGAACAGTTTGAAATATTTGGGCGATTCATATATGGAAAATAGAGAGATTGGGTTAATTTTAGGGCTAGGGTAAGTATTACTTTTGGGGTTAGCTCTAGGGTTAGAGATACTTTTAGGGATAGGGTTAGTTTAAGGGTAACCTTTTAGGTTTAAGGTTACGGTTAGGGTTACTATTTCCGCTTGTTTTATAACTATTGTTATTTATAGAGTTACTACTTCTGCTTGTTTATGATTAGGATTAGGGTTACTTTTAGGTTTATTGTTACTCTTTCCGCTTGCTTTAGGATTAGGGATAGGGTTAGGTTTATCATTTCTGCTGGTTTCATTATTAGGGTTACAGTTTCTGATTGTTTTATTATTAGACTAGGGTTACTATTTTTGTTTGGTTTTAGGAGTAGGGTTTGGAATGGGGAATTTCCATTGCACAGTCTGTACACGCGTTTACAGGAATCCAAATTGATCTGATTATATGCAGTTAAATTTCAGAAGTAATTTGTTTCACTCAGTGTTCAGATGATTCTCATTTCGCCAATATTCAGTCAAATATGTATTTGGACTGATTAGAATGACACAAGTCTGCTTTGTACTTACCTTTTTATGGAACTCTCTCCCCCCGCAACATCAGACTCTCCGCATCTCTCCAGTCCTTCAAGAAGTCTCTGAAAATACATTACTTTAGAGAAGTCTATCGGCTCACTCCATAATCCCCCACTGTACATTTCTTGCTCCATCCTCCCACCCAGCCCAAATGCACCTCGCAACCACACAAACTCTGCTATTTACACTCACCTAGTGTCACCCCTCTCCTCTTAGATTGTAAACTCTCAAGCAGGGCCATCTCTCCTACTGTTCTGTGTGTTTAACTTTTATGTATACTTGTTATTCCGTCTCTCCCAATGAACAGTGCTACAGAACTTGTTTGCGCTTTATAAACACTTGTAATTACGGTGTTATCTCCTTTTATCATTTTGTGAAATCAAGCTCCTATTTTCTTTTTCTATAATTTGTAATTCTATTCAGATTTTATTGTGCCATACTATTGGTATTTGGTTATATTTGTTGAATTATGTATACTTTAAAACCAAACCAATATATTTTAAAACTTCGCAAATATAGATTGGTAAAGTGAACACTTTAGAAATTGAAACAAATCACTTACTAGGAGAAATAAGGCTAATAGACGAACGCATTCTGAGCACACTGTGCGTCCGTGCACAATTGACGTACTTTCTGACTGATGATACTGTAGACACCACACGGTCCATTTTTTTTTTGACTGATGTAGATGGGAAATGAAAAAAATGGATACATGATATGAAAAACAATTTTGTCTGTCAAAAATGCTGGCATCACTCACACACAAAGCTAAGTTCCATCACTCACACACAAAGCTACGCCGACGTGGCGCACTCTGTGCGTCCGTCCTAGCGGTTTGACTTTCTTGCCTAAATTGTGTCCGGTGCCACGTGCGTGGTGCGTCCGTGCTTCTGTGCGGACGTACTTCGTGTGTGGGTCTCTATTGAGCTTAATTTTATGCTACGACGGACGTTAAAATGTGCAGCAACAGATGACTTACTTTGGCCCTGCGAGGTCATGTTCATATCTGATGGCTTTGTATGATGATGCAATCTTCAAAAATAAAGAATTTTAAAAAAAAATGTGCGGCAACTCAGACGTGATCACTGTGTTCGTCTGACACGGGCCTAAATCTTCGTTCTTATCAGCCTTGGGAGCTAAGGGCCATTTATCTTGGCTCACAGTAGGTGGGAATCTGTTGAGGTTCTTAACTTTAAAGTTGAGAAGAGTGGTTAATATCAGCTTACACAAAGGAAGCAAGGATTAGTATTCAACTTAAGTAAAAAAGTCGTATCGCAGGCATTTTTACAATGTTTATGAGAATAATGATGCAATTAGTAGTATATAGAATATATACATTGACCACTACGAACCGATCCTTTAAGTTTAGGCTCAAAAATCTAAACACATTTTGAAATTTCCATTCGATAATATTTTAGGATTAAGGTGATTGGTTGCCTTTTGTTTTAATCAAATTGAATTTCCAGAGTAGGCCACTAGAGAGCAGCAAAATATTTCCTTGAAAACAATAGCAGAAATGTCCTTGACATTCAATACAAGGGGAAGTAAAGGATAATAAACAAACAACACCATATGAATGTATGCTTTTAAAGCCTGTAAATGTTGGAATTATAAGAAATACCACTGAATGTAAAACAGGAGCAATAAACAGAGATATAGGTTTCAATAAGCATACCAAAATACACCTGGAACAATGATACATTTGAATGATCTCCTAAATAACAAAGGCTTTATTGTGTGTCTGTCAAATAGGAACTCCATCATTTAAAATTAAGTGGTGGAGCTTTGTTCAAACATTGACGCTCGCCTTAACCCGATTGCAAAAAGGAACATGCTCTGGAAAAGGACAGGGCTGCAGTTCAAGCTGGATACAGTATATCATTTGAAAGCCCTAGGTAAGAGAATTGTTTTGAATACACAATGATCATATTCAAGTGATAGCCAAGTCCTGTAAAATGTAGGCCTGTAACAAAAGCATTGCTTTGACACTTGTCATGAATACATTCCTTCACCAATGCATTGACTTTTCACACAAATGCAAACCTGCACTCATGTAAATCTCACTAAATGACATAGGACTGAAAACAGATGATAGAGAGAAATGAATTGTGAAAATGTGACAAGGAGTGAATTATTAGTGGCAGAAGAAGCAGTTCACACAATTTGTTGCATATAGCTATCCGAAGATTTAACAATTCCAATTACAAGTATGACGCAAAATGCGTCTAGCAGACTTTGCACTAGTGATGAGGTCAGTGCTTGGCTGAGACCTTTCTATACATTGCCAGTGAAGGTATTTGTTCAACCTAGCCAAATTTTGCCAACCTTTCTTTTTAGGTCTCCAGCAAAATATCTCTGGTCCCATTCCCAGTTCTGCTTCTCAGAATGTCCTTCATATGGGGTCAGAGCAGAGCAGCATGCAGTCAGGGGGTGGAGTGGCATGGTGCAGGGCAGAGTAGTATAGGTGGTGCACAGAGTTGTTGCAAAAACCATCAGATCATGGTGTCAGCAAACCCAACAAGGGCTGGCCCTGTCTGTTAATGGGCCCAGTCCCAGATATTGGAATCCTGAAGGTAACCTATTTGCCTATTTGCTAGGTAGAGCAAGAATTCTGATTCAGGCTCATTACGTCTGCAGACTTACAATGCTCGTTATTATACAAGTAATGCTAAAGCAGAGAGATTTGAGACAAGAACCAATTATAATAAACAGCCCACACTAACAGAATACATTTATAAAATCATGTTTTGTACTGAGCAATTTTCGAATATAGCTATTGTGTAGAACACTGTTATTGCTCAAACTGAATTCAGATTTAATTGCTTTTGCAATCAAAATTATTTTACCTATAAAAAGGCAAAGTGTACGTAACCATGGTATTTTTTTCATGTACCATTTCATTTTTTTTCTTCAAAGCAGAGGAGTATTCATGATCATTACTTATCTGCTTTATAATGCTTATTCGGAGTTCCTTTTCATTAATTCATTAAATTAAAAGTCCCTTTCTGCTGGCAATGTGGGGACTGAGAACAAAAACGGCTAAGGACCATTCATCATTCTTTGTGATTCAGGAATTAAGAACTTCAACAATACCCCAGGTGAAAGTCGTTAAATATGGGATTCTTCATAGATAAAGTAGTCTATAGAAATTATGTCAATGTTGATTTGAAGTTAGCACATATTGGAATGATAGATTGTCCTTTCCATCATCATCTTTGAAAGAGGTTTATTTTCATGGGCAATACATACTGTTGCAATGTACGTTCAAATATTGATTTGCTTTCAGTTTAAGGTGTTGGTTTTG
The DNA here is from genome assembly GCA_009667805.1 of Leptobrachium leishanense. Lineage (NCBI taxonomy): Eukaryota > Metazoa > Chordata > Amphibia > Anura > Megophryidae > Leptobrachium > Leptobrachium leishanense. The sequence continues at coordinate 372,484,721 of CM019064.1, forward strand.
GAAAAAAAAAAGAACAGACGTGTATTTACACAATACATATAATGGTACTAGCTCGGGGGTAATCCAACGATTAAATACGGAGTCCACAACATAGGAGTAGTATCAAATAAATTTGTGATGAGCTCAATATCATCATTATGACTAATTTCTAAAATAAAAAACTTTGGGCTCTATTACATTCAAAACCCATACTAAACGCGTGTTTTTTTGCGCGAAGCGTTAAACGTTAACGCACGAAAATCACCGCTGGAATTAATACAGTTTTAAAAAAAATTCCATTTAATATGTTGCAACATTTATTTTTTCTATTATCCTATATGACACGGGGTTAAATCTCATGTGGAGGCAAGAGATGGCCTTTGTATCAGATCCTGGAGATCACAGCCTGCCATGAGGTCCTGATTACAGCAAGATAACGCGGTGACCCTGGCTGTCATAAACGGGAGCCAGGATAAGTAAACAGGGGAGGGCTGGCATGGGGAGTGTGAGTGCGGGAGAAGGAGCAGAGGGAGGCTGCCTGCTCTCAGCAGGATAATAAAAATGAGCTGGAGCGTAGGCAGGCAGGGTCTCTTACCACAGATCCCGGGGAGATGAAAGCTAGCTGCCGCAGTCTGAGGAGGACTCATCCACTGTTGTAATCCCGCGCTTCTGTTCTAGGCACCGCCCACACACATGCGGCCAGGAATGGAAGCGCAGGATTATGGCTCCTGGACATTCACTTCCCGGCGGCGCCGCAAATGTAGATGCCGCCGCCACGATTTAAAAAAAATAAATAAATAGTGCAGTGACACCAGCTGCTAAAATTTGCCGCCCCAGTAATTCTGCCGCCTGGCGCCGGTGCTCTGCTCTGCACCATGGTCGGGCCAGCCCTGCATATAAGACAGGGCAATGATAACTATCAATAGGTATTGGGTTGGTTTTCCCCCATATTTTTTATCAAGTTCCTTCATTATTTCTCAGCTGCCTGCCAGGGCTGGATTAAAATCTTTATTGGCCTGGAGCTAAAGATTTTGGTAGGCCTATTTTTGGAAGTGTGTGAAATGAAAGCAGGTCTTATGTAACTGGGTAGATATATAAAGTATATAGAGTTTGGTCGACAAGAATATTATCCATTCTACAATAACATTAAAACCTTTTTATGCGTGAGCTTCTGTGAAGGTCTTTACATGTATGAAATGGAATGCTCTCCTTCTGGATTGTTGTATTTGTCTAGAGAAGCACCCACCTGCTTAGCTTTGTAAAGGTTGAGTGCTCCCCTTCTGGTGTATTATGTATGAAAAGGGCCGACAACCTTCTGGAAAGCACTCCACCCTGTTACAGGTGTTGCATTTTCAGGCTCTAATTTAACCTTGAATCACAAGAAGCCCCAGAAAGGATACTATCTTCAGTAGAGGCACTATTAGTTTCATGGTGCTAAAATGGGGACGCTAACAGGGAATACTTGCGCCTGCAGGTTTCCCCTTAGCGTCCCCATTTTATCACCATATTACAGGGCAGGGGCTAATTCAACAGCCTGCCTCAAAATACAGCACGAACGATGATGCTCGCGGCAGCATTTCCGCCCATATCCCTCTTCGTGGTGTAGAAATCTGTTTCTCATGTGGTTGTGTCTGAAGACTTGGAGCTTGACTACTCTAGAGAAGGTTTGGAGCTTTGTAGGTTCTACCTGGGAGCAATAGATTTTGCTTTGCTTTTCGTATACCATTTAACACAGATTAACCTGTGATGACATACCCTTAAGTTAACATACGGTTTGAGAGGCTTGTGCAGAGGGAGGAGGAAGGAGATACTGTGCTAGAGCTCAGCAGGTTATGTACATATGTCTGTTTTAGGTCTGTCTGTCTACATATGTTAAGAAAAAACAAACAGTGCGTGGCTACATCAAAGAAACCAGGAATCTCAGCAGGAAATGTTTGGGTGCTCAGTCAAGGAGTCCGCAATCCAGAACATCAATCAAAAGGAAGATCGGCCACACCGAATTGTTGCTGCCATATCAATATTTATTCACCGCAATTTGGAAGAAAATACTACAACATTTCAGCTAAAGCCTTAGTCATGTATGTACATGATCGGTGTGGCCGATCTTCCTTTTGATTGTCTACATATCTTAGTCTATATATGCATGTCTATGTATTTCCGTCTGCTTGTCTATATAGGGCTGCCTGTAAATACATGTCTCTACATATATCTGTCTACATGTGTCTTTCAAACTTTACATTAACCTCTTATTGCTCAAAGGGAAGGGCAGTTTTTCATGCCATAGTTCCCCAGAGGTTTCCCCCACATGGGGTTTTCCGCTTTTGTCAGTTGAAGGATGACTGAGTCCAGAGGTTGAGCATATTACGGCTATTTTCTAGGCCAAATCTATATGAATGCTTTGTTATAGCTAATAAATTCCCTATCAATACTATAGTCTAGAAAATGACCTTTATGGTCTTAACAAATGTAGCATTAATTGAAATATACATGACTTATTTTGCTTGTTTTTGAAACAGAAATTAATCTGATTAGAGGTGGCCTAGAGGTACAATGTATTATTTTTTCTTATTTGCAATAAGGGGATAGTCGGAGTATAATCTAATGCTGCACACATAATACAGTGAGTATTTCCCAATATTTATTTATATTTAAATGTAAAAAACAAAATGCCAGATACTCCAAGTCTTTTCAACACTCTGTTAAGCAGAGTCAGTCAGTCAAAATAATTCTATGATAGGGAGATTATTGGGAATGAGGACATTGGATTGAAATGGCATGAGGGACACTAGGGATGAAAGAGACACACAGGATTTGGCAAAAAAAATGGAGAGAACAGGAAAAGCAAAAGAAAATATGTATCTGGGTGCATTCACTTTGTTAAATGAACAATTAACTTAAATTTAATGCAATATATATTACACTAAAACACTAATCACATAGAGTTCCTGGGAGCTACATAGTTGCACATTTTCTTTTGGCCATGGTCAAGTATCTCATTCTTACATTCTGTTCTGTGTCTCAAGGAGCATCTTTTATTAGACTTCCAAAATGGATATGAAGATCTGCATGTAAATTAGCAATTGAAAAGAAAATGAAGCCACTCCGACATATTGCAAGTACAACCTCGGTTTTCATCATCTGCTTAAATGAGAAAAATACGGTCATAATGGCACTGGGGCAATGCAATGATCAACTGCTCCCAACTCTGCAAAAAAGGATTGCGTTGGAAAATGCAGAATTCACACTTTAGGGAAACCATTTATGTGCTGCCCACAAGTAGTAATGAATTGGAAATCCTGCACTCTCAGCTCCAGTAAGATGTTCTCTGCCCAGGGCTTAGGGTTTGGCAAAAATAACATACAACCTGAAATTCAACACCACTCTCGGTCTTCTAAAAACCAGGTTTTATTGTTTCATTTAAAATGCTTAGGGCACTATTTCACAGTGCCTGCTAAACCAGGGACGCCAAGGTGGAAAACTTGCACCTTTCCCCTAAGCATCCCTATTTTAGCACCTTATTACGGGGAAGGCAATGAGCTGCCTGCCATGTAAAGCTAACGTGCCGCTGTGAGTTTCACCTACTAGAGTCCATAGGACTCCATGGAGGCTTTTGCTGCCTGGTCATGTGACCTGTAAGATCTCGCAAGATCGTCCACGGTGTGAACACGGAGGGAGACTGGGGACTTTTTCTCCCAGCAGCCAGAAGTGGTGGATCGGGCCAACCATTCGCACCGTGGGATGAGAGGGGAGTATCTGATTTTTTTGGGGGGATGGGTGGGTTACAGCTGGTGCTGACTGATTCCGCAGAAGTGGAATCTGTTAGCACCAGATTCTAGTGCTGTGGTTAACTTTTCAGTTACCCACAGCAGTGCAGTAATTACGCGTTGATCTCCCCATGTTAAGTATAGGGAAGGTAACGCAAAGTATAGTAAGCTTGCGGAAGCGAGCAAAATCCCTGATGCACTAACAGGCTTTTAATCCATTAATGGTCAGAATATAATATGGGCGGCCTGCGATTGGGCCACTTAACCTAGCGATAACGCTACCGTCAGCACTCAGCTGAACGTTAAGTTTGTAATGCCCTTATTGTGAAGCTCGACATTTAAGTTCTTCCTGGGAACTTCTCAGGACATCAAGAGTTTTTATTTAGGTGTTATCCTACAACAGAATTAAAATTATTACTGCAACCTTTCTGGTGTCTATAAGAGTGTTCCCTAAAAGTGCAAATAAAACAATGTAGCCAAATAATTTAACATGAAAAGGGACCAATGATAAATTGGATAAACACATAAAACATGAAACATAAGAGTGGTCAGGACTAGCAGAGCTTGGCAACAGAACAGGCATACAGGTTAAGGGGAGCAGACCAGAGAATAGACCAGAACGATAGCCAAATGTCATACACAGGAACAGTTCTCAGTCAGGCCAGGTCAGCAACGGGATATGCAGAATACAGAGTACAGGGAGCAAGAATGAATATCAAAGAACATAAGCCAAAAGTCAAAACCAGAAATACTAGACAGGAAGCTTTGCAGCAACGCAGGAATCAGGAACCATGACCAGGACACAGGAAACACAGCCACCATAAGAACTCTACAATGGTCAAAGAAGCACTGTGCTACTGGGAGTTCTATAGGCAGTGGGTCTGTGTGATTGGGCCATGTGACCTCAGACCAGAAGATCACAGCAGAACCCCGGTGCGGCCCCAGCCAGCACAGCCAAACACAAAACAGGGGAAAACAGACATGCCTCTCACCAACAGGGGGCGCAGCCTAAACGAGGGAAAATGTGACACCTAAACCATGGAACTGCAGTGAGGAGAACCAAGAGAGACTTTGGATCCCTGTTTCTCTGATTTTTACACCACACAAACTCAAGTGAGGTGTCATTGGATAGGTCAGAGTCTGGCCTCTCCAACGAGAGCAAATAGGACTATAGCATGTGTAGCGCTGTGTTTAAAACCTTACTGTGGCAGTACCTATTTTTGGCCACCGGAGGGAGACAGAGACCATGGTAAAATTATGCTGGACAGACACAGAAGACATTGGGACTACGTTTCCTGGCATGCTTTGCAAACAGAGACAGGAAGTGGGTGGGACAGGGACGCTGTACATCCTGAGCCTCGTGGAAAGCATGCTGAGAGTGAGCTGGGAGCTGGAAGGAGAAAGAAGCAGGCAGGGCTGTTCAGGATCGTGACCAGGCCAGAGCGCAGGGGCTACCTCGCTGGTGCTGGGGGATCAGGACAGTGACCCTGCAGAGATCTGTCTACATCAAGCTGTGAAGTCTGAGGACAGAGATAGCTGGGAGAGCGCGCCAGGGAGTGCATGAGAGAGGATGCAGTGTTGCAGAGTGGAACAGTGACTAGGCCGGAGCGCAGGTGCGGCCTACCAGGATTCCAAGAGGGGTTACCCAGCCTTGTAAGAAGGAGACCCAGTGATCCACAAGCATTCCCCAAGCTGCTGTCAAGGAAGCGGAGGACCCCTGAGTTAGGAGTACCGCAGGTCCATTGGATGGGAGAGCAGGCGGTAGCTGGACAAGCCACGGTCGGAGCAAAGAGAACCCAACAACAGATCCAGTAGCCATTATCCTAGCAAGGCATCGAGCGGAGGGACGTCCTGGGTCAGCGGAACCTTGGTGATCCAGCGGATGGGTGAGAGGCCTCCAAGGCCGGTTTTACAAAGTCAAGAACGTGCGCTGTTGTTTATTTCTGAAACCCACAGGGCCCCAACTTGACTAGTCGAAGACATCGTTTTAAAGATTCACTGGCCAGTTGAATAGTACCCGGGTACCACAACACACACATACTCTCACAGTTCGGGACTTAACCTGTTCGGGACTCACTCCCTAGTATCTAAAGAAGGGGAAAAGATTCGCATCTTATTTTGTTTTTCCGCTGCGTGTTTCCCAAATTACGAAGCATTGTATTTTTCTGTTCGGTCGCGCATTTTTCAGAAATACGAAGTCTCGCATTTCTTTTTCCGCTGCGCGTTTGCCGCGATACGAAATACTGTAAATATATCTACGAACCACCGTGTCTCATTATATGCCTTTTTCTTTAGTAAACAATATAATTTATAAAATCCACAACGGTGCTGGAGTATATTTATTCCCTAGTGCGGGGAGACTGACCCGTGGTTCATTTTCAGCGGCTCCTCCGGGAGTGAGCGCTACACATGTATAAATCTAAACATTTTAATCAAATTAAATGCAAAATGTATGATTTTTCTCTGCTCTAAAACGTAGAGGCATTAAATTCTTTTACATATAAAGCAAACAATGTCACTGCAATAACTCACTTTATCATTTCCACACTGGGAGGAAATTTGGAGGTGATGGCACAATGCGTGATTAGACCGTGGTTCATCTAAAAACACAAGAACTGCTGCGAGGTAGACATGTGCATTTGTTTTAGTACTAAAATGATTTAGTCCGAATTTTCGTTTGACTCAAGAGATAAGAATCTGCTCGGTCCAAAAAACGAAAGGAAAATGCATTACATTTTAGTGTCAGTACTTTTTGTAATATTACATTGAGTGAAGGAGACCAGCAATGAGGAGCACAACAGCGCAAAGCTACAGATAAAGTTTGTATGTGTAATCCTTCCTGATCCCTACCGGAAAATCTGACAGTGCTTAGAGTTCCAGAATACTTGCTCGCAGCGCAGATAGCCAGCACAGGAGAGGAAACCTTTACTTAACCCTTGCATGTCTATGAGACAGACGGAGATGATAAAAGCAGCTGGAGAGGGAAAACATTCAAATAAATCACACTGAAAGCTAATGACAGAGTATAACAGGGAAGGCTGGATAGTAAAAACCCCTTGATAGCAAGCAGCGCTGGGAGAGGAGAGGGACTTTATAAAACGTGTGTTATCTCCCCTCCCGCTCTGCATAATAGGGGCTTAGGTCTGATACATTCTATATTATCCAGGATCAATATCCCCCTTTCCTCATCTATGATACATGTTTTATATAAAGGTCCCTCCCAGTGTTGCTTGTTATAAAGGGGTTTTTAAGTATGATACATTTAGTATCCAGCTCTTTCAGTTACTCTGTCATTATGAGCCTTCAGTGTGATTTATTTGAATATTTTCCCTGGATTTAAAGTGCTTTATTTTATACAGTTGTGTTCAAAATTATTCAACCCCTACTGAAATTGAGTGTTTTGGCCAGTTTGACATTGATTTTGATCATTCAGTCATCTTGCTTACAATTAAATCAAAGAGGCACGTGTAGGTCAGACAAATATAACATAACATTTATAGTGAAATAACCACAAATGTCTTTTCTGTGCTCACATCATTATCAGTTTTATTCAACCCCCAAGTGACATTCAATCTTAGTACTAAGTACAACATCCTTTTACAGTTATAACAGCTTTTAAACGTGAAGCATAGCTTGACACAAGTGTCTTGCAGCGATCTACGGGTATCTTCGCCCATTCGTCATGGGCAAAAGCCTCCAGTTCAGTCACATTCTTATGCTTGCACACTGCAACTGCTTTCTTTAAGTCCACCAGAGGTTCTCAATCGGATTTAAGTCAGGTGACTGCGATGGCCACTCCAAAATGTTCCAGCCTTTAATCTGCAACCATGCTCTAGTGGACTTGGAGGTATGCTTGGGATCATTGTCCTGTTGAAAGGTCCAACGTCTCCCAAGCCTCAGGTTTGTGACGGACTGCATTACATTGTCATCCAATATCTCCTGGTACTGAAGTTAATTCATGGTACCTTGCACAGGCTGAAGCCTCCCTGTACCTGCAGAAGCAAAACAGCCCCAAAGCATGATTGACCCTCCGCCATGCTTCACAGTAGGCAAGGTGTTATTTTCTTCATAGGCCTTGTTCTTCCTCCTCCAAACATAGCGTTGATCCATGGGCCCAAACAGTTCTAATTGTGTTTCATCAGTCCACAGAGCATTATCCCAAAACTTCTGTGGTTTGTCCACATGACTTTTGGCATATTGCAGTCGACTCTTCTTATTCTTTGGAGACAGCAAGGGGGTGCGCCTGGGAGTTCTGGCATGGAGGCCTTCATTACGCAGTGTGCGCCGTATTGTCTGAGCTGAAACTTCAGTACCCACACCTGACAAATCTTTTCTCAGTTCCTCAGCAGTCACACGGGGACTTTTCTCCACTCTACGCTTTAGGTAGCGCACAGCAGTCGAAGTCAGTATCTTCTTTCTGCCATGACCAGATAGCGTTTCAACAGTGCCCTTTGCCTTGAATTTGCAAATGATGCTTCCTATGGTCTCTCTTGGTATGTTTAACATCTTTGCAATCTTCTTATAGCCATTGCCCTTCCTGTGAAGAGTAATCACCTCTTCTCTTGTCTTCCTGGACCATTCTCTTGACTTCACCATGTTTGTAACCACACCAGTGAATGTCTAGAAGGAGCTGAGTATCACAGTCATTTTAAAGCTGCCTAATTGATGCTTATTATGCTTTATTGCTGCTCCGTGACATCCACAGGTGTTTTCAATACCTGATTGAAAACACTTGAATGAACCTCTGTTCTTCAGAGTGGTAGTCTTTAAGGGGTTGAATAATTGTGTCAATGAAGAATTCACAAAAGAAACATTTACTACTGTATTACAAAACCAATTGATGTCATTTTAGTTGCATATGGTTCTTTAAAAAGTCCTTGTAGGATTTCATTCTGAATACAATTACAAATGTACACTAAATTCCCTAAAACCCTTTACAGCATTGGGGGTTGAATAATTTTGAACACAACTGTAAATAAATTTGCACCAGTCATCTCTTCTCTGAGCTTTCAGACCGATTTACGTTAATATTTTCCCTCTCCCCTGCTTTTATAATACTGTCCGTCTCCCCCACAGAGATACAAAGTTTAATTAAAAGTTCCCTCTCCTGTGCTGGATAAGCACTGCATTCCGAAGTTCTGCACCCTCAACATTCCAATGCAGTGTCAGGGGATAAGTGGAATCGGAACCAAACATGCAGATAATACGCCTGTATGGAGCAGACACCTGGGCTGAGAGGACTGGTATATATGTATCGCTGCCCAACACGCTGGTAGCTGTGTCGCCAGGTGATTGATCGCGGCTCTTCTCTTGATGCGGGGGATCAGGAGGTCTGCTGTCCATGACTTTACATGCAGTAGGATGTTCTATACAGAGAGGGGCATTAATTAATGCAGGAGGATGTCCCTCTCTGTATATAACACCCTACTGCACTAATATATACAGAGAGGGGTATAAATTGAGGAGGATGTTCTATACAGAGAGGGACATTAATTAATGCAGGAGGATGTCCCTCTCTGTATATAACACCCTACTGCACTAATATATACAGAGAGGGGTATAAATTCAGGAGGATGTTCTATACAGAGAGGGACATTAATTAATGCAGCAAGATGTTCTATACATTATACAGAGAGGAGCATTTTTTTTAGCCCTTTAAATCCAGTGGCTGTGAGTGCTGAGATCCGCTGCTTGTTACATTATCTCTAAGTACACTGTATCAGGCTCAGCTGTTACAGTAACTGCTGCTCATCGCAGCGCTCAGTTTCATTAAAACAAGGAAATAATAGTTATAACCTCTTATATATAAAAATATTATTTACTAGTTTTACTGAAACTCTGAGCGCTGTGATGAGCACCAGTCACTGTAACAGCTTTGCCTGACACATTGTACTGAGAGTGAGAGATACTGTAACAATCAGTCAATCTCAGCCCTCTGAGGAGCCACCACTACAATATTAATTGTATCCGCTGGTTTTCGGATGAATGAAATTCGTTTTCATACTAAAGAACTGAAAACGAATTTCTTTAGCAACTAAATAAATTGCGTTTTAGGACGAATCCATTCGTCCAAAACAAAATTTTATGCTGTGCACATGTCTACTGCGAGGAGAGTGGAAGTCCTTTGGAACCCACAAGTTCAATTTAGGTGTCCCTGGACAGGTCAGTGTCTGGGCTTTTTTAATGATACCAAACATGACCATGTAAAATGTAAAAAAAACAATAACACGCACCCCACTTTTTTTTTTTTAAACAAAGCAAATTATGAAATCCTATTGAAAAATTGCTGATAATAAAAAAAGTGCTAAAAGAAGTCACACCTTGAAAAAGACTGTTGCCTGCATCAGTATTTTGGTTGTTCTGGGTAGAAATGGAGTTTCAGTGTCCATAATTAGTATTAGAAATTAGGATAGGTTACTATCTGTGCTTGTTTTTGGGTTAACCCACTCTCTAAAACTCTGCTGCATTTTTACTTAATTTTACGGCACCAGATTATTTTTATTCTTTTGAGGTGAATGCAGCGAGAATCGGTTTGTCAGTTCTTTAATATATTAGTTTTCTGTTTCCCCCAAAACAAAAATTAAAAAAGTACTTTTGACTCTTTTTTTGGGGGAGGGGGCCCAGATTTTTGTGCCTACAAGCCCCTGAGAAGTAAATTTGGCCCTGCACATAACCTAAAGGGAATCTCCTTTAGCTTTTGTAGTTCTGTGGACTAATCAGAGTGTACCTACAAACATTTTGATATTGATTAGGCCTTTTGTCTGATCTCTGGCACAGCACAGCTCTGATAAGCTTAAAAACGGTCTCCACAATAAGCCATATGCTCTAGCAATTCTCCATTCTACTCGATACGATATTACTTGCACTTGACAACATATAATAGTGAACTTACATTTATCTGCACCCTCTTCCCTTTAGAATTTAGAATAAAGGAGGAGGGCCCTTTCTACCTCAGGGTAGTACATAGTTATCCAAACATAAGTAATTCTACCTCCTGTAATGCGCTGTAGGCTATGTTGGTAGAAGGAGTTTATAGGATTTTCAAAAATGCATATTTTCTATTACATTTTTATTAGAATTGAGTAAAAGATATCTGTTTCTAATTGTATTAAAGCATATAATTATACACAGTTAACACAATGAATGTTACTGTATATGCTGAGAAAAACATTTAAGGGGTTATTCAGAGAGCACCGAAATGTCGCCAAAAAACCAGTACGCATGAAAGTGTCAAAATAAATAATCGAAAGGCTGTTTGCAAAAAAAATACTGAATGAAAATTCCTGGAATTTACATATAAAGGTCCTATGAATGATAATAAAAAGGTCTGTTACAGAAAAAAAAAACACACTATAAAAAAAATAAAATTCCCTAAAAATGCCTAAAAGATTGTAAAAATAAAAAAAATCTATAAAGAAACTTTTTACTACAGATTAAAATAATAAACGGTTTATTAGATATTGGATAAAAACATTAATATTTTTAACATTAAAGCCTATGGGGATCACCTGAATAAACCTGCCGAATAAAAGCACCGAAGAGCAAGGAACTGCGACAATGTTTCACTGCTGTTCGGTGCCTCTGAATAGATTAACCATTTCTTCTCTATGGGGGATTTCACGGCCTCCAATCAGGCACCGTACCTGCAGGCAATTTTCCCAAATTTGGCGAACTGCCTGCTCTCTGTATAGCCGAATGGCCCCCCCAAAGGTCACTGCACGGGGAAATTCCCCTTTCGGTGACATTTTGGGGCCAGATCGGCTCTCTGAATAACCCTAGACGAGAGTGTTAATACTTAAAAAAAAAAATCCACAAAAGAATAAGGAGAGATTTCATAATGGAACATTTTGAAGGGGGAATAAAATGAAGAGTTCCCCTGATCCCCCTTTCCTCAGAGTACATTTCTTTCATGTGTTGATTAATAATCTTGAAAGGAGCAAGGGTCATATTTCTGATTTATCCAAGTTTTGCTAAGGCTGCTGTCAGACGAGCGTAGTGTTCACGTCCGTGATTGCGCCTAAAAGTACGTCCGTGATAGCATGACAGGAAGCCCATCGGAGCCCGTTACACGAAGTACGTCCGCACTGAACTGCGGACGCACAACGGCCGCGGCCCACGGACGCAAGGCAGGCAAGAACGTACAACCCCTAGAACGGCCGCACAAAGTGCGCTGCGTCCGCAACGTCTGCATAGCTTTGTGTGTGAGTGATGGAACGTGGTCAGACGGACTGCATTTATACGTCCAGCATTTTTCACGGACAAAATGGTTTTGCTTTTTAATTTATTTTCCCTCCTACATCCGTCAAAATATTTGTCAGTGAAAAAAACGGACTGTGTGACCACTACTGCGTCTTCCGTACTAACGTACATCCGTGTGCACGGACGTACAGTCCGTAGAAATCACGCTCGTCTGACCCGAGCCTTAGACAACACTTTACAAACAGGGTAAAACTTCTCCAGAGAGGTTTTTGATCTAAGCAGGCAGATCTGTAGCAATAGTAAATCAAGAACATATTTGTTTATACATTTTGTATGTGGTACCTATCAATTCCTACACTCTGAATTGCTGCATGAGCCGGTTTAGAAAGCAGACATTTAACTAATTGTAAATCATAGTAAAATATTTTTTTCCAATCCAACCATACTTTTTTTATTAGAACAGCTGTTAAATCTACTGTATCTAAGCTTAGGTTAAATACTTCCTGTTTCCACTAAATGCTCAAAAGGGCGATATTAGGATTATACAAACATGAAAAGATTAGGTAATATTTGATTTTATTTGGATTCTAAAGAATGAGCATCCTTTTGTATATCCCAATAAAAAAAAATAACTAAATAAAAAACTAAATAAATATATAATCGCACTCAAAGGACAATATTACAATCTTACTGCTAACATTAGCGCTCATCTATGTGAACGTTAACGGGGTTATTCACAGAGCACCGAAATGTCGTCGTTCCCCACACTTCGGGGAAATTTCCCCACCCTGCGGTGAATTTACCATTCACCAAAGTGCAATGAATCAGCCGCTGAATGCCGCCGCAAACCCGCCAGCCGCCACTACCAACCTGTAGCCCGTTGCTGCAAACACGCTGGACAGCTGCCGATGAGTAACAAAAAAAAAAAGAATAAATACGATTGAAAGTATCAATTTAAACGCTGTTTGCAAAAAAAAAAAAATACTGACCAAAAATGTCTGGAATTAACATAAGGTCCTATGAATGATTAAAAGGTCTGTAACAAAAAAGAAAACTAAAAACCTGCTATAAAAAAAATCCTGAAAAATGTCTAAAAGGGACCAAAAAAATAAAATAAAGAGACTTTACGGAAGATTAAAAGCATAAACAGTTTATCAGATATTGAATAAAAACAGGAATATTTTTAACATTGAAGTCTATAGGATTCAGCTGAATAAACCTGCAGAATGAAAACACTGAACAGCAGGGAATTTCACGGTTGTTCGGTGTTCTCTGAATAGATTAACCATTGCTTGTCTATGGGGAATTTGACTGCCTTCGAACAGGCACCGTACTTGCTGGCCTGCTCTGTGAATAGCCCTGCATGGGGAAATTCCCTGTTCGGTGCCATTTTGACTCTTTATGAATAACTCTGTAAGTGGCCCTAGCACGGCCTGTCCATATTACAATCCAAATGTTAACGGGTTAAAAAACCCATTCGCACATCGGAGATTGTGCTTTCTAGCATAAGCTTACTGTACTTTGCGCTCCCTATGCTTGACATGGGGAGCACAAAGAGTAATTAGCATTAGAATTACAAAATCCTAATGCTAATTATGCCCTGCTGGTGTTAACTGAAAAGTTAACCACAGCTTGAAGATGGTGCTAGCTAATTCCATTTCTGCAGAATCATTTAGCGCCAGCTTTAAACCCCTCCCCAAAAATCAGATGCTCCCCTTTCATTCCGTGGCGAGAACGGCTGCCCGATCCACTGCTTCTAGCCACTGGGAGCAGAGTGAGACTGGGGAAAAAGTCCACAGTCTCCATCTGCGATCACGTTGCGGATCTCGCGAGAGGTGAGATCCTGCAGCACAACTCTCCGTGGAGTCCTATGGACTCCAGGAGTTTATACTCAGGGTGGCGCATTAGCGCTGCGGGCACAGGTTTTCCACCTTAGCGTCCCTGTTTTAGTGGGCAGTACGTAATACTGCCCAAAGTGTTTTCATCTCTGGTACCTCATCTCCTTATCTACCTCTATCTGTTGGGATTCCTCACGGCTTGGTCCTCAGGCTCCAATTATTCTCAATCTACTCATCCTCTCTGTGAAAGTTACATCTCTAGGCTGATGACATGCAAATGTACCTGTCTACTCCAACCTTATTTCTTTCTCTGACTCAGGTATCAAAAAGCCTCCCCAGTGTCTCTTTCTGGATGAGGTCATATCACCTCAAACTTAAACTTGTGAAAGATGACTTTCGGTAGACCCCCCCTTCACACACACCTGTGATAGGCTTGTCAATTACAGGTGATGGTTCCAGTCGGCCTCCCCGCTGTCAGTTGTCCAGAAGCCATTAGTGACTCTTTGCTTAAAGCTCTTACCAATCCCTGTCACTTCCACCTACGTAGCATAAACAAAATATGACTTTTTTTCCCCACAAAAAACGTCATTTTCTAATTCGGTCAATCCATATCAAGTGGTCCAGCACGGTTTGCTTGACCATTTTTAAAAAAAAAATATTTTTTGATGGTGAAGACCCCTATATGTTGGTAGTTTAAAATAAAGATTATTTTAATTTTATACTCATTCATTTAAAAATGGCAGCCGTTTTTGCTTCACGCCATGCTCCATTTTTTTGCGTTTCCAGAGTTTTGCATTAAACTGCCTATTATCAGTTATGGTTTGTCACAGAGCTGTGAAACAAAATGTATTATTCTTAGTAGGGTTGCACCGATACCGATACCAGTATCGGTATCGGGGCCGATACTGGGTACTGCAGGAGTACTTGGTAGTCGTGCAGTACCCCCCGATATTTTTTCCGATACCGGAAGCTGGCATTGAGCCGACTTGCCAGCATCCGAGGGGCTGCGGTGGCTGTCCGAATGCTCTATCGGCATTCGGACAGCCGCCCCTGGAGCTCTCTGCGATACTTACCTTCCTGGGCGCCGCCGGGAATGTCTCCGCGCGTGCGCTCGTTGGAAGGACTCCAGCCGCGACCACGTGGGACCATGTGAACACGGCTGGGGTCCTTCCAACGAGCGCACGCGCGGAGACATTCCCGGCGGCGCCCAGGAAGGTAAGTATGAACACACTAAGCAGCTGCAGGGCCTGTCTGAATGCCAATAGAGCATTCAGACAGGCCCTGCAGCTGCTCTCCGCGATGATACTTACCTTCCTGGGCAACGCCGGGAAAGTTTCCCCGCGTGCGCTCGTTGGAAGGACCCCAGCCGTGATCACATGGTCCCACGTGGTCGCGGCTGGGGTCCTTCCAATGAGCGCACGCACGGAGACATTCCCGGCGGCACCCAGGAAGGTAAGTATCGTTGGGGGGGGTCCATTAGCTGGGGGGCATACCCATGTGTGAGCTGGGGGGCATATCCATGAGCTGGGGTGCATACCCATGAGCTGGGGGGCATACCCATGAGCTGGGGGGCATATCCATGAGCTGGGGGCATATCCATGAGCTGGGGGGCATAACCATGTGTGAGCTGGGGGGCATATCCATGTGTGAGCTGGGGGGCATATCCATGAGCTGGGGGGCATAACCATGTGTGAGCTGGGGGGCATAACCATGTGTGAGCTGGGGGGCATAACCATGTGTGAGCTGGGGGGGGCAAATCCATAAGCTGTGGGGCAATATCCATGTGTGAGCTGGGGCATATCCATGAGCTGGGGCATATCCGTGAGTTGGGGCATATCCATGAGCTGGGGCAAATCCATGTGTGAGCTGGGGCAAATCCATGTGTGAGCTGGGGCAAATCCATGTGTGAGCTGGGGCAAATCCATGAGCTGGGGCAGTATGAATATATATATATATATATATCGGGGGGATATACATGTGAGCTGGGGGCATTTTTATATGGTCTATTCTTATTGGAAAGCATCACATGACATTAAAGAAAAGTATCGGTACTCGGTATCGGTGAGTACTTTTAAAAAGTATCGGTACTCGTACTCGGTCTTAAAAAAGTGGTATCGGTGCATCCCTAATTCTTAGCACATTCTGGACTACATTTTTGTTAATTACGGTCAGTTGACCATCTTGTTTCCATGTGACTAAAGTTCCTTGCCGAACTTAACGCTCGAGATTACAATAAAACTCAAATTTCAGAAGGGCGATATTTTGGGAAGGGTTAAAAGATTAAGCTTTAAAAAAATTTTTGCAGGTACCTATGATAGGGTAGTTAATGTAAAGAAAGAAATTTGTTTTTTAAAAAAGAGACCCACAAATATAGTATTTTTAATTTTTTTTGGGTATAAGTTAGGGGTAAATATTTCTGGTGGGGGAACTAATAAAATTGTAAATTTTGTACACAGTAAAGTACCATATGGTAGTAAACTCCAGTGAAATGTTTGAGGTTGAAATTCCACTGGGAGCAGAGTTATGATCCCTTCCCTTCGGAGACTGGGCCGCAGGCCAGTATTCCAACATAACGACCCGAAACACACCTCCAAGATGACCACTGCCTTGCTAAAGAAGCTGAGGGTAAAGGTGATGGACTGGCCAAGCATGTCTCCAGACCTAAACCCTATGAGGCATCCTCAAACGGATCAGATCCAGAGAGTTCTTTGCCATATTGTCAGGTCCCTCGCCGCAGACACCGCAAAAGGCCCGAATATGGGTCTGAGTCATTAACTGCCTTGTTCTGTCCCATTCCAGGTTTCCCATCTAGCCCTCGCCTTCATCCAGTTCCCCATCCTCCAGCCCAGTATTTCCCATATGTGTATCCCTGAGGTTAATTTCCCCTCACCTGCCCAGGTCTCCATATAGGGAGACTACGCCCAATGCACCCCACTTCAGCATTAAGTCTGACCACTGTGTCACACGCTGTGTGAGCCTGCCTGCACCTGGATTCCAGACCCCCTTGCCTTCCCTACCGGACTCCTGTTTCTCAAGACCCTTGCTTTGCTTATCTGGACTTTTGTTGCTATTTGGATTATCCCCTTATTTTGCCTAAAGGACTTTTGTTTCTCCCAAAGACTTCCACCATTCATCTGGAGTCCTGCTGACTCCTGTACCAAGACCCCTTTGTTGCCACCTCCACCATAGACCCTCAGCTATTTGTGTATCTGCCCCTGTGTCCTGCAATCTGCCTCTGTTTCCTGCTTCTTTGTGTAGAGTGTAAGTGTAAACCCCTTTGTATCCAGTGTCTAGTTCATGTCATGCCCCTCTGTATTCGGCCTGTGTCTAGTTCATGTCATGCCCCTCTGTATTCAGCCTGTGTCTAGTAGGGATGGGCTGGCTGTTCGATCCGAACATTGTCCGTTCGGCGAACATCGAACATTTCCGCGTGTTCTCCCACAATGCACCACAATGCACTTTTCCACTGGCCTGAAGCTTGTAATTGGCTACAGCCTTGCACCTGACCACAGGTCAGGTGCAAGACTATGCCACTCAGGGCTCAGAGTCCTGATTGGTCAAATTTTGCCCAATCATGGGATCACAGAGCTAAGTCCCGCAGCACACTATTTAAGGCTTCCCAGCAGCCCCAGCACGTGGTTTTTTGCAGGAGTGAGAGGAGATTTTTCTTTTAGTGTGTCTCACAGATGTCTAGCAGATTTCTGTGAATTGTAATCTGTGTCTTCTCTCTGCCAGCTATTGGGGTCTCACTTTCTTCTAGCAGGTATCTGGGAATTGTAATCGGTGTCTTCTCACTGCCAGCTTTTGGTCTCAGACTTCTAGCAGATACCTGGGAATTGTAATCTGTGTGTTGGCACTGCCAGCTGCTGCCAGGCTATCAGGGTGTATCACTGATTTATAGCATTGTTCTGGAAAATCTGTATCTTTAATCTATTTCTAGATACCATACAATAACACAGTTTAATCAGAGTTCATCTGTTTATCTATTCAGAGTAGAATCTGTGTGTTGCCAGCTATCAGGGTGTATCACTGACGTATAGCATTGTTCTGGAAAATCTGTATATCTTTAATCTATATATCACTCACCATGTCAGAAAGACCAAAAAGTACAGGCAGACGCTCCCAGACACAGATAAGAGGGCAAGCAGCCTCTGTGTCGGAAGGCTGTGCCCCTGGTCGTCGTGGATGTGGTACATCCTCTGCAGAGGCACGCTTGTCCTTGTTTCTAACTGGTGCTGGCCATCTTAAGCAGCAGCAACATATAGAGGATTTGCAGGATTGGCTAAACAGGCCATCCTCATCCTTCGAGTCCTCTGCCAGCCAGGTTTGTAGTAGTTTACAGTCCACCTCAGCAGCCAAAACATCTAATTCAGCCTCCATGTCCACAGCTACTCCTGCCGTAGCCTCACTATCACACACGGAGGAGTCAGCTGAATTGTTTGACTACAGTGACAGTGACATGCTGCTTGAGGATGCGCAGCAACTACAGTGCTCTGATTCAAACTCGGAGGTTGAGGAAGGGAGTATAATCAGCCTAGAGGGAGGGGGTGCCAGTGACACACAAAGAACTGGCACTCATGTTCCCCAGCAGCTGCAGCATATTGCGAGGTTGGCTCCAGTGACGAAGAGATAGGGGGTGATGACAATGATGATGAGGTCACTGACTCCACCTGGGTGCCTAATGGAACAGAGGAGTCAAGTGAGGAGGAGGCCCAACAAAAATGAGGCATAACGTCCTCTATGAGCAACCGTAACCAGTCCAAGGCATCAGATGTCAGAGCTGCTCAGGTGCAGAGCGCTGTTGTCTCGCCGCACACGTCCAGGATCTCTGCTGTCTGGGAGTTCTTCACGACATGTGCCGCAGACTGTAGCGTTGCTATTTGTAAGCTATGTCAGAAGAGGATCAAGCGTGGGAAAGACAGACACTTGGGTACCACGTGCTTGAGGCGACATGACCACCTGCCACTCATTCCGTTGGCACAACACTTTGCATAGGTCCTCCTCCTCATCTGTCTCTACCCCGACTATATGTCCTGCCATGTCATTGCCTACAACCTCCACTGACAGGGATGATGCTACAGTAATGGGTGTACCACGTCCTTCCTCTGAATCTGCCAGCATCCCATCAGCTGCAGATTTATGCAGTCAGATTTTGTTGCCCCAGCTGCTTTAGCGGAAGAAAAAATATTGTCCCAACCATCCACATGCACAACGTCTAAATGCCAGCTTGGCAAAATTACTCGCATTACAGCTACTGCCTTTCCAGCTGGTGGACTCTGCTTCCTTCCGTGAATTTGCCGAATGTGCTGTACCACAGTGGCAGGTTCCAAAGTGCCAGTTGTTTTCAAGAAAGGCCATTCCAGCACTATACCAGCATGTGGAAGACAATGTTATGGAGTCATTGGGAAAGGCAGTCAGCAACAAGGTGCATGTGACTTTAGACACGTGGTCTAGCAAGCATGGACAGGGCCGTTACATTTCCTTCACGGCACACTGGGTAACTTGGATTGCAGCTGGGAGGGATCCAGGGCAGGGCTCTGTGCTGGAGCTTGTTCATCCACCATGCCTCCAGAAAGCTGCTTATATGAGATCTGTCTGCTCCACCACCTCTTCCTCCTCCTATGTCTCTGGCGAAGTGGCAGTTAAACCGACGCATGGCAGGGGCTACGCAATGGCTCAAGCAAAAAGATGCCATACTGTGCTTGAACTGGTTTGTTTAGGGGACAGGAGCCACACCAGGCCAGAAATTCTGTCAGCTCTGCAGGGGCAGGCGCAGAGATGGTTAACACCACGCCAACTTGAGCTGGGAATGGTCATCTGTGATAATGGCAGCAACCTTCTCTCCACCCTATGCCTGGATAAGTTGACGCATGTACCATGTCTAGCACACATCCTAAATCTGGTGGTACAGCATTTCCTAACCAGGTACCCAGGGCTGGCAGAGCTTCTCAGCCAGACCAGAAAAGTCTGCAGCCACTTCAGACGGTCATTCCCAATTCAAAGAATTCCACCTTCCCACAAACCGTCTGATCTGTGACATGCTCACCAGGTGGAACTTGGCATTAAACTTGTGCACAGATTTTTTTTTCGGTTCGGCTCGTTCGGATTTTGTAAATTTTCGTTTCGACCGATTTCCGATTTGGTTCGTTTTCCGTATCGACTTTTTTTTCGTGATTTCGGAACTTCTGTTCTCCTCGTTTCAAAGTGTCTATTCGTTTTGACGTAAACTAATGGTTTTTTGGATCCGATATTTCTGTCGATACGATAATTCTGCCATTGAGATTTCTCATGTTTTACAAGAAGGATACATTGAGATTTCTGTGGTTTTCCAGGAAGGATACATTGAGATGAGAATTATACAAAGAAAATTACAGAATCAGCGATATAACCGAAAAATACGTTGTCCGAAATTACTGGAATGGAACCGAAATCAGGAATGGAGCCGAAATCACTATGGGAACAAAAATGATTTAAAATTTTACACATTTCTAGTCCATTCGAAAACTCTGAAAAGTTTTCGTTTCGGCTCGGAAATTTGTTCGGATCTGCCGTTTTTGGATCCAAAAATTTTCGGAAAATCGTCCGAATCCGAATGCACGAATCGGGAAATTTTATGAAAATTCCAAAATTTCGAAACCCGAAACGCACATTCCTACTCAACATTGGCAATGCTGCAGCGTCTGCACAAGCAGCAGAGGGCCATCAATGAGTACCTGTGTGAGTATGGCACAAGGACAGATTTAGGTCAACTTGGTTTCCCCCCCCGCAGTGGCTGATGATCAAGGATGCATGCACTGTACTGTCACCATTTGAGGAGGCAACGAGGATGGTGAGCAGGTCCAGTGCATGCATCAGTGACACAATTCCTTTAGTGTTCCTGCTGGAGCACACTCTGCAGGGAATTATAGATGTGGCTCTAGAGGCAGAGCAGTGGGAGGAAGAGGAGGACTTCACTAGCTCTCAAGGCCCCAGTCTTTATACAGACAGCATTCCTGCGGGTCCTCAGATCAGACAGGAGGAGGAGGAATATTTAAGTAGTGGGGGCATTGAAGGTGGGGATTCCTCAAGGGCAGAGCCGTAGCTAGCTCCTTTTGCACCCGAGGCAAAAACAGAAAATTGTGGCCCCCCCACATAATTTTAAAAATCAGAGTCCCCGACCAGTGGTGCAGTGCTAAGCTCCTGGATGCTCCCCGCGACCAGAAGCAGTGGATCGGACCACCCTTTGCGCTGTGGGATGAGAGGCAAGTATGTGATTTTTGGGGGGGTTCCAGCTGACTGATTCTGCAGAAGCGGCATCACTTAGCACCAGCGTCTAGCTGTGGGTAACTTTTGTAGCTATGGCGGGACGGTAATTAGCGTTAGGACTTTGTAATCCTAACGCTATTTACTCTTTGCGCTCCCCATGTTAAGTATAGGGAGCGCAAAGTACAGAAACCTCACGCTGAAAAGCACAATCTCCTGGATTTATTAACCTGTTACCGTTCGGATTGTAATATGAGGGTCCTGTGCTAGGATGTGATATGGGCAGCATGCAGTAACCTCATTTAACCTAGCACCAACGCTCACATGTGTGAGTGCTAGCGTTAAGGAGGTGATGGGGCTCTACATATATAGTGCACACACAGTACATGTACAAATACAGTACACACAGAATACATGCACGTATAGCAAAAGAACATTTAGCATAATATACACCCCCCCAGAATAATATACACAGCACTGAGCCCCCAGATTATTTTCCCCAGTTCACATGGATATTATTGACCCCAGCTCATATGGGTATATATTGCCCCAGCTCTCATGGATATTGCCCCCAGCTCTCATGGATATTGCCCCCAGCTCTCATGGATAATGCCCCAGGTCTCATGGATATGCCCCAGGTCTCATGGATAATGCCCCCCAGGTCTCATGGATAATGCCCCCCCTCAGGTCTCATGGATAATGCCCCCCCTCAGGTCTCATGGATAATGCCCCAGCTCTCCTGGATATGCCCCCCCCCAGGTCTCATGGATAATGCCCCAGCTCTCCTGGATATGCCCCCCCAGGTCTCATGGATAATGCCCCCCAGGTCTCATGGATAATGCCCCAGGTCTCATGGATAATGCCCCCCAGGTCTCATGGATAATGCCCCCCCTCAGGTCTCATGGATAATGCCCCCCCTCAGGTCTCATGGATAATGCCCCAGCTCTCCTGGATATGCCCCCCCCCAGGTCTCATGGATAATGCCCCAGCTCTCCTGGATATGCCCCCCCAGGTCTCATGGATAATGCCCCCCAGGTCTCATGGATAATGCCCCAGGTCTCATGGCTAATGCCCCCAGCTCTCATGGATAATGCCCCCAGCTCTCATGGATAGTTCCCCAGGTCTCATGGATTGTGCCCCCAGGTTTCATGGATAAAGCCCCCAGGTCTCATGGATAAAGCCCCCAGGTCTCCTGGATATGCCCCAGGTCTCATGGATAATACCCCCAGGTCTCATGGATAGTGCCCCCAGGTCTCATGGATTGTGCCCCCAGGTCTCAGGGATAGTGCCCCCAGGTCTCATGGATAGTGCCCCCAGGTCTCATGGATTGTGCCCCCAGGTCTCAGGGATAGTGCCCACAGGTCTCATGGATAGTGCCCCCAGGTCTCATGGATATTGCCCCCAGGTCTCCTGGATAGTGCCCACAGGTCTCCTGGATATTGCCCACAGGTCTCATGGATTGTGCCCCCAGGTCTCCTGGATTGTGCCCCCAGGTCTCCTGGATTGTGCCCAGCTCACCTCTCATTGCCGGCGGCTGCGTGCCGCTCGCAATCGTTTCGGGCTGGGCACTTCACAGCTGTGAAGGGGCGCAGCCATGGCTCGAGTCCTGCTGGAAAGCTGCAGGAACGCAGGTTCCCGCAATCTGCGTTCCCGCAGCATTCCCGCAGGACTCGAGCCATGGCTGTGCCCCTTCACAGCTGTGCCCGAGGCACGTGCCTCACTCGCCTCGCCCTTCCTACGGCCCTGCTCAAGGGAGGGTTTTGTGTCCCCAGAAACCTAAGGACTAGTACGTGGCTGGGAGGAGGTAGTGCACGTTACGGTTATCCTCAGCGACCAGGAACACTCTGAAGCTAATGCCACCTCCAACCTATGTTGCATGGGCTCCCTTATCCTGCAAAGCCTGGTAAAGGACCCCAGGATTCGAGCTATCAAGGAGAGGGATCATTACTGGTTGGCAAGCCTTCTTGATCCACGATACAAGGGTATAGTTGCAGAGCTCATCCTGCCCGCACAGAGGGAGCACAAGATGAAACAACTTGAGGACGCTCTAAAGCGACACTTGTGTAACCCCTTTCCAGACACTGGTAGGTTACCAACTGATGACACCGGTGCTTCTGAGGCTGCTGTTTATCAGAGGAAGAGCGGTGAAAGGGGCCGCTTGACTGATGCCTTTTCCAATTTTTGTTAGTCCACGACGCCCAGGGACATCAAATGTAGGCACCCATTGCCAGAGTCTTCACCATATGGTGCAGGACTATCTAGGGGCAAGGGCAGACCTGGATACCTTTACAGCAGATGATCCACTGGCTTACTGGGTGTTGAGATTGGATCACTGGCCAGAACTTAGCCAATATGCTATGGAGCTACTAGGTTGCCCTTCGTCCAGCGTGCTTTCTGAAAGGACGTTCAGTGCCGCTGGAGGTTTTGTCACAGACAAAAGAGTGCATCTGTCCACCGACTCTGTAGAACAGCTGACATTTATAAAAATGAATCAGTCCTGGATCAGCAGCTATCAATCCCCTGATGCTGATGTAAATGAATAGATCGGGGATCTCCTCTGCATTCCCAAAACCTCCACCACTGCACTCTTCCACAACACCTCAGAGGGGTTACGGTGTGAAGGCACTAGCTGGCACCAAAGGTCCAATTTTAATACACCTGTTGTTACTTTCATCCAAAGCCTGCATAAGTTTCACCATAATTTAGCCAAAAAAAAATCACTAAACTTGTTCTGCGTATCCTAAAACGTCTCCTCTTTTCATACAGGCTGCCGCCCCAAGCAGTTGTTTATGAATAGATTAAAAGGAAAACCATTTACCGTCATTTGAAATGTCATTTTTTTGTTTTTAAAGGTTTCTATACATCTGACAAATCCGCCACTTCACGGGCAGGTTATGGGGAAATCCTAGGCACGATATTTGTAAGATTTTTTCGTTTTTATTCGTAACCTTTATTTCATGGAAAAATTACTGTTCCTTTAAAAACGGCTTTTTTTTAACTTTTTTTCCTTGTTTCCTGTCCCCCAGGGCACTACCCGAACCTCCATACACCTTTTATGGCAAATATCTTGCATATATGCCCTCTTGCAGGGCACTCTAAAAATCGAACATTTGAGTCCCATTGACTTGTATTGAGTTCGGATCGTGTTTGTGTCCGAACTCGAACTTTTGAAATTGTTAGAGTTCGAATGCGAACCGAACATGGGGGTGTTCGGCTCATCCCTAGTGTCTAGTTCAGGTCATGCCCCTCTGTATCCAGCATGTGTAGTTTATTCAGGGTCCTATGTCAGCTTCTTCCTGTATTGCTCCTGTGTCTAGTCATATCTTTACCAGTTCTGTTTCTGTATATTCCTTTGCCCTGTCTGTATATAAAATAAACCAAACCGTGCCCTGCAACCTGCATTGTCTCCTGCATTTGCTGCAAACCGGACTCCCTTGCTCACCACACACAGCGCACCTGAGACATGTTGAACTTCCAGTGACCAGTATGAGAGAGAGCGAGAGCGACAACACCAAATTTAATACACCTGCTCCCCATTCACACCTGAGACCTTGTAACACTAACAAATCACATGACACTGGGAGGTAAAAATAGCTAATTGGGCCCAATTTGGACATTTTCACTTAGGGGTGTACTCCCTTTTGTTGCCAGCGGTTCAGACATTAATGGCTGGGAGTTGAGTTATTTTGAGGGGACTGCAAATTTACACGGTTAGACAAGCTGTACATCCACGACTTTACATTGTAACCAAGTGTCATTTAAAAAAAGATATAAAATATTTACAAAAATGTGAGGTTGTACCCACTTCTGTGAGATACTGATAGATACGCACATAAAATTCACTGGTCTGCTCGCAAGGCGTACGTGTTAATCGATCCTGACAAGTTTTAAATTGAAGCACTGTGTGATGTGTTTGTATGGAAAAATCCCCTGACATGCAATACACAGTTTGGACACTTGGCCACAGTGACTAAAGTGGAACTGTTCTACAGCTGTCAATGAAAGAACAGGCAGGAAGGCTTTTTTATGTAAAGCAGAAAAGACAGCAACAGGGCATCGGTGACAGGCTGAGGGGAAATAGTCAGGTGTAGGAGTGTAGGGACAGCCACTGGGTAACACAACCAGGGAGGCCGACAGTACATCTGCCACGGTACGACTAATGGCCCTGTAGGCCCAGCTGTTAGGGCCTCGAGTAAGCCCAATGGCCGCTGGGGCTTCCATTAGGACCAGCATAGCTCTAGGATTGAATAGGGTTCTTTTAGCTTTCACTGTATCAAATGTAATATGTTTTTATTTTTAAGACCATTTATTATTTTTAGTTTTTTTTTAAAAAATAAAAAAATTTAAAAGGGAATCTATAAAAAGGGGGTGCAATAGTGCAGGCACGATATGGTAAATTCCTGTTAAATTAAGTGGTATAATCAAACAGCAATGCAAACATGCAGAAAATAAATGAGTAGATGTGATGCTGCCTAAGGCCCGTGTCAGACGAACGCAGTTATTACGTCCGTGTTGCCGCACAGTTTAATGTCCGTCGTAGCATAGAATCATGATCAATAGAATCCCACACACAAAGTACGTGCAAACCGAACTGCGCAGGCACAACGCGCGTGGCAAACGGACGCAAGTTAGGCAAGCACGTAAAACCACTAGACGGTCACGCAGAGTGCGCCACATCCGTGTAGCATTCTGTGAGTGAGATGTCAGACGCAGCGCATTTGCAGCATCCAGCACCTTGACGCACAAAATGGCTTTTCATACTTTTATAAATTTTTCATATTAATTTTATTTCCCATAGTTCCCTTTTTTCCTACGTCCGTCAAAAAAAACAGACCGTATGGTGTCTACAGTATCTTCCGTCAGTACATCCGTCCGTTGTGCACGCACACAGAGTGTGATCAGACTGCGTTCGTCTGACTCTAGCCTAAAATGGATATTTATTTATTTATTTATAAAGGATTTTACCAGGAAGGATACATTGAGATTTCTCTCGTTTTCAAGTATGTCCTGGGTTCGAGAACATTGAAGTGTTACAGTTACAGAAATACAAAATAGTAAAATGCAAGATATTAACACAGGACCAAATATACAGATTAACAGAAAAATAAATATGGAGGAAATGTAGTCATTATGTTACATGTTTACAGGTGCATTTTGTATTGAGGTATGTTAATAGGGAGCTCTTAAGGGACTTTAGACTGGGGGAAGATTTGACGGCGTCTGGGAGGTTATTCCATATTTGCGGTGCTCTGTAGGAAAATGAGGATCGAGCCACTTTCTTTTTGTATTGCGGTATTGCAAGTAAGGTGTGATATAACAAGGGTAAATGCACAAATAAAAGAACCAAAATATGTGCCATACAGGGATTATGCAGAAGAAGAATCCATAAAGCACATCCAACAGTGCAGTAATCAGTGAAATTAGCAAGATAAGAGGATCGAGCCTTGCAGCGCATTAACTGAGCTCAGCGAGGCGGCCAGACAGGCGTCAGACGGGCGCCGTTGAGTGGAAGGAACGTCCACTCTCACGGACGTTCCTTCTGCTCTCCAAAACGCTCGTCTGACACTGGCCTAAAAGGTGTAAGTTGCAGATATGTAAGGCCAGTAATTAGATGGAAAAGGCATTAATATTGTCATCTATGTAGAAGGAAATTTACTCACAACACAAGTTAAAATATATAATTGAAAGACATAACGTGCATAACTCCATTCTGAATATGAATTGCAATCTCTTTCACATAGACAAAGCAACAGTTCAGTACATTTTCTTTAAATCAACACGTGGCATGGTCAAGCTAAAACCCCTTCATCATACTCATCTGTTGGCCACCACTATCACTTGTTTAGTATATAGGACGGCTCTCCTGATATGATCTGCTGTGCCAATGATTTTATCGAAAGGTCAGTGCCCATAGGCAAATATGAAAGGTGTTCTTTAAAGGTTTCACCACTCAGTAAATCTAACTCTGTTTATAGTGAGGTTAGTATGGATTGGAGCTGTTAACTTGCCATCAATACTGAATGGCCATCTAATGTGTTTGCACAAGCATGGTTGAATGGACTTAAATACAATAATGACAAAATATCACTCAAATTGGATTAAACACCAGAAATAGCCTTTGTTTAAAGTGATATTGTTATGTTTGGTCACGTATTAACTGTGGTGGTTAAGGCTGGGGTCAGAGGAACGCGCATGCAGCCGCACTTTAGTACCACCGTAGTAGCAGCAAATGACGGCCAATATACGCAGTACGGCCGCACGAAAGTTCAGCCGCGCAACGCAAGTGGCAAACAAACGCATTTTTTAGAGAAAGTCGAACCACTAGTACTGACGTACAGAGTGTGCTGCGCCCGCATAGAGGCATGTGTGCGTGATTAGGAGACGTCAGACGCTGTGTCATGCCCCACGCCGCGGCCGGACCGCGGCCGGACCGCAGCCGCCATGTTGGGACACTGTATACCTCACCCGAGGTCCCTCGTGGCGCGTCGCTCCCTGGTTCCGGTCTTCAGCTCGGAGGAGGAGAGCCAGGATGTGTCCCACGCCGCCTCCGGGATCCGACTGAGCAGAAACCAAGTGCGCATGCGCGATCGTCCATCCTAAAGCATGAAGACCTAGGTACTCTGGCGCCCTTTGCTGGTCAAGTAAAGGTACTGCATTACACCTGCACTGGAGATCCTCGTATGCCACCAATTAACCTATCAAGTACTCAGGTATCCCAACTCCACCTACGAGCCCCAAGTGAACGGTGTTCTTATGATCCTCTGAACCCTATTTAAATCTGCCGCCTTTCCCAGTTCATTAATAGGGATGAGCCGAACACTCCCCGAGTTCGGTTCGAAGCCGAACCCGAACTTTCCAAATGTTCTGGTCCGAACCCGAACTCGGACCCCATACAAGTCAATGGGGCTGAAAATTCGGTTTTAGAGTGCCCTCCAAGAGGGCATATATGCTAGATATTTGCCATAAAAAGTGTATGGGGGTCTGGGTAGTGCCCTGGGGGACAGGAAACAAGGACAAAAAGTTTAAAAAAAAATGTTTTTAAAGGGACAGTGAGTTTTCCATGAAATAACGGTTAAAAATTGAAAAAGCGCCGGATCGTGATGCTCTCCTGGAGCTGGCCGACATCTTGGATGTCGGCCAAGCCTCCAGGAACTCCCCCTGAGGACTGGCGTCATCGTGCATAGCACGATGACGCCAGTCCTGGAGTTAACCCCTAGCTGCCACCAATGGTGGAGATAGGGGGTTCCAATGAACCCCCTATCTCCTGATCCGTGGCATCTAGGGGTTAATGTTTGATATCGTTGGATCGGCCAGAGCATGGCCTTTCCAAGGATACCAAACATGAGCATGAAAAATGTTTTGTTAATGCAGCAATATTGTTCCCATTTCAATTATAATGTGAACAATAATGCTGCACTAACGATTTTTGTATGCGGTGCGTTTGTTAACCCCTTAGTGACCGGGCGGTTTTACACAAATCCGTCTTTTAGTGACCACTGCTGTTTTTACGTTTCTGCGCTGTTAGTGTTTAGGTCAAATTTTCCTCTTACTCGTTTATTCAACCCACACATATTATACACCCTTTTTCCCGCCATTAAATGGACTTTCTAGAAATACCATTATTTCCATCATATCGAATAATTTACTATAAAAAAAAATATGAAATATGAGGAAAAAAATGGTAAAAACACACTTTTTTGTAATTTAATCCCCAAAATCTACAACCACCCAAAACGACCCCGGCTAAATAGGTTCAAAATTTTGTCCCAAGACTAGAAATACCCAATTTTTACATGCGTTTGCTTTTTAACCCCTTCACTGCTGAGACAGTTCACCTATGTGCGCTGCGCTCATTCTGACCATTTTGTGCTAATTATTTTTAGATGACAGCCTAGGTCCTATTTAATTAAACCCCCCCCAGACAAAAAAAACTTTTAAAAAAAAACAATTTTTTTATTTTATTTAATTTTTTTTTTTTTTTTTTTATTTTATTTTATTTTTTTTTAAACCAAACCTGGTCATGTTTGGTATCATTTGAAAGGCCATAATCAGGCCTTTCAAATGATGGCAAATATGACCATCTAGCTGCCATGGATCGGGAGATAAAGGGATCCTTAGGATCCCCTTATCTCTACATGGCAGCTAGAGGGTTAACTGGCCCACTGACATCCTCACACAAGATGTCAGCCCCCCTCCAGGTTTGAATCGCGTTTTGGCGACAATTGGCGCCGCAACGTGATCCGGCGGCGAAACGGTTAATGACATACACCGCTGGAAAGGGGAGGCTCTCCCCTCTTCAGCGGTGCAAACGGCATCTCCCTAGCTTCAATGGTTGGGGAGATAGAGGGCTCCGAAGGAGCCCCTCCCCTCCATTGAAATCCATGGGGACGCCTGCTGATGACGTCACCACGCAGCGTGGCGACGTCATCAGCCTCGCCTGCCCATGTAAATCACATGGGCAGGCTTCCTCCCTGCCAGATCGCCGTGGGATCCAGCGAGGGAGGTGAGTATCGGGCGGGAGGGGGATTAGGCGCCGCTGACGTACCCTGTACGTCCGCGGGTCTAAGGGAGACCCGAGGACAAGACGTACAGGGTACGTCAGCGGCCCTTAAGGGGTTAAAAAAAGTGAAATTTTCCCCAAAAAAAATGTAACGAGGCCCCATTTCAAATTTTTTTAACAAGCGCACCCCATACGAAATATAACCGCAAACGATCGCATGTTAAAATGTGAAAAAAAACACTTTACACATAATAAATTATTGAAAATTCAAATTTTATTGCATTTTTGTTATAATATACAGACATGACATAACGTATACATATAATAATGACATATTATGAATCTGCCAAGTCTGCCGGAAAGAACGATATATAATATGTCTGGGTCATATATCAAAATATGGCTACAAAACGCGGTTAATCATGATGAGCGAAAGCGGTAAAAATGACCTCAGCACAGAGGTGTGAAAAGCCTCAGCAGCGAAAGGGTTAAATGCAGCATATTAGGATGTTTTAGGGAAATTAATTCTCAAATCTCAATCAGAAGCAGACACCACCCCACCCTCAGTATGTTGTACAATGTATCAAATTGATTACCAGACTAAAAACACCTGGTGTTATGCCCGTTTGTGAACAGAGGTCATTTAGAGTTGATAATCTTTCGAACTTTTCCACGTACACATTAGTTTTTAATTCAATATCTAATAAACCGTTGCTTATAATATTCTGCAGTAAAGAGTCTCTTTATTTCTAGATTTTTTAGTATTTTTTTTAAGCATTTTCTATACTTTTTTCAAAATTTCTTTTTTTTTCGAACTCGAACCGAACAGACCCAAAAAGTTAGAAATTCGCGAACCTTCGAACTGCCAAAGTTCGGCTCGAACTCCGAACCCGAACAGCTCATCCCTATTCATTAACCAGGTTATACTGTGGTTCACCACCACGTTATCCAGTGGTCCCTCTTCGTATTTGCTCCAAGAGAATCCTGAGTTCCAGACCTGCTTCCACGGTACCAGCTCTGCTTCCCGACCTGCTTCCACGGTACCAGCTCTGCTTCCCGACCTGCTTCCACAGTACCAGCTCCGCTTCCAGACCTGCTTCCACGGTACCAGCTCCGCTTCCCGACCTGCTTCCACGGTACCAGCTCCGCTTCCAGACCTGCTTCCACGGTACCAGCTCCGCTTCCCGACCTGCTTCCACGGTACCAGCTCCGCTTCCAGACCTGCTTCCACGGTACCAGCTCCGCTTCCAGACCTGCATCCACGGTACCAGCTCTGCTTACCGACCTGCTTCCACGCTACCAGCTCTGCTTCCTGACCTGCTTCCATGGTACCAGCTCCGCTTCCAGACCTGCTTCCACGGTACCAGCTCCGCTTCCAAGCCTGCTTCCATGGTACCAGTTCCATCTTCAAGCTTGCTACCACAGTGCTAGTGTCACCCTCAAGCTTGTTACCACAGTGCCAGTTCCATCTTCAAGCTTGCTACCACAGTACCAGTTTCCTCTCCAGGCTTGCCCCCACGGTGCCAGCTCCATCTACAGGCTTGCTTCCACGGCACCAGTTCCATCTCCAGGCTTGCTTCCACGTAGGGATGAGCTGTTCAGGTTCGGAACATTTCCGGGTGTTTGCCGCATGTTCGACCACAATGGACCACAATGCATTTTCCCACTGCCTGAAGCTCGTAATTGGCTACAGCCTTGCACCAGACCACAGGTCTGGTGCAAGACTGGTTGAACACTATGGGCAAATTTTGCCCAATCATGGGCTCACAGAGCTAAGTCCCGCAGCACACTATATAAGGTTTCAACGCTCCGATTCTGCACGCATTTCAGAGGAGATTTCAAAGCAAATAGTTGTGTGTGTTGTTACTGTCTGTCTGCCACGGTACTGGGGGGGTCTGGGGGGTCTCATTTCGACCAAATATCAGGGAATTTAGGTGATGTGTGTCTTGTTACTGTGCCAGCAAGTTTTTTTTGGGTTTACAACTTTATTTAAAACATTTGTGTATTGAGGTGATTTTCTGGGTCTTGTCACACTGTGCCAGCAAGTCTTTTTGGGTCTCATTTATACCAAATATCATTGAATTTAGGTGATGTGTGTCTTGTCACTGTGCCAGCAAGTTTTTTTGGGGTTTACAACTTTATTTAAAACATTTGTGTATTGCAGTGATTTTCTGGGTCTTGTCACACTGTGCCAGCAAGTCTTTTTGGGTCTCATTTATACCAAATATCAGGGAATTTAGGTGATGTGTGTCTTGTCACTGTGCCAGCAAGTTTTTTTGGGGTTTACAACTTTATTTAAAACATTTGTGAATTGAGGTGATTTTCTGGGTCTTGTCACTGTGCCAGCAAATCTTTTTGGGGCTCACTAATTTCTTTAAAACACTTGTGAATTAAGGTGATCTTCTGTGTCTCGTCACACAGACAGCAATTTTTTTGGGGGCTCACTAATTTCTTTAAAACACTTGGGAATTAAGGTGATCTGTGTCTCGTCATACAAAAAGTACCACGCTGTATTTTGGGGCTCACTAATTTCTTTAAAACACTTGGGAATTAAGGTGATCGGTGTCTCGTCATACAAAAAGTATCACGCTGTATTTTGGGGCTCACTAATTTATTTAAAACATTTGTGAATTAAGGTGATCTGTCTCTTGTCACTGGCTGCCAGCTATCAGTGTGTCTCACTGAGAGTTATACCAGAGTTATTTAAATCTTTATACCAGAGTTGAATCAGAGTTCTGTATATATTAATCTATATATCACTCACCATGTCTGAAAGAACAAAAAGGACAGGCAGACGCTCCCAGCCACAGATAAGAGGGCAAGCAGCCCCTGTGTCGGGAGGCTGTGTCTCTGGTCGTGGTGGACGTGGTGCATCCTCTGCAGGGGCACGTTTGTCCTTTCTAACTAGTGCTGGCCGTCTTAAGCAGCAGCAACATACAGAGGACTTGGTGGATTGGCTAACCAGGCCATCCTCATCCTCCGAGTCCTCTGCCAGCCAGGCTTCTAGTGCTTTACAGTCCACCTCAGCTGCCAAAGCATCTAATGCAGCCTCCATGTCCACAGCTACTCCTGCCGTAGCCTCGCTATCACACACGGAGGAGTCAGCTGAATTGTTTGACTACAATGAGAGTGACATGCTGCTTGAGGATGCGCAGCAAGTACAGTGCTCTGATTCAATCTCTGAGGTTGAGCAAGGGAGTATAATCAACCTAGAGGAAGGGGGTGCCAGTGATGACACACAAATAACTGGCACTCATGTTGCCCCAGCAGCTGCAGCATACTGCCAAGTTGGCTCCAGTGACGAGGAGATAGGGGGTGAAGATGACATTGATGATGATGAGGTCACTGACTCCACCTGGGTGCCAGATCGAACTGAGGAATCAAGTGAGGGGGAGGAGGAGGAGGAGGCACAGCAAACACGAGGCACAACATCCTCTGTGACCAACCGTAGCACTAGCCAGTCCAAGGCATCACATCTCAGAGCTGCTCCGGTGCAGAGCGCTGTTGTCTCAAAGAACACATGCAGGAAATCTGCTGTCTGGGAGTTCTTTAAGAACTGTGCAGCAGACCCCACCGTTGCTATTTGTAATCTATGTCAGAGGAGGCTGAAGCGTGGTATAAACACCGGACACTTGGGTACCACGTGCTTGAGGCGACATATGAACACACATCCCGTTGGGGCAAAACTTTGCGTAGGTCCTCCTCCTCCTCATCTGTCTCTACCCACACTGTATGTCCTGCCATGCAATTGCCTACAACCTCCACCGGCAGGGATGATGCTACAGTAATGGATGTACCAGCAGGTCCTTCCTCACAATGTGACATCATCCCAGTAGCTGAAGATTTAAGCAGCCAGATTACGTTGCCGCAGCTGCTGCAGCGAAAGAAAAAATATAGTCCCAACCATCCCCAAGCACAGCGTCTAAATGCCAGCTTAGCAAAATTACTCGCATTGCAGCGGCTGCCTTTCCAGCTGGTGGACTCTGCTCCCTTCCGTGAATTTGCTGAATGCGCTGTACCACTGTGGCAGGTTCCAAAATGCCATTACTTTTCAGGTAAGGCCATTCCAGCACTATACCAGCACGTGGAAGACAATGTTATCCAGTCATTGGGAAAGGCAGTCAGCAGCAAGGTGCATGTCACTTTAGACACGTGGTCCAGCAAGCATGGACAGGGTCGTTACATTTCCTTCACGGCACACTGGGTAACTCTGATTGCAGCTGGGAGGGATCCAAGATGGGGCTCTGTGCTGGAGCTTGTTCATCCACCACGCCTCCAGAAAGCTGCTTGTATGAGGTCTGTCTGCTCCACCACCACCACCACCACCACCTCTTCCTCCTTCTCTGTCTCTGGCGAAGTGGCAGTTAAACCCACACCTGACAGGGTCTACGCAATGGCTCAAGCAAAAAGATGCCATACTGTGCTTGAGCTGGTTTGTTTAGGGGACAGGAGCCACACCGGTTCAGAAATTTTGTCAGCTCTGCAGGGGCAGGTGCAGAGATGGTTAACACCACGCCAGCTTGAGCTGGGAATGATCGTCTGCGATAATGGCAGCAACCTTCTCTCCGCCCTACGCAAGGGTAAATTGACGCATGTACCATGCCTAGCACACGTCCTAAATCTGGTGGTACAGCGTTTCCTAACCAAGTACCCAGGGCTGCCAGAGCTTCTCATCCAGGCCAGAAAAGTCTGCAGCCACTTCAGACGGTCATTCCCAGCAAGCGTTCGCCTGGCAGAAATTCAAAGAGAATTCCACCTTCCCACAAACCGTCTGATCTGTGACATGCCCACCAGGTGGAACTCGACATTAGCAATGCTGCAGCGTCTGCACAAGCAGCAGAGGGCCATCAATGAGTACCTGTGTGAGTATGGCACAAGGACAGGTTCAGGTCAACTTGTTTTTTTTTCCCCCCGCAGTGGCTGATGCTTAAGGATGCATGCACTGTACTGTCACCATTTGAGGAGGCAACGAGGATGGTGAGCAGGGACAGTGCATGCATCAGTGACACAATTCCTTCAGTGTTCCTGCTGGAGCACACTCTGCGGGGAATTATAGATGTGGCTCTAGAGGCAGAGCAGCGGGAGGAAGAGGAGGCCTTCCCTAGCTCTCAAGGCCCCAGTCTTTCTGCAGACAGCATTCCAGCGGGTCCTACTCAGATCAGACAGGAGGAGGATGAGGAGGAGGAGGACTATTTAAGTAGTGGGGGCATTGAAGGTGGGGATTCCTCAAGGCAGGGTTTTGTGTGCCCAGAAACAGAAGGGCTTTTGCGTGGCTGGGAGGAGGAAGTGCACGATACGGTCATCCTCATTGACCAGGAAGACTCGGCAGCTAATGCCACCTCCAACCTTCGCTGCATGGGCTCCCTAATGATGCAAAGCCTGCTAAAGGACCCCAGGATTCGTGCTATCAAGGAGAGGGATCATTACTGGTTGGCAACCCTTCTTGATCCACGATACAAGGGGAAAGTTGCAGAGCTCATCCTGCCCGCACAGAGGGAGCACAGGATGACAAAACTTGAGGACGCTCTAAAGCGAAACTTGTGTAACACCTTTCCAGGCACTGTTCGATTACCTAGTGCTACTGCTGACACACGTGCTTCTGAGGCTGCAGGTGATCAGAGGAATAGCGGTGCAGGCCAGGGCCGCTTGACTGATGCATTTTTAAATTTTTTTAGTCCTCGACGCTCAGGGACGTCAAATGTAAGCACCCATTGCCAGCGTCTTCACCATATGGTGCAAGACTACCTAGGGGCAAGGGCAGACCTGGATACCTTTCCAGCAGATGATCCACTGGCTTACTGGGTGTTGAGATTGGATCACTGGCCAGAACTTAGCCAATATGCTATGCAGCTACTAGGTTGCCCTTCATCTAGCGTGCTTTCCGAAAGGACGTTCAGTGCCGCTAGAGGTTTTGTCACAGACAAAAGAGTGAGTCTGTCCACCGACTCTGTAGACCGGCTGACATTTATAAAAATGAATCAGTCCTGGATCAGCAGCTATCAATCCCCTGATGCCGAAGTAACGGAATAGATCGGGTAGGTCTTCTGCATGCACAAAACCTCCAGCACTGAACTCTTCCACAATACCACAAAAGGGTTACGGTGTGAATGCACTTGCTGCCATGAAAGGCACAATATTTGGCTGCACTGACGCCTGTGCCAGATTTATATCATTTAAATTTTTTGAACAGCAGGGTCCAACCCTGCACTCTTCCACAATACTACAGAGGGGTTACTGTATGATGATACTTGCTGGCCTGCCATTAAAGGCACAATATCTGGGTGCACTGACACCCATTACCAGATTCATATCTTTTTAATATAGGACCGCATGGACCACCCCTGCACTCTTCCACAATACTACAGAGGGGTTACTGTATCATCATACAGATACTTGCTGGCCTGGCATTAAAAGGCACAATATCTGGGTGCACTGACTCCCATTACCAGATAAAAAAAAAAAAATTCAATATAGGACCAACCACATGGTCCACCCCTGCACTCTTCCACAATACTACAGAGGGGTTACTGTATGATGATACTTGCTGGCCTGCCATTAAAGGCACAATATCTGGGTGCACTGACACCCATTACCAGATTCATATCTTTTTAATATAGGACCGCATGGACCACCCCTGCACTCTTCCACAATACTACAGAGGGGTTACTGTATCATCATACAGATACTTGCTGGCCTGGCATTAAAAGGCACAATATCTGGGTGCACTGACTCCCATTACCAGATAAAAAAAAAAAAATTCAATATAGGACCAACCACATGGTCCACCCCTGCACTCTTCCACAATACTACAGAGGGGTTACTGTATGATGATACTTGCTGGCCTGCCATTAAAGGCACAATATCTGGGTGCACTGCCATTGACGCCTGTATCAGATTCATATCCTCAGAGGGGTTACGGTGTGATGGCACTGTTGCCGACGCTAAAAGCCCAATTTTAAAGCACCTATTGTTACTTTCATCCAAAGCCTGCATAAGTTTCACAATAATTTAGCCCAAAAAAACACTAAACTTTTTCTGCGCGTCCTAAAATGTCTTTTCATACAGGCTGCCGCCCCAAGCAGTTGTTTATGGATAGATTAAAGGAAAAGCATTTACCGTCATAGGAAACGTCATTTTTTTTTTTAAGTGTTTCTATACATCCTAGAAATCTGCCACTTCACGGGCAGGTTATGGGGACCTCCTAGGCACGATATTTGAAGGAATTTTTGGTTTTTATTTTTAACCCTTATTTCATGGAAAACTCACTGTCCCTTTAAAAACGTTTTTTTTTTAACTTTTTATCCTTGTTTCCTGTCCCCCAGGGCACTACCCGGACCCCCATACACCTTTTATGGCAAATATGTAGCATATATGCCCTCTTGGAGGGCACTCTAAAAAAACCGAATTTTCAGCCCCATTGACTTGCATGGGAGTTCGGGTTCGGGTTCGGTCCCGAACAAATGGGAAGTTCGGATTCGGGCTCGAACCGAACTCGGGGGGTGTTCGGCTCATCCCTACTTCCACGGCACCAGTTCCATCTCCAGGCTTGCTTCCACGGCACCAGTTCCACCTCCAGACTTGTTTCCACGGCACCAGCTCCATTTCCAGGCTTGCTTCTATACCCACAGTACCAGTTCCAGATCCTATCTTCAAGTCCAATTCCTCTACCCTGATTTATTTCAAAGATTACAACTCGTGTTATTTACCCCTACAATCCTTCGTTCTGGACTTTACTCTGGTCAAAGAAATCTTGCGTTACCTTTTGTTCTGGACTTATACTTTGTTCCATCCAGTAAATGCTCAACCGATCATACATCTCCTGGTCTCCTTCTTCGGCTTGCCATTGGGTTCCATACACACAACACTACACAGGGGTCATAGCCTCTGCCCTTACACGCTGCTCATGTCCGGCCTACAGAACGCCCAAATAAAAGTTTCTCGTTTTATTGAAGATCCATAAAAATTCACGCACGAAAATGTGCATCGTATGACCGCTTTCGCGTCTTCCGTGAAAAAATACATCAATGCGTCCGGACGCACTTTTCTACGGACGATGCGAAAAATGCGTTCGTTTGACCCTAGCCCAAGTCCCACATGTTGTTATTGAGGGAATACGTGCATCTTGGGGCTTTATCATGAGAAATGGCTCACCATAATTAAAGTGCCATTCAGAAAAGTTTTAAAAACCTATTAATGCTGAGTTTCAAGTGACATCAGTAAGTCAATTTAAATGTTGACTATGGTGGGTCAAGCCCCTAATGTTATTGAGTGAATAGGTGTATTTTGTGGTTTCATAAGGAATCAGTGCATGACAATTATTATTTCAATAAATTAGGTTTAGTCAGGTGAATAAAAAGTAGTCAAAGCAGTGCCTCCCATGTTCACTCAAAATACATTATTAAGTAGCTAGAGGTCAAAGACTTAACAGAAATTTTTTTTTTTGAAAAGCATGGTGCCTCACGAAACTTTAATATCATCAGGAACTTGGACCAGCACTCATCTGTTCTCTCATTCAAAGTGTGACATGTTAGTATTTAAATAAATACATTAAATAAGCAATTAACATGTTAAAAAGGGACCTTTGAGGCACCGTGACAACTTCATCTTATTTAAGTGGATATAGTGCAAGAAACCTGGCTATGAATATACATCAGATTGTGCCAGTATCCGACAAAGCCACAAGCTTGTCAGGGCCCTCCCTGGATAGTGCTGTTCAGGTCTATGCACCCAGTGGCCATCCTGGCGTGACTTTTGGGACACCCCATGGCCACCACCCACCAGCGATCAAAGCCAAAACCATTCCCCAGTGTGCAGCTCTTCCAGGGTCCAGATCAGCCCCTCCTGATTGAAGCCAGGAGAAGACCGAGGCTTCAGGTCTGCGCTAGGCCTCAAGATGGCAGCACACGCATAGCCTGCCACCTCCAGTATGGCGGCAGGCATGTGGCACTTGCAGATGACATCACTGATGTCCCCATTAGGTTAGGAGGTGTTTGCAAGGCCCCTTCCTATATAAACCAGAACACCCCTTCAGACACTGCTACCTTATGAAAGCCATAACACTGCCTAGGTGCTGCATTTGTTACCATTGTGCACTTGGGTTGAGCTCCCCAATGTACTGCCCAGGATCTGTCTATCTAGACCTAGCCTGCCAGCCACCTACTGTTTAACGGACTACGCCTGATTCCCCATTTTATCCAGTGCTCCTGATCCGCCTTTGATCCTGGGTTCCACCTTATATTACTGCACAAGGGGTGCTTCTTAGTTTCCTTTCCTGTGTTGCTACAAGACCCACATATGCACAAGACACATCGTATCAGGGCCAGATTTATAATTAGACAAAGTAGGCATCAGCCCACAGGCATCTACCACAGGGTCCACAAATCCTTGACCTTCAGCTTTGGCCCAGTTACAATTTTGGCACCAAACTGAGTCTCAATTACCTCCTATGCTGCCCACAGCGCCTCACCCCCCCTCCCATGAATAAATAAATATGCACCGGTTTGCACACAACTCTGCTTTTATGAACATAGCCACTACACTGCCACTCATAGTGGCACCATAACGCCACCTATTTAGGAGGGCCCACTTTCACCCACCCCTCCCCTCAGTCCAGCTGTGCCATGCCACATATTTGGGTCTTTAAGACCTATTCAACCAGGTCTCTGTTCAGTAGCTTTTTTATCTTACACACCAATTTATCAGGTTTCTCCTGAGGACTACTTGAGGTCCGCGGTTGGGAACCACTGGCATAGACCATTGTTTCCCAACTCCGGTCCTCAACTACCCCAAACAGACTAGGTTTACCAGATATCTGAAGCAAAGCACAGGGGATATGATTTGCTGCTCAGTGATTGCAGGATTCAGTCTGCATTTCCTCAAGGTAATCTGTAAAATCTGGTTTATTAGGGGTACTTGAGAATCAAAGTTGAGAAACACTGGCATAGACAACACAATAGATCCAATGCAGCCTTTTCTAAACAGTCCTCTCCCAACAATTATTGCTTCTTCCATACAGTTTCATCCTATAGCACAACTGTAAAATGAAACTTGTGCAAAGAGTTCGGTAAATGTTGCAGCATCCACAAAATGGAAACAGATAAGAAAAACCTACCTTTAGTTTTCCTTTTTACAAGCAATTACTAAAACAAAGAAAAAAAACAGCAGGTGTTTTAATAAGGAAGGTTATTCACTACCCTCCAAAATTGCCCCCGAACTGCACTGACTGGTGAATTTCTCAGTAGGTGCAAATTCAGGGCAATCGCCTAATCACAAAGCTGTCAGTAAACCTCGTACAGGCAAATTGACAGTGAGATATGCTGCATTTCATCACAATTTGGCAGCGTTCTGCTGCACTGAAATTGTCCCATAGAGCAGGGTTTCTCAAACCTGTCCTCGGGACCCCCAATCAGGCCAGATTTTATAGATCATCTTGGGGATATGCAGACTGAATCCTGCAAACACTGAGCAGCAAATCATAACACCTGTGCTGTGCTTCACATATCTGGCAAACCTGGAATGTTAGGGGGAGCTGAGGACAGGTTTGAGAAACACTGCCATAGAGTACTATCGAGTCATCTATTCACATTTTGCCATACTCCAAAATTTTGGCAAGGTGACCGGCTTTTCGGTAGGGATGTGCGTTTCGGGTTTCGGAATTTCGGAATTTTCACGAAATTTCCCGATTCGTGTTTTCGGATCCGGCCGATTTTCCGAATCGGATTGGACCCGAAAACCGACAGATCCGAAAAGTTTTCTGAGCCGAAACGAAATATTTTTGGAATTTTCGAATGGACTTGAAACGTGTCAAATCGAAATTTATTTTCGCTCTATTCATGATTTCGGTTCCATTCGTGATTTCGGTTCCATTTCGGTAATTCTGGACATCGTATATTTAACTATTATCGGTTATATCGCTGATTCTGTAAATTTTGTATTTGTAAATGCGTATCACTTGTTTTTGTTTCCAATGATCCGATAATTCTGTCGATACGATAATTCCTTCGTAATCGGGTCGGATCCGATTCGTCCGCGGGTCGCGCATGCGGATGTCGTAACTTTATTGAGCCAGTTTTGACAACTTTATTGACAAGCCAAAAAATATTGATTTTATTTATCATGGCTGAAACAAGTAGAGACGAGTCCCATTCGGACACCTCCTCATCTGCTTCCACCCCAGAGACACCACCCAGGAAGAAGCGGGCCAGCAACATGGCATTTGAGGAGATGTTGGAGCTGGTCCGCATCTTTGATTACAAAGATTACGACTGCCGTAAGGGCCCTTACAGCAGGAAAAATAACACCCGCAAGGATCGTATCCTTGATAAGCTTCGAACCACCATCCTGGAGCTGTTCGGGAAGGACCGGATGAAGGACCAGCTCAGAAAACGCTGGTCTGACCTCAAGGCACGCGAGCAGGAGCAGCTGAGGCACATCCGTCGCGTCATAGCCAAACATAAGTGTCATGTTATATGGTAAAGCTCTGCGCAAACTGTTGGCGCTATATAAATCCTGTATAATAATAATAATGTGCTTGCATGTGCTAATGTGCACAGAAATAGGTTGATTTATCTAGTCCTTTTTTCATGCAATGTGATTGTGTATAGCTTTGCGTTTTCAACTTTTCACAACTCGTCATACATGCATTTTTGCCATAGCTCTTTTTTGTGATTTTACGTATTCGTGAAAATTGTGACATTTGATGTATGTAGATGAAATTACAATGCTGGATTTCTTTTGGCACTGTGTGTACTGTAGTGTGCTGGGGGGGAGGTTGTTGTGATTGAGTGATGCATACGAGATGACCCGCAGCTTGCCCAATATTGGCTCCCACCTGCGGATCAACAAAAATCTCTGCGTCTCTGCTAAGTGGTAGGATGGGACATGTAGTTCTTCTGAAAGTGCATCCAAACAGAGCCGCGTTCAATACATCCTCAGCAGCTGCTGAATTGTTGCAGCGCAGCAATTCGGTTTGCTACAGCAGTGTCATTGAACGCTTTAGATGCAAATTTCAAAACAAAATGGCGGATTTCTGTTGTTTCTGCTATATCCACAGTTTTATTAGCAGAAACTGAAAGTGAAACTGAGGCTGAGGCCATCTATAAAATAAATAAAAGCAGTCAGCACAATTCCGTTTTGTACGCACACAACACAAATAATAGTTTTTATTGAATAAACGTAATGTTTACTTCTGAAAAAAATATATAATTGAACGGTAATATATGTCTATGTGCAGAGGAAATAAATAAATATTTTGTGACTTTAGAACTATGAGATGGGAGTAGTGGTGGGTCAAGCTGGTAGTGGGGTAGTGTAGGGGTGTCGCAATACTTTCGGCAATATATTGTATAGATATACCATTTTTTCCAGTCTGCATTATTTACGTGTTATTTTTTGGATTTGGCAGAAGACAGGAAGGCAAAGGCAGCATCTGCCCCGGCGGGCACCAGTGCCCCAGTGGAGGAGGAGGGGGAGCCACGGGCGACCACCAGCGCTGGTATATACTGTTTTATTTTGCAACGACTTTTGGTCAAAAACAGAAAAAAAATTAGTTTACTGTATTTTAATTTAATTTTTTTATGTATAGCACAAGAGGAGCAGGAGAAGGAAGAGGAGGAGCAGGAGGAGGGTGATGATGGAGAGAGGGAGCCGGAGCCGCAGCAGGAGGCCGCGAGTCCAGGTTTTTATTTTACTGTTGTATTTTGCATCGACTTTTATTCAAAAATAAATCAGTTTTGGTGTTTACTGTATTTTTTATTTCTTTAATTTCTTAGATATAGCACCGGAAGAGATGCTGACGGTGGTGGTGGAGGAGGAGGAGTCGGAGGAGGAGGAGTCAGAGCCTCAGGAGGCCGCCAGCTCTGGTATATACTACTGTTATATTTTTTCAAGACTTTCAGTCAATAATAGAAACCTGCTTTACTTACTGTATTTTCCTTCTTTCATTTATTGGATATATAGAAGGAGAAGCCAGACTGGACAGGTCCTCCAGTGTCAGGATGAGGAATAATAGGATGGCGATCGGCGAGCTACGCCTGGCTGTCACCAACATAGATGCTATCCAGGAGTTGCTCCAGGAGTTGCGGGAGCATATTAACAATGCCGCTGACATCCTGGAGCGGCAGTGAGACCAGCCTCCTCTTCCCCTATGTTTGTTTGTGCCCCAGTTGGGCAGTTTGCCATCCGTGGCATGTTGTAAATAAATTTTCTATTTTTTCTATATTTTCCTGTTTGTGTGCGTTGCTTTTCCTTACTTAATAAGTTAATATGTATTGCTTGGTTTCCACACTGTTAAAATTATATGTACATAAATTTATTGACATTTCTATGGACCCTTTGTCATAAATTTGTCAACATATTTGTGGCCATGAATGTGACTGTGCACATTCTACACTGCCTGCCTGGCCAAAAAATGTCACACACTAACACAACCTTGTTGTACTGCCTTGAGATTTGATTATCGACGTGGCATGGTTTTGTTAAGCTTAGGCGATGTCACAACAACATGGATTTTTGTCCACAGTCACATTCATTGTATAACCAAGAATTTATCAAAAAATATTGATGGCAGCACTGCGTGAAGTCTTCTCCGACACAACCCAAAGATCCTTAGTGCGGCTCAGGTCTAGTTTATTTGTCCCTGTTTGCAGCATCACGCAACACCTCCTCCCAGCTATGAGCTCTCTCTCTCCCACCGCTGCCCGCTAAGTCGCTGCTCGCCAACATGGTCACGTCTTTGCAGGAAGACAACAGCGTGGGGGAACGGCAGCTGCCGACAGTCCCAAGACCTCGTCACAATGATGTCAGTTCTGGAGTTAACCCCTAACTGCGACCAATGGTGGAGATAGGGGGTTCATTGGAACCCCCTATCTCCCGATCCGCGGCAGCTATCGGTTGGTTAATGTTTGGTATCTTTGGATCGACCAGAGCATGGCCTTTCCAACAATACCAAACATGACAATGTTAAAAATTATAAAAAATTAAAATATAAAAAAAAATAAACAGGTTTTTTGTTTTGTTTTGTTAATGCAGCAATATTGTTCCCATTTCAATTATAATGTGAACAATGATGCTGCACTAAGGATTTTTGTATGGGGTGCGTTTGTTAAAAATAGTGTAATTTTCACCCAAAAAAATATAACAAGTCCCCATTTCAATTTTTTTTAACAAACGCAACTCATAAAATATAACCGCAAACACTCGCATGTTAAAATGTGAAAAAAACACTTTACACCTTGTAAAACAAACATTGAAAATTCTAATTTTATTGCATTTTTTGTTATAATATACAGACAGGACATGACGCATACATATGATAATGATATATTATGAATCATCTGCCGAGTCTGCCGGAAAGAACGATATATAACATGTCTGGGTCATATTATAAAATAAGGCTTCAAAACGCGTTTAAAGAAGAGGAGCGAAACTGTTAAAAATT
Organism: Leptobrachium leishanense; assembly: GCA_009667805.1. NCBI lineage: Eukaryota > Metazoa > Chordata > Amphibia > Anura > Megophryidae > Leptobrachium > Leptobrachium leishanense. The sequence goes on from CM019064.1 coordinate 372,528,680, forward strand.
AGCTCAGCAGCAGACCGCACACAGGCGTGAAGGGCAGCCGTGAAATGCCTCAGCAGCGAAAGGGTTAATTTTTTTTTGTCTGTTTTAAATCATTTTATTTTTTTTATTTTTTTCGTTTCAGATCATTTTGATCAACTATTTTTCTGTTTTAAAACCTTTTGTTCTGGTTTTTATTTTTAAAGTCAGACCATTCGGGCCAGTTTAGCGGTTTTTAAATCGTTTTGTTCATTTTTTTTGTTCCTTGGCTTTCATACCATTTTTTTAATGTGATTAAAAAAAGTTGTGAAATGTATATTCATAAGAAAAAAAGGATCTTTATTTAATAAAAAAAAACACGATAGAATCGCCAGAATTATCGTATCGACAGAATGAATTATCGGATCCGAAAAACAAACCAAAAATTTATTATAAAAAAATATATAAAGTATAAAAAAGTAAACCATAGTAGTTTATGTCAAAACGAATAGAGTTAGACACTTTGAAACGAGGAGAACAGACATTCCGAAAAAAACGAAAATTTCCGAAATCACGAAAAGTCGATACAAAAAAACGAGCAAAGTGACCCGAAAATATGAAAAATGGTCGATATTCCGAAAAAAAAAATGTACACGAAAAACGAGTTGAACCGAACCGAATCGAAACAGAAATCGGTCGAAACGAGCCGAATTGAAAATTTTAAACATCCGAACAAATCGAACCGAATCGAACCGAAAAAAAAATCGGTGCACAAGCCTACTTTTCGGTGATTCAATGAGACAGGCTTAAACAGCCAAAACTAATAGGTTTCAATGTAAAGAAGTAATATCGTTTATTATTATTTTTTTTAAAGACCATTTATTATTTTTTGCAAAACAATTTTTATTTTTTAAATTTCTTAAAAGAGCTTTTTATATTTAAATAAATTAGGTTTTAACCTCCCTGGTGGTCTATTTATCGTGAATTTTCTAGTCTAAAAGCGGTCATTTTTTTTATCCCCCCCCAGCGGCATCCCGAGTGTGGCTCGGGGTTAAATTCCTATGTTGGAAGCGGTAGCCCCAAGCAACACTCCGGATGCCGCTGGATACATCATCTCTCCCTGGGCTCCCTCGATGTCCCCAGCTGCCTCCTCCGGCGACCGTGACCTCATTACTTCCTGGTTTCCTCCGCGCGAGAAGGAATCCAGGACGTATGAGGTCGATATCGCCGGAGGAGGCAGCTGGGGACATCGAGGGAACGCACGGAGAGGTAATGTATACAGCCCGAGTGTGTCTAGGGGTTACCGCTCTCAGCGGTGAAATTTAACCCCGAGACACACTCGGGAACACTGCCAGGGAGGTTAAATTACTTTTTATATTATTTTTAACAGACTTTTTTTTATTATTTAGGCACATTTTTACTAGGAGCTTAAACCAATAAACATCTATTAGGAGAATAGGAGACTTTTTATTTAACTTTTTTACTTTGATGGAATTTGCCACTTTTCAGCGCAATTAATCGCTTTTCATTGACATCCGATAACTGCATAAGGGACTCCATTTTTGGCAAAATACGGTGAATAGTGAATACCCCAGGGCAATCATGGGGCTCTCCATTATGGAGCTCTGGCACGCAAGGAGGCCCCTTCTACCTGACCTCCACATACAGGAGCTCATTGCCACCGTGGGCCCCACCTAACGGAGGTCAACACTTACAGACAATTCATGAAGGACAGAGCAGGGCAAGGCTCCTCCAAACGGATCATTCCCTACCATTACGTCTTATGCTTAGAGCACCAACCCAATGCACCTCTCTTCAATATTAACCCCTCCACTACTGAGATCGGGATATCTCAGGGTTCAAAAAGCACCATCCAGTGCCCTATCGAGATATCTTGTTCTACAGCCAAAAAGCAAATGAAATTTGTTTGCTGCAAATGAATTTCATTTGCTTTTGGGCTGCAGAAGGTGCCCCCAAAGTTTTAGCACTGTGGGCATAATGCCCAAAGAGCTAAAACTGTGCAAAATCAGCTAACTGAAAGTCATTGCATTGGACATTCAGCAGCTGATACAGTTGCAGCCTGTGTTCACTGCAAAGGCTGTAAATCTATTTGGAAGCAGATGTCGCCATCTACTGGCCAAATATGCTATATCCCCAGATATTTCTTACAGCATAATTAATTGAAAATTATAATTTTAAAAAAACCACTGGTTCCTGACAATGTTATTTTGGCACTTCACTTGGTAGTGAAGGGGTAAAGCAGCGGCCAGCATTAACCCCTTCCATGCGGAGGATGCGCTCAGCACGTCCTGCTGCATGTACACTTCGCTGCGTAGGATGCGGTGAGTGCGTCCTCCCTTTGCAGCGGCGATCGGCCAGGATCGCAGCGGCCCCCCTGGTGCAGGCTGACATCCTCGATATCAGCCCAGCCTCCGGGACCCAGGTGGGCATGATAGACGTCATCGCGCCAGTGCGTTGACGTCTATTACAGGCATTCCCCCCGCCAGTGCGGGGAATGTATATAGTAAGTGTGGTATATACAAATACTTAACTTATGAAAGACAGGACAATCTTCCAGGAGAAGGTTCAACTTTCTCCTTTAAAGCCCAAAAGAAATACAGATCGGAAGATATATGTCTGTAGTGCTCACCCCCGAAGGAGCCGCTGAATAAACCTCGGGATAGTCTCACTAAATAACTATACACAGCACTGTTGTGGATTTTTCTATATTATATTCTTTACTGATCCCAATAAAGCAGCATATAATACACATATACGGTATTTGAGTAACAAGAATTCGTAACACGGGAAAAACACGTGGCGGTAAAAGAAACCGGTTAACCCCCTCAGTTCTGGAGTGTAAGTCCCGTGAAAAATATCTCAAAAATATATATGTGTGTTGTATAGGGTACCCGGGTACTATGTTCAACTGGCCATTGAACGAAAAGAGCAATCTTCGAATAGTCACCATTGGGGCCCTGTGAATTTAAACAATATTGCAGCGTGCGTTTCTGTTTTGGAACTGTGGCCTGGAGGCCTCTCACCCATCCGATGCACGAAACTGTCCAGCACTCGATGCCTCGACCAAAAGATCTTCTCCGCTGTGTACTGGGACTCCGTGCCACTGAATCTGCTCCCCGCTTGCCAAATCTCTGCAACTGGAACAATGATCCGCTGCCTGCACTCCCAAACGATCGGCGCGATCTCCTAACTCGGGGTCCTGCCGGAACCAGCTTGTCCTCCAGACCTCTCAGCGCTGCGTAGGTAGGTCTCAACACAATCACTGTCCCAATCTCCAGCACCCATAAGACAGCGTCTGTACTCCGGCCTGGTTGCGATCCCTGACAGCTCCAACGTGCGTCCTCCACCTTTCACTGCTCCGCTCACTCTGCCCATGCCTTGCACGAGGCTGCTGATCTGTTTCCTCTTCCTCGTACCACCCCCTTCCTGTCCTCACGCAAAGGGTGATGGTAGATGTAGTCCGGTTTTGTCCAGCATAGTCAACAATGTCTCTGTCTTCCTCTGGTGGTAGCAATAGTTCAATGCACCAGAATACAGTGGTTTTAAAGGAGCGCTACACTCGCCCCCCTAAACTCTTGGGTCCCTCCAAGGGAGTGTAACAGATACATAACAATGCAATATTTACATTAAGCAATACATTCAGGCTCAGTAGCAGACATATAATGGGTCAGATATACATCCTCAAGCTGACTCATGCCCCTAACTACCTCAGCTAGCATAGCAGACACTTCGGGCAGCCTTCGCACAGTGGTAACAGCTTCTTCAGTGCTATGTCCCGGTGAATCATAGGTAAGTCTCTGAGGGGGCCGGATCGAACATTTAGACTCCGGTTCAGTCATCTCCTCTTCGGGTGGAAGTGCCACATTTACAGGCTCAATTCTCTCATCTACAGCTGGAGCAGACACCTCTTCTGAGTATGAGCCTTCCAGCGAAGGCATAGAACTGTAATCTATGGACGCATTTTCTGGAACTACAGGAACTTCCGAGGTCTCAGGTACTTCAAATCTGAATTAAGGAGCCTCAGGTTACTTTCACACCGTTCAGAAACTGGAATGACTTCTTCAGGCTCAGGCGGGCACACCCTGTCCAGACACAAACTTCCTTCTTCAATGTTCTCACTTTCTTCAACAACCCGTGACTGCTGAGATCGAGTAACAGGAGCCGAACGAGGAACAGGCGGGTTCGGCAAAGAACGTTTGTCTCCAACTGGTATCCTTACAGCTTCTCTCAAAGGTAACAGATGATTCTGGTGCCAGTTCTTTAGAGGCCCGGCCTTTCCGTCCGGCCGGATTTGGTAAACTGGCAGACCAGGCAGTTGCTTGCAGACAATGTAAACTTGAGAACTCCATCTATCCGCCAGCTTGTGCCTTGCAGAAACACCCAAGTTCTTCAACAAAACCCTATCACCGGGTTGTAGATCCTGTATACGAACTCTCAAGTCGTAGTTTCGCTTATCCCTCTGTTCTCTGCCTTCTGAAGTCAAACGGGCCTGTTCAAACGCAGAAGCCAAAATTTTTCCGGAGTCTGTCCACACAATTTTTGTGAGAGGCCACAGATGTCTGATCAAGAGATAGTCCAAATGCCAAATCAACTGGCAGCCGAGCTTCTCTTCCGAACATGAGACGATAAGGTGAGTATCCAGTAGCGTCACTCTCCGTACTGTTATACACGTGCACTGGCGTAGCTATGTGATGACTCCAATTCTGCTTCTCCCTGTTTGACAGACAGTGTCCAACATATTCAGTAGAGTGCGATTAAATCTTTCCGGTTGAGCATCACCTTGTGGGTGATATGGAGTAGTTCGGGTCTTTTGAATTCCTAACAGCTCTAGCAATTGCCCAACCAATCGGCTCTCAAAGTTTCTGCCCTGATCTGAGTGGATTCTCTTTGGTAGGCCATAATGAACAAAAACTTCTCCATTAAAACCTTGGCCACTCTAGGAGCACTTTGGTCTTTGGTAGAAAAAGCTTGAGCATAACGGGTGAAATGATCAGTCACTACTAAAATATTTCCCTGCCCACTAGCATCAGGCTCTAAGCACAGAAAATCAATGCACACCAAATCCATGGGTCCTTGACTCTGCAGGTGGCTCATTGGAGCAGTTCGGGTTGGTAGGGTCTTCCTCTGAATACACCTCAAACACGAATGGCAATAACTTTCAACTTCAGATCTCATACAAGGCCAGTAGAATCGGTCTCGCACCAGTTTAAAAGTTCTCTCTGCACCCAAATGTCCATGGTCATCATGCACTGCTCTCAACACACCTTCTCTCTGCTTGGTGGGGAGGGACAACTGTTGCGTTTCTTCAGCATTGTTCGAGTGGCCCCTTCGGTAGACCACCCCATCCAGCACCTTCAGCCGCTCCCATTCCTTGTATACCAAATCGGGCCCCTTCGGGGGAATTAGTCAGTAGAAATTCCCTTTGACCGCGTTCATAGCTTTCATTGTCAAAGCGATCAGAGTAGGTAGGCTTTCACCCCTCAGCTATGTAGGATTACAATAAAGCTCTGGAACGCCCGCAGCCATAACTCCTATAGCTTCTGCTTCAACTGCTCCTTGACCCGGCGCTCTGCCCCCTGACATAAGGCTTGCACCCCATCTGGAGTCAGCTGAGTCCATTCTGTGTTGTAGGGCCTTCTTGACAAAGCATCTGCATCTCGATTATTCACTCCAGGGCGATACTTAAGACTGAACCGAAACCCTGACAGAGTGGCCAACCACCGATGTCCAGTTGCATCCAGTTTTGCAGTAGTAAGGACGTACGTAAGAGTATTGTTGTCAGTCTTTATCACAAATTCAGCCCCATACAGATAATCTTTCAGCTTGTCTACTACCGCCCACTTCAAGGCTAGGAACTCTAGTTTGTGGGTAGGATAGTTCTTCTCTGAAGGCGTAAGGCTTCGGCTTACATATGCTACAGGCCTCAACAATCCATCTTATTCTTGATATAAGACTCCCCCTAGACCTTCTCTGCTGGCATCCACATGCAATTCGTATGGCTTATGAGGATCAGCGTAAGCCAGGACGGGAGCCCGAGTCAGGCTCTCTTTCAACTTCATAAAAGGCACTTTCAGATTGATTAGTCCATTCTTCTTGGATGGATTCTCAAGCCTTCCTTGGCCCTTGAGCCGACGAACTTCGATCAGAGGCCTTGGAGCCTTCTCCCTCCTCTTCTTTGCGTAGGAGCTTATTCAAAGGTTGAGCTATCTTAGCAAATCCTCCTACGAATCTTCGGTAGTATGAGCAGAACCCCAGGAAAGATCTAAGTTTGGTAACATTCCGCGGTCTAGGCCATGAAGCTACGGCTTCCAACTTTCGAGGATACGTCGAAACACCTTCTGCCGAAACAACATGTCCCAGGTACTTAACGGAAGGTAGACAAAATTGACACTTCTCCAGGGACAGTTTCAACCCCTCTTCATGGAGCCGCTTCAAGACCTTCTCCAACCGTTGCTCATGTTCTTCCAAAGTCTTCCCGAACACAATAATATCTAGATACACTAACACTTCTCCATTAACCGTTGGAACGTGGCGGGAGCCCCCGTGAGGCCTTGAGGCATTCTGTTGAACTCAAAGAACCCCAGTGGGCAGATGAACGCAGTCCTCTTTGTCCTCAGGATGCATTGGTATCTGATGATACCCACTTCGCAGGTCTAGTACACTAAACCATTTTGCTCCAGACAAACACTGTAGGGCATCTTCTATCCGAGGAGTGGCATATTGATCAGAAATGGTCCTCTGATTTAGCGTGCGATAGTCTATACATAAAAATGGATAGAACCATTCTTCTTTCAAACCATCACTATGGGAGAGGCATAAGGACTCCTGGACGCTTGAATCACCTTCGTCCTCTGTACTTCATTTAGCTGTTCTCGTAGATCATCCAAGTCTCCCAGCGGAACTCATCTTTACCTTTCTCGAAACGGCTTATCCTCTTGTAGTCGAATGCGATGTTCAGTACTCTTAGCTAATCCCGCGTCAAACTCATCCTTCGAGAACAAGTCCTTCCATTTTAGAATCTGGGACTGAAGTCGTTTCTTCCATTCAGGCGAGAGGGGAGAGTCTTTAGGATAGAACCGTTCAGCTGGAATCTCTTTATTCACTCCCCCCTAAATCGGTAGGGGAGAGAGGTGTAACAGAAGCTACTTGTCCGATGGGCATTCGTGCTTTCAGGACCACTGGAGAATCAGACACATTACACACACTAACCGAAACTCTTCCTCGTGTCCGTTTCAAAGCTCTTGTAGAGATTATCTCAGGGATTACTTCTACTCCGGCCTCACTCCCATGACTGAGATCAGTTTCCAGTACTACATAAGGCATAAGGACCCGGTTGTGATCCGTTCAACTTGACTGAAGCCCGGAAGCTCGCCACTTCTCCTGATTGGGAGGACCAGAGAAGGTTCTGCAATCTCCACAGATGCCCCACTTCGGCAGGAGCCCGCTGTTCTTCGACCATTCGTTGATAGACCAGATGTAACATCGGATGTACTCCTTTGGTGGAACCTTCTTCCATTACTATGGGAGTCAGAAGACGTCTCACCAGATCAGTATTCGTCCCCACTATCATAGAACTTCTGCTGGCCCCTGAAGGGTGAGGACACACAATGGCCAATGCATCACAACCTCCAGACTGTCTGACGACTTTGGATCCAATTTCTAACTTCACCTGTAGATATCCATCATAGGGAAGCTTCTCAGTACCGATACCCCAGATCTCAAGGTCCTTTAATTTCTTTAAAAAGGTATGTGCTTCAAGTGCTTCTCGTAGAAGTCTCGATAGATCAACGTCACTTGAGCACCGGAGTCTAAGAGCTTTAGTGTAGACTCCCTCTACTTGGATTGGAACGATGGGAGAAGGACCTATCAGCTGGTCAGGAAACTTGCTCGTAACAGCAGGAGATATAGACCCAGTTAGCTGTACTCTAGCCTTCTTCCTGACTCTGAGGTTTTGGGTGTGCATTGCTTTCCCGCGACATAGGACCGGATACTAAGGGAGTAACTCTTTCAGTCCTGGTAGGCCCAGCATTTGGCAAGGATCCGGACCCTCTCAGCCTTTCAGTTCTGGTTTGAAATTTGGAGCGGTTGTCGACCGTTGGGCACCTAGTTTGCTCCCTCACTTGGGCCCTCTGACGTTTCCCGCCTGTAAGGTAGATAGCAGCCCTTCTAAGGCCTTTAAGAACTCTTCAACTCTTTCCTTCAGGCCTTTGGTTTTTACACTGTGCTCTGAAATGACCCATCTCTCCACAACTGAAGCAGCTCTTCTTTGAAGACGGAGGCGCACTTGCTTGTGGTGATTCGTTTGAAGGACCCTGGCCAGACACCACAGCAACTCCTGTTGTCTGCATATCGGTGAGGAACTTCTGCATATCGGTCTGGGTCTCTGCCACCTTCAAAATTACCCGGCACAGGTCCGTGTGCGCCTGTTCCAGTTCACCTTGAGCTTCTTGCACCTTCTTAACAGTCTTTTGCATCTCCCTATATGCCGGAATTGTTGATGCTTTTTCAGCACTCTGTTGATATAGGAACAACCAGCTGGTCTTGTCTGTCAACTTCGGACCCATAGGCATCCAACGAATCATCTTCAGTCGGCGATATTCGTTATGTCTCACGGGTTGTGCGTAAGCTCTTTCTCCTCTTCTTAAGGGTTTTTCTTCCAGCAGAGCCTCTTCCTCTCTAACAGCTCGAATCAGTTCCAGGTATTTCAATTCTCGGTTACCTTCTCTGGTTTTCAGCTGTAACATCACAGGATCTAGAGGTTGAGCGCCCCTCAATATCTGCTGCATTCTGATTTTATCTACTGTGGAAGAGTCGGCCCCTTTCTTAAGAAGTATCTAGTGCAGAATGTTATCCAGGCGCCTCATATATTCAGTCATTTTCTCACCCTTTCGCTGGAAGGTGTGTTCGTATTGGTACATGAGTTCAACAGCCTTTTCTGTTCGCCCAAAAACTTCCTGTAATATATTTAGGTAATCTAAAGCAGTACAGTCTTGCTTACTCAACTTCAGGTTTCTGACAGCCTCTGATGCAGGTCCCTTTAGGCTCTCAGTAATCCTTTGCTTCTGCGCTTCAGGGACGTCTCACTCATCCAGAGCCTGCATCGCCTGTTCCACCCATTCTTCGAAGGTTTCTTCTCCCGCCGGAGTTGGTACTTTTCCTGTAAAATTTCTCAACCGTCGGTAACCAAAGTTAGTGTGAGGAGGACTTGTTCTTTGACATTTAGCCAGCAAATTTCCGATAGGCCCGATCATAGCCAGCGGACTGGGTGTGGGAACGTTCGCGGGATCGCCACGTGGCGCACTTCGCTGAATCAGTTGAACTTCCACATCATCGTCAGCTTCACACTCGCGCCCTGAAAACACACTGGAACACCCTTTCTCCACTCAAAAAGAACATATGTGTGAGAAGTATCTGGGTTCGCTTTAATGTCCAGAATTAACCCCCGATGATCTGGTGTCAGCGCGGCCACGGCCCGGCAAATCTGATCTTCGGCCCAAGTGTCTGCAGGAATGTCCATGACTATGCTTAACCCTATCTGGCTATTGTGCTCCTCACACCATTTGGCAGTGTCTGGATCTATATTTAACCCTTTAATTGCGGTATTCATGGAGACTGGAATCCCGGGAACGAGCCCCCACGTGTAGTGCTCACCCCCGAAGGAGCCGCTGAATAAACCTCGGGATAATCTCACCGCACTAGGAAATAACTATACACAGCACTGTTTTGGATTTTTCTATATTATATTCTTTACTGATCCCAATTGTCACGTCTCGGCCTTGCCCCCTGCTGGTGGTAGCAGGGATTCCTGTTTATTTTTGTTTTCAGCCTGCAGGCCATATGTTGGGCTGATTGGCCTGCGGTCACATGACCTGTTCTGCCCTATAAGTACGACCAGGACTCCCCTTGATCCTTGGACCAGGATAGTCTTTCATACCTAGTCCCTGTATGCTGGTTTACTTTGATTTGCTGTGTATGACCTCTGGCTCATGTATTTAGGATCCCTCTCTTGCCTGACCCCTCTAGTATGATATTCCGTGTATGACCTTTGGCTCTTGTATTTGGATCTCTCTTCTGTCTGTCCCCTGTACTGTACCGTGCTTTGGAATCTGTATGCTTGCATTTATTGTCTGTCTGGTTTATGTTTTGTTCGTCTTGCAAACCTAGTCTAGTTAGTATTTCGAGACCACCTTTCAAGGATCTCAGTCAGGGCTTAGGGATCTTTCTAGTTTCTGTTAATATCTTGCTTTGTTCCCTGGAATCTGTATACCTGCATTTATTGTCTGTCTGGTTTATGTTTTATTCATCTTGCAAACCTAGCCTAGTTAGAATTTCGAGACCATCTTTCAAGGATCTCAGTCAGGGCTTAGGGATCTTTCTAAGTTCTGTTAATATCTTGGTTTGTTCCCTGGAAGCTGTATACCTGTCCTTAAGGCTTCATCTCTGCAGATTGGGGGTTCCCCCTCACCCTATAGGGGGCTCCCCGTTACATTATCCTGGTCCCATAATAGAAGCTGGCAGGTATGTCTCATATGTATGAAGCTGTATTGAACTTGGTGCTTGCTATGCTGAAAGAGCTGCAGAGGTTAATGGAGGCTCTGAGCCTATCACCTGCTGCAGCTAACGATGCAGCACCACCCTGCACTACTTGCAAATCCATGTATGAGAAGGAAAGACGCAGGTTGTATGGTCTCTGTTTTTATTGTGCAGATCCAAATCACACTATTGAGCATTGTGTATTAAAACCTGTTAAGCAATGGCAGGGGAACCATATATTCAGGTATCGCTCTGGAGGTACTGGTGTGTCCTCCATAGGCATCCAGACTGGCAGAATAGCCACCTCAAATCTGGTGAATCATGGGATCACTATGCCCTCGTCTCCCAGTGAGGTTTCAGTGTCTCCGGTTGGGAATGCTATGCTAGCCATGTCTGTATCCACTAGTACGCTGCCAGCCATGCCTGTATCCGCTGGCACGCTACCAGCTATGTCTGTATCCACTGGCACGCTGCCAGCCACGTTTGTATCCACTGGCACGCTGCCAGCCATGTCTATATCCACTGGAACACTGCCAGCCAGGTCTATATCTACTGACACGATGCCAGTCATGTCTGCTTCCCCTGGCACGATGTCAGCCATGTCTGTATCCACTGGCACGATGCCAGCCATGTCTGTATCCACTGGCTTGCTGCCAGCCATGCCTGTTTCCACTGGCAATGAAATGCCAGCCATGTCTGTATCTACTGGCACGCTGCCAGCCATGCCTGTTCCCACTGGCAATGAAATGCCAGCCATATCTGTATCTATTGGCACGATGCCAGCCATGTCTGTATCTACTGGCACGATGCCAGCCATGTCTGTATCTACTGGCACGATGCCAGCCATGTCTGTATCTACTGGCACGATGCCAGCCATGTCTGTATCTACTGGCACGATGCCAGCCATGTCTGTATCCACTGGCATGATGCCAGCCATGTCTGTATCCACTGGCACGCTGCCAGCCATGCCTGTTCTCACTGGTAATGAAAAGCCAGCCATGCCTGTTCCCACTGGCAATGAAATGCCAGCCATGTCTGTATCCACTGGCACGCTGCCAGCCATGTCTGTACCTACTGGCACGCTGCCAGCCATGTCTGTATCCACTGGCACGCTGCCAGCCATGCCTGTTCTCACTGGTAATGAAAAGCCAGCCATGCCTGTTCCCACTGGCAATGAAATGCCAGCCATGTCTGTATCCACTGGCACGCTGCCAGCCATGTCTGTACCTACTGGCACGCTGCCAGCCATGTCTGTATCCACTGGCACGCTGCCAGCCATGCCTGTTCTCACTGGTAATGAAAAGCCAGCCATGCCTGTTCCCACTGGCAATGAAATGCCAGCCATGTCTGTATCTACTGGCACGAAGCCAGCCATGTCTGTATCCACTGGCACGCTGCCAGCCATGTCTGTACCTACTGGCACGCTGCCAGCCATGTCTGTATCTACTGGCACGATGCCAGCCATGTCTGTATCCACTGGCACGCTGCCAGCCATGCCTGTTCTCACTGGTAATGAAAAGCCAGCCATGCCTGTTCCCACTGGCAATGAAATGCCAGCCATGTCTGTATCCACTGGCACGCTGCCAGCCATGCCTGTTCTTACTGGTAATGAAAAGCCAGCCATGCCTGTTCCCACTGGCAATGAGATGCCAGCCATGTCTGTATCTATTGGCACGATGCCAGCCATGCCTGTTCTTACTGGTAATGAAAAGCCAGCCATGCCTGTTCCCACTGGCAATGAGATGCCAGCCATGTCTGTATCTACTGGCACGAAGCCAGTCATGTCTGTATCCACCGGCACGATGCCAGCCATGTCTGTATCCACTGGCACGCTGCCAGCCATGCCTGTTCTCACTGGTAATGAAAAGCCAGCCATGCCTGTTCCCACTGGCAATGAAATGCCAGCCATGTCTGTTTCTACTGGCACGAAGCCAGCCATGTCTGTATCCACTGGCACGCTGCCAGCCATGCCTGTTATCACTGGTAATGAAAAGCCAGCCATGCCTGTTCCCACTGGCGGTGAAATGCCAGCCATGTCTGTATCCACTGGCACGCTGCCAGCCATGCCTGTTCTCACTGGTATTGAAAAGCCAGCTATGCCTGTTCCCACTGGCAATGAGATGCCAGCCATGTCTGTGTCTACCGGCACGAAGCCAGCCATGTCTGTATCTACTGGCACGATGCCAGCCATGTCTGTATCTACTGGCACGAAGCCAGCCATGTCTGCATCCACTGGCACGAAGCCAGCCATGTCTGTATCCACTGACACAAAGCCAGCCATGTTTGTATCTACTGGCACGAAGCCAGCTATGTCTGTATCCACTGGCACGCTGCCAGCCATGCCTGTTCTTACTGGTAATGAAATGCCAGCCATGTCTGTAGCTACTGGCACGAAGCCAGCCATGTCTGTTCCCACTGGCAATGAAAAGCCAGCCATGTCCGCTTCCCCTGGCAAAAAGCCAGCCATGTCTGTATCTACTGGCATGAAACCAGCCATGTCTGTATCTATTGGCACGAAGCCAGCTATGTCTGTATCCACTGGCACGCTGCCAGCCATGCCTGTTCTTACTGGTAATGAAATGCCAGCCATGTCTGTAGCTACTGGCACGAAGCCAGCCATGTCTGTTCCCACTGGCAATGAAAAGCCAGCCATGTCCGCTTCCCCTGGCAAAAAGCCAGCCATGTCTGTATCTACTGGCATGAAGCCAGCCATGTCTGTATCTACTGGCACGAACCCAGCCATGTCTGTATCCACTGGCACGAAGCCAGTCCTGTCTGTTCCCACTGGCACGATGTCAGCCATGTCTGTTCCCACTGGCACGATGCCAGCCATGTCTGCTTCCCCTGGCACGAAGCCAGCCATGTCTGCTTCCCCTGGCACGAAGCCAGCCATGTCTGCTTCCCCTGGCACGAAGCCAGCCACGTCTGCTTCCCCTGACACAAAGCCAGCCATGTCGGGTACTGGTAATGAGAAGCCAGCCATGTCGGGTACTGACAATATGTCATTTGTGATGCCTGAGGCTGGTACCTTGCCAGTGGTGTCCGGGACAAGCTGTATGTCAGCAATGACAGCTGCACCCAGGTTAGACGAGACAGCTGTGACCACGTTTTGTTATGAGGCCGATGTGCCTGGATTGGCACATGGAGACCACTGTGCCCTTGCCCCACAGTGAGTCCAGTGTTGTCCCCACCATTGTCAAGCCTTGTGAGGTGGTCACAAAGTCTATGTCTTGCTCTAAGAGAAGACAAGAAAAGGTGATCAACCCTAGCCAATCTGGTTCTGAAACTGCCACACTTTGTTCTGGTTCCATTGATACTACACCCTCTGAGTCCGAGGTTGCCTTACTCCGCACAGTAATCAGGGAAATTCAGCAAGCTGGTGGTTTAAAGGGTATTGAGATCCCTAAATCACATTGTGTTCCCACGGAATATATACGGACGCCTTCTGGCTTTTGGATGCGTGAGAGGCACTGGGTAGTGCTCCAGAGAACACCCTGACATTCTGAAAGGGCTGTTGGAAGACTCTGATTCAGATGATCCACAATATCCTCCTCCTGGGGAGAGGTGTAAGACTGTTGTGGCGCCAACCGTACCATGTCCTGGTGATGTCCCATATCCCGAGTGTTTACCAGTCATGCACACACCCTGTACTGTATTGGTCGGGGCCACGTTTAATGGCAAGGTCATTGTCTCTGGGGTAGACAGTAAGTCCACTGTGTCTTGTGGTTCCACTGTGAGTTGTAATATACAATCTCAGGGCAAGACTACTGTCACTGGATCTGGCAGTACCTCTATTGCCTCTATGTGCCATGGTGTGGACGGAACTCCTAGATCACGGTCCAGGAGACGCAAGAGGACTAACCATAAACAACTGGGGACTGATGATTCACTCCGTTCAAGGTCCAAGGTACTCATGCCGTCGGACCCTCAGGTACGAGACCCTAGCCCGGTTGCCGAGGGTTGTGTACGGGCCTCTAATGGTGCAGTGATCTGCAGAGAGGACTTGGAGGTTTATGAAAGAGCTTTGCTTGCTCAGGCACAAACTGACTACTCTGAGTCTGAGCGGGATTCCAATGGGTACTGGTGACTGGTCTTATCCGTTTTCATGCCATCCATGTTTTCTTTCTTGGTGCCCAGGAGGTCACCCGTAAGGGAGGGGGTTATGTCACGTCTCGGCCTTGCCCCCTGCTGGTGGTAGCAGGGATTCCTGTTTATTTTTGTTTTCAGCCTGCAGGCCATATGTTGGGCTGATTGGCCTGCGGTCACATGACCTGTTCTGCCCTATAAGTACGACCAGGACTCCCCTTGATCCTTGGACCAGGATAGTCTTTCATACCTAGTCCCTGTATGCTGGTTTACTTTGATTTGCTGTGTATGACCTCTGGCTCATGTATTTAGGATCCCTCTCTTGCCTGACCCCTCTAGTATGATATTCTGTGTATGACCTTTGGCTCTTGTATTTGGATCTCTCTTCTGTCTGTCCCCTGTACTGTACCGTGCTTTGGAATCTGTATGCTTGCATTTATTGTCTGTCTGGTTTATGTTTTGTTCGTCTTGCAAACCTAGTCTAGTTAGTATTTCGAGACCACCTTTCAAGGATCTCAGTCAGGGCTTAGGGATCTTTCTAGTTTCTGTTAATATCTTGCTTTGTTCCCTGGAATCTGTATACCTGCATTTATTGTCTGTCTGGTTTATGTTTTATTCATCTTGCAAACCTAGCCTAGTTAGAATTTCGAGACCATCTTTCAAGGATCTCAGTCAGGGCTTAGGGATCTTTCTAAGTTCTGTTAATATCTTGGTTTGTTCCCTGGAAGCTGTATACCTGTCCTTAAGGCTTCATCTCTGCAGATTGGGGGTTCCCCCTCACCCTATAGGGGGCTCCCCGTTACACCAATAAAGAAGTATATAATACACATATACGGTATTTGAGTAACAAGAATTCGTAACGTGGGAAAAACACGCGGCGGTAAAAGAAACCGGTTAACCCCCTCAGTTCTGGAGTGTAAATCCCGTGAAAAATATCTCAAAAATATATATGTGTGTTGTATAGGGTACCCGGGTACTATGTTCAACTGGCCATTGAACGAAAAGAGCAATCTTCGACTAGTCACCGTTGGGGCCCTGTGAATTTAAACAATATTGCAGCGTGCGTTTCTGAAAGGTATTTTAATATGATAGGTAGTTTTTTAATTTTTGCATTAGTGTGAAATCCCCCCCTCCTTGTTCCAGCAGGGTGTCTGTTCAATTTCGTTTCCTCTCGAGGCTAGTCAGCGGGGTGATGGAAATAGATATCCTGTGTTAACTTAGAAATGCCCGCAAAATCTTTGTTACATGATGTAGAAATGTATCTGCTCTGATTGGTTGTTGTATCACATTCCTATGTTGGGAGTGAACACTGCAGGAAGTTTTTATATGTAATGAACATTTCTATTGGATGTTGAAACAATAAACGAACCTGACAGACCACGGACTGATCAGATGATAATCTGCCATATCTCGGTGTGGTTGTGTCTATCGTCTCCTCTGATCAGAGTCGCGCAGCGCCTTACTTCGGTTTTGATATATAAGAAGAAACTTGAAAAAGGTTTATGGTAATTATAATGGAAATCTAGAATTTAACAGTTTCTGTTTTGGAACTGTGGCCTGGAGGCCTCTCACCCATCCGATGCACGAAACTGTCCAGCACTCGATGCCTCGATCAAAAGATCTTCTCCGCTGTGTACTGGGACTCCGGGCCACTGAATCTGCTCCCCGCTTGCCAAATCTCCGCAACTGGAACAACGATCCGCTGCCTGCACTCCCAATCGATCGGCGTGGTCTCCTAACTCGGGGTCCTGCCGGAACCAGCTTGTCCTCCAGACCTCTCAGCGCTGCGTAGGTAGGTCTCAACACGATCACTGTCCCGATCTCCAGCACCCGTAAGAGAGCGTCTGTACTCTGGCCTGGTTGCGATCCCTGACAGCTCCAACGTGCTTCCTCCACCTTTCACTGCTCCGCTCACTCTGCCCATGCCTTGCACGAGGCTGCTGATCTGTTTCCTCTTCCTCATACCACCCCCTTCCTGTCCTCACGCAAAGGGTGATGGTAGATGTAGTCCGGTTTTGTCCAGCATAGTCCACAAGGTCTCTGTCTCCCTCTGGTGGCAGCAATAGTTCAATGCACCAGAATACAGTGTTTTTAAACCAGCGCTACATGTCCTATGAGTCAAGTAAGATGGATGAAAACTCACGAAATCTGAGAGGATGGAAGTGTCCTTGGAGTAGGTGCACTAGGTCTGGATGGATTCAGGTTCCATAGTTCACCAATGGGATTCGTGGTGAATGTATAATGCTAGGAATCGCCACAATAATTTCAAAAATGAAAGGATATTTATTCTTAAAATCTATTAAAACAAATAGAATAAAATGTCCATAGGCCCGACGCGTTTCGTCTGCACAAGAGCAGACTTCCTCAGGGGCAATGTACAAAATAATACATGGCAAATCATAATCCAATTCCATTTCCTTCCCGCATTTTTACACTCCTTTAAACCATCCCCATTGGTTATAGTCAGATTATCCCTCATTCCTGGCGTTTCCCATATATGACAATCTGTTCTTCCTGTCAGCTGTTGGCTGCAAGAACAGATTGTCATATATGGGAAATGCCAGGAATGAGGGATAATCTGACTATAACCAATGGGGATGGTTTAAAGGAGTGTAAAAATGCGGGAAGGAAATGGAATTGGATTATTATTTGCCATGTATTATTTTGTACATTGCCCCTGAGGAAGTCTGCTCTTGTGCAGATGAACCGCGTCGGGCCTATGGGCATTTTATTCTATTTGTTTTAATAGATTTTAAGAATAAATATCCTTTCATTTTTGAAATTATTGTGGCGATTCCTGGCATTACACATTCACCACGAATCCCATTGGTGAACTATGGAACCTGAATCCATCCAGACCTAGTGCACCTACTCCAAGGACACTTCCATCCTCTCAGATTTCGTGAGTTTTCATCCATTTTACTTGACTCATAGGACATATATCTTCCGATCAGTGAGGGGAATGTGCCTGGAGGAAGGTCTCCCCCCCTCCCCATCTGTGTGGGGCACCAAAAAAGGCAGGAACAGCTTGGAAGAGCACAGCCTGCCCTTCCAAGTGGCGGCTGTCTTTAACCCCTAGGGGGCTAAATCACGATTCGGCGCCAATAGGCGCCATATCGCGGTCCCCTCCTGGAGCTGGCCGACATCTTGGATGTCAGCCAAGCTTTCTGGGATAGCCCCCGACGACTGGCGTCATCATGCATAGCGCGATGACGTCAGTTCTGAAATTAACCCCTAGTTGCAACCTATGGTGGAGATCTCCCGATCTGTGGCAGCTAGGGGTCAATGTTTGGTATCATTGGAATGGCCAGAGCATGGCCTTTCCAATGATACCAAACATGACCATTTAAAATGTAAAAATAATAATAATAATAAAAGTAATTTTTTTTAAATGTTTGTGTTTTTTTTTGTTTTATTAATGCAACAATATTGTTCTCATTTCAATTATAATGTGAATTATAATGTGAACAATGACGCTGCACTAACGATTTTTTCTATGGGGGGGGCGTTTGCTAAAAAACACATAATTTCCCCCAAAAAAATGTAACGAGTCCCCATTTCAATTTTTTTTTAACAAGCGCACCCCATAGAAAATATAACCACAAGGGCTTGCATGATAAAATGAAAAAAAAAAAGTTACACGCTGTAGAGGATTGAAAATTCAATTTTTATTGCATTTTTTGTTATAATTTTCAGGCAGGGCATGACGTATACATATAATGATATATTATGAATCTGCCGAGTCTGTCGGAAAGAACGATATATAATATGTCTGGGTTGTATAATAAAATGTGACTTCAAAACGCGTTTAAACATGAGCGAAAGCGGTAAAAATGAGCTCAGCACACAGCGGTGAAAAGGGTCAGCAGCAAAAGGGTTAAAGTGGGTTTCAGATACTATTTTCTCGTGCAGCATCATGGGACCTGACTGAAAGACCAGGCAGGACCAGCCTTATGGAGGCCTTTATGGTGCCCCTTCTATGCCAGGGCCCTAGTGCAGTGCTCTATTGCCCTAAAGGTCAGTCTGCCCCATGTGTTGTTTTGTAACACACAGACAATCAGGCTGCAGCTTATCTTAATGGTAGTGTCTCTTTAAGATAAAGACAGGCTATTGATCACACTAAACCGTGACATGGCCAAGGCAGGCTGCACTGTGCAGAATGTATGGGCACCTCCTGTATCAAGAGCAGCAGCACTGACACAGGACACTGCGAGCAGTGAGTGAGCAGACTGACACATTGCATTGTATTCTCATGGGGCGTGGCTAGTGAAGTCAGGGCAAGGTTTAGTAACACGCTTCACTCTTTTCCAGCTCAATGGAAACCAATGAAGTCTGGAGGGCGTGGCCTGTGGGTCAGTGCCCGCCCCCTCGCTCAGTTGCAGCGTTCCAGCTCGCTGGGATTGTGCCTCCCTGCAGGTTTATGCTACATCTTTCCTTCAAGACTGGCACCTGCTTCCTGCTCATCCCTGCCTGCCTGTCACCCACCTCCCCCGGGTCCTCCTGCGAGCAGCGCTCCTCTCCCGTGACGGCCGCCTGCAGATGGGATGGGGAGCCACAGCCCGCTAATAAGCCGACACTGAGGGAGAGCTGCTGCCAGGGGACCGCAGGACGCGGCATTGTGCGCCGAGGAAGGTGTGTTCGGAGCCATTAAACAGCCACAAGGACGAGAAGCTGCTGCACTGGCAACCGGGAGACCGAGCCCCAGCCTGAGCCTGGCAGCCATGCCTGCAGTGAGCAACGAGCCCGAGTGTGCCCTGAGCTACCAGGTATGTAACGAGCTGCAGCATCCACACCGAGGGCCGTGCAGCTCTGCCAGGCTGTGCCACTGCCTGAGTCTCTGGCAGAGGGTATGGGGGGGCTGCCTGGCGGAGGGTATGGGGGGGGGCTGCCTGGCGGAGGGTATGGGGGGGCTGCCTGGCGGAGGGTATGGGGGGGGCTGCCTGGCGGAGGGTATGGGGGGGCTGCCTGGCGGAGGGTATGGGGGGGCTGCCTGGCAGAGGGTATGGGGGGGCTGCCTGGCAGAGGGTATGGGGGGGCTGCCTGGCGGAGGGTATGGGGGGGCTGCCTGGCAGAGGGTATAGGGGGCTGCCTGGCAGAGGGTATGGGGGGGCTGCCTGGCAGAGGGTATGGGGGGGGGCTGCCTGGCAGAGGGTATGGGGGGGCTGCCTGGCAGAGGGTATGGGGGGGGCTGCCAGATCTGTCTGTGAATGGAGGAGCTTTTATTATGCTGCAGTCAGCTCTGTCCTGCCACATCCAGGCTCAGCACCTGGTGCTTCTATAGAATGACACACACAGACTTCCCTCATCTCCAGGCTCTGTATATGGTGCTATTCTATATAAAACATGCAGACACTGTATATGGTGCTATTCTATATAAAACATGCAGACACTGTATATGGTGCGGTTATTCTATATAAAACATGCAGACACTGTATATGGTGCGGTTATTCTATATAAAACATGCAGACACGGTATATGGTGCGGTTATTCTATATAAAACATGCAGACACTGTATATGGTGCGGTTATTCTATATAGAACATGCAGCAGACACTGTATATGGTGCGGTTATTCTATATAGAACATGCAGCAGACACTGTATATGGTGCGGTTATTCTATATAGAACATGCAGCAGACACTGTATATGGTGCGGTTATTCTATATAGAACATGCAGCAGACACTGTATATGGTGCGGTTATTCTATATAGAACATGCAGCAGACACTGTATATGGTGCGGTTATTCTATATAGAACATGCAGCAGAACCTGTATATGGTGATACTGCTGTATCAAAGTACACACAGTGTGTGCATATGGAGATGCTGTGTTCTATCACGTCCAGGCTCTGCACATGGTGCTCTTACGTAACATATACAGGCTGTGTGTATGGAGATTCTTTAGCACATACAGATTTAGTGTAAAGTGATTTTACAGCCTGTCACATTTAGGCCCAGTATTTGGGGCTGCTATAGCGTACCCCTTTCAGGCTCCGTATGCGGAGGCAGCTAAAGGGTACCAACTCATAGACTGAGCCCACATGAAGTATGATTTCAGTAATGCGGAGCCTGAAAGGGGCACCCAGGGCCAGTGCTAGACTAGCAGTTACAAGCACTTATAAAGCGCCAACATGTTCTGTAGCGCTGTTGTGCCCCCCCCTGTAAAAATTGTTAACGTTGAAATGCGGACACACACACAGCACGGGAGGGGGCGCACTGTGCACGAGTGCCACACACACACGTTCATTCAGTGCCCATCTTACCGCTCCACTGGTCGGGCCTGGGATTGGTCTCCTTTTGCCTATTCTTTAATCTGCCATTTATTTTTTTCGTCTTTCTTTCATCTGCCAATGGCGTCTGGTGGCGCGTAACCATAAGACGCTCGCCTTCTGCTCCGCAAGCGTGGGTCCGCAAGCCGACAAAGGCGCCACTGCCGGCTACACGAGCCATACAATAATGGAATCCGGGTTGGGGCTAGCGGCAGTGCGCCCTTGGTGGTTGCCTAGCTTGCCTAGTGGGAGCATGGCCCTGGTTGCCACCTTTTTAGAACTCTCCATGTAGCAGATGGTCTTTTTTTTTGTCTTCTATATCCATGTTGCGTCTAGGCTGTGTATAAAGTGTGCCTTTATCCCACCTTTTACCTCTGTAATGTGATGCTCCATCACACTGCATCCAGGCAGGACTTATTTTACAACATCTTTAGTATCTCTATTTTGTGTCATATCCTGCCTCTAGGCTTCCATGCATAGTTTAGGATGTTTATCTTTATAGAGTTATAGTGGGCGGAGCTGTTATCATGGGAATTTAAGTGAATTTGGGCATTTAACCCCTTTGCCTTGTGAGTGTCTAGAATTCCCAAGTCTTGTTCAACAAGGTGTTTGCGTTTCTCTCTTCTCGGAGAATGTGACGGACATGATGTTAATAGAGACCGGGGTGGGCTGGTGTTTTTGCTTTGCAGGTGATGGCCACCTCCTAAATTGAATCTAACTGTGGTGCAGATGAGTAAATTGGCATGTAATGGTTAACGCTAGAGATCACTTAATGCGTTGTTTGCAATTACACTTTGTTTATGAATGATTGTTTTTTGTGGAAGGCTTCTAATTTATTCATATATCATGTATACTGATCAAAGTGTGTGTGTGTTTTTTAATGCTAAGAATTACATTTAATTATCCAATAACTCTTCTGCATCCAGCAGAGGTTTAGTAAATAGCCCGTTTTATTTGGATGTCTTTTGAAACATTGCCAGTATTGCATTGTGTGTTTTTTGTCCTGCAATGGTCACAATATTTGCAAGGTTGTGATGTAAATAAGCTCGCGTCTGTATACATGGCAGACTATGTCGGCTTCTCCTCCTAATGTCACCTTGTTTGGAGGTCATTGAAGAACACGCTGTGTTCTAGCTCTTGCTGTGTCCCAAGATGATGATGCTTGGATACTTCAGCTGATGAGAAACAAAATATTTTTTTAAAGGAGAGTACAATGATAATACTGAAAGAGACCCTGCAATGGAGCACTGCATCACTGGCGTTTTGTTTTGCAGTCTGTTTGACACATGCATTATCTCCAAATCTGTTACCAAGTGCCTGCCTCTTTTTCAGTGGATACCTTTTATGATCGTCCACCCAGGTTAACATGATGCTTGTTTCAGTTTTATTATCAGGTTCTTTACCTATTCTAGTGAATATCTGTTATCAGACGTTATTCCGGAAAGCTATGTATTCCTTCCAGGCACTTGGAAGATTATAGTGTTTTTGTGTGTGCTCTTACAATAGGGAGTTGGGTACGAGGATTTCTCGGGGGTCAGACTAACGCATTTTTAACGTGCGTTTAGGCGCACTTAATCACGCCCGTAGTAGCAGCAAATGACGGGCAATATACGAAGTACGCCCGCACGAAAGTCCGGCCGTGCAACGCAAGTGGAAAATGAACGCATTTTTTCGAGAACGCAGAACCGCTAGTACTGACGTACAGAGTGTGCTGCGGCGGCATAGCGGCGTGTGTTTGTGATTAGGAGATGTCAGACGCTGCTAATGTGCAGCCTACATAACGTCCAGACACAAAAAGTGTTTTATTGACGATCCGTAAAAAATCACGCACGAAAATGCGCGTCGTTTGACGTTTCCCGCATTCCGTGAAAAAATACGTCAATGCGTTCGGACGCACTTTTTGACGATCGCTGCAAATAATGGCTAGGCTAGGGCCAGACGAACGCATTCTGTGCGTCCGTGCACAACGGACGTACTTTCTGACTGACGACAAGGTAGTGGCCACACAGTCCGTTTTCGTGACTGATGTTTTGTTTGACTGATGTAGATGGGAAATAAAATTAATATGAAAAACAATTTTGTCCGTCAAAATGCTGTCCATCTGACTACTTTCCATCATGCACACACAAAGCTATGCGGACGTGGCGCACCCCGCACGTCCGTTCCAGCGATTTTACGTTCTTGCCTAACTTGCGTCCGTTGTGCGTCTGCACTTCTGTGCGGACGTACTTCGTGTGTGGGTCTCTATTGATCATAATTGTATGCTACGATGGACGTTAAAATGTGTGGCAACACGGACGTGAACACTGCGCTCGTCTGACCCGAGCCTTAGATGAGGTGCACAGATGCGGATTTGTTAGAACGGAATGACAAGCTCATCCGCTATAATATATAAATGTAACCCTTGCATTTGAAGATTTCAATCGCCTATTCTTGAATCAGATTTTTTTTTAGAACTACATCTCCCACAACACCTAGCCAGTTCAAAAAGTGTCCTGAGCATTATGGGAAATGTAGTTTGAAACAATCTTGACCCCTTCCTTAGAGAAGCATACGTTTGACTGGTGTTGTGTTAGACATACCAAGTATGGTTTTATTTTGTTTAAAACTAGCAGAACCATAGCCTAGACCCTGGGGTACAGCCACTAGGTGAAGGAATTGTTTCGCTAGTGTTTTATCCTTAGCTGGAGTCCTGTGCCACCACCCCACCTTCTCTGCCACCCCATCTGTGGTTTGGACCTGCCATCCCTTCTGTTGGTCCGGTCCCTTCTCCCAAACTCCCTCCCACACTCAGGCCCAGTCTCTTGCCCAAACGGACTCCCTCAGGATCCTCCTCCTGAAATAAAGGTGTGATGTATGATAGGAAATTAATAGAAATAACTGATCTATAGAGACCAGATATGACTATATGGAGGTGGACGTGTGTGTGTGTGTGTTGTAACGTGAAAACAAAAAGTGGTGAGCGCAAGTGACAAAATATAACAGAAAAGGACAGTGAATAAACAATGATACAAACTGTGTGCTAAGCAATGAATACAAAATGATGAGTAATGAACGTGATAGCTGTGTGTAAATGTGATGGGTGTGAAAAAAGAAAATGGTGAGAAGGAAAAGGGGAGACAGAAAAAAAGGGGGAAAGCGAAGGGAAAGACCTAGACCTAAAATGTAGAATGAGATGAAAGAAATAGAAAGGAGCAAATGCGGTAATAATGAAGGAATATCATAGTGCTAAAGAAATACGAGAATGTGAGGAAAGAAAAAGTGACAGCGAAGTGACAAGGCAGGTGACAAACCTGCAAAGAATGGAGTGCGACATGTAGGTGGAAGTGGGCTAGCGATCAAGAAAAGGAAAAAGAGAAAAAAGGAAGAAGGAAAAGGGGGTGAAAAAGGAGGGAGAAAAGGGGAAAGAAATGAAGAATGAATCCGCAATGGTAAAAATAGCAAAGGAGGAAAATGACAAGCAGACAGAAAAAAACTGAGACTGAAAAGGAGAGGAAGGGGTGGAAGCCACTTAACAATTTAACGTTCATTCAAAAACGATGTATATTATATATATTCGTTTAAGCCATGGGGGGCTACAGTTCGCAAAGTGCTTATCCAAAATGTCTCTCTGCAGCAGGATTTGAGAACGGTTGCCTCCCCTAATCAAGGGGGGAACATGATCGATAGCCATAAATTTTAGAGAGGGCAGACGATGTCTCATCTGTAAAAAGTGCTTAGCAACCGGTTTGTCCGTGTGTTGGTCACGAAAAGCCAGAGCGCTGTCCTCTGATCCTATCGTGTAGGGTAAGATCCGTCTTGCCCACATACCCAAGGCCAGGTTATGAGATATATTACATGGTCTGTGGTACAGGAGATCCGGTGTCGTATCTGAAATCGCTGGCCTGTCGTGGGGTGAACAAAATAAGATCCTGAGATGTCAGCCTGCCATGCAAGATGTCAGTCTGCTGAGGTTGATGCCCCAGATCGCCATCAAAGTGGGGCAATGCGTTGGTCCGCCCCTGCTTGCGCAATGTTATTGTATTTTGTGCAAAAGTTAAACATAATTTTTTAATAAATTGATATCTTGAACAAAGTTGTCTTTCAGAGCTTCAGTGCAAAATGATCTGCATTCATTTACTACCTGGAGTTTGTAATCTGAAGAAGTCACTGGATACAAAAGTCTCTAGATTCTAAGTCCGTGGTAAATCTTAGGCTGGGGTCAGACCAGCGCACTTTTAACGTGCGTTCTGGCGCACTTAATTACGGCCGCACTAGCAGCAAATGACGGGCAATATACGATGTACGGTCGCACGAAAGTCCGGCCGCGCAACGCAAGTGGAAAATGAACGCATTTTTCGAGAACGCAGAACCGCTAGTACTGACGCACAGAGTGCGCTGCGTCCGCTAGCGGTGTGTGTGTGTGTGAGATTTGGAGACGTCAGACCCTGCTCGTGTCCGGCCAACATAACGTCCAGACACCCAAAGTTTCCTGGTTTGGATCCGTAAAAAATCACGCACGAAAATGCGCATCGTATGACCGTTTCCGCGAATTCTGTGAAAAAATACGTCAATGCGTTCGGACGCACTTTTTTACGTTCGCGTGTAAAAATTCTTTCATTTGACCCTAGCCTTAACCGATGTCTAATTAACATGCTAACTCCACAGACATAAACAGCGATTTATGTTTATACCAGGCCTGCAACTGTATTCCCATCTTGCCGATAATCGGGTGCCAGTAAGCAGAAATATCAGCTTGATCCAGCTCCCTGATATGGCTCCATTCCAATGCAGTAGCTATATTTGTGGTTAGAGTCCGAATACTTGAGAGCCACTGATTGATACCGCTGCGAGTGTCTGCTCCTGGTGTCCATAGGACTCTTGCAGAGCCAATCGTGACACTGTTTGTGCTTGCTGAGGGAAACTGGGAACTGTTTTCTCCCAGTGGTCTGTTGCATGTGGCCATGGGAAGTGGCACTTCATGGGTACATACATAGATTCTATCTTTTTTTTTTTTGGTTTATTTATATTACTGCTCTTTTAGTGTTTGCAAAATCCCTTAACAGCAGGCTCTGAGAACCGGAATTCTTAGACCATTAAATAGTTCACTGTTCTCTTGCTGAGCTGTTAATTATGGCTGCTATACAAAGTATAGGAACTGTTTAATGCGCAGGTCAGCAAGCTTGGCCGTCTACATGTTTTGGAACTCCATCTTCCTTAATGCCCAGCCACTTACTAGTGTGACTGAACATTGGGGGCAAAATGTAATTCCAAAACAACTGGAGGGCCAAGGTTACTGAGCCGTGCATTAATAGGACACTCTACTAATCTTGACCACTAAGGCCAGGGTCAGACGAGCGTTTTTCAGAGTAGAAGGAATGTCCGTGAGAATGGATGTTCTTTCCACTCTGACGCCCATGTGGCTACCTCACTGAGCGCAGTTAATGCACTCAGCGCTGTGAGGCTCGATCCTCCTATGGAGGATCACGCTTTGCAGTCCTGTCAAACGAGCGTCGTATCGTCTCGACGAGGAGGCTTGTAGCACACAGTTCATGCATGCGCTACAGCATGTGGCCGGCCCGTCGGAAGCCACTTCAGTACGGGCTCACGTAGTGCGCTCGTCTGACACTGGCCTTAAAGGGACACTACCACTTACATAAGCTCTAACTAGACTTCTTGTGCATTACAGACAAAACCTGTTTATAACGCACTTGCTGCTGTGTTTTTCTTCATTGCTTGAAATAATTGCATGTAAAAAGGGCATTAACCCCCCCCCCCATGATGCAACATTGAACAAAGGGTTTTCTCAACTTCTGTGGCTTAACAGTTAATGAGATGGTTGAGGGAATTTTTAGGTAAGACTGCAATGGTCTATTGTTCTCTAAACTTCACGAGATAAGAGATGCGCTATATACCAACCCGACGGCAGTATTGCGAGTAAACCGCGCCCTCTCTGATCCGGTGACTATAGGTAACGGCACCCACCAGAGTTGCCCCCTGTCTCCACTCTTATTCATACTTGCCCTAAAACCGTTTCTTCAGCGACTTAGAGATGATTGTATAAAGGGTGTACCCCTCCTGTTTCATTATTTTAAGGTTTTGGCATTTGCCAATGATATTATCCTTGCCCTACTACATCCCATGATCTCTATCCGGCTTTCCTCCTGGAGGTCGAGAAGAAGTATGCTGAAGTGTCGCATTTTAAGATTAACATGGACAAATGCGAAATTCTGGGGGTCGGTTTCTCTCTCCCCCCCCCCCCCCGTCAGATTGACATTGAAGAGTCTGACTCCTTTCTCTTGGCCTGACAGAGCCATTAAATATCTGGGTGTATGGCTTCCCTCAGACTTGACGACTTTATTTGAACTGAATTATACGCCCTTGCAGACTCGGGTTGTCAGGGACCTAAGGGCATGGAACAAACCACAGTTCTCATGGTTTGGCCGCATTAATATCTTAATGTCTGTTTTACCAAACTTTTTATATTGATTTCAGACCTTGCCGATAACTATTCCGGCTTCCTTTTTTCACTCCTTGAAATCCTCCTTTTTGAATTTTATCTGGGGCGGCGGTAGGCCTCGGCTGTCACCCCCCCCTCCCCATAAACTGTGGGTATTTTTGGAACACCTTTTTTTAAGGGTTCCCATAGTCTCGACACCCTGGTAAACTGCCTCATTTTGAGGCCATTTGCCTCCACCGTCACCCGACGATCTACCCGACTTTACGAATGTGGTGCAGGTTCCGTTCTCGCTGGGGTTTGTCACCATTGCCCTCCTTGCTGATTCCGATAACGAACAATCCTGATTTTCCCACGGGAGTACTTCTTATTTCCTGGGAATGACGTTTGACGTCCCTTACATTCTTCTTGGGGCTTGCCTGGATGCAGAGGGTCTGTGCTCTGTGTGAACTCTGATAGGAGACCGCCCTCTTACACCCTTAATAACTTAGTGTTTCAATTGTAAATAGCTACAGTTGTGTTCAAAATTATTCAACCCCCAATGCTGTAAAGGGTTTTAGGGAATTTAGTGTACATTTGTAATTGTATTCAGAATGAAATCCTACAAGGACTTTTTAAAGAACCATATGCAACTAAAATGACATCAATTGGTTTTGTAATCAGTAGTAAATGTTTCTTTTGTGAATTCTTCATTGACACAATTATTCAACCCCTTAAAGACTACCACTCTGAAGAACAGAGGTTCAGTCAAGTGTTTTCAATCAGGTATTGAAAACACCTGTGGATGTCACGGAGCAGCAATAAAGCATAATAAGCACCAATTAGGCAGCTTTAAAATGACTGTGATACTCTGCTCCTTCTAGACATTTACTGGTGTGGTTACAAACATGGTGAAGTCAAGAGAATGGTCCAGGAAGACAAGAGAAGAGGTGATTACTCTTCACAGGAAGGGCAATGGCTATAAGAAGATTGCAAAGATGTTAAACATACCAAGAGAGACCATAGGAAGCATCATTCGCAAATTCAAGGCAAAGGGCACTGTTGAAACGCTACCTGGTCGTGGCAGAAAGAAGATGCTGACTTCGACTGCTGTGCGCTACCTGAAGCGTAGAGTGGAGAAAAGTCCCTGTGTGACTGCTGAGGAACTGAGAAAAGATTTGTCAGATGTGGGTACTGAAGTTTCAGCTCAGATAATACGGCGCACACTGCGTAATGAAGGCCTCCATGCCAGAACTCCCAGGCGCACCCCCTTGCTGTCTCCAAAGAATAAGAAGAGTCGACTGCAGTATGCCAAAAGTCATGTGGACAAACCACAGAAGTTTTGGGATAGTGTTCTGTGGACTGATGAAACAAAATTAGAACTGTTTGGGCCCATGGATCAACGCTATGTTTGGAGGAGGAAGAACAAGGCCTATGAAGAAAAGAACACCTTGTCTACTGTGAAGCATGGCGGGGGGTCAATCATGCTTTGGGGCTGTTTTGCTTCTGCAGGTACAGGGAAGCTTCAGCGTGTGCAAGGTACCAGGAATTCTCTTCACTACCAGGAGATATTGGATGACAATGTGATGCAGTCCGTCACAAACCTGAGGCTTGGAGACGTTGGACCTTTCAACAGGACAATGATCCCAAGCATACCTCCAAGTCCACTAGAGCATGGTTGCAGATTAAAGGCTGGAACATTTTGGAGTGGCCATCGCAGTCACCTGACTTAAATCCGATTGAGAATCTCTGGTGGGACTTAAAGAAAGCAGTTGCAGTGCGCAAGCCTAAGAATGTGACTGAACTGGAGGCTTTTGCCCATGACGAATGGGCGAAGATACCGTAGATCGCTGCAAGACACTTGTGTCAAGCTATGCTTCACGTTTAAAAGCTGTTATAACTGTAAAAGGATGTTGTACCAAGATTGAATGTCACTTGGGGGTTGAATAAAACTGATAATGATGTGAGCACAGAAAAGACATTTGTGGTTATTTCATTATAAATGTTATGTTATATTTGTCTGACCTACACGTGCCTCTTTGATTTAATTGTAAGCAAGATGACTGAATGATCAAAATCAATGTCAAACTGGCCAAAACACTCAATTTCAGTGGGGGTTGAATAATTTTGAACACCACTGTATATCAATCATAATGTCCTACGTGACTCCTCATCCCTTCTACTGAACTGACATCCTTTGAACAACTCTGCACTGCTGACCCTCCACCCCTGCACTTACTCTCCGTTCTTTATGCGACTTTGTCGGATCAGTTTGCAGACCTCCCGTCTTACACTGGAAAGTGTTCGTCCGAATTACCAACTCATAACTGATGAGGAATGGTCTATGGTGTTCCGCTCTCAGGCCCTCAGCATTCAGGAAACTAATTATAAACGCTTAGCTCGGTGGTACTTAACCCCGTCTCGCCTGCACGCAATCTTTCCTGAAGTTTCTGCTGGGTGCTGGCGGTGCAGAGGGGGGAGGGGCAAATTTATGCACATATGGTGGGACTGTCCAGTAATCAAATCTTACTGGGAAGTAGTTTGGTCTTATATTAGCAATATTACCTCTCTGGACTTGCCCTTCTCTCCCCATGTAGCTCTCCTCCATGTGGTCCCGCTTTCGATATACCGTTCTACTCGTTCTCTGGCTATCAACTTACTTAACGCTGCACGAGCTCTTAGGCTAGGGGCAGACGAACGCATTCTGTGCACAACGGACATACTTTCTGACTGACGACAAGGTAATGGCCACATGGTCTGCTTTTGTGACTGACTTTTTTTTGACTGAAGTAGATGGGAAATTAAATTAATCCGAAAAACCATTTTGTCCGTCAAAAATGCATTCCGTCTGACTACGTTCCATCACTCACATACAAAGCTATGTGGACGTGGCGCACTCCACATGTACGTTCTAGCGGTTTTACGTTCTTTCCTAACTGACGTCCGTTTGCCGCGTCCGTTGTGCAGACGTACTTCGTGTGTGGGTCTCTATTGATCATAATTGCATGCTACCATGGACGTTAAAATGTGCGGCAACACAGATGCGAACACTGCGCTTGTCTGCCCGAGCCTCATTCCGAAATATTGGAGGCAGTCGGCCCCTCTGGCTGTTTTTGAGTGGATTGCCAGGGTTAATTATATTAGAGAGTTGGAAGAATTGCACTATTCCCTTGAACGAGTACAATACATATTTCCAGATATGGTACTGGTGGACGGACTTTGTGGCCAAGCATCGCCGAGAGGGGACGGCTGCTATGGCTACAATGTCTGTGATTGAGGTATCTGTACCAGAGAGTACCCCCTAGTTCCGAGGTTGAGCAGCGTTTATTATTACCTGTGTGACGGAGTAGATATTGTTCCCTTTTTATTTTTTGTGACTTGGATATTAGTACGTGTATATCCTTTTGGAAGTACGTAAAATGTTTTCTTTCAAGAGATGGCAACTGAATGAGATAAGACAGGATGTTTCAAAGACTTATCTACCCCCTGCTGATGTCCTTTGAATACATCGCACACAATAAAATGAGATGTGATTGACCCAATCTGGGTTATTCAGAGAAAGGTGAAACTCTGGAGAACTTTTGGAGAAGTTAAAATAGCTGATTTGGAAAGTGATATAAATGGGAGAATTTTTCTGGTTTGGCTATTTTGACCTAGAATTTTCAGTTCTCCAAAAGTTCTCCAGAGTTTCACCTTTCTCTGAATAACCCGGATAGACTCCATTCAATGGCCACATTGCCACACAATGTGGAGCAAGCGATGTAAAGATATTGGGGGGGGGGCAGTTTGCAATACAAAATATTACAAAACGGATGCGCCCAGTGACCCACGTAGAGTAAAATATTTTCTAAACTAAACATACAAAAGGAAAACAAAGCACATGTAAGATATCGTCAACTTAAAATAAATTAGGACATTTAATTTTTTTTATTTTTTTTTAATTTTTCTTGGTGCTAGTGACCCTTTTTAAAGTGTTCAGGATGTTCGGTTTGTCCCCACCCTCCCTGCTGCCTCCTATATATGGAGAGATCGCAGAGTCAAGTAGAGGAGTTTCCTAGGTTTCAAAATAATCATCATTATGTCCAACTCATTAGTTTTGCTGAGCCTCATGGGAAATGTAGTTCTAAGACATCTGGAGGTTCAAGATTGCTGACCCCTGCCCTATAGGCTTGCTTTGAGTCTTGGCTTCTTTTCTACAGGACTATGACTTGGCAGCTCAAGGTGGAACATGTTCAGTTTTCTTGTGGTCCTAAATAGGGCATGGGTTAATGGGGCCAACAAGGGTCTCTTGAACTCCAGTTCACCCAAACATTCTTGCCTTTTGGAATGTCCAACTTACATGAGCGGCATGATAAATATTGTGTATGCATCGGCCTTTTTCAAGTAATGAAATTTTGGATCTCCTCCATATAAACAAATCTGGATTCTATTATGGCGGCACACAGCCGGCTGGTCCGTTCTAAACCAGAAAGCTGATAGGCTTGTGCCTGCTGCTCATAGCTTTGGTTGAGCAATGACTGTGCACATATTGATGTTTGTACTTGGAGTCTCCATTGGGTTTTAACGCGGGCAGTGCGAACTTTGGCACATTTGCATTAAAGGTGCCCAGTAATTGTATACGTACAACATTTTAAAAGAATCTCTACGCCGTGATACAGGAAGATAATTTCCCAATATATGGCTATTCTTATACTAAGCAGTGTGAAACGTTTTTGAAGAAAATGAGCTGAACTTCTTTTGTGCCTCCAGACAATCATCCCTTGGTGCTATTTCTGTGCTGTCATTGGAAAGAAAGCCAGCACTTGAGCTTCATACGTCCTTCAAGATTGATTTTATTTAGATCTAGCCGTTTCCATTCAAGGTCTTTGCTTGTGGGCTTGTTGTGGTTTTTTTTTTTCTTTTCCTTTTATCTTATGTTTCTTATTGTCCTCCTCCAAGGTGAGTCCAAGTTACAGCTCTTCTTATGAGCTTTTTCTCCGTTTTCATCCATGCAATGCTCTTTTGCTAATAAGTATTTTCTCTTTTAAGGTTTAGATAATATTTGAATAAAAATAGAAAGTCTAGAACATGATTGATGGCACAGCACACTTCATATGGGTAAGCACACATAAACCTCTATTAACAAGTTGTTACATTCTGAGAAGAGCTACTCTGTTCAGGTTGCTCTTTAGGCCGGTGTCAGATGAGCGCACTAGGTGCGCCCATACTAACGTGCCTACTGGTGTTTGTCGCAGCGTCGTGCCACTATGACAGGGCTGGTCACAAGTAGGGATGCACCGATACCACATTTTTAAGACCGAGTACCGATACTTTTTAAAAGTACTCACCGATACCGAGTACCGATACTTTTATTTAATGTCATGTGACGCTTTCCAATAGGAACAGACCTCATATAAAAATTTATATGAGATTTGCCCCCAGGTCTCATGGATTTGCCCCCAGGTCTCATGGATTTGCCCCCAGGTCTCATGGATTTGCCCCCAGCTCACATGGGTTTGCCCCCAGCTCACATGGGTTTGCCCCCAGCTCACATGGGTTTGCCCCCAGCTCACATGGGTTTGCCCCCAGCTCACATGGGTTTGCCCCCAGCTCACATGGGTTTGCCCCCAGCTCTGATGGATATGCCCCAGCTCTGATGTATATGCCCCAGCTCTGATGGATATGTCCCCCAGGTCTCATGGATTTGCCCCCAGGTCTCATGGATTTGCCCCCAGGTCTCATGGATTTGCCCCCAGGTCTCATGGATTTGCCCCCAGCTCACATGGATTTGCCCCCAGCTCACATGGATTTGCCCCCAGCTCACATGGATTTGCCCCCAGCTCACATGGATTTGCCCCCAGGTCTCATGGATTTGCCCCCAGCTCGAACGCTGGGGAAGCTGGCCGCGTGCATGTAAAGCACGCAGCCAGCGTTCCCCTCCGGCACGCCGCGATACTCACCCATCCTGAAGGTCCGGTCGCTGGGCAGTGATGCGATCACGTGGCCGCCGGGCGCATCTGTGACGCTGCCTCCAGCCGAGAGGCAGCGTCACAGGAGCGCCCAGTGGCCGCGGGAACGCATCACTGCCCAGCGACCGGACCTTCAGGATGGGTAACGCTGGCTGCGTGCTTTACATGCACGCGGCCAGCTTCCCCAGCCCCGCGGTTGCCGGCCCAGCGCCGGCTTCCGGTATCGGCGGGATGTATCGGGCCGTTTGCACGAGTAACAAGTACTTGTGCAAACGGCAATATCGCCCCCGATACCGATACTAGTATCGGTATTGGTGCATCCCTAGTCACAAGCTGTAGTGCGTGCACGAATTGCACGCGCTATAAGCGTCCGTGCGAAAAAGCCTCCCCCGTAAAAATGGCAGACGCGCGTTTACGAGGCTGCAAAGCACAATCCTCCATAGGGGGATCGAGCCTTGCAGCACTGAGCGCACTAACTGCACTCAGCGAGGTGGCCAGACGGGCGTCGAGTGGCAGGAACATCCATTTTCACGGACTTTCCTTCCACTCTCCAAAGACGAGCGTCTGACCCCGAACCTAGCAACTTCAGCAGGGACAGCTCTACTGGTGAGTGATTTTGTGTGTTTTGATGTTATGGTTTATTTTTTTTATTTTTTTCGCCTTGCTCAATGGGTCTTAGGAAAGCAGCTGTGGCTGGGTTCTTGTTAAGACGAGGTAGCTGTCCTGCAACGAACAGACAGTGAGATTAGAGCTCTACCCAAAACCAGTGACAGGACTCCATAGGTTAAAGCAGAATTAAGATTTTTTACAGTGTTCTCTTTTTATACAGTTTTAGGGGAAAATAAGCCACACAAAGAGGGAACTCCCCTGGTGCCTGTCTCTTCCACACGCTTATTACCTCAAGTGTGCTTTCTCAATACTGCATTTTCCATTCCCACAGCCCTCAAGCTGACACTGGGGGTGTAACCAAAACAGAATGATGGAACTGAACAGTAAAATGGAGCATATCGCCTAAGCGGTTTCTTCAGTTAGTATTTGAATAAAGGAAACACTGTACAAAAGCATTCAGTAAAACTGTTCTGTTACTAACCTATTAACCTGATGCTGGGCTAGAACATCTATATAAAGTCAAACACGATGAAACACGCGGCATCGGAATGACAGGGAGAACCCACTACCGGCCAGCGGGATGTCCTGGTGCAACGTCATGGAAGCCTCTATATAAAGTATAGACTGTAAGCTCCTATGAGCAGGGCCCTCTTGTTTCCATCCTATGTCTGTTTATGTATTTCGTTCCCTTTGGTTATTGTAAAGCACTGCGGAAACTGTTGGCGCTATATAAATGATGACGATGATAATAAGTAAATGTTCATATTCTTTACACTGAACCAATTGAGGTACATCCAAAAAAAAAAAGTGGGCAACCCACCTCTTTATTCAAAGTGCCAGACATTCCCAGACAAATGGTAATCTACATTTATAAATATGCGCTTTTCTCCATTTTATGTACAGTAGCTTTAACTCTCATATCCCGGCGAGTTATTTTATCACGCTGCAGCCATGATGGGTGCAAGAAGCTTGGCCACCATGTCATCACCAAATAGCTTTATTTCCAATTTTCTTATTAACGGGTTATGCATGTCTAGAAGAAAAAACATAAATTGTCATCTAAACCTTTTTATACCTGTAGACAAACTAGAAAAAAATCAAAAGTTTTAAAAATGTGTAAAGGAAGAATTAATTTTTTTAGACTTATGTCATTTCATCTTCTCTGGCGACGCCCCATAACTAGGGGTGTTTTTTCAGCTCCCACTTCCTGAAAATTCTTTGCCTCCTCCTGCCCACTATTCCACCCATGAAAGCTTCACATAAACTAGCACAAGCTTTGCACATGAAACCCTGTGCACGCTCAGGACCTCAGACTGAGGAACTGAATATTAGCTATCTCTGCAAGACTCGCCTGCTGACTCGCTTCGTCCGCTAACTCTCTTCACCCGCTGACTCGCTCACCCACTGCCACACACTTTCATGGTTTACATACTCACTCATACTCCCTCACACAGTCATTCATTTTCACACTTTTTCTTGTGCCGTCTGTGTCTTGCGCGCTATCTCTCACTGTACTTTTTTTGTGTTTTCTCTGCTTTATCTTGCTGTCTTTCTCTCATTACCTTTTCTTCCTGTATCTGTCTCTGCTGTTTTTTTGTTTTTTTTTTTGTATTTGTAGCGCTCACCCCCGGAGGAGCCGCTGAATAAACCCTGGATAGTCTCACCGCACTAGGAATCACTATACACCAGCACTGTTGTGGATTTTCTAAGTTATATACTTTACTGGATCAATAAAGTGGCATATAATACACATGTACGTTAAAGATAACCGGAATGCGCAATGTGGGAAAACACGTGGCGGAAGAAAAGAACGATTAACCCGCTCAGTTCGCGAGTTTAAGTCCCGTTCAAAAAGGCTCAAAGGTGGTGTCTTAGGGTACCCGGGTACTATATTCAACTGGCCAGCGAATGAGCAAAATTATCTTCGACTAGTCAACGTTGGGGCCCTGTGAATTGAAGCAATTAAACAAGTGCGCACTTTCATTTCGGAACCGTAAGCCTTGAGGTCTCTCACCCATCGACGAACAAAGTGTCCAGAACCGATGACTCGACCAAGGATCTCTCTCCCAGATTGGAACCCGGTGCCAGCAAATCTGCTCTCCCGATTGCCATTCTCCGCTACCAGAATCGATCCGCCACCTGCACTCCCGTTCGATCCTCGTGGCCTCCTCACTCGGGGTCCTTCTGCAACCTGGTTGTCCTCCTGCACTCACTCAGCGAAATGTAGTAAGCGACATCATGATCTCTGTCCCAGATCTCCAGCACTGGATATGGCAGCGTCCACACTCCGGCCTGGTTTCGATCCCTGACCGTGTCCTGCGTGCGTCCTACTTCTTCCATTGCTCTGCTCGCTCTGCCCCTGTCTTACACGAGGCTTCGGATGTCTCTCTTGGCGCTGCACACCCACTTCCAGAGACCTTTGCAAAGGGAACAGGGAGATGGAGTTTCTTGGCACAACATAGTCCACAATGTCTCTGGCACTGTCTTCCTCTAGTGGTAGCATCAGTCCATTATATAAAGCCAAACTATCACAGCGCTACATATTGGTTACAGTTTGGAATGGCACTCAGCCCCACCCTCCCCTCAGCTCACAGTGCAGGAGGGAGGAGCAGCAACTCCGTCGCACATGCTCAGTGTGTTTCTTATGTATACCTAGTTATAAAGACTGACTGGTTAGCTCAAAGTGCCTCCTGAGGTGGGTGTGGGAAAACACCAAGAAAAAAAAGTCGGTAAATATGAAAAAAATCATATTTACTTTTTATGCCTGTTGAATGACACTACTGATTCAAACGGCATTGCATATTTTTAAACGCACACTAGCAAAGCATGCATGTCTCTTTTAAGTTTTGGATTTTCCACTCTAACAACAATTTCTCCCCATCTCCTTTTGTGTGATCAAAAAGACTGCTCAAAGACTTAACAGCCCTTTTCCACATCCATAACACAATCATATGCTACACGTTGTGGTCTCCACCACCCTAATGAGTGGCTGAGCATCATGAGAAATATAGTTCCAAAACAGCCGGAGGGCCAAGGTTGCTGACTCCTGTATCTGTATTACAGGAAAACTCATGATGTATGAGAATGTGTGGTGTCTTTTGATAAACTCAAATTTTGTTAAATTTACATTTAAGGTCTATAGTGCAAACCTGTTGCATTACAATTATTGTCTTATTGGTCAAGCTGTCACTTCTTTTTTGTTCTCTGCATGCGCGGTAACGCTTGACTTTCTTGCTATTTGACGATGAAGCCCTTCAAGTGCAACTTCAAACATCAGTATTCTAATTACGATTTAATCCAAGGATGATTTTAATTTTACAGTTTGGGATGCTAATGGAACTGCTACAGCAAATTGAACTGGATCTTGTTAATATTAAAGGTATGCATGGAGTTGCAAAATAGTTGGTGTAATGTATGTGTGTTGATAATCTAGTATGTTTGTGGGGGGCGGTTAATCAAGTTTCCTACTGCATATGATTGATCATTCGTTAACATATCAAATGCTAATGGCTAGAAAATGTAAAGATTTTTCTTTTATTTCCTGTTAAATTATCACTGCTCACACTCCCACCTGCCCACTGATCATTCAATTGACGTAGAGGTCTTGAGGCAAAAATCGATGATGATGATGATGGCGGCAGTGTCTCATTGGGGTGGGTGAATCCCCTTACAGCAGTGTTTTCCCAAACCTGTCCTCGGGACCCTCAGCCAGACCAGATTTTGCAGATCACCTTGGAGAAAAGCGGACTGAATCCTGCAATCACTGCAAAGCAAATAATATCACCTGTGCTGAGCTTCAGATATCCTGCAAACCTGGTGAGGCAGAGGGTCCTGAGGACAGGTTTGGGAAACCCTGCCTTACAGGCATCTTTTCCACTTACTGCGTGCTTTTCATTGACCATCGACAGACTATCAAGGCCCGCGTCAGACGAACGCGGTGATCACGTCCATGTTGCCACACAGTTTAACGTCTGTCGTAGCATAGAATCGGGAGCAATAGAATCCCACACACAAAGTACGTGCGCACCTAACTCCACACGCACAACGGACGCAAGTTAGGCAATAACGTAAAACCGCTAGATGGACGCGCAGATTGTGCCATGTCCGCATAGCTTTCTGAGATGTCAGACGCAGCGCATTTGCGATGTCCAGCACCTTGACGCACAAAATGACTTTTCATATCCTTTTCAAATTTTTATCATTTTTCATATTAATTTTGTTTCCCATAATTCCCTTTTTTTGTTTTTTCTACGTCCGTCAACAAAAACGGACCGTGTGGTGTCTACAGTATCTTCCATCAGTACGTCCGTCCGTTGTGCACGCACGCAGAGTGCGCTCTGACTGCGTTCGCCTTAGTGGTGAGAAATGGCAATTGGGAATTTGACAGGTTGTCTTATGTAATGTTCTCTTCACCTTGACAAGTTCTCTTCACTGCGGAGTCCACAGTATGTGACATGTGTAGCTGCCTTACCACCAAGTAATCCCACAGGTCCTGGTGTCTGCATCCTAGGGGTCCTATTCCAGCCTAGCTGTTAATATGGGCTATTATACGTAACAGCTCCATTTGTTAATTTAACGTCTCAACGAGCCACAAGCTTTGCTTCGGAGGTTTAACAATAGGTCTGCGTCTGAATAACGCATTTCTTGGTAGCTCAATGTCCAGGGGTCAAGCCGGTATTAAAAAATATTTTTGGATAATGCTTTTTTTTTTTTTTTTTTCCTTCCCAGGATGGCCAACAAAATGCATTTTTACCTGTGCACTCAAATTCTTGCAGTCACAAATTTACTCCCCACGTCTGCCATTGTGTGTGAGTGTACTGGAACATAAAATGAATTTGTTGTGAACTGTCCACACATGGTCGTGTGTTGAGTTACCCATTGGTGAAACAAGGAGCCCTATTCCAACAGAGCCACTTAGTTAACGACTGGAGCCATTGACATAATTGCTTAAACCGCTTTTCTGAAAGAGTTGCAGACTTTACATGTAACTCGGAAATTGACTACTTACTGTAAATTAACAACTCCTGTACTTAATATATGAGCTGTTAGTTTGTAGCTAGCTGATAAATATTGAGCTCTTCCAACCTCCTTCAGTTTGAGCTGTTAAGAACAAAGCCTGAGAAACTGCTGTTAAACACATCTGGTGAGTTTGCTTTTACAAAATCACTTAACACTTGGGATTTTTTTGATGGGTTTAAACCTTTTCATTACCCATTAGCCTGCAGTGCAGAGGGCATTGCGATCCACTTCTTCCACTGTCTGTAAGCAGCAGAAGACTGGAAACAAATGGTTCCCAGTCTTCTTCCAATGTCTCTGTGCAAGCGTGAGTTCATGTCAGGGTTGTGCCTGGTTCCATCCAATATATTTGAGCTGTACAGGTGCATAACAGAGCTGCACATCTATAAATCTTCCAGGAAGGAGTCTCTGAAATAATAAAATATTGTTTGAAAACCACATGGTGCAAGTAAGAAACTTTTTGTTTTAAAATACATTTTGATTTAAATAAATAGTTCTGATAGGGTGTGAATATTTGTCTTTAAACACCTCTTAATGTTGATATTTATTTGACATACATTGAGGAAGTCCGTAGAATTTGGAGTGCCTAGTAACAGCACTGGGGCAGGGGTGTAGACACTTCTCTGCAACCATTTCTGTACCTACTGTCTTGAACCCAGGACATACTTGAAAACGAGAGCGATCTCAATGTATCCTTCCTGGTAAAATACTTTATAAATAAATAAAAAATCCAGGGATTTGCTTTCACTGCCTGTTCTTCAGGACACCCTTTAATAACACGTTTTTTCTGCATAAGCTAGTACTCTAGTAACGGTACTCCTATGTTCTGAGTCATGTTGAAAACGAAATGCCGAAAGATTTTTTTTTTCCTTGTTATGTGTTTCTCTGACATTGCGTCGTCGCCCTCCTTAATTGCTTGTGTAAATAATGAATGACCCTTTTATTAATAGAATATCTGTGTCTATGTAACATGTCCTGTAAAATAGTGTTTTTTTGTTTCAACTTTCGTAAGGATGAAAAAATTCCGTAGAGCCTAGCACACCCGAGCATTAATTGACTGTCATGATGGGGGGGGGGGGGGGAAATCATTCTGTAGAAGATAGCATTGCAGGTGGGTAGAGTAAGCTAGAGCTGGTTCTGCATGCCTTCATTGGTACACCATGTTGCTAGGCAGACCTCTTCAATATCCTCTGTATAACCATGCAATAGATCCACCTTGTGGACTGTTTTAGGTGAGCACTATCATTCGTTAGGAACAAGCAAGACCAGGGTTAGCTACAGTCACAAGTATTTAGCTTTGTAATTCATAACCGCACAGCTCTCTAATTGGATGTCAGAATTAAAATACATTTTGACATAATTTTTATGTTGCTCGAGCTTTCATTTTTTTTGTCTACGATCAAATGATTCGCCAGCCTGAAGTTCTAACCGATTATTCATGTATGAAGGATGGATTTCCTTTTTTAATTTTCTGCTCGCTGATCAGTGGGGAAAAATATGTTAAAATGGGACTTTTGATATAAAAATATATCAATAGACTGTAAATTTAAAGCTTTAAAATATCTTCTCCTGAAGCCATCGAGATACGTAATTAATTGCTATATTTAACACACGCGTAAAGAGAATAAAGCATCTCTCGGCTTCATGCAGCAATCTGGATATAAAGAATAAATCTAGGATTTCTCTTGCGTGAAAAGGAAGATTTTTCTATGCATTGACCAACTGCTGACACAATAACAGATTGCTCATGCTAGTACAAGGTGTATCAGATTGAAAAAGACTTTTCATCTTTGTCACTAGAGAGCAAAGTTTACTTTTCGTCATTGACCAGCTGGGCGGTTGTATCACTCATTTTTTTAAATTCTTGTTCATGTATCTAGAGTACAATAGCCAATAAATTATAAATTCGACACCCGCTAACATCATCTTTTGTTCTCATTGTAATCCTGATCCATCAATCAGCCTTTGACCCACATCTTCTCTCTCCATATCCCTTTTGATTTTCCGTTCTTATCCATTTTCTATCAGTGAAGTTGGTTGCGATGTGATGGTCCATTCCTGTTTTGAATTCTTCCTAGTGATTCTTGCAAAAGCGCTTGAACTTTTACTATGTTTATAGATATGATAGATCTCTTTTCCTACGTAACCAATCTCTAGATGAGTGGGGGGGGGGTCAATTATTGGTCATTATTTTGGTATCTAAGGTTGATCAGAATTTCAACTGGACCTAGCTCACATATTTGACCAAATATGTCTCCCACGGTGTTTAACCCCTTCACTGCTGAGCCATTTCACCAGTGTGCTGAACTCCTTTTTACCGCTTTTGCTCATCATGTTTAAACAGGATTTTGAAGTCACATTTTATTATACGACCCAGACATATTACATATCATTTTTTTAGCAAATTCATAATATAGCATATTTTGTTACATATAATAAATGAAATAAAACTTGAATTTCTCAATCCTCTACAGTGTGTAAAGTGATTTCCCCCCTCCCCCCGTTTTATCATTCAAGCCTTTGTGGTTATATAGTTTATAGGGTATATTTGTTAATAAAAGAAAATAGAAATGGGAACTCGTTATTTTTTTTCCTAGCGAATTACATGATTTTTTTTTAAAAAAAATTTGGGCTAAAATCCACAAATAAAATTTGTTCAGCAGGATTGTTCACATTATAACTGAAATAGAATTTTTTTTATCTTACTTTGAACATGGTCATATTTAGTATCATTGGAAAGGTCATGCTCTGGCCTTTCAAATGATCTCAAACGTGACCCATCTAGCTGCCACCTTTCGGGAGATGGGGGGTTCCTTTTTGAACCCCCCCCATCTCCACCATGGGTAATCCCCGGGCAGCCAGGTGTTTCCCAGCTAACTGACGTCATTGCGCCATGAACGATGTCGGCTGACGAGGCCCCCCCCCTCCTTTCAGGCGATCTCCTGACGCTTGAAAATGACGTCCGTTCGTCTGACGCAAATGCAGCGTCTGACTTCCAGGAAGTCAGAATGCCGCGGGACCACGGAGGAAAGCGCTGAGTATTGGAGAAAGCTCCTGGATAGCGGAAGACGTGTGGGGAACGTCCTCTGTATACAGCGGGAGACTGAGACACCCACACGTCTTCCACAGTGAAGGGGTTAAAAAGGAGGACCATACTAGTTATATTTACAGGGTCAGAGGAATAAAACTTCTGACCTTTTGACCCCCTTATCTACCAGGGGAATTTGCAGAAAAGCACATTCAGCAACTAGTTTGTGTGTGTGAGGCTTATATTTTTGTAAAAACATAACCAGAGAAAAAAAGTTGTCATCTGCGCTCGTTTCTAGGTATTCCATGTACAACTAAACACTATGAGGTTTTTGTTCGTTTCAATGGCCATTGCAACGTAAGCTCACCCGCCACTTCAAGGCACCTCTTTGTAGAGTGAGTACCTAACCAATGTAACCAAAAGCTACTCTACTGCGCAGCTTCAAGCCCCTCCTGCTGCTTTTCAGCTAAGGAGAGGCAGAGATATGGTGGGTTTTCTTTATATATGCACCAAACACTTCCCATTTGGGTTTAAAAACAAAAACATGGAAAGAGGAACAGCAGCAAAACGACGAACTGGTGTTACAAGCATAATATACATGCATACAGAAAAAATATATTTATATTTTTGAAAAATCATTTTTAATTAAAGGAACCTTCTAATAAAAAATAGAGTTCCCATTTTTTATTTTTGCCCTTAAATTATTCGTCAGAGGCTGGCAATTATATTTTCTCTTCTGTATGAACCACAAATTGTGCACCACAACGGGACTTGCGCACTTCCACCTACACAAGTTCTGTAGAGCCTGTGCACATGTGCAGATCTGATCTGTTGGCTGCCTCTCTGAGACCGATCTCTACCTTGATTGGTCTCAGAGTGCAAATATCACTAGTGCCTGGCAGTCGGGAAATGTTAAAATTATCGGCTGTAAATTATCGGCTGCTGTTGACCCTGTGTGGGTTGGAGGAACCTTCTGCACTTCACTCATTGGTTTCACCAGATCAGGGGAGCTGGGGGGTAGTTGGGTGGGAGGAGTGGGCACACCTGATCTTGACCACTTTACAGTTAAAGTGGTCAGAATGTGAGAAGTGTTTCTTTGATTATACAGTAAGATATAGTTCAAATATTTCCAATATACTTCCTAATGTTAAAGGGTGGACTGACAAGACTTGGGGTCCCTCATTGTGGGGTTCTGACACGCAAAGGGGGGGGGTCCACTGCCTGACTTCCAAATGCAGAGCACATTGCCAGTGTGGGGCAGGCCTGACCAAGTCCTAGGGGAAACCTCGTGGGGGGGGCCTCCTTCTGGACCAGGGCCCTTGGGCAGTGCCCTATTGCCATAATGGTCAGTCCACTCCTGCTACTGTTATAACTTATTTGGCAGGCAGATGTTGCCATCTGCTGGCCAAAGAGTTACCACAA
This sequence comes from Leptobrachium leishanense, assembly GCA_009667805.1. Taxonomy (NCBI): domain Eukaryota; kingdom Metazoa; phylum Chordata; class Amphibia; order Anura; family Megophryidae; genus Leptobrachium; species Leptobrachium leishanense. The sequence continues at coordinate 372,571,979 of CM019064.1, forward strand.
TTCTAGACTCTGTGCAGGATCAACTGGGCAGAAACAAGGGGTGACTGGGAACACAAGGAGACGAATGGATGGGCGAACAGACTGCCAGGGAGGCAGAGTCCAGATAGCACCATTGTTACATATATCTATCAGTCCCTACAAGCGGACAATCTACCGACACTGTCGGTTTTTAGATAGCTGGATTGCTAGATACAGGACTGACAGACTAAACAAAGCCAGGGTAAGCCAAAATTGAACAAACCAGAACGAGTACTCTGACAAAGCCAGGGGAATCAGAGCCAGAAGGATAGTAACACAGACCATGGGGTTAAATGCCAGAACGGATAATCAGTCAGAAGAGTGTACAAGGAGAGCAAGGTTTAACAAGTAGAATAATCAATATACAAAGCCAGAGTCATACACAGGAGTCATAGAACATAGAAATGGCAAGGAAAGCTCTGAGGTTAAACCATGACAGGGTGATGTCTGGAATTTACTTCCAGGTTTCTAAATCTGGTGGGCGCTGTGTCACCGCATCACCAACCCACCCGATCACTCTGCCAACCGAGCAGAGAACGTGACCACCATGTACTGAACCTCTATACGAAGGCAGTCCTAGGAGGGCAATTCCCGTAAATAGAAGTCTTAAGTAGGCTGGATGGAGAAAAGCTGAGGCTTCCTTGAGGCTTGGCAAGTGGAAAACCTGGACTGGATTTTAAAGCAGGGGCAAGACAGGAAAGGTGTTGCCAGGTTAGTTAGCAGCAGGAGAAGCTCTAGGATAGGTCTTTTTCTGGTTCTCACGTGCTCCAGGGCAAGGATCCTGACAATAAGATTCAGGGAATATAATGATTGAAAATCCCTCTACAGTACAGACGCAAGGTTTTCCTGTAATTTCCATGCATGGGCATTATGCCACATACAGATATTTTTATATACTATTGGTATTTTTGGTAGCTATATTGCTAATAATCTCATTCTAATCACTACAAATCCCAGTAAGTGGGTATTCTGCTTCCTTAAGCAAAGCTGTGGGGTGTGGATGCTTTAGACTAGCAAAAAATGTATTTGACCAGTACTCACACGATGAAGTTCAGCAGATGGCTTCAACTCAGCAAAACTGACACGTAGAAAGATGAATCCAGTTGAAGAGTTTAATGATCAGACTGACAATCTTGTTACTGACTTTTACCTGCAAAGCTGTACATTAATTTTGTAGCAGAATGGCTGCTATGTAACCAGGAAGTCCCTTAGAACAAGACACTAAGCAAAGGGGTGGAACTAGCTGAATGCAGAAGGCTAAGGAAACTGAGCAGGGACAAAATAGCTATGAAATCAATAGCATGTAAGCAGCAAAGGGAGATTCAACACAAAACAGAAAAATATAAAATAAATCCTAAATCATGGGGCATGACCCTCCCTGTCTGAAATCTTTAGATTTAAAATAAACTAACATTATAACTTTAAATGTCCTCCTGGAAACCCAATGCGGAGACCTGAAAACCAAAGGTAAAGCATTCAACAATACACTTTACACTCGGTAAGTAAGTCGACAGTCTTAAACGTAGGCCATAGTTCCAGATGCGAGGAGTAGTTTAACAAGTTAACCCATCTTCGTGCTGGGGAAGCCGCTCTAGGCCAAACTTCCACCAACACCATTGTAATCCAACTGGCTGTATGTGGAAAGACTTCTGAAAAACCACACACTTCCCCTTGTGGCGTCCATTGAGGAGTATAAGTACAGTTCCAGGAGTGATGGAGGAGCGCAGGTTGCATTTGTGCTGGCTAAAAGGCTTCTTGCCATGGCTTAACAGCTTCCTTGGAACATCTTCAGTAGGATAATAGCGAGACATTTTACGCAGTTTGACTACACGTGTACCGCCATTCTTATCCCCACCGACTGTCTTTGACACGGTAGCTCTAGCCGTCTCCTTTTTCTTCCTTTCAATCTTAGTTTCTGGGGCTTTGTACTTGCACTTGTAGAGGGCTTTCCTGGCAGAACTGGAACATTTCCCAATTCTGCGGACCAGCACTGGATTCCAGCTGGCATGGTCCCGGTTCATCATCTTCGCAGCCTCAGTTTTCTTCGAGGTGCGCTTTAAAGAGGCAAATCTAGCAGCTGCCTGCTGTAGATTGTTAGGTAGCTTTTCTCTAGGTGTAAGAGAGAGTAGGGGTGCTACCCAACTATTGGCATCATCCTGAGTGAATTCTTTATCCATCGTCTTGAGAAATTCCCTATCTTCTCTTGCCACTGCCAGTTTCTTGTCATCGTTGATAGAATTGAACACTGTGGCTCCAAAGGTGTTATCCCAGGACTGAAAGACATTTAATTTATCTTGGTCGTCATGTTGCCATTCGTTGCTGTTCAATTTTTGCTTCACTCTGTAATGATGTGGGCACGGTTCAAGATAGGTGTTGCGACTATTTGGCAAGATATGTGTTTTGTAGGAAGCAATCTTGGAAGGTACCTTAATTTCCCTTATACAAACATTGCCTATGATAACCCAACCTAGATCAAGGCATAGAGTGAATGGAGCATCATGTGGACCATTAATTTGTTGCCGTACCTTATGTACTCTTAGGATATCTCTGCCCAGGAGAATTAGGATATTTGCATTCTAGTCAAGGGCTGGTATTTTGTTAGCTATAGCCTTCAGATGAGGATGGTGTAGGGCAGCTTCTGGTGTAGGGATCTTTTGCTTGTTAGATGGGATCTGGTTGCACTCGACAAGTGTGGGTAATTCCAGATTGCCCCCAAGAGAGGCTACTATGAATCCGCTGGCTCTTCTTCCAGAGACCTCTGTAATGCCACTACATGTACCTAACGTACAAGGAGATTCCTACCCTTATATGTTGAAAAGATCAAAGAGTTCCGTTCTTGCGAGGGACCGATTGCTCTGATCGTCCAGGATGGCGTATACTTTAGCAGACTTTCCTGGGAGATCCTTGTGCTAAAATATGCTTAGTTAACATATATCACAAGACTTGTCGCAAAGAGCTCCTTGAGCTCTTGGAGTGGTTTCTTTCTAAAGCTGATGCACTTTTTGAGGGGATGTGGCTTCTTATGAATAGGACAAAGGCAGTTAGAATTTTCAATCTTTTTTCACCTTGTTTGCACCCGTCAGGAATTGAGGTAGGAGGGGGAAAGACACTAGTCTTCTTCACTGATACTGGACCCCTGCTGCCTCTGTGATTTAAAGTGCGAGCTGTCAGACATCTGAGGAAGGAAGCGTGGAACTCCTAAGAAAAACTGGGGTCATTCTTTGTTTCTGCAATGTCCCTTATGAACTCACAAAAATAGGAGAAACGTGGAAAGGAGATATGGTTCACTCTTTTATACTTTGCCCCAATTACAGTCCATTTTTCCTGGATATTGTATGGCAGCTTGATAACTATTGGGTTTACCCCACGAGCAGTGTCCAGATAGCTGAGGCCAGGTAGGAAAGTGTCTGTCTTGGCCAGCTGCAGCTCCCAAAGAAGATCACGGAGTACCAAGTATTTCTGATTGTCCTTGCCGGAAATCTTTGGGAAACAATGTGACACGGTTCCCGTATCCCACCACGCAGTCCTTAAAGCCCAACACTCCACAGAGCCCAAAAGCTACCAACAGGGTAGCCGTAGAAGAATCCCTAACTGTCTGGTCCTTAGACTTGGCCAGGTATACTAGCTAGACAGAAAGGGTTAATCAAAGACCATGTCGTAATACGAAACCAGGTTAGCAACACGGGGGTAGTCAGATGAGCCAGAATCAGGAATACAGAGTATAGAATAGTCAAATGGAATAGCCGTGTCGATATCATCAGTGCAGAAGCGTAGTACAAGAAAATAGTCTAGGGCAACGGAAGGCAGAATAATCAGTAAACAAGCAGAGGTCAATAACAGGTTAAATCAGGAGAGAATTCAGGTACAAGGAGCTCAGGTATGGATAACCACGATCTGGCACTGCTTAGAAGGAACTGTGGGTTTTTAAAGACCTTCACCAGACCGGGCCCCCCTCAAGCCGCGCCTCATGCAGCCACCTCCCTGCCTGTCTCTATTTAAACCGGGTGTTGGTCAGCGAGCAGCATCAGACCTGCTGCCTTCAAGCACACTGGAGAGGCTGGAAGCCCCCAACGTTACACAATGCAGCCGATTCAACAGAGCGTTCTCTATGGCTTCAGGGCTGCCGTAGCTTTGATCAAGTCTTTGCTAAGCAGCGTCGCGGCCCGACATTGGATTATTGATGTGGACGGATCTGAGTCTCTTGACACGTTCTGTGGACCAAGCCATCTGATCAGCAGGTCCAGTTCCTCAGCAGGAGTAATGCCAAGATCACTAATTGCTGTTTTGAAGGCACCCTTCCAGCTTCTGTAGTTTTCAGGTTGGTCATCGAAGTTCGAAAGGCTTGTCTTGGTGAGCCATGTATCTAGCAAACTCAGACATGTCTGTTCTCTCTGACTTTGGGCAGGGAAATGAAGTTTGAAAGGCGTTTGCAGTATTCTGATTAAGTGACATAGGGTAGTATGCGGTTGCATCTGCATTTAGCCCTGAGTCGGTTTAATGTCCATAGACTCAGGCAGGCATGGTTTTTTAGCTGTATGGTTGCTAGGATTTTGATGAATTGCTGGAGGGTAGAATTGCATCTGAGAGTTAATGCATTGGGATTGCTGTTGCACTAGGGCGTGTGAAGGGAGGTCAGGGTCATTAGCTAGTATAGTATTGTACTGACCTTGGATGCAGGGTACTGCTACAGAGTCTTTTCCCTGTTTTGGAAGGTTGTCACAACTGTCAGGAACATTTGATGTTATGAGAGATAAACTGTATTGCTTTAGTACATAGTCTCTGGTGCGCTTAACGGAATCCTCCGTATCCACGTTGCATAAGCTGGTGCTGTCTCTTTCACTTCCTGCAGCAGCCTGCTCTAGGATTTTTAATGTTGCTACGGCCGTTGCGTGCTCACACTGTTTCTCTAGAGCTTCTTTTTCTGCTCTTTTGCGAGCATCGTCCGTTTCTATAGCTGCTTTCTTGCGAGCGGTGTCCATTTCCATTTCCGCTTTCCTTTCTGCTTTTTCGCGAGCGGCGTCCATCTCCATCTCTGCTTTCCTTTTTGCAAAGACTGCTTGTATTTTTGTAGTCTCTGCATTTGCCTGGGCTTGAATAAGCTGCAGACTAATTGAACTCTTTGAATATTGTGAGGATTTTGACCTTGAGAGACGTGAGCTATTTGAATGCTTGCTAGATGCTGAAATGTGAGAAGCAGTCTCTTGGAGCTGGACAATTCTCTCTTCCGCCTTTACTCTGGCCTGATGTACTAAATTTGTCTCTTTCTGCATTAAGACATTTTAATTCATCTATTTCTTGTAAAGCCTGTTCAGAATTTATCTTCTCTAAATTAGAGACATAAATGTGACAGTGGGCAAGATAGTGAGCATGAGCTGTAGAAAGCTGTCTTAAAACTTTTTAGTTTGGAAGAGTCACAAATAGGTTGTGTGATGGAGGAGACATAACTCCTCACCTGTTCCCAAAGCCATGACATTTGCTGTGATTTCTCATAGTTTATATCCATAAGCGTTTCAGTAATCTTCCATGTAGGTTTTGTATTGCGTTCACTTCTGATTGGATTTATTTTCATTACTTCCACATCTGAAACCAGTTGTATTTCCTGTGTAGTTAGAAGAAACACTCTGTCTGCCATGCTTACACAGATAAGAATGAGAGAGCAGCAGAGTAGCTGTGGTTAACAGGCACTGTCTGTGGGATGCAGCAGTATCTGCTCTCTGGTTACTGAAGGCTGTATACTAGTCCTGGCTGCTGTAAAGCCTTTTTTACTGCTGGTTTAGCTGCGTACTTCTGCTGCAGCTGCTGTTAATGTCTTTTACTATTGCTAGCAGTTGTTGTCTTTTCACTAACAGCAGTAATGCTAGACAGTATTGACTTTTTTTTTTTTTAATATATTTTTATTTTTGTTAAATTTCAACAAAATTAACACCGTTTGAAACATCTTTTGTGAATAAAGAGACAGAAAAAAGAATAAACAAGGTACTTTTGTCTTTGGTTATTATGACGTTATCCTGTCACATGTAAGTATGTGACATATCATATTTCGTATATTAAGTACTATCTAAAGGGGGGGAACAAGGGGAGTAAAAGTTCGTATACAGTAACAAGTGTTCCATTTAAAAGCTATACTGGTTGTAGGTTCCATGAGGTAGAGTTCAGTTTTGAAGAAAGCAAGAAGTGACAAACGCAGACAGGTTAGTGAGGTGTGTCAGTACTACCCGGTATGGGTGGTTTACGTGGTCGTTTAGTGAGATAGTCCGTCCACCAATACCAAGTTGCGAAGTATTTAGCATAATTGTTATCCATAGAAAAATACATCTCCTCCATTACTCGTATACTGTCTACTGCTGTAATCCATTCCGAGATTGTCGGAGTATGTACGGAGCGCCAGTGCCTGGGAATCAATGATTTTGCCATATTAAACAGGTGAATGGCCAGAGACTTTCTGTATGTGACAGGGGAGAGGGGGACCAGATCAAATAGAGCTACTTGTGGAGAGGGTAACCGGTCTAATCCTGTGATTTCATTGATCTCTGTGAAAATGGATGTCCAATAGGCTTGAATGTGGGAGCATTCCCACCAAATATGTAAATAGGTTCCCGGTTCTTTCTTACATCGCCAACACAATACATCAGAGTTCGGGTACATTTTATGTAGTCTCGAGGGAGTGAGGTACCACCTAGACAGGAATTTATAATGTGACTTTTGTACATGTAGACTACGGGACGAGTGGGCAGCCATTTGAAATATCACGTCCCATTTAACTTCTGGAATCAGGTCACCCATCTCCTTGCTCCATCGTGTTGCATATAAGGGGAGCTGAGGCGTCTAGGAGCGTACCGTACATAGTGGACAGCATGTGTGGCTGGTGTGGGTCAATGGTGCAAAGAGTCTCAAAAGGGGACTCATCTTGTCTAAGAGAGGTCGGGTGGCCTAATGATGCTATGAAGTTTCGGAGCTGGTAATATCGGTAGTCCAAGATTGGAGTGGCATATTCATCTGGAGGTAACAATAGTTTAGGGATTGGCTTTGAGCTCATTAGACATTTATGAAGGGGAAGGTACGGTCCCTCCACTAGCGGTGGCAGAAAATCGTTGGACATACCAGCTGGAAAAGTGGGTTAAAAGTAAGAGGTAATAGTGGTGATGGATGTGTTGAGAGATGCAGTGATTTGCCATTTTAGAAGGGTTGGGGAAATAAGAGGGTGCGAAGAGCGACGTAGGTTTGTGAGGGGTGCTGTCTGCCACGGTAAGGAAGCTAACGGGATTCGAATTGTTTTCTGTTCTATCGGTACCCATAACTTGTGTGGTGGGGACATGCACCTAAGAAATAGGGCTGCTGAGTAATATAATTCCATATGTGGAAGGCCTAAACCCCCTCTGTTCCTATGTCTCGTCATGTCTCCGTATGAAACCCTGGGATGTATCCCATTCCAGACATAGTCGAGGAATGCTGATTTCAGCCGGGCAAAAAATTGTGATGGTATTCCTACAGGGATTGATTGAAAGAGGTACAAGAATCTAGGGAGTATATTCATCTTTAAGACGTTGATCCTCCCCAGCCAAGAGATATGGGGTAAGCTCCATTTTCTAAGGTCTTGTTGTACTACTTTCAGGAGAGGTTCATAGTTAGACGCATATAAGTGGTCCAGGTCTCTAGTCAGTGTTACTCCCAGGTATCTAATTGAGTTCTGCACCCATCTAAATGGAAAACATCTTTCCAACTCCCTCTGTGTTAATGTTGATATGCCTATCCCCATGACCTCACATTTCGTCTGGTTAATCCGAAAGTTAGACAATTGTCCATAAGTGTCTGGTTCGGACATGAGATGTGTAAGGGAGCGATTAGGGTCTGTAAGGGATAATAGTATATCATCTGCGAAGGCAGCTACTTTATAGTGGTGGAGGGGAAGTATGTGTCCAGTAATGTCAGGATGATCTCTAATTTTTTGCAATAATGGCTCTAGTGTCAGTATGAAGAGGAGTGGAGACGGGGCAGCCTTGTCGAGTCCCGTTACGTATCTGGAAGTCTCGGGAATAAGTCCCATTAACTCGTAGAGAGGCGCTTGGAGTGATCTAGAGGGAGTGGATCCAATGTAACCATTGTGAACCAAAGCCCAGTGCCGATAGGTTTTCAAAATAGGAAGATGGTGGGGTTGGAGGAGGTGCGTGCTAGGTACATTAAATCAATTGCACGTATTGTGTTATCACGGGCTTCTCTGGTGGGGACAAAACCTGTTTGATCAGGGTGTATAAGACTTGTGATGTAAGGATTGAGACGATTCGCCATCATTTTGCCCATTAATTTTAGGTCTGCATTCAAGAGTGAAATGGGGTGATAGTTTTGTACCAAGGTGTGGTCTTTATCTGGTTTAGGGATAAGTGCAATATGGGCTCTTAGTGTTGCAGGGTCTAATTTGGTGTCGTGGTTTAACTCATTAAGCATTTTTATTAAATGAGGGCCTAGACTAGTTTGAAAAGTTTTGTAGTATGCAATGGTGAATCCATCTGGGCCTGGACTTTTCCCAGATGCTGTGGATTTGATCGCTATTGATAGTTCGTCTAGGGATCGTGATATGTCTGGTGTGAGAATGGAGTGGAGAGATTCCTTTAAATATGCTTGAATAGCGTCTTTGTCTGGGGGTGTGTCTCGTAGTTGATATAGGGTCGAGAAATATTTATGAAAGGCTTCTGTGATGTCAGTATTTAGGTGGACATCAGTTCCACTGTCGGATTGGACCTAGGGGATAAATGTGGTTTGATGTTTGCTTTTCAATGCTCTTGCCAGTAGTTTTCCACATCTATTTCCTTGGGTATAATAGAGTTGTTTGGTGTGACGCAGTGATTTGAATGCCTGGTCTGATAGGATGGTGTTCAATTTGGCCCGGTGGATCGTGAGTTCTTTAAACACCGAAATGGAATGTGAGGTTTTGTGTTCCGTCTCTAGGTCATGGATGCGGTTAAGTAAAGTGGTAACGGATTCTCTGTGTTTTCTTACGTTGTGCTCCGATTTGTATTAGTTTACCCCTAATGACACATTTGTGAGCTTCCCATATTATAGGCAAGGACACGTCCGAAGTGGAGTTCTCCGCAAAGTAGTGTTCTACGTGATCTTTTATATCTTGTCTGATCACTACGTCACATAGGAGTGATTCGTTCAACCGCCATGTGCATTGGGGGGAATGGCGAGTGTTACAGGGGCGTTGTCTGACCATGTTATTGGGGCTATGGAAGCTGAACGTAAAGCATGTAATTGATGGTGGGACATTAGAAATGTGTCAAGCCTTGAGTAGGTTTTCGCGGCGTGGGAATAAAAAGTTAAATCTTTCACAGACGGGTTCAACACCCTCCATCCATCTATCATTTGATGTTGATGGAGAAGTTGCATAAACCTACGGCGGAGGGAGGGTTCTGGTTTGGGGGTCGGTTTTACACTTTCTGGGTCTGTGTCAAGGAGGACATTAAAGTCACCACCGCATACCAGCAGGCCTTCACTAAAACGAGATAGCTTAGACAAAGTGGATCGTAGTGCCCCGCATTGACCCATGTTGGCCAGCGTGATCTTGCGGGAGCCTATGAGACCTTTGATAAATAAATATCTGCCCTAAGGGTCAGTTTGTTGATGAGTGCATACAAATGGAACATGGCTACCAGTATGGCTACTCCTCGAGTTTTAGATGTGACATAGTTACTAAAGTAAGATTGTGTATAGTAGCGAGATGTAAGAGACGGTGCTGCATCCGCACGGAAGTGTGTCTCTTGCAGAAACCCTATTTCCCCGCGTTGCCGGTGAAGGTCTAAAAGAGCCATGCGCCGTTTCTGAGGGGAGTTAAGGCCCTTGACATTCTTCACCTTAAATGTTATCGGGGCCATGGCATAGTTAATGTGGACCTAAGAAAACGTTGATAATCCCCAGTACAAAAATGAGATTTCAAGGGCAATACCCATGGCCTACATACAATATGTAAGTGTGGAAAACCAGTAATTAACATGCTATATGGATAATGAGTACTGTGCATACGAACAAACAGAAAAATAAACCTGAAGATAGAACTCTGAGACGGTGTAGAGCCTGCGAATGGAAGCACCATCGTCCAGGCTCTAAAACATGCCTCTCCTCCTCGGGAGGAGGGGGGCACAAAAGCCACCGCATCTGGAGGGGTTGAGTGGATGACCTCCGGCAGATGTTGGGGATAAAGTGCCGAGGCCGGCTAGGGTAAATGTTTGGTTCCGATACAGCTTTGAAAGTAGGGAGATCCAGTTGGTTGGGGGTCCATGAGGAAGAAGAGAAAAGCAATCCGTAAGTTAAGAATAGTCATGGATGTGGAGATACTCCTTGAAAGGGTGATAAATATGTCCTGATGTTGAAAGGAGCAGCAAAAAGGCAACAAGCGTTGTTTTCATTCCGGGTCTTGCTGGGAGTTCGTTGATTGTTGCGAGCGGGAAATACCACGACCACGTTTGGAAGGTGTCTGCCACCGAGGACGTTGCGGCTGGAACTGATGTTGGACCAAGTCTAGGGTCTGACCACCGTACCAGTCTGGAATGTCCAGATTATCAATGCCAAGTGCCATTAGCAGTGGTGGAAGATCTGTGGCATTGGTGATCCCATAGTAAACCCCGTCCAGGGTATCTTGGAGGGAAAACGGGTATCCCATCTGTACTTAACTTGACGGTCCCGTAGAACTTCAGTGAGCGGTTTCAGTAGTCGGCATGCCTGAAGCGTGTGCCAGGAGAGGTCTGGGTATAGTTGCAAAACAGTCCCCGAGGGGTCTTTGACATCTTGACAACGCGCGGCTTGTAGAATATATTCTTTTTGATGGTAGTAATGTACCCGGCATATAATATCTCTGGGTGTCGTATTCGGTGCTCCTTTTGGTTTTAAGGAGCGATGCACTCTATCAAAGTGAATTGGGGTGTCAATCGGTCTGTGCAGGAGAGAATTAAATATAGGCCTCAGTACCTCAGTGAGCAGTTCCTTCCCATCTTGCGACTCTGGGAGACCCCTTAACCTCAGGTTATTCCGGCGGCCCCGGTTGTCTTGATCATCTAACGCCCGGTGAAAGCGTTGCAGGTATAAAGTGTGAGAAGTCAAACCTGTTTCCAAGCGAGTCAGTCTGTCCTCTGTGGTTTCTCTGTCTCCTTCCAAATCTTGGATCCGGGCTCCAATATGGCGGACATCCGTTGCCACAGCATCCATGCGGGAAGCGAAGGAGGACTCTAGCTTTGCCAGGAGGGATTCTAGATCTTCTTTGGTGGGCAGGGAGCGGAGTATATCGCGGACTGACAGTTCTGTATCCTCTGGAGTGGGGCTGCCAGCCGTCGACGAGTCCCGCGATGGTGCAGGGACAGGCGCCATCTTGGATCCGCGCAGGGTTGCTCCGGAGATCGGGATTCCTCAAAAAATCGAGCGATTGTGGCCGTTTTAGCGGAGTTAAGGGTGGTCTTGGTGCGGAGGGGTGTCTGGGAGCGCTTCCTATGGGTCATACTGCACCCTTGTTGTCAGGATCTCCCTTCTATGACCCTGTTAGCGCCGGAGCTCTTCTAGCATGCGGCCATTCCACTCGGCGGTCAAGCCACGCCCCTCCCAGTATTGACTTTTTACTATTCTGTTTCCCTAAGCAAAGCTGTGAGGTGTGGATGCTTTAGACTAGCGAAGTCTGTATTTGACCAGTACTCACACAATGAAGTTCAGCAGATAGATAGCTTCAACTCAGCAAAACTGACACGAAGAAAGATTAATCCAGTTGAAGAGTTTAATGATCAGACTGACAATCTTGTTAACGTATAGCTTTGCAGGTAAAAATCATTAATTTTGTCTAGCAGTGAGAACAGCATGGCTGTTATGTAACCAGGAAGTCCCTTAGAACAAGACACCAAGCAAAGGGGTGGAACTAGCTGAATGCAGAAGGCTAAAGAAACTGAGCAGGGACAAAATAGATATGAAATCAATAGCATGTAAGCAGCAAAGGCAGATTCAACACAAAACAGAAAAATATAAAATCCTAAATCATGGGGCATGACAGTAGGGTATCTGACTTTTACTGTGTGTGTGTATTTAGAAGTAGTTTGCAAGAGAAAATTATAATTAAATACTGAATAATTCACGCAGAGGATGAAAGTACTTTAAGGTTGGAATACTTATATTTAATTGGTTTCTTCTCTTTTCTTTGGTTCCGGCGATGTACTCCAGGTTTTAGGGTGGGAAGGACGAATAAGTGGGATATATATATATATATATATATCAAAAACAGGTATTCCGCAACACAAACAGGGTAATTCGAAAAGTCATCGCACGTTCGGTGACTTTTCGTTCTCTTCAATTCGGTTCCTTTTTGCCGATCCCATTTCGGTGACCCTGCGGTGTATTCAGCAAGCACACCACAGGGTCCCCGAATTGCAGGGAAAGGCTACCGCAAAACCCGGCGAATGCACTCCGAAAACCTGCAAAAACATCTGGATTAACCCGTCGAAGACGCCGGAAAAACCCGAGCAGGAGCCGATCACACGCAGCGAGGCCTCCGGAAAAAGCCGACACCGCAGGCAGAGTGAAGTGAATAAATTAGGAAAACCGTTTGCTTGAATGATTGAAAAGTGAAACGCTGTTTGCAAAGAAACTACTGAGCGAAAATGTCTGAAATTTACATAGGAGGTCCAGGGAATGATAATAAAAAGGGCTGTTACAGAAAAAATAAGTAAAGTTAAAAATAAATCCAAAAAAAAATCGGACTTTTTTTAAAAAAAAGAGAAAAATGATTAAAGAGACTCTTTACTGCAGAATTTTATAATGAACGGTTTATTAGATATTGAATTACAACGGGAATATTTTTAACATTGAAGCCTATGGGATTCTCCTGAATAAATTTGCCGAATTAAACCACCGACTGGCAGGGCATTTCGGGAACCTTTCACTGCTGGTTTGTGTTCTCTGAATAGCTGAAGCAGTGCTTTTTATGGGGATTTCACTGCCCTCGAACAGGCACCGTATGTGCAGGCAATTAGCCAGGATTTGGCGAATTGCCTGCTCTCTGGATAGCCGAATGGCCAAGAAAGTTAACCGAACGCTGATTTTCAGCGTTCGGTTACCTTTCTCCAGCCATTCGGATCTCTTTGAATAACCCTGAAAGTCTTGTTCAATAAGAAAAAGCGTTATATCATTTATTGCATACAGTTCGACGTTTCAGGACAACAACACAACTGAAAGTTCAGTCAATATATAACAAAATAAATCAAACAATTACGCCCAGGTGTAACATAGGTGGGGCATCTAAGACACTCCCGACATCACTTAGTTAAGCATACCCATACTTTAACCTCCATTACTTTTAGGTTGTTTAAGAAATTAAGATCACCGAAGTATTTGATCTGTGTCTACAACCCTCAACATAGTATTTATATCGTATGGGATTCAAAAATGGTTTACCTCGCAGTCTTTGATTTTAATCTATAAAAATTATTTCACAACACAGGCATTGGAGCAGAAGAAATCTGGACATAAACCAAAGTAGATGTCTTATTTTAAATGACAATGCAAGCTGTTTTTTTCATTCAATCCCTGCGGGTTCACCGCATCAAGTGTGTAGATCCAGACAGGGCCGGACTGGGGATAAAAACCAGCCCTGGAAATAATTTCATACCAGCCCCAGTAAGGCCGGGGGCACACTAGGCGTTTTCTTTAACGCACTAGCGTGCGTTAAAGAAAATGCTAACGAGCCAGCGTCCACTCGACGCCCGCCTGCCCCCCCCCTCAGGGCTGCAAAGCGCGATCCTCCTAAGTGGTGGATGTAGTGCCATCCAGCAGATGCCACAATTCAGCAGTCATAAAGCATATTCATAGCACAGGACCACAGTCCAATAAATTAGCCCTTCTGGCCAATTGCCAGACACAAGTATACAATATATATATCAAATGACCCATATATTGAAGGTGTATAACCATTTACCAAATTTGGTATGAGCGTACCACAGAGCTCCAAAGCAATAAAACCCACAGTAATGTGCGGTGTGTATGAGCGTATCAGAGCTGCACAGCGATAAAACCCACAGTAATGTGCGCTGAGTATGAGCGTATCACAGAATCCACAGCAATAAAACTCACAGTAATGTGCAGTGTGTATGAGCGTATCATAGAGCTCCACAGCAATAAAACTCAGTAATGTGCGCTGTGTATGAGCATAGCAGAGCTCCACAGCAATAAAACCCGCAGTAATGTGCAGTGTGTATGAGTGTATCACAGAGCTCCACAGCAATAAAACCAACAGTAATGTGTCGTATTTTATACCCCCCATACACTCATTTAATTTCATTTCCCCCACACTCATTTCATCTCCCCTCACGCTCATTTAATCTCCCACCCACTCTCATTTAATTTCATCCCCCCCACACTCAATTCATCTCCCCCACACTCAATTCATCTCCCCCACTCATTTAATTTCATTCCCCCACACTCCTTTCATCTCCCCCCACTCAATTCATCTCCCCCCACTCAATTCATCTCCCCCCACTCAATTCATCTCCCCCCACTCAATTCATCTCCCCCACTCATTTAATTTCATTCCCCCACACTCATTTGATCTCCCCCACTCTCATTTAATCTCCCACCCACACTCATTTCATCTCCCCCATTCTCATTTAATTTCACCCCGACACTCATTTCATCTCCCCCACTCTCTTAGTTTCACCCCCACTCTCATTTAATCTCCCAACCACACTCACTTCATCTCCCCCACACTCACTTCATCTCCCCCCACACTCACTTCATCTCCCACCCACACTCATTTCATCTCCCCCATTCTCATTTAATTTCACCCCGACACTCATTTCATCTCCCCCACTCTCTTAGTTTCACCCCCACTCTCATTTAATCTCCCAACCACACTCACTTCATCTCCCCCCACACTCACTTCATCTCCCCCCACACTCATTTCATCTCCCCCCACACTCACTTCATACACCACCCCCCCTCCCCTTAGAAACTGGGGATGGGTCCTGCTGTGGAGATCATGCAGCTGCTGGAGGCAGCGCTAGGAGGAAGTGACGTCATATGATCACTTCCTCACAGCGCTGCAGTGCATGTGGCTTCAGCAGCAGACCTGAGAGTAAGCAAGGTCTGTGACTGTGCCCCATCAAGTCCCCCATAGTCTGTGGCCCCCGCCCCTACCAGAGACCCCACAGCTGCCGGGTGTGTGTTGCCATGATGAGCGAGGCTCCGCCCACCAGCGGAGACTCGTCTCTATGGCAACCCAGCGCTTCCCTCTTTCAGCTCGCTCCGGCACTTATGGAAGCTGCGCGCGCTGGACAGAGAAAGCTTCCGGAGCTGAGGCCTTTTGATCTTAGAAACTGCGGGTCCCAGTGAGCGGCAGGGGGTGGGGGGGCTTTTTTAGTGTAGAGGGTGGCTTTTTTTGCCGCCCCATTAAAAATGCCGCCCTAGGCCTTATCGGCCTAGGCCAAAATACAGCTCTGGACTCACCTGGCGGGTAAGTATAGGAGCCTTCAACGGGCTGGCCTCCTCCATTAGCTGCGGCCACTAGCGAGTGAGACACGCGGCGCGGAGACGTTCTGCGTCTGCGTGCATCACGTGCTGGCTGAAGGGGCGGCACCAGTTCAGCGTGCGTGCCGTTCCCAGCCTCTAGTATCTGGGAAGGCACGGACGCTGCAGTGGCTGTCAGCCCAGCCCCTCACTCTGCAAGCCACTTGTCCCATCTCCGGAGTCCAGCCCATCACGCTGCAAACCAGCCTGCCCTGCCTCCGGCCCCTCACTCTGCTAGTCGGCCCGGCCCCTACACGCACAGAGGGTGGCAGGAGACCAATCAGCTCCGGATTCGGCCTCAAGAGAGTCCGATACCGGAGCTGACCATTAGGAAGTCTGGCAGTGGCCTTGCATTTTAAACCCAGGCCAACCCGCGGCCACAACAAATAAATAAAAGCGGCCCAAAGTGAAAGCAGCCTACCGGGATACATCCCGGCATCCCGGTAGGCCAGTCCGGCACTGGATCCAGAAGGACTCTTTTAAGCAGTTCCTGCGCACGGTCCCCCCTCTTGACAAAGGGGGGACGTGATCAATGCCCATCACACGCATAGCTGACAGTGGATGCTGTAGATCGCAAAAGCGACGTGCCACTGGCTGCAAATTTTCTTTGCCTGTCAAAGCCCCTCTGATTGTTGTCCTGATGAAAGTACTGTTTTGTACTGAAACGTCGATGAACTTTATGCTATAACGCTAATATATATATATATGGAGTGGAGGCTTTTTGTCTCACTTTTAGTCCTTCACCACAACCCTTATAGACACAAATATATATATATATATATATATATATTGATTTCCAATGTTTGCAGGGAGCACTCAAGGACTTGAATATAAAGATTTTATTGAGCAAGTAAATCTAAAAAAACGACGTTTCGGCCTACGCAGAGGCCTTCATCAGGTATAAAAACAATAGTAAACTGGCTCTTAATATAGTGTCTTGGTTAGAGATTGACCGGTCTGCAACCCATTGAGACTAATTGCACGTCAACCGGAAATGGGTGCACGCCTCTCAGTTTGTATTATTCAAGTTACGTCCTCGGTGGAGGATCCCGTTGCTAAGTAACAAACGGAACACTGTCTGTCGAGTAGCGATGAGAGATATTGAAAGGTATTAAGAGGTTAAAGTCATAGAAGGTCCGGGAAGCAAAAGAAGGGGAGGAAGGGAGATTATATAAAAGATACAATTATGGTAAAGATGTTTTAAAAAAGAATAATTGTAGTTGGAGGAGATCTGCCTAAACAGAGACACTCTGTATGTTGCATATATCAAAAGAGAAATTGTTGAATTATTATCATCGCGACCTCAGTAAGGTTACACTACATCGGTCTTAACTAAAGCACTACTTCAAGCACAAAATAGATTTTCCAATCCTAAATCTACAAGTCAACAACAAAATACACCCAGGATAGTTCTACCGCTTACATATCATACAACAGGAGACCAACTGGCATCGACTATACGTAAAAATTGGCAACTTTTTCAGTATGATCCTACACTACCTAAACAATTCAAGTCACCACCCTTGATCAGCTTTCGTAGAACCAAAAACTTGAGAGATCTTTTAGTTCACACTGACCCGGTACAATCTTACGAAAAAATAACATCTGCATCTAAACAGGGTTGCTTTCGCTGCCTAGACTGTGTGACTTGCCGACATATGATACCTGGTACTTCTTTTGTACACCCAACCACTGGAAAGAGATTCAAAATACGCTTCAGAATAACATGTACCACGGAATATGTGGTTTATCTTCTACATTGTCCATGTGGATTGTCATATGTTGGCAAAACGGACCTTACACTCAGAGACCGCATCAGAGGACACCGTTCGGCTATCAATGTTGCATTTCGTGATGGCAAATCAGAACAACCGGTAGCCAAACATTTTTTGGAATCTCACCATACTTTACCTACTTTGAAGTTTATAGGAATTGACCATGTGCCCCCCCTTCATAGAGGAGGCAACCGTTCCCAGATTCTACTACAACGGGAAAATTACTGGATCAGGACGTTGAATACACTAGCCCCTAACGGACTCAATGAATATTTGTCATACACGTCATTCCTATATCCTAGATAAAACTGCATCTTTTACCACTTTTTCACTATTATTTCTTCACTCTCACTCACCTCACTTTTCCCCTTCGTACACACTCATTATTCACTTTCACATTTATTTTCACCACATTTTCACATACCACGTATATTTTATTCTTTTTCTCCCACCTTTTTTCCTTTCCCCCTTTTTTTTGTTCCTCTCTCTTTTTTCCATAGATTCTTTATCTTTCCTCTTTTTTCACTCATCCATACATACTTTTCCGCTACACTTTAGACAACACTCACCTTATCTTCAGTCTCAGCACACACACACATTGGGATACATTCTCACACAATTTTCGCATTGTTCTCACCCATCTTTACATTTTCTCTCATCCATTTTCTACTTTGTTTTCCATCTAGTCAATATCTGCATGTCATATATACACACATTTTTCCAGCATCCTTTATCACATTTCTTGCTCTATTCATACCATCTACTATACTCAGTACTACTCTACATTACTCACAGTATCGTCATACACTGTATGTTGCTTTTCACATTTTTTTGTCCAAGCCTTGGACATAGTTTTATTCATTTTTGAATATTGAGTTTTACATATTCATACTTTCACAGGTTTATTCACTTTAGCCCTTCCATATTGCCATTAGTAATTGGAGTAGTCTTTTTACAACTATATTCCTTTCACATCATAATACTCTTTAACAATCTAGTTTTACACATATTACGTGGTTTTACATTATTTTCGCTAACTTTTTGACAATTAACTTGGCTCTAACCTTATATAATGATCACTCTTTTGATTAAGCGTCCCGTTGCCTCCAGGCAACAAGAATCACTGACCCACATGTTACTTAATTGAGTTGTTCACAGCTGAACCACTTCGTCTTTTTTTCACAATAAGCATTTCCTATACAACATACCTCGTCGATTCTAAATAGCAGTGAGCGCTGCCCAGATAATGAGAACTGCGGTTCCTTATTCGTGTGCATTATGGCTCTTCGTATTGAGAGTTACCTCTACACCGCGTCCCTTAGTCTTCAAATTACAGGAACATCTTACTGAGGTCGCGATGATAATAATTCAACAATTTCTCTTTTGATATATGCAACATACAGAGTGTCTCTGTTTAGGCAGATCTCCTCCAACTACAATTATTCTTTTTTAAAACATCTTTACCATAATTGTATCTTTTATATAATCTCCCTTCCTCCCCTTCTTTTGCTTCCCGGACCTTCTATGACTTTAACCTCTTAATACCTTTCAATATCTCTCATCGCTACTCGACAGACAGCGTTCCGTTTGTTACTTAGCAACGGGATCCTCCACCGAGGACGTAACTTGAATAATACAAACTGAGAGGCGTGCACCCATTTCCGGTTGACGTGCAATTAGTCTCAATGGGTTGCAGACCGGTCAATCTCTAACCAAGACACTATATTAAGAGCCAGTTTACTATTGTTTTTATACCTGATGAAGGCCTCTGCGTAGGCCGAAACGTCGTTTTTTTAGATTTACTTGCTCAATAAAATCTTTATATTCAAGTCCTTGAGTGCTCCCTGCAAACATTGGAAATCTACATATCTCTACGAGGGACGTTTGCACCGAGGCAGAATCCAGCAGAATCTGGTATGTGTGCAGAACTTTCTGGACATTGTTTTATATATATATATTAGTATGACTTTTATTTAAATTAAAAAGACATATGGCAGGAAAAACTCTAAAAAAAAATCAAAAAAAAAAAAAATCCCCAGAACGCGCTTCCTCAGTGAGTGCTCTGCCTCAAAGGACAATCTCAAAAACATCTGTCTTTTATGTCTGCATCACATTTACTGGACATGACACAAAGGCCAGACCACATGTACAATTGTGCAAGAGAAAGGAACGCCATCTAGAGATCACAACCTTTTTGGCTAGGGTCAGACGAGCGCATTTTCTACGGACTGTGCGTCCGTGCAGTACGGACGCACGTTCTGACGGAAGACGCAGTAGTGGCCACACAATCCGTTTTTGTTTTTGACTGACGTTATTTTTGATGGATGTAGATGGACAAAATGATTTTTCATTTCCCGTCAAAAATGCTGGATGCATAAATGCCAATCACGGCTCAGAGTCCTGACAGGGCAAATTTTTCCCAATCATGGGCTCACAGAGCTAAGTCCCGCAGCACACTATATAAGGCTTCCCTGCCTGCAGCCCCAGCGTGTGTGTTTACTGCCAGGCTATCAGGGACAGTGTGTATCCGTGAGTTCTACCAGAGTTCAGCAAATTAGAATCTGTCTTGGCACAGCCTGTTATCA
Source organism: Leptobrachium leishanense (assembly GCA_009667805.1). NCBI lineage: Eukaryota > Metazoa > Chordata > Amphibia > Anura > Megophryidae > Leptobrachium > Leptobrachium leishanense. Next base: position 372,591,882 of record CM019064.1, read on the forward strand.
GTGTGTATCAGTGAGTTATACCACAGTTCAGCAAAATATTGGACCGCAGGGTCCACCACTGCACTCTTTCACAATACCACAGAGGGGTTACGGTGTGAAGGCACTTGCTGCCACCAAAGGCACAATATTTGGGTGCACTGCCACTGACGCCTATACCAGATTCATATCATTTTAATATTGCTTGGCAGGGTCCAACCCTGCACTCTTCCACAATACCACAGAGGGGTTACAGTGTGACAGCACTGTTGCCGACACTAAAGGCCCAATTTTAAAACACCCATTGTTACTTTCAAGCAAAGCCTGCATAAGATTCACCATAATTTAGCCAAAAAAAATCACTAAACTTGTTCTCCGTATCCTAAAACGTCTCCTCTTTTCATACAGGCTGCCGCCCCAAGCAGTTGTTTATGGATAGATTAAAGGAAAACCATTTACCGTCATTTGAAATGGATTTTTTTTGTTTTTAAATGTTTCTATACATCCTACAAATTCGCCACTTCACGGGCAGGTTTTGGGGACCTCCTAGGCACGATATTTGAAGGAATTTTTCGTTTTTATTCTTAACCTTTATTTCATGGAAAACTCACTGTTCATTAAAAATGTGTTTTGTTTTTTTTACTTTTTTGTCCTTGTTTCCTGTCCCCCAGGGCACTAACCGGACCCCCATACACCTCTTTATGGCAAATATCTAGCATATATGCCCTCTTGGAGAGCACTCTAAAAATCGATTGTTCGGGTCCCATTGAGTTCGGTTCGAGTTCGAACTTGAACTTTTGAAATTGTTTGAAGTCGAACCGAACACGGGGGTGTTCGGCTCATCACTATACGAGAGTTGGGGAGGCCAATAAGGAGCAAGTTGCAGTAATAAAGTCGTGAAATAACAAGAGCCTGAACCAGCACCTTTGCGGTATCTTGTTTGAGAAAAGGGCGTGGATGTGGGGAGAGAACATTAGGTCAGAATGGAAAGTGACACCAAGGCAGCGAGCTTGAGGTGTCGGGCTAATGAGCGTTACATTTACTCAGAGTAAATTTTGGGGGGCGGAACGAGAATTTTAAGTCACCGGCAAAGCTGCTTATGAGTTGCCGCCTAAGATCCATGCTCGCATCTACCAACCAACATCTTCTGCCCGATATAGTCAATCTCTAGGCAGTCATAACTAGAAAGGCTACACGGTCAGCATCTTCAAAGGAGCAACTACAACAGGTCAGTTTGACAATTCTCACAACTTGCTGAAGAGCAAAGCGTTTGCGTACAAGAACATGGTCAGTGGCGCCCAGCAGTCATCGCCAAAGCAGCTAATGCAAACAGATCCTACCATGTGCGCACCAGTGATGGGCTAGAATATTGCCAACAGGCGTCGCCTCCTAGACACGAGAGTCACACAGTACCAATGAGCATGCAGAGCAGTGACGTGCGTGAGGTCAGTGGCTGGTGAGACACTGGCTTGTATCAGAGCCAGATATACACAGGATATTGCCCCAGCTCTCATGGATATGCCCCCAGCACACATGGATACTGCCCCAGCACACAAGGATAATGCCCCAGCTCACATGGATATGCCCCAGCAGCTCTCATGGATTTTGCCCCAGCTCCTTTCATGGATATACTGCCCCAGCTCCTCTCATTGATATTGCCCCAGCTCATTGATATTGCCCCAGCTCATGGATATGCCCCAGCTCATGGATATGCCCCAGCTCATGGATATGCCCCAGCTCATGGATATGCCCCAGCTCATGGATATGCCCCAGCTCATGGATAATGGATTTGCCCCAGCACATGGATTTGCCCCAGCACATGGATATGCCCCAGCAACTCATGGATATGCCCCAGCAACTCATGGATATGCCCCAGCAACTCATGGATATGCCCCAGCACATGGATATGCCCCAGCCCCAGCAGCACATGGATTTGCCCCAGCAGCACATGGATTTGCCCCAGCAACTCATGGATGTGCCCCAGCAACTCATGGATGTGCCCCAGCAACTCATGGATGTGCCCCAGCAACTCATGGATGTGCCCCAGCAACTCATGGATGTGCCCCAGCAACTCATGGATGTGCCCCAGCAACTCATGGATTTGCCCCAGCACATGGATGTCACGGTTCCCAGATCCCACCGCGCAGTACTTAACACCCCACACTCCACAGAGCCCAGAAGCTACCAACAGAGTAGCCGTGAAAGATCTCTAACTGTCTGGTCCTTAGAATTGGCCAGGTAAACTAGCTAGACAGAAAGGGTTAACAACACGGGGAGTAGTCAGCCGAGCCAGAATCAGGAATACAGAGTTCAGAATGGTCAAATGGAATAGCCGGGTCGATATCCGAGCAGTGGCGTAGTACAAGAAAATGGTCTAGGGCAACAGAAGGCAGAATAGTTAGAAACAAGCAGAGGTCAATAACGGGTTAATTCAATATAGCAGTCAGGTACAAGGAGCTCAGGTATGGATAACCACGATCTGGCAACTGCTGAGAATACACTGAGGGTTTTTAAAGACCTTCACCAGGCCACGCCCCCCACTCAAGCCGCGCCTCATGCAACCACCTCCTGCCTGTCTCCATTTAAACCGGGCATTGGTCAGCGAGCAGCATCAGACATGCTGCCCTCAAGCACACAGGTAGGGCTGGAAGCTCCCATGTTACAATGGATTTGCCCCAGCAGCACATGGATTTGCCCCAGCAGCAACATGGATGTGCCCCAGCAGCACATGGATTTGCCCCAGCAGCACATGGATGTGCCCCAGCAGCACATGGATGTGCCCCAGCAGCACATGGATGTGCCCCAGCAACTCATGGATGTGCCCCAGCAACTCATGGATGTGCCCCAGCAGCATGGATGTGCCCCAGCAACTCATGGATGTGCCCCAGCAACTCATGGATGTGCCCCAGCAACTCATGGATTTGCCCCAGCACATGGATGTCACGGTTCCCAGATCCCACCGCGCAGTACTTAACACCCCACACTCCACAGAGCCCAGAAGCTACCAACAGAGTAGCCGTGAAAGATCTCTAACTGTCTGGTCCTTAGAATTGGCCATGTAAACTAGCTAGACAGAAAGGGTTAACAACACGGGGAGTAGTCAGCCGAGCCAGAATCAGGAATACAGAGTTCAGAATGGTCAAATGGAATAGCCGGGTCGATATCCGAGCAGTGGCGTAGTACAAGAAAATGGTCTAGGGCAACAGAAGGCAGAATAGTTAGAACAAGCAGAGGTCAATAACGGGTTAATTCAATATAGCAGTCAGGTACAGGAGCTCAGGTATGGATAACCACGATCTGGCAACTGCTGAGAATACACTGAGGGTTTTTAAAGACCTTCACCAGGCCACGCCCCCCACTCAAGCCGCGCCTCATGCAACCACCTCCCTGCCTGTCTCCATTTAAACCGGGCATTGGTCAGCGAGCAGCATCAGACATGCTGCCCTCAAGCACACAGGTAGGGCTGGAAGCTCCCAATGTTACAATGGATTTGCCCCAGCAGCACATGGATTTGCCCCAGCAGCACATGGATTTGCCCCAGCAGCACATGGATTTGCCCCAGCAGCACATGGATTTGCCCCAGCAGCACATGGATTTGCCCCAGCAGCACATGGATTTGCCCCAGCAGCACATGGATTTGCCCCAGCAGCACATGGATGTGCCCCAGCAGCACATGGATGTGCCCCAGCAACTCATGGATGTGCCCCAGCAACTCATGGATGTGCCCCAGCAACTCATGGATGTGCCCCAGCAACTCATGGATGTGCCCCAGCAACTCATGGATGTGCCCCAGCAACTCATGGATGTGCCCCAGCAGCACATGGATGTGCCCCAGCTCATGGATTTGGCGCCCCAGCTCATGGATATGGCGCCCCAGCTCATGGATATGCCCCAGCAGAGTCACAGGGTTCCTGCAGGGGAGGGCTCCTTATTTACCTGAGACAGCTCTCGTCCTCACTGGCTGTGCTATCCAAGAGCGAGAAGAGGTCGGCTGCTTCATGTCCCACGTGGCTCTGTGGTGCTGGAACGAGGTGATGTAGGAGGAGCTGCTGGAGCTTGAGTGTGTGTCTGACAACCCCCCCCCCCTCTGTGCTGAGCGCATGTGTGTGTGTGTGTGTGTGTGTTTATCGCACACACATACGCTCAGCACTTTCTGGAGGGGGTTTGTCACAGTCACACTGCTGTGATCTCCCTGCCCGCCCCCCACGATTGACGAGGACAGTCACATGACTGTCCTGCGTCAATCAAACCATGGGAGCACTGCCTCCCATGGTGGGCTTTTTAAAAAAAAAAAAAAAAAACTTGCTTGAGACAATGGAGCTTTCCCATTGGCTCAAGCTTCATTTGCTGTCATTGCTTGCCTGCCACCAGCCTGAGCTCCGCAATTAGCGTAGCGTTGGGCTGCGTAAATTGCGTAACACACACACACACACACACACACACACACACACACACACACACACACACACACACACACCAGCCGGCAAACTGTGAAAGTGAAAGCGCAGGAGAAAAAAAAAGCGGACAGAGAAGAAGCAAAGGAGCGAGGAGAGGTGAGTAGGAGTATAAATAACAATTTATTTACAGTTTAAATATACATACACAACATCACATGTCATTACACTCAATGAGCTCATTAATTTACTGGCATGGCTCCGCCTCCCCTGCCACCCCTGAGTGCACGTCCCTGATGCAGAGTTCATACCAGAGATCAGTCCAGATATGCCAACCTCACACTGTGCACCATCTGAGGACATTACCAGTCTACATGATGCAGACGACAGACCATCCACCCTCTTTGCTCACCACTCCTCATCCACACCTTCTCCCTACAGAACCAGGTATGGACAGCACCTAAAGCCAGGAAACCACCTGGACTCTGTGTTTAAGGGGTGCACACGGATTGCTACTTGCTACAATGATGGACTCATTCTGCCTAGTTTTAATTGTGTTTTATTCTATTTTTTAATAATTTTGAGATTTTCACATATTGCAGATTTTTTTTAATTTTAATAAAAGGGAGATGTAATTGCATATTCTAACCAACGTTTGCACTGTCGTCAGTTGGTAGTTTGCCTCCATAAGCAATGGTCATTCAACAGCTTGCTGTATTTAATAAAACCAGCACCACGCTTCTCCTTAATTGTGCATTCGAGCACTATTGGTACAAACGCCTCAACAGCACTAAACCTAAACATTACACTGGGGAGGTTTTAATTTGGAGCAGGTGCCAGACTCCTTTCATTAAAATTGTCATGACCCAAAAAATTGCACAAATCCATCCTTTGATTAATTTAACCCATCTAAACCCACATTATCTTGAGATTTCACTGTACATCATAGGTACTGCCTCCTATCCGGTGTTTGACAGTCTGCTCCTTAGAACTTACAACATCCTCGGCCAGTCACATGAAACTTCAAAAAGGCTGGCAACAAGGGATCGTTTCCAGTGGGAATGGCGTTCCTGTCCTTTGCTGGGGAATGTTGTTCCTGTTGTGCTGGACACAGGGCCGGCCCGACGATGGAGCAGTGTGGAGCACTTGCTCCAGGCGTTGGAATTTGACAGCGGCGTCGCGGCTGCTGCAGTGCACTAATTTGCCGCCGGCGCATCACCGTCATGAGTGCTGCCGCTGACCGCGCCCACCCTGCCCACACCCATGCGTCCAGTCCAGACGGCCAGCGCGGGATCAAGACGCCGCAGCGTGTCGTGTTGGTGGGCGGGCAGAGGGATCCTCGCCTCGGTCCTCCAGTTCTCGCCGGGCCCTGCTGCTGGACTCAATACAAGGCTCTGCTGGGTATGTGACATTGTGGGCCCTGCTGGGTATGACACATTCTGGGCACTGCTGGGCATGTGACATTCTGGGAACTGCTGGGCGTGTGACATTCTGGGCTCTGCTGGGTATGTGACATTCTGGGCTCTGCTGGGTATGTGACATTCTGGGCTCTGCTGGGTATGTGACATTCTGGGCTCTGCTGGGTATGACACATTCTGGGCTCTGCTGGGTATGACACATTCTGGGCTCAGCTGGGTATGACGCATTCAGGGCACTGCTGGGCGTGTGACATTCTGGGCTCTGCTGGGTATGACACATTCTGGGCTCAGCTGGGTATGACGCATTCAGGGCACTGCTGGGCGTGTGACATTCTGGGCTCTGCTGGTGCATAAAATTTAACTTACTAGAGTTTAACTTACTATTAGCAGTACAACTAGGAGTATAAAAATTAAAATCTAACACTATGCAGCGCTGTTATACGCTCATACACACTGCACATTACTGTATCTCAGCGCCACAGCAATACAATTTTAATGTACGGTGTGTATGAGTGTTTGAATTCTATTGCTGTGGCGCACTGTGATACGCTCATACACACATGCTCTCTCATGGATTTGCCCCCCAGCTCTCTCGGATTTGCCCCCCAGCTCTCTCATGGATTTGCCCCCCAGCTCTCTCATGGATTTGCCCCCCAGCTCTCTCATGAATTTGCCCCCCAGCTCTCTCATGGATTTGCCCCCCAGCTCTCTCATGGATTTGCCCCCCAGCTCTCTCATGGATTTGCCCCCCAGCTCTCTCATGGATTTGCCCCCAGCTCTCTCATGGATTTGCCCCCCAGCTCTCACATGGATTTGCCCCCCAGCTCACACATGGATTTGCCCCCCAGCTCACACATGGATTTGCCCCCCAGCTCTCACATGGATTTGCCCCCCAGCTCTCTTATGGATTTGCCCCCCAGCTCACACATGGATTTGCCCCCCAGCTCTCACATGGATTTGCCCCCAGCTCTCACATGGATTTGCCCCCCAGCTCACACATGGATTTGCCCCCCAGCTCACACATGGATTTGCACCCCAGCTCACACATGGATTTGCCCCCCAGCTCACACATGGATTTGCCCCCCAGCTCTCTCATGGATTTGCCCCCCAGTTCTCACATGGATTTGCCCCCCAGTTCTCTCATGGATTTGCCCCCCAGTTCTCTCATGGATTTGCCCCCCAGTTCTCTCATGGATTTGCCCCCCAGCTCTCTCATGGATTTGCCCCCCAGCTCTCTCATGGATTTGCCCCCCAGCTCTCTCATGGATTTGCCCCCCAGCTCTCTCATGGATATGCCCCTCAGCTCATGGATATAAGGGCCCCCCAGGTCCCAGCTCATGGGTATAAGGGCCCCCCAGCTCTTACTTACCTCTGCTGGCCCCGGACAGGCTCCGCCGGTGATGGGGATGTCCTCCTTGGCGAGCGGCCGCTGGAAACATCCAGCTTGGCCGCTCGCTGGAAACCACCTGATCAGCGCGAGGTCTCGTGCGCTGGTCAGGTGGTTTCTCTCCCACGTGAGCGGCCAAGCTGCATGTCAGTGGCCGCTCGCGTTTGGAGAGGGACGGCCAGCGCGCGGCTCCCAGATTCCGGCGCTTTTTCCCGGAATCTGGCGGCGGCGCCCGGTCGCAACTGCGATCGCTGCGACCCTGGTACTTCCGCCACTGGTCACAGCGGAAGCACATGAGAACTTGTAATATATTGCAATTCGCCGCAATTTGTTGGCACTGAAATTGTCTCATAAAAGATTATTGCGTCTTCTGTTCACAGAATTCCAAATTGCACCGACATGCCCTGATTTTATATTATTTTGGGTCTTTCATTCGACCAGGTTTAAACATGTGAATCCCAAAAAAAAATTGAATATCCTTTTTTTAATATTACTCTTAAAGAATGTTTTTTCTTGTTTGGGAAAAATAAAGTTTTATTCCTTTAAGCACATTTTTGTATTTTCTAGATTGCATATTTAAGACTTTTTTTAAATTTTGAACTGACCCGCTCTCCCCCCCCCCCCCCCCCCCCCAAACAAAAAAATTTCAGGACCTGTTTTGATATATAGACACTATTTTACAATTTTTTTTTTTATTTAAATTTCTTTTTAAACTCCCATTAGGAGAATTGGAGACTTCCCTTCTTTCAGTTCGGTGGAATTCACCGATGGCGATGTTCGGATAACTGCTTCGGCGACTCGAATTTCGGCAATATATGGTGAACATGCACTAGTGACTCCTTTTTCGGGCACCTCCTGATTAGAGCTTTCAGATCTGTAATAACAGCAGATTAACATGTTGCCTTCTGAATTATGAGTTTGACCACTTAGGCTTGTCAGTCGAGCGCTTTTAAGAGCGGAAAGAATGTCCGTGAGAGTGGACATTCCTTCCACTCTGACGCCTGCCTGGCCGCCTCGCTGAGCACAGTTAGTGCGCTCAGCTCTGCAAGGCTAAATCCTCCTATGGAGGATTGCGCTTTGCAGCTTCGTTGCACTCGCGTCGTAGCGCTGCAACGGGGAGGCTTTCTGAACAGATGCAGCACGGCTGCTGTAGCACGCACAATTTGTGCACACGCTACAGCGTGTGGTTGGACGTGTTGAAGCAGCACATCAATAGAGGTGCACATAGTACGCTCGTCTGACGTGGTCCTAAACCTATCCTTTTTTTCTTGGGGGGAGGGGGGTTTAGTATAATTTATCAAAGGTTATTTTACCATAGGTTATGGACAACGTAAGGGATATAACTTTGCGCTCTCCATTCTATTGAAGGTCTGAAGCAACTTGTTGGCTTTTTTATTTTTACATATTTTTTTAAGACTACATTATTATTATTATTATTATTTATTATATTATCGTCATTTATATAGCGCCAAAAGTTTCCGCAGCACTTTACAATAACCAAAGGGAACGAAATACATATAAATGGACATAGGATGGAAACAAGAGGTGTAGAGGGCCCTGCTCATAGGAGCTGTACAGTCTAGAGGGATTGGGGTTGAGGAAGACTAGAGGAATTTCACTAGATAGCAGGATCATTAGTGGTTTGGGAATGGTGGGGCCATAGAAGCGGCTTCAATCAAGTGTGAGTAGGTGAGCAGAGGGATGAGTTGCATCAGTGATGTGGTATGCTACTCTGAAGAGATGGGTTTTGAGGGATTTCTTGAAGGCCTGAAGGTCAGGGGAGAGTTTGATGGGGCGAGGCAAATCATTCCACAGGACTGGTGCTGCCCTTGAGAAGTCTTGGAGGTCGAGAGTTGGCTGTGCATGTGTAGACCAATGACAGGTGGAGATCACCCGCTGAACGGAGTTGTCTAGATGGGACGTGCTTGCGGAGTAACGAAGACATGTGGGGTGGGGGGGGGGGTTGAGTTAATGAATGATTTGAACGTGAGCATCAGTATTTTAAACTGTATCCTGAAATGTACAGGAAGCCGATGGAGGGACTGACGGAGTGGGGAAGTACACGAGGTGCGTTTAGTGAGAAAGATAAGCCTGGCCCCTGCATTCATTATAGATTGCAAAGGGGCGATACGGGAGTTGGGGAGGCCAATAAGGAGCTAGTTGCAGTAGTCAAGTTGTGAAATGACAAGAGCATGAACCAGCACTTTTGTGGTATCTTGTGTCAGAAAAGAGCGGACACGGGCAATGTTTTTGAGCTGAAAATAACAGGATTTGGCCACTGTCTGGATGTGGGGAGAGAATGTTAGGTCAGAGTCAAAAGTGGCACCAAGGCAGCGAGCTTGAGGCGTTGGGCTAATGGGTGTTCCATTTACTTGTAGAGAGATAGGTGGTATTGGGTTCTTCTTGGAGGGAGGAATGACGAGAATTTCAGTTTTGGCAAGATTGAGTTTAAGGAAGCGGGAAGCCATCCAATTTGAAACAGCAGAGAGACGGTCAGTGACTCGATCCAGGAGACCTGGAGAGAGGTCAGGGGAGGAGATGCAGATTTGAGTGTCATCAGCTTATAGGTGGTACTGAAATCCAAAGGAGCTGATCAGTTTTCCTAGAGAGGCAGTGTAGACTGAAAAAAGTAGAGTGCCCAGTACTGCTCCTTGGGGCACCCCAACAGACAGGCTGCCGGGAGGAGGTACTTCCAGCAAATGAGACCCTAAATGATCGTTGGGACAGGCAGGAAGCGAACCGTGAAAGAACAGAACCTTGAAGGCCTATATCACTCAGAGTTTGAAGGAGGATTGAATGGTCAACTGTATCAAAGGCGGCAGAGCGGTTTAGAAGGATCAGCAATGAGTAGCACCCATTGGATTTAGCAGTTGCAAGGTCGTTGGTCAGTTTCTCGAGCCGTTTCTGTTGAGTGCAGTGAGCGAAAGCCAGATTGCAGAGGGTCAAAGAGAGAGTGGGTGTTGAGGTAGTCAATCAGACGGGCATACACAAGCTTTTCGAGGAGTTTGGAGGCAAAAGGGAGCAGGGAAACCGGGCGGTAGTTAGAGGGAGCAGTCGGATCTAGAGATTTTTTTTAGGATTGGGAATACTGTGGCATGTTTGAGGGGAGCAGGAAAGACCCCAGAGGTTAAAGACAGATTAAAGATGCGGGTCAAGGATGGTACAAGAGAAACAAAGTGTTTTGGAGAAATGTGCGGGAACGGAGTCGAGGGGGCAGGTAGTGGAATGAGAGGATCATAGTAGTTTAAGGACCTCATGTTCAGTAGCTGAAGGTAAAAAGTTAAACCTGTGAGGATAGACATGGTTAGCATCTTCCTGCATGGGTGAAGATGGCATTGTGGAGATCTCGGTTCTTATCTGTTTAATTTTTGCTGTGAAAATGCAGGCTAGGTCTTCGGCTATGAGGTCCGTGTGAGGAATAGCCACCGCAGGACAGAGAAGGGAGTTGAAGGTGGTGAACAGGCGTTACAGGGTTATTCAGAGAGCGGTGAAAAGCAGGCGAATGACTGGAGAATGGAAAATTCTAGGTGAAAATAGCCAAACCAGAATAATTCTCCCATTCATCTCATTTTCCAAATCGGCTATTTTGACCTAGAATTTTCCATTCTCCAGTCATTCTCCTGCTTTTCACCGCTCTCTGAATAACCCTGAGTGTGTCCCTTGCCCAGCATCCTATATAAAGCTGTTTAGTTTGGGTGCAGAAGTCTAGGAAACCGAATGAGAAAATGTGCATAATTTGGGTGAATTCAGAGAAAGCTATGTTCGGATTTATTTAAATTAGGGTTGCACCGATACTAGTATCGGTATTGGGGCCGATACTGGGTACTGCAGGAGTACTTGGTACTCGTGCAGTACCCCCCGATATTTTTCCCGATACCGGAAGCCGGCATTGAGCCGGCTTGCCGGCATCCGAGGGGCTGCGGCGGCTGTCCGAATGCTCTATCGGCATTCGGACAGCCGCCCTTGGAGCTCTCTGGCATACTTACCTTCCTGAGCGACACCGGGAATGTCTCCACGCGTGCGCTCGTTGGAAGGACCCTAGCCGCGACCACGTGGGACCATGTGATCGCGACTGGGGTCCTTCCAAGGAGTGCGCCGGCGGAAACTTTCCCGGCGTTGCTCAGGAAGGTAAGTATGAACACAGTTAGCAGCTGCAGGGCCTGTCCGAATGCCGATAGAGCATTCGGACAGGCTCTGCAACTGCTCTCCGCGATGATACTTACCTTCCTGAGCAACGCCAGGAAAGTTTCCGCGTGCGCTCGTTGGAAGGACCCCAGCCGCGATCACATGGTCCCACGTGGTTGCGGCTGGGGTCCTTCAAACGAGCGCACGCGCGGAGACATTCCCGGCGTTGCTCAGGAAGGTAAGTATCGTCGTGGGGGGGGGGTCCGTGAGCTGTGGGGGCATATCCATGAGCTGGGGGCAATACCCATGTGTGAGCTGGGGGGGCATATCCATGAGCTGGGGGGCATACCCATGTGTGAGCTGGGGGGCATACCCATGTGTGAGCTGGGGGCAGTATCCATGTGTGAGCTGGGGGCAGTATCCATGAGCTGGGGCATATCCATGTGTGAGCTGGGGCAGTATGAATATATATATATCGGGGGGATATATACATGTGAGCTGGGAGCATTTTTATATGGTCTGTTCTTATTGGAAAGCGTCACATGACATTAAAGAAAAGTATCGGTACTCGGTATCGGTGAGTACTTTTAAAAAGTATCGGTACTCGTACTCGGTCTTAAAAAAGTGGTATCGGTGCATCCCTAATTTAAATCTAGAATATATATAGTTTTACTGTTTTATAAATCACAGGCATTCCAAATCCAAGTGCAGTGATTTGTATAAGATGTTGGCACTTGTAAAGACCTAGTAACAGCTGCCTCTGTGTCATTCGACACCTAAGTACAGGTTGCTGACTCATTCTTTCATTTAAATGTTAAACTAGAGTTCGTGATTTTTTTTTTTTTTTTTTCCGTATCCAGTTGCTTTCAAATTTTACTTTCTCAGCGAGGGAAAGTGATAGTTGTATGCTGTCATGGAACCGGATTCCTTGTTTGTTCCCACCCCCATGCTATACTTAAAATGGAATAGTCCACTCTCCCTGTCTAACTTGCATAGTTATGCCCAGCCCATTTCCTCCTTTCTAAAACCTGCGCTTCCTGTCAGTCTTCCACAGAGGCATGGAAGTGAAGACTCTGTCCTGGGGATTGTATGGACAGGAGCTCCCAGGTAGCGGGAAACGTCCTCTGCATTCAGCGGGAGACTCCTATGAGGTTCCCCACACGTCTTCCGCAGTGAAGGGGTTAATGCATGTCTATTTATTCTGCCGACTTTTTTTCATTTTTACGCTTTTTGGTGATGGCCCTGTGCGGCTGCTTCTCAGCCTAACTTTCTGAGACTTAAAAAAAAATCCTAAATAAAATAAACAGGAGATATATATAATCTCCTACACAATTTTTGTGGTCTCTTCGTCATTATTATTATTATTATTCTTTATTTATAAAGCGCCAGCATATTCCGCAGCACTGTAAAATAAGCACAGTATAGACAGGGTTACAATACATTGAACAACATTTGACAAACAGTACAGGAGGAGATGAGGGCCCTATTCCCGTAGGAACTCACAATCTGGGAGGGTTGGGGTTGGAAACAGGAGGAGAGGACTGTAAGGTGAGAGTGATTGATGGTTGTGTCAGTGAGTTGGGTGGTAGGCTTCCCTAAATAGGAATGTTTTCAGGGAGCGTTTGAAGGAAGAGAAGTTAGGGGAAAGTCTGACAGCACGAGGGAGAGCGTTCCAGAGAGTGGGGGCTGCGCGTGAGAAATCCTGCAGTCTATCATGGGAAGAGGTGATGCGGGGAGAAGCTAGGCGCAGGTCACTGTTTGACCTTAGGGAGCGGGCTGGGGTGTATTTGGTGATTAGTGAGGACAGGTAGTGGGGCGCTGAGTTAGTGAGGGTTTTGTAGGTAAGGATAAGGATTTTGAACTTAATTCTGCAGTGGATGGGGAGCCAGTGAAGGGACTCGCAGAGGGGAGCGGCAGAGACAGAGCGGCGGGTGAGGTGAATTAGCCTGGCGGAGGCGTTCAGGATGGATTGTAGGGGGGAGAGGCTCGTCATGTTGTCCAACTCTTGTATCGGACTTCAGTACGTTCCTTCCACATTAATTTGTGTGTGGAATTCCTTTTACAATTAAATTCACTTTAAATATTTATACAAAAATTAAAAATTTCTGCAGATGAGAAATACATTTGACAAATAGAACACTTTTTTTTTTTTTTTTTTTTTTAAATTCTTTAAAACTCTAACCTGCCGAACGATTTGCATTATAGTTCTTCAAGCCTACGCAGTTATGTTCTGGTCCCCAAAGTGACTGACAATTTAATTATTCAGTCTACACTTTAGTGAAATGCATCAAGATGTTGGCGGTATAAAAAGATGCAAATGTGTAAAATGACATGCTGTAAGTATAATACTTCCTCTCAGATCCAATTTTTCTTTTTGAGCTGATTTAGTTTAATGTGCAGATGAGAAATTTTTTTATTATCCTCAAATCCCCCATCAGTCCCTCCATCTGCATAGAGGTGAACACGATAAAGCTTGTTGTATTGAAAAGACCCTGTAACAGAATAACATTACAGAATTTATAGAGCAGGGTTAAGCCATGTACATTTCTTTCATCCTTCTATATACGGACAACCCCAGGACATACTTGAATACAGGAGAAATCTCAATGTATGCTTCCCAGTAAAATACATTATAAAGAAATAAATTTTATTTATTTATAAAGGATTTTACCATGAAGGATACATTGAGATTGTTATTTATGACCTACGGGAAATACCTCTACAAGCTGTGTCCTCTGTGTGGTGTAGCATTCTTACTCTTAATGCTCATAAATGTTTGTATCAAGAAGGTGTCAGAACTGGTTTTGGCATATCCAGAGTGTACACATTTATACGTACTTTCATTTCTGTTGATATTTTGTGCATTTCTGGTTCTGTATTAGGATGCTTTGGGCTAGTGGTTCTGTATTAGTATGTATCTGGCTGCTCTCGGTGCTCCCCACGATCTGGCTGCTCTCGCTGCTCCCCAATATCTGTCTTCCTCCAGACAGCCTAGTGTGACATTGAGGCCACACCCCGAGCCCTCAATAGATGGGAGGCCTGCCTCCCATGCAGATGTTTTTTGAATGACTTCGACCAATAGTGCTTTCCTATTAGTCCAAGCTATTCCACTGCTCTCCCAGGGCTTCTGAGGCACTGGGAGAGCAATATTTTGGAAGTGGGCAGTGCTCGGACATCTATTCATTGAACAGAATTATTGGCAGTCTACGCAATTTGCTCTGCTTCAACTGGCACCCCTGACCGTACGTCCCCGCAATGGTATACGTTATAGGGGTAAACCACTTTTTATATTTTAGATTTTATTTATTTATAAATCAATTCCCCCAATATCAATTTATTTCTCCCCAATATAATATTCCCCCACTCGATATCAATTCATTCCCCAATATCAATTTATTTCTCCCCAATATCAATTAATCTGCCAATATCAATTAATTCCCCCCGTATCAGTTCCCCCCTATAATCAATTAATCCAATATCCATAAATCCCCCATAATCAATTTATTGGGGGGAATTAAATTGATATTGGGGGATTGATATGGGGGGATTTATTGATATTGGATTAATTGGTTATTGGGGGATTAATTGATATGAGGGATTAATTGATTATTGGGGATAAATTGATATTGGGGGAAATAATCCCCCCATAATCAATTTATTTTCCCCAACATCCATTAATTTCCCCCTGCATACCTCATGGGTTGCGGGACCCGGGAGAGAGACGTCCGGTCACTGGAGAGGGAGGCTGGAGACAGAGCACCGTCGACCCCCGCTGATGGTGTCACGTGGCGTGCCGACAATTTGCAGGTCTTGGAGGCGGTACCAGAGGGGGAAGAGTGCGGCGCTGCCAGGCTCAGACTCCGCCATCGTCGCAAGCTGCTGGCTGGCAGGGCCGGTGCTAGGCTATATTGCACCCTAGGCCAGACCAGCTACTTGCGCCCCCCCAAAAAAACACGTGACCTGTGTGAGAGTAACACAGAGCTCCCATATGGGCATATACTGCCCCCAGCAGCTCACACATGGGTATATACTGCCCCCAGCAGCTCACACATGGGTATATACTGCCCCCAGCAGCTCACACATGGGTATATATTGCCCCCAGTAGCTCACACGTGGTTGTATATACTGCCCCAGGAGCTCACTCATGGGTATATACTGCCCCCAGTAGCTCACACATGGCTGGGTATGATGTGATGGGTCTCTCCGCCGGCCGCTGTCACGCCGCTCTATCATGCTGCGCGCTTGCTCTGGCCTTTGGGCGCAGCTTGATCATGGAAGACAGCTCACGGTGGCTGTCCATGCTGAGGGGGCGGGGTTATCCCCGCTTCCCTCACTCTCTATTGGACAGCCACCGCGAGCTGTCCTCCATGATCAAGCTGCGCCCAGAGGCCAGAGCAAGCGCGTAGCGTGATAGAGCGGCGTGACAGCGGCCGGCGGAGAGACCCGTCACATCATACCCATATGTGAGTGTTGGTCTCTCGGCTGTGCCCTAGGCGGCGCTGCGCTCTAGGCGGGCACCTAGCTCGGCTAGCAGCAGTGCCTTGCCCTGCTGGCTCGGCATGGGGCACCGCTGGCAGTCAGGGAGCAGAGGCGACTACCGGGGGGCCTGCACCGGCTGCCCCCTGGTTGTCAGTCATCCTCACTGGGCCCCACTCGGCTGCGGGGCCCCATAGCGCCCGCATGCGTCGCTATGGCGGTAGTTCCGCCACTGGTTTACACTCTCATTTGTAGTATGCAGCAGTAGGGTGCTAGTTGCTAAAGTTTGGGTTTCCTTCATATTCTTATTGAAATGGTTTCAGCAAAATCATCAGCAGGACTAGCCGAGTCATGCAATGAAGGAGATTTGTTTCTTCTCGCTTGATCCAGGGACGACAAAAAAATTCAGTGGAGAACAGAGACACACAGACAAGATGCTGTTTCAAAATATTTCTCTATTCTGAATTCTGCAACCAGAACACTTTTTTGTTGCAGTGGGACCGACATAGTCTTGGATTACAGACCAATGGCAAACATCATTTGCACTGTTCAGCCCACAACGTATATAATCATACATAATTAATACTGACAACACAAACTTTTTACTTATTCTGCCCGGTAACAGTGAAACAAGAGTTTTGTGCTCTTTCCTACTTACAGGATGTATGCGTTTAATTAAAATTCCATAGGCTTCCTTCAAGAGGATATGTAGCTAGAAAGATTATATAGGATTTCAAACTGACTAAGATATATGTATTTGAATCACTAAATTTTAAATTTTCTGTATGAATATATAAATAATCTTAACCCTTATTTCTCTAGAAAGCGGATCCTTGTGGAGAGGGCCCCTCTCTGCCTCCGGTGAATATATATATATATATATATATATATATATATATATATATAAAGAGTGTATCCTGCACTCGTGAACTAAGAAAACCATAGCCCGGTGCCCATCCGGCTCAGATATAAAATATCCATGAAGTATGGACGGCACTCACGGTTTTTATCACAAGGTTTCTTTGAGTTTATTGTAGAAAAAGTGATCGACGTTTCAGTCCACTATCTGTGGACTTTCATCAGGATATGGATATATATGAAAGTCCACGGATAGTGGACTGAAACGTCGATCTCCTTTTCTACAATAAACTCAAAGAAACCTTGTGATAAAGACCGTGAGTGCCGTCCATACTTCATGTATATTTTATATATATATAATTTTTCCCGCTTGAAGGGTGGATGTAGGGATGGTTGGCTGAGTGAGAAAGGCACTCTCATTCTGCACTGGGACCAAAAATAGGCCGATATTTGAAAGCCGAGCACTAAGCCATAAATTTCCACCCGTATGTACTCACACATTCTACGCAGACCTTGAACTCCAGTCTCTAGCCTTCCCCACAATTCAGCAGCCCAGACCTTTTAGGACATTGTGCTGTTCTGGAGCACTTGGTCATTTCCTAACCCGTTGAGTGCCATAAATGTAAAATAGTATGTTTGGCCATTGATTGGTTTCCGGTTGCAGAGTGTTCGTGATGCTCATTCCACCCAGGTGTCAAGAATGGAATTGTTCTCTCATGGTCTCCCTTAAATAGGAGGACCTTAATCCAAAGAAACAGGTCTGGCATTCAATTTCCCAAAGACTACCATGGACTGTACAACTCGTTCAGAATTTACTATGTGGGATGGGTTATAGGTAGGACTGAACCAATTAATCAATGAGAATAGTTGTCAACTATTCTCATTGATTATCAATTAATTGGATGTTTTTTTAATGGGGCTGTATGCAGCGCACACTGTTTAATTTCAGACGCTGCTTCAGAGCGGATTGGAGAAGACGTGACACTGCTTTATTCTGTATGATTTAGTTCTAGGTTATGGCAGATAGTTTATCAGTAGCAGAACTGTAGCACAGACCCATTAGCTTATTAAAGTGGCCAGGCTGTGTGGAGTGCCCCACCTTCTCTCCCCGTTTTGTGTTCTGACATCATGTCTATCTGAGCGATCGTAGCAGCATTTGTTCGGAGAGAAAGCAGACATGGGTTTGAGCTGTACATGAAGTATCAAACAACTGAAAAAACAATTTTTTGTGAATAAAATGACTATGCATAAAACAAGGAACTTGCATGCGGCGTGGGAAATGAGAAGGGGAGTAGTGGCAGTGGTAATGCTCCATTTATATGCGACAAATGGGCAATGCCAATGCTTGGTGGGGTTATTTTTACACATAACCTAGTCGTGGGAAATTAGAAAGTGAGTTAGTGCTGCATCGTTGTTCACACTATAATTAAAAAGTGAACAATAGTGCTGCATTTAAATAAAAAATATATTTTTTATTTTAAACATAACCTGGTCTCATGTTTTGATATCATTAGAAAGACCATATCCTAACATGACCATTTAGCTGCCATGGATTAGGGGATACGGGATTCAAAATGACCACCACTTCTCTACCATAGGGATTGCTGTGGGGTATTCTCTTTTTTGGCGTAATCTCGCCAGGGGAAAGTTTGCGATCAGTGCCAGATTGTTGCCACACCACAGTACTGGGACAACGCGCTGAGGGAGTCCTCTGCACCCTAGTAGAGGACTTGCTCAGCGCATCGTCCACATTCAGGGATTAAGAGGGGCATACATACAGAAAAAATGGCGTCGCGCCCATACTTCCCAGAGGGGCTGCAACAGCCAGGAGTAACAGCCCAGTTCATGTATAAAACATTACAAGAGAAAAAAGGTGTCATCTGCGCTCGTTTCTATCAGGAGGTTTTAGTTTGTTTCAATGGCCATTGCAACGTAAGCTCACTCGCCCCATCACGGCACCTCTCTGTAGAGTGAGTACCTAACCAATGTACCAAAAGCCGCTCTACTGAGCAGCTCCATGCCCCTCCTGCTGCTTTTCAGCTAAAGGAGAGGCAGAAAGATGGTGGGTTTATTTATACATGCACCAAACACTTCCCATTTGGGGTTGAAAACAAAAACATGGAAAAAGGAGCAGCAGCAAAACGACTAACTGGTGTTACAAGCATAATATACATACATACAGAAAAAATGGCGTCGCGCCCATACTCACTCCTGGCTGTTGCAGCCCCTCTGGTAACAGCCCAGTTAAGAGGGGCATAGTTGGAAAGGTGAGACTGACACCCCCATCCCTTCAGGCAGTCACCTGCAATGATGTGTGTGCACTGGGAGGGGTTTGACCACAAAGACGTCAGACCACCACAGGACTCTTACTGGAGTGGTCGAGGTCTACCCCTTGGCTGCGGAAACCCCGTGACGTGTGGGAGATGTCCTCTGCATGTTGCAGGGAAACCCCATGATGTCCCCCACACGTCCACAGCCAAGGGGTTAAAGTGGCCAGACTGCGTCGAGAGACTCTTTTTCTCACCCTGCTTTGTGTGCTGATATCCTCATGTCTATCAGAGTGCTTACAGCAGCTTGCGTTCCAGGAGAAAGCAGGCTTGAGCTGCGCACACAACCTCAATCCTTCACTCTGACCAGGCATTGTGTACCTTTTGTGAAAAGCACGCAAGATACGTAATTTTCCTATGTACATGTGAAAGTTATATACACTGTGCAAATTGCTTAAGGAAAAAGACGGGGTTGATTTTTTTACAGTGTTCCTGTAACCCCTTCACTGCAGAAGATGTGTGGGGAACGTCATGGGAGTCTCCCGTTTATATGCGGAGGACGTTCCCCACATGTTTTCAATTATGCGGGCTCTCCTATGCTTACTCACCTCTCTCCTCCGAGGTCCCGCGGTGATCTGACATCATGGAAGTCAGACGCTGCTTTTAAGACCCCTCCAGGTGCCATGAAGTCATTTTCAGGCGGCCCCCTGTCAAAGCCAGAAGAACACCCGAAAGAACCCTTCAGACCCTTCTCTCCCAATCGGGAGAAGGAATAAGGCAGAGTCTGCCCTTTCAAGTGATGCCTGTCTTTAACCCCCGAGGTGCTGGTCCGGGATCTGGTGCCAGATCGCAGACCTCTCCCGGAAGTGGCTGATATCTTTGTCAGCCAAGCCTCCAGGGCCTCTCCCCGTCCACTGATGTCATCCTGCATGGCACAATGACATTAGTGTTAGAATTAACTCACAGTTGTCAATGGGTTTCCCAATTGAAACCCTATGGTGGAGATAAGAAGCTCCTTTGGACCCCCCGTATCTCCCGATCCATGGCAGATAGAGGTTATTGTTTGGTATCATTGGAAGATATCTATAATTTGGGTCATATGATAAAACGTGACTTCAAATCACGTTTAAACAAGATGAGCAAAAACGTTAATAATGAGCTCAGCACACAGAGGTGAAATGGCTCAGCAGTGAAGGGGTTAAGGAAGCAAAAAAATGTATAATTTTCAACGATTCTAGTTATCGTTAGTTGCAGCCCTAGTAATAGGACAGACTTTCTTTCCTTGTAAGCACTTTTTATGGTAATCCTCTTTTTTAAAATATTTTTACTTTATTTGCATTGCAGCAACTATAATAATGAAGCCAAGAATGTGTTTTCTTGCACTGTAACTTAAACAAGTTGTAAGGCAGCTATTTGTGGAAAAGCGTAGCTATCTCATGGACAAATCAGGAATATTAATCTATTAAATTACATTTCTCTTTTAATTAACCAAAGAACTAGACCTTCTAAAATGTATGATATGATATGCAGTAACATACCAAACAGCAAACGCCATCTTGAAAACCATCTCCACAACACTTCAGGACAAGATTGTATTTTATGATGGTATCATTGTGACTTGGGTGCCTTTCATCATAGTTGTTAGATGAGGTTGCAGTGGCTCAAATGTATTTTATTCAAAGATAAAGTGTTGGAGAAAAAAAAAATAGCCTCATAAAAATCAAAGCTTGAGACTTTAAATTAGAAGGCCTTTTTGTTTTAATGCGTTCCTTTCATCCTGCTGCGCAGTAGAATGCAATCAAATTTGCAATAACATTTCTAGTTTTAAAGCATTAAATCAAAGATCACAAACTGTTTAATACAGACAGCAGCTCTACAGTAATGCATTTCTTTAAGTCTTATGTTACAGCCCACCAATGGGCTTCAACACTGTAAGCGGAAAACACTCGACACCCTGTTCTGAAATGACCTCTCACCGTATTGATAATTCTTTGGCTCGTATAGGTACTTCTATTATAAAAATGTCCGTCCCTCCCTTTTAAATATTTGGGCAGATGCTGCTGACAGAATCTGACTTATTTTTTGTTTTATTAATTTGGGAGAAAATGCCTACCTTTTTCTCCCTTGGTGCTTGGCTGTTACTCCTCTTCGGCTCAGGGCTTCCAAAATGTAGAAGTCACTGTAGCTTCATACACAATTTGCATAGTGTATATAGTTTGTAGTGAACGCTACGGAAATACGCAGGTTACGCAGTATCTTGGCAGAAAGATAGATTGGTGTTGCGCACACTCTGCGGCACCAGTCCTCATGTGCTGTCTCCCACAATTCTTCCTGATGCATAATATAGCTTTTTAACAGCTTTTTTGCACAATCAAGCTGATACAATAGTATACAATGTGTAATAGTAAACACTTGAGTCTTGGGGAACCTGGACCTAAAGATGTGTGTTAGAGGTGTGGCCATGATGTGTTCTATTGATTTCCATCCCTCTCGAAGCATACAGTCAAATGGTGGGAAATGGAGTGTTGCTAGGGAGGAGGATGTGAGGAGGAGCGTTTAGAGAGGTGTATGGATATAGAGGTGGGGGAGCAGGGGGGTGGGACAGTAGCAGAGGTGTAGGAGGGTGCCAGACTGATCCAGCCAAGGCGAGGGACAATACAGAGAGTGAGTGTGTCATCACATTCTCGGACACAGGATTCCCCGGGCACCTCCAAGAGGACTGATCCGGGAACGGTGGTACACCCTGGAGGAGAAGGAGACACTGATGGAGGCCTTTATGCAGAGAGCACCCTGCCTGGATGACCTATCCCTGTCTGGGCACCTGTGAATTCACCTATGGAGTGAGATCCAGAGTGTGTTCTGTGCACTGGTTCCTAAAGACCTTTTTAGCACCAGTACCAAGACTGTAAGAGGGAATTGAAGGGCAAGATGGTAATGGAGTGGCGGGAGTCCAGGAGGACTGAAGGATGGCCCCCAAGTCACTACGTGTACACTCGGTGGGATGACATGCTAAAGAGAACACTATATCTGATGTCCATGTGCGAGGAATTGAGGGAGGAGTGGACACCATAGCCAGGCCATCAACCCTCCAGGCGTGAGTAATGCTGTCATTGAGATTGTTCAATGTTGTTTTTTTTGGTTGCACAAAACTTGAGCTAGGAGTAAAAAAAACAATCTTCCATAGCCAGATGTGTTGGACTACATCTCCCATGATGCTCAGTCACTCAATCGCTTAATAATAGTGCATCATGGGACATGTAGTCCTAAAACATTTGAAGGCACCAGGCTGCACAGAAATAATCTAGATATCATGTAAAATAGGTCTTGGTGCTTTGGATTGTGGTTATTTACTACTTGGCTTTGCTGCTTTATAAATTGCTGTTTCCTAGTTGCTGCTTTGTAATTGGCATTTTAATCACGGTTTTCCACCGTCAGGACTTTTAATGTGGTGTTCATCCTTATGCTGGTTGGTTATCCTGCCTGTTTTGTTCCTTTTTGCTGGTTGTTTTAGCCAGCATGGTTTTATTACCTTAAGCTGGTGGTTTTAATCTTTTTTTTTTTTTTCCCTTATGCGGGGGGGGGGGTGCTATCCTGCCTGTTCTGTTCCTTAAACTGGTGGCTTTATTCTGCATGTTCCCCCCCCCTTACGCTGGTAGGTATTACAATAAACATTCTTTGCATTCTCTAGCCTTCAACTCACACAACGTTTGTATATCCATTGTTCTAACACATCAGATTAAACACACACTATCAAGAGATCCCTTGAATTAAACATGCAGCTAGATAATGGGAAATGCCCTGGTGCATAAATTACACAGCAGTAAAGCTTGTTTACTGTATATACAAAAACACGTTTATCTACAGGAATATAAGTATTTTTAAAACCAAAGCTATGCCATTTTACACTAAACTAAATTAAACTAAAACCAAACGATGTAAAATATAACAGTCTCTTGGGGTTTGAAGCATGGAGCGTTACATCAGCTCCATGACAATATTCATCAGGGATTTACACTGCTGGGCGACATGCTGTAGTCTCTGGAGCGAGAGCAGAGGTAGGTCAGGAGAGAAATCCAGAGAGGCTTCAGAGATGTGTGCACCCAGATGCATATGAATATGGGGGAGCTGACAGCGGTCCTGACATGCCTCACCAACAGCATGGAGATCTTGGTGGCCCGGTCATCCCCATGCTGCCAACATGACCAGACACTAATGCAGCCAACCCCGGAAATTGCTGTCCCAGTCCCCAGATGCAGGGGGAAGTCTACATCACTTGTTGCCCCTCCATCTGCCTCCGTTCAGTCCAGTGGCTCTGTCCCACCCACCTCATCATTTGCCTTTGCCACCTACTCCAGGGGTTGCCCCCCATCTCGGATACAAGAGGCTTATGAGAAAGTAATATTTTTTAATTTATTTTTTTTAAGGTTTTTCATTTACATATGGTTAATGACAGTTATTTTTATGTTTTTTCCATATACGTAGGTTTATTTCTGGTTCATCATGTTCTCTTGAAAGGCGTTTCTAAATACACACATCTATGTAGCATAGTGTTTTTTTTTCCCCACTTGCTCCAATGCCTCTTACATTTTTCTTTATCCCATTTTTGGGATAGTTCTCTTGAGGTTTGCCTTTAACTTTTTTTACTTTGGACAACTGTGTCCTTATTCATGTTTGCCAATAATTCTGTCACACACACCTGTACAACATGTTGCCTGTCCAAAGAGACAATTGGAAAGTAGTCTTGCACATCAAATACTGCCGTATGTCACATTATACTCAAATGTACAATATGGCCCATTATAACGTGGCAAATGCTTTTATTATAATAATTTATTGTCGTCATTTATAGAGCTTTACAATAACCAAAGGGAACGAGATGCAGATAAACGGACATACACTATATTGCCAAAAGTATTCGCTCACCTGCCTTGACTCGCATATGAACTTAAGTGGCATCCCATTCCTAATCCATAGGGTTCAATAAGACGTCGGTCCACCCTTTGCAGCTATAACAGCTTCAACTCGTCTGGGAAGGCTGTCCACAAGGTTTAGGAGTGTGTTTATGGGAATTTTTGACCATTCTTCCAGAAGCGCATTTGTGATGTCACACACTGATGTTGGACGAGAAGGCCTGGCTTTCAGTCGCCACTCTAATTCATCCCAAAGGTGTTCTATCGGGTTGAGGTCAAGACTCTGTGCAGGCCAGTCAAGTTCATCCACACCAGACTCTGTCAACCATGTCTTTATGAACCTTGCTTTGTGCACTGGTGCAGAGTCACGTTGGAAGTGGCCAGCTCCAAACTATTCCCACAAAGTTGGAAGCATGGAATTGTCCAAAATGTCTTGGTATGCTGAAGCGTTCAGAGTTCCTTTCACTGGAACTAAGGGGCGAAGCCCAGCTCCTGGAAAAACAACCCCGCACCATAATCCCCCCTCCACCAAACTTTACACTTGGCACAATGCAGTCAGACCAGTACTGTTCTCCTGGCAACCGCCAAACCCAGACTTGTCCATCAGATTGCCAGATGGAGAAGCGCGATTCGTCACTCCAGAGAACGCATCTCCACTGCTCTAGAGTCCAGTGGCGGTGTGCTTTACACCACTGCATCCGACACTTTGCATTGCACTTGGTGATGTATGGTTTGGATGCAACTGCTTGGCCATGGAAACCCATTCCATGAAGCTCTCTGCGCACTGTTCTTGAGCTAATCTGAGGGCCACATGAAGTTTGGAGGTCTGTAGCGATTGACTCTTCAGAAAGTTGGCGACCTCTTCGCACTATGCGCGTCAGCATCCACTGACCCCGCTCCATCAGTTTACGTGGCCTACCACTTTGTGGCTGAGTTGCTGTCATTCCCAAACACTTCCACGTTCTTATAATACAGTTGACTGTGGAATATTTTTAGGAGCAAGGAAATTTCACGACTAGACTTGTTGCACAGGTGGCATCCTATCACAGTTCCACGCTGGAATTCACTGAGCTCCTGAGGCAACCCATTCTTTCACAAATGTTTGTAAAAACAGTCTGCATGCCTAGGTGCTTGATTTTATATACCTGTGGCTGGAAGTGATTGGAACACCTGATTCTAAATATTCGGATGGGTGAGTGAATACTTTTAGCAATATAGTGTACGATTGAAACAAGAGGCATAGAGGGCCCTGCTCATAGGAGTTTACAATCTAGAGGGATTGGGGGTTGAGGAAGATGAGGAATTTTACTAGATGGCAGGATCATTAGTGCCAGTGGTTTGGGAAAGGTGGGGCTATAGAAGCATCTTCAATCGTGTGTGAGTAGGTGAGCAGTGGGAGGAGCTGCATCAGTGATGTGGTAAACTAATCTGAAGAGATGGGTTTTGAGGGATTTCTTGAAGGCCTGAAGGTCAGGGGAGAGGTTTGATAGATGAGGCAAGTCATTCCACAAGATTGGTGCTGCCCTTGAAGTCTTGGAGGCAAGAGTTGGCCTTGCGTGTGTAGACCGATGACAGGTGGAGATCACCTGCTGTGTGGAGTCGTCTAGATGGGACGTTCTTGCAGAGTAACGAAGACATGTAGGGAGGAGTTGAGTTATTGAGCGATTTGAACATCAGCATCAGTATTTTAAACTGTATCCTGGAACGTACAGGAAGTCAATGGAGGAACTGGCAGATGGGGGAGGTACGCGAGGTGTGTCTGAGAAAAATAAGCCTGGCCCCTGCATTCATTACAGATTGCAAAGGGGCAATACGGGAGTTGGGGAGGCCAATAAGGAGCAAGTTGCAGTAATTAAGTCGTGAAATGACAAGAGCATGAACCAGCACTTTTGCGGTATCTTGTGTCAGAAAGGGGCGGACATGGGCAATGTTTTAGAGTTGAAAGTAACAGGATTTGGTCACTGGATGTGGGAAGAGAATGTTAGGTCAGAGTTAAAAGTGACACCAAGGCAGCGAGCTTAGGGTGTTGGGCTAATGAGCTTTCTATTTACTGGTAGAGAGATAGGTGGTATTGGGTTCTTCTTGGAGGGAGGAATGACGAGAATTTCAGTTTTGGCAAGATTGAGTTTAAGGAAGTGGGAAGCCATCCAATTTGAGAAAGCAGAGAGACAGTCGGTGACTCGATCCAGGAGAGCTGAAGACAGATCAGGGGAGGAAAGATAAATTTGAGTGTCATCAGTGTGTAGGTGGTACTGGAATCCAAAGGAGCTGATCAGTTTTCCTAGAGAGGCAGTGTAGATTGAAAAAAGTAGAGGGGCCCAGTACTGAACCTTGGGGCACCCCAACAGAGACAGATGTAACCTAAGATACACATGCACTATACAACTTATATGTATGGTATATATTGAGCTACAATTGACATGTGGAGTCATCCACGTTACGACATCTAATACTTTATCCATCAATGTGGATTCCAGCTTGTTACACATAACAGTATGACGATTATTTTCCTGCAACTTAGATGCACATCATCTCTGACATGGGTTACTGTTCCCAATCAATAGATCCTGATACTGTCATTAAGTCCAACTGTATTCCGGCAATTACAAAGACAGGTGTGTGTTGTATCCAAATAATTTATTTTTCTGAAAGTAAATGTTTTACTATTCATAACTGTCATGTTATTTTTCATATTTAAAGTATTGTTCAAAAAGTTAATGTAAACTTGTTTCAATAGTCCTTGAAGTAAGAAAAATAATATTGTCTCCATCTGCAAAAATCAAAGTGCATTCGGTGACCTGAAGGTAATGCCTATAATCCATACATACAATCACAAGTGTCAATTCCTTGCTTCTGTGCTAATGCTGCCTGTTTCCAGTTGTTGCCAGCCAGCATACCTTGTTGCATGTGATTCTATTAATGTCACATTGACATGTGTAACAATCTTTTTTTCTACCTGCTACATTGACATCCATGAAGTGATAAAATATAGAACTCTAATAAAATTGGGTTGTATGAATAACTTGTCTCTTTTAATGTGTCGCTTTCACATCATAGGTAGTTTGACAGGGTCAGACTTCGTGATGGTGAACATTTGGTCAGCATTTCATAGTTAGAGCAATGCGCAAGTGTACTCACAGGGTAATGGATAGATGAATCTCAATGAAGGGGTCCAGCAGCTAATTCTCCATCAGGATCTACAGCGGTAGTCGGAAACCTTGGCCCTCTAGATATTTTGAACTACTTTCCCCATGAGGCTTGGTTATTCTAATCAGTACCTGAGCATCATGAGAGATGTAGTTCCAAAACCTCTAGAGGGCCAAGTTTGCTGACCCCCTGATTTACAGGGTTAATATATATTAGTTACACATCCATGACTGCACATTCAAATTAATCACCCTAAAGCCCTGCTCTATGCTAGGCAATAATGGTAGAACCTATGTTGGCATGCATGGCTAAATGATCCCTTGAAATAAAGCTGTTAAGGGACTTGTCTCATAGATTATCCTAACAGGGGTGTCTAATGGCAGTTGTACATCACACATGTTCAAAGCATTATTGTATGTATAGAAAAAAGGGGGGCAGATGGGCGCTGATGGTAACCTTTAGGGGGATAATGAGTCCCAATGCAGCTGTCCACTTGCTATGGTTGTTCTTGTCCAATACAACCAAAGAGTATAAAATCAAAGGAAGGCAAGTGTAGCGCAAAGGGCAGTTCCAATCAAAGGTGGTTGCTCACTTTTTCAACCGGACCTCAAAAAAAACAGAAGGGAGAAATTCATGGTGCAGACTGTGACAATCTCAAAATGTATATAAAACGTGGTATGGCCTCACTCACATTCATCTGAGCCAGCCGGCTCTAGGATCTTGAGCTTTAGGGCAATTTGTGGCCACCCAATTGCCCTCTTGTGATCACAGTCAGTCCCAAATCTTAAAGATGTAAAATGAAGTGCAGACTGACAATTGTAGGGTAACCATATATTAAAGTTGGAATCACTCACTTGGTTCGGGACCTCAATCCAGGTCCGAAAAGTAAACGCCCAGACGGTTGTTTTTAGATGGTACAACTTCCATAAAAAACAATATCCATTGGAGAAATTCAGCAGCGGGTAAAATAAAATACGTTTATTGCATAAAAACAGTAAATAACGTGCCAAAACGCGTTTCACCTAGAACATATCGTCCCTGTGGCTTCATCAGTTGGCTTTCACTTATTTTCTATGTCATACATATGAATCTCTCAACAGGGGATACTCAAACAGCTTACATACCCATTAGATGAATATGTGCATTTCCATCTTGATGGTAGTGCCATGTCCGGGATTGAGCCTCCTTCCAAAGTGCTAAGGGTAGTTTTCAAGCAACACTGTTTAAATTCTGAAGGCTGCTTCTATGTGCAGCATAAATGTATCTTTATCCCTTTAGAGATACACTATATTGCCAAAAGTATTCGCTCGCCTGCCTTGACTCACATATAAACTTAAGTGACATCCCATTCCTAATCCATAGGGTTAAATATGATGTCGGTCCACCCTTTGCAGCTATAACAGCTTCAACTCTTCTGGGAAAGCTGTCCACAAGGTTTAGGAGTGTGTTTATGGGAATTTTTTACCATTCTTCCAGAAGTGCATTTGTGACGTCACACACTGATGTTGGACGAGAAGGCCTGGCTCTCAGTCTCCACTCTAATTCATCCCAAAGGTGTTCTATCGGGTTGAGGTCAGGGCTCTGTGCAGGCCAGTTAAGTTCATCCACACCAGACTCTGTCATCAATGTCTTTATGGACCTTGCTTTGTGCACTGGTGCACAGTCATGTTGGAAGAGGAAGGGGCTAGCTCCAAACTGTTCCCACAAAGTTGGGAGCATGGAATTGTCCAAAATGTCTTGGTATGCTGAAGCATTCAGAGTTACTTTCACTGGAACTAAGGGGCCAAGCCCAGCTCCTGATAAATAACCCCACACCATAATCCCCCCTCCACCAAACTTTACACTTGGCACAATGCAGTCAGACCAGTACCGTTCTCCTGGCAACCGCCAAACCCAGACTCGTCCATCAGATTGCCAGATGGAGAAGCGCGATTCGTCACTCCAGAGAACGCATCTCCACTGTTCTAGAGTCCAGTGGCGGTGTGCTTTACACCACTGCATCCGACGCTTTGCATTGCACTTGGTGATGTATGGCTTGGATGCAACTGCTCGGCCATGGAAACCCATTCCATGAAGCTCTCTGCGCACTGTTCTTGAGCTAATCTGAAGGCCACATGAGGTTTGGAGGTCTGTAGCGATTGACTCTAAAGAAAGTTGGTGACCTCTTCGCACTATGCGCCTGAGCATCCGCTGACCCCCGCTTCGTCAGTTTACGTGGCCTACCACTTCGTGGCTGAGTTGCTGTCGTTCCCAAACACTTCCACGTTCTTATAATACATCTGACAGTTGACTGTGGAATATTTAGGAGCGAGGAAATTTCACGACTGGATTTGTTGCACAGGTGGCATCCGATCACAGTTCCCACGCTCAGTCACCTTCCGGACTACCCGACTGGTAGACCTGAGAGAGCTTCCCCAGTGAAGCAGAGTTTCCCCACACGCCAGCAGTGAGATGTGATTGTTAGAAAAGCAAGAATAGAATGGCTTTATTTTCCATACAATATATAGCTACAGTTTTCACATTGTATGTTTCCTATCGGGGAGGAGATCAGAAAAATAGCACTCTGTGTGCACCACCCTACTCCTCAGTGATGAGCGCATCTCTCCAGCACAATCAGAGGGGAGGTTAAACTAATACAACTCTGGGAACTGTAACATAGAATTATGCTTTAAAACAAATACATCACATACAGCATGGCAATGCCCAAATGCTCTATGAATAGTCTTTGTCATAATCAGCTGTTGACAGTGAGCATGAGGCTGGCGTCCGCTCTTCTCCAAATGACACAAAGTCTATCTGTAGTGCGGGCAATGCTGTGAGTGCCCGCGCCAGCTAGTCTCAGACATTTGGAATCCATATCTTTCAAAAGGTGGTGGAGGCTTCCATCACATCTTGCATTTATGGTCGACCTACATTTTTATCTAATGATTTACAGAACAAAATAGTATTCAAAACTGAGGTTATATATTTTTATCTATCATTGTACAGACATGGTGAAAATGAAAAGTAACTCACATCAGGTTTGGAGATTTGTACTGAATTTGGGAATAACTCCTATCTTGAATGTCACTTTTTACTTAATATTCCAATATACTAGTGGTTTATTATATTTTGATTACTGAAATTTCACATTCTATAGGTTGCCACTGCAATTGCCTGTCTAGTAACAATGCTATTGAATGTTGCTGATCTAAGACAGTCCCCAATGAAAACATGATTTCTTGGCACTCTGCAGCTCAGAATAGTGATTTTTAGTCTATGCAATACCTGTGTGTTGTGTTTTTGGTTTTTTTTTTTTGTGTGGGTGCTTGCCCAGTCATTGTCAAATAGGTCTGCTCAGGCTTTCCAAAGCTTTACAAAAGCTAGCATTTTTTCCTTTATTACTTAACATTGGTGCCTGAAGATTCTGCAGCACTCATCGTAATATGTAATAACGGAAACAAGTTCAGGTTTCAGACAAAACGCTCAGATCTCTACCAGGCAAAATGATCACTGGTGACCTAATCCTGGTGGAAATGCATAGTTCATTATGCCTGCTATATTTGGACGGTGACTTGGGGAATATTACAGTTTCGTATGTAAGGAAAACGCTTTCTTTTGTTCGTGCTGAAGTTCAGATTTCCTATGTTTTAGATATTGCTTTTGTGTCTTCAACTGAATAATAGATGGCCATGATTTCCTAACGTTTGCTCTTGCAAGCTTTGTTATATGATCCAATTCCGTACCTGGAAAGTCCGTTAACAGAAGGGCATGAACAAGTAAATATGAAGATTTTTTTCTCTTCTGTTCTCGCTTCCCATTTTCATATATTTCTTAAAACAACTTCAAAGAAACTCATTATCTGTGAATCACTTTGGTGAATCATAATATTATCTTGGCTCAATCTACGTAGTGTAGAGATTTTCAGGATATCCTTTAACATTACTTCTAGAATTGTTAGCTACACTAGCAGTTACATTTTGTATTTTTACAGTAAAATACATATTCTGCCCCCCTCCCCTTCCCCAAGAGATGATAAACATTTCATGGCTACATAAGTATTTACTTTTTCAATACTTGACATACCCAACTACAATCTTGCCTAGAAGGGCACATTTCAGGTCACCCAAAGGATGAAAAAATATTTCGGCAGTTCTGGAGCACCCAAAATTCCAAATCTCTGAAATGCTTTACTGAAAGAAAAAATAGCATGATTGATTCAAAATTTGAGTCCATTCAGAATCCTTGTTTGATAAACAAAAACCCCCTGCTTTCGCTTTCCACTGCTACCTTCTAGTGAGGGAAAGGGGGGCTTGTGAGGGTCCTGAGGACCTGTCACGTTCCACACTGTCCTGGGTTCCCGGCGGCCAGCTGTGCCTTCCTCGCTGCTCACTGGCCAGCCACTGAGTGAGGTAGCAAAGGGTCATGGTCACTGACGCAGGGGAGGCGCGCTGTGTTTAAAACTAGATGTTTGAGCCCTGACGTGGTTTTCACTCTTCTCAGGGCTCACTTGCGTTTATTGCTATCTGTTGTCCTGTGTATTACCCTGGCTTGTCTGACCATTCCCCTGACTATTAAACCCTGGCACTTGGCTGACGATCCCTTCTGACGTAACAATCCCTGGCATTTGGTTTATGATCCGCTCTGGCATTAACCCTGTTGTTAATCTGTTTCATGGGTCTATACCTTGTTACGGTCAGTGTGTATACCTTGTTGCTGTCCCGCAGACTGGCAGTGTAGGATAGCCCATCTGCGTATAGGGATCAGACATTCTATATCTAGGAGGTACATGACACTAACACAAACCCAAATGCAATGAGAAACCATAACTAATCCTAAAATAAATTGACCCGCTAACCCTAATCCTAACACAAAGGGAACCAGTAACCCAAGCCCTAAACGTAACCCTTATCTAAAGCAGAGAACCAGTAATTCTATCCCTATCACAGAACCAGTAACCCTAGCATTTGGTATGGGGGCAGTATGGAAAGTGGGCTGGAGGAGGTGGGAGGGGTATGGGGCAAAATATATGCACTTTTAACATTTCAGACCTTTATGAAAACTTTCAGATTTGTATCAGAATAAGCAAATTACAAATACAAAATTTTTGTATTCTGAAATTTTCCAAAACACAAACAAAATTGTTGACAATGCACATATCAAATCTCAATTATCTTATAACACAGCCCTCTCATGCAAACCTTCCTATCACCCAGTGCCGGATAAGCGCTTCATTGGCCTGGAGCTGAAAGTATAGGCGTGTTTGTCACATCCCACTCAGCTCCATTGTGCCCCATTCTTCTCACCTTCCATTTGCAGCTACCCTGTCCCATTTTTAATCTGATTGTATTGGTATCCATTGATGCTGGGCCTGGTTTGGGGCATGGGCCTGGAGCTGCAGCTCCTAGAACGCCATGTAAATTCAGTCCTGTTACCACATGCAGTTCATTCAAAGAAGTTCACACACGTGTACCTATTTTTGCCTTAAATAACTCAATTTCCCCCCCCCCCGAGGCCCAATATATTTGGGATGTGCTGGTGTATAATAGAGCTGTAACACAATACAACTCTCTGCAAAAAGTCTCTTGACTATACTAAATATAGTTGAAATCACTTGGGTTATGCACTAACCACCATTCTTTCATTATGATTTTACTGCAGCAAACTTTGAGGAACTATGGTAGGACAAATACAGGGAAACGTCTGTGAATTCCGTCTAGGGAACTGCCAACCTAGTTCACCACACTTCTCACCATTCTTATCGGCCGATATTGCCGTTTGCACGAGTACTTGCTACTCGTGCAAACGGCCCGATACATCCCGCCGATACCGGAAGCCGGCGCTGGGCCGGCTTGCCGGTATCCGCGGGGCTGGGGAAGCTGGCCGCGTGCATGAAAAGCACGCGACCAGCGTTCCCCTCCGGCGCGCCAAATACTCACCCTTCCTGAAGGTCCGGTCGCTGGGCAGTGATGCGTTCCCGCGGCCACTGGGCGCTCCTGTGACGCTGCCTCTCGGCTGGAGGCAGCATCACAGATGCGCCCGGCGGCCACGTGACCGCATCACTGCCCAGAGACCGGAACTTCAGGAAGGGTGAGTATTTGGCGCGCCGGAGGGGAACGCTGGCCGCGTGCTTTACATGCACACGGCCAGCTTCCCCAGCGTTCGAGCTGGGGGTAAATCCATGAGACCTGGGGGCAAATCCATGTGAGCTGGGGGCAAATCCATGTGAGCTGGGGGCAAATCCATGTGAGCTGGGGGTAAATCCATGAGACCTGGGGGCCAATCCATGAGACCTGGGGGCCAATCCATGAGACCTGGGGGCCAATCCATGAGACCTGGGGGCCAATCCATGAGACCTGGGGGACATATCCATGAGACCTGGGGGCAAATCCATGTGAGCTGGGGGCAAACCCATGTGAGCTGGGGGCAAACCCATGAGACCTGGGGGCAAATCCATGTGAGCTGCGGTCAATCTCATATAAATTTTTATGAGGTCTGTTCCTATTGGAAAGCGTCACATGACATTAAATAAAAGTATCGGTACTCGGTATCGGTGAGTACTTTTAAAAAGTATCGGTACTCGTACTCGGTCTTAAAAAAGGGGTATCGGTGCATCCCTACTTTATAGTTTAGTATAGATTTCGTCATAGTTTCCATTGGTGTTTCAAAGGTGACCAGCATTATTTTCTACCCTATTTTTACGCAGTTTGTATGGAAGATCACTACTTCAACATCGCCAGTGTATATTCACTTGTGTTGCAATCACTGATGAAACAATGGTAAATTGCAAATGGCCTTAGTTTATGCTTTTCATGGAAGAATTAATTGTGAAGTATTGTTTCCAGGCGTCACAATTTGGTGCACTTAAGGCAGGAACAACCACAAGTTTGACCCCTATGAATTTGCTGTTGGGGTCGTCCTAACACAATGCAGTTTGTAATATATTGGCAACTTTGTATTGCCATAACCTCCATCAAGTATTAATTAAGATATTGGATATCTCCTGCCTTAGAACATTACTTTCTGGTGTGTAAATGTTCCTTTATGGTTCTTTTATCTAGATTTTTGCATTGAAAAACACTCTCATTAGCATATCAAAAGGCAATTTCACACCTTTTTATAGCAAGATTAGTGTGTCCCCTGTGGAGAAATGAAATCCTTTGTTTTATGCCTCTCCAAGCACCCGCAATGTAATGAAAAGTTCAATTAGATTGCTGCTGCATTCCAGCAGCCATGGAGAGGGCAGAATCCAGGGAGAGCTCTATGTCAGATATTATTTTTATATTCTTTTGGAAATTTGTTTTGGAAGCTGCAATGCTAATAATCTCATTCTGATCAAAACAAATTCCCATAAGCAGGAGATGTCACCACTTTTATTATTTCTATCTAGCATAAAAGTCTTTTCTGCCTGCATGATAATGATACAGACCTTGTGTGAAATTGTGTAAGATAAAGAACACCATCTAGAGCTCAGAATCGTACATTTCAACAATATTTCTGTAACGGATAAACGAATACATGAAAAATTAAAAAGGAGCTAATTAACATTTTAATTCAACTATCTCAGCACAACAATTTCTGTGCGAAACCTGTATTTTACCCTATATTTAATTGTTAACTTCACATCCCATGTTGCAAATAAATGTTATATTTTTTTTCAACAAAAATTGTTTCGTAGTGATGGGGTTAATTAGACAAACTTCTAGAAAGTAAATAAAAAAATATATAAAAATACAGAGCTCTAAATGTGTTTTTTTTTTTTTAAATAAGATGAAAGCATTAGAAATCCCAGTCTGTAAATCGGTGCAGTTTGCCTCAGACAAATTTGCAGCTTATGGTCGCAATACCAACTAGATTTCAGTAATATCCTTTCTAATCCTAAAGCTTAATCCTTGGTGGCTCTTTTAGCTTAACTAAGAAGAAAAACTGATTTAAAATACAGTATTCTGATATTTGTAAATGCATGTTGCACAATAATCTGGTACTTCCTTTTAATGGCTGGATTGCATTTTGGTACCATATGCATTAAAATGCCAAGCAGATGTTACACATGCTCTTCTGCACCTAAAAACAGTGCCTTTATGTTAGCAGTGATATTTTGTATTCTATTGTAAAGCAATTGTTTTCCATTTACCCTATTAATCTTTAGAACTAATAGCAGGTTACCATAATTACTAGTGATGCATCAAAATCAAATTTTCCGTCCGGTACTGAAAGTTTCGGATCAGCTCAGCCAAAAGCCAAAAATCAGTCATCAGTCATCAGAACCTGAGCCTGAAGGCCCGGCCAAGCAGGGGGCTCGCTGGCATCCGGTTTGGCTGGGCCTCCCAGGCCCTGGTTCGCATGACTGATTTTGGGGGGTGAGCTCGTGTTGCACCTACATCCACATACTCTCCTATATCAACCTACTCCAGCCCTGAGCTCCTCCAGCGGTGGCAGTCCCATGGTGAGTGGTGACAGTTCTCCCGCATCCAGTTCCCACTCTCCGTCAGACCAGGGGGGGCAACGGGGCTATTGCCCCCCCACCAAGATACCGACCCGCGCCGCCGGCCGTCTTTCTCCCAACGAGCAGCCGCCGACATGCAGCTTGGCCGCTCGCCTGGGAACTCCAGGATCTTGCGAGAACGCAGCTGCGCTGGTCAGGTGGTTCCCAGGCGAGTGGCCAAGCTGCATGCCGGTGGCCGCTCGTAGGGAGAAAAGCGGCCGGCGGGTACTAGGAGCCTGGCAGAGGAGGTGAGAGCTGGGGGCAAATGTATATCCATGTGTTAGCTGGGGGCAAATGTATATCCATGTGTTAGCTGGGGGCAAATGTATATCCATGTGTTAGCTGGGGGCAAATGTATATCCATGTGTTAGCTGGGGGCAAATGTATATCCTTGTGTTAGCTGGGGGCAAATATATCCATGTGGGCTGTGGGCAAATATATTACATGTGAGCTGGGGGGGTACCCTGGGCCCCTCGTATGGAAAGGGTTCGAGGGCTCATGAGCCACATGAGGACAGACCCTGTGCAATGTTCTGGGGAGAGTGAGTGTAACGAGCACAGCTTATGATTAGGCGTGTCACTGCGAAACCAACACCAGCTCTTAACCAAAACTGGTAGAGTGCCCCCCCGGAACGTGTCTGGATCCACCCCTGCGTTAGACGCTGGTCGCAGGGATGATGTCACGGAGGCAGAAACCTTTTGACCCGGCAGCTAGCCTGGTCTCTAGGCCCTGGTTCGGATGACTGATTTTGGGACGATTTTTGGCCAATTTTTTTTTCGGCTGATCATTTCAGTGGCTGAAATTTCAGTGCGTCTCTAATAATTACTGTGTTAAAACAAACACAGTACTAAATCATGTTGGGAAAGAAAGGAAAATGGGGGATATAAGTGAGGATCTAGGTTGTGATGCTGGATTCAGGAGCGGACTGACAAGACTCAGGGCCCCCGGACCAAATAAAGCCAGGGCCCCCCCTCCAGACTCCACCCATGGAGCCTTGCGCATCCCAGCTGCGAGCTGTGTGTGAGCTCATTCTCATGAGATCGCGCACCGCCGCAAATGAATCGCAGAAGGAGACTAGGAACTAGATGTTCCCAGTCTCACTCTGCACCCGGGGAGAAGAAGCAGCGGATCGCGCTGAGTATGGAATTTAATGGGGGGGGGGGGTTAGGAGAATGCAAAATCAGCTTTGAGTAGACGATATTTCACAGTGAAATACCATCTCCCGTGTGGAAGCGCAGGTTACTTTGGAATAGACTATACTTCCACGCAGAGCTCACAATTAACGTCTCCCATAATAAATATAGGAGATAACGTACAGTAACCTCACGCATGGAAACGCTACATTAGAGCTGCAAACTCAGCATGCGGCTCAAATGGAATAGCATTTCCTATGTGTAATGTTTCCTGGAGTTATCTTTTCGACAACTATGGAATATAGGCACACGTTGGCTCCACCAAGCTCACCTTAACTTTGTGTGTGGCTCAGGCTGGCTGTGGCTGGTGAAACTGACTGGTATGGTTGGTCTTGCTGGCACTCGTTTGCTGACAGGCCCTGGTCTGGTACTCGCATGCAGAAGCGGCTCCAGATATGTTGAGGCCTTAGGCAAATTTCCATTATGGGGCTCCAAAGGACCAACAAGCAGCCTGCTCCCAGATGATTTGGAGGAAAGCATGTGTGTATGAGTGTATCACAGATTATCACAGTAATAAAACTCCGTTATGTGTGCTGTGTATGAGTGTGAGTTTTATTGCTGTGGAGCTCTGTGATACGCACATATACAGCGCACATCACAGAACTCCATGGCAATAAAACTCACGCACATATACAGCACACATCACAGAGCTCCACAGCAATAAAACTCACAGTATTGTATTCTGTGTATGAGCGTGTGTTATTGCTGTGGAGCACTGTGATACAGTAATATGTGCTCTGTATATGCGTATCACAGAGCATCACAGTATAACACAGTAATGTGCTGTGCGTATCACAGAATCCACAGAAATAGAACTCAAATATTATTAATATAAATGTTATTTTAAAATAACTAAAGTGAATATAAATTATAATAAATACATATTAATGAACTAAATATAATTAAAATATTTATTATTTTAAAATATATAATTAATTTAATATTTATTATATAATACACACATACTCACTTACCCCCCCCCCCCACACACACACAATGGCTCCTCTCCACCCCCAGACACTGTCTTAACCCCTCACAGTTTACACACACACACACACACACACACACACACACAACACACACACAACACACACACACACACACACACACACACACACACACACACACACACACTCCTCTCCACCCCCACTGTCTTAACCCCCCCATACTAGGACTTCCTCCCCAGACACTTAATGCCACACACACACACTCTACTGCCCCCCTTGACTCTCCCCACCCCCCCCCCTTAAACTGCTGCTTACTTATTCCTGGGAGATTTCAGATCTTCAGGCATGTGGGGGCGGGGCTTCTCTCTCCTTGTCTGTGCAGCAGCTCTCGGAGTCGTCCCCTTCAGCATTGTGATTGAGGGGCCCCAAATCTGGCAGCATGCCAAACTACAGGGGGCCCCTCACCGGGCAGGACGAGTAGGAGGGGCCCCATCCATAGCTGGTGGCTGAACTGCAGCAACAGGCAGCCCCACCTTGAGTCTCTTCACACACAATCCTGGTGCCGGGTGCCACGTGCAGGCACACATGATGACGTCGGCACAGAAGTTATGCGATGCCACGTCAGCAGAGGGTGTTTGGAGGAGCTCCTGTGGCAGCCTGCTTCCTAACCTTCCTTGCTCAGCGGACATCCTGGGCAAATTGCGATGACCGCCCGGCTGCACTGCGGTCATCGCAACTTGCTTTATTTCGGGCTGACCACGAAGTGGCAAGGACCCGGGCCCCTGGCCTGGTCCGGGCCCTCTGTCCAGGTCCAATCTGCTCGACTGGTCAGTCCACCTCTGGCTGGATTTGAGAAGTAGAAGTATACTTGTTACAGAACGGATCGGAGTACCACATTATACAAAAACAAAATATTCTGTTGCGGGACTTCAATATTCATTTGAATCAGTGCTGATGGTAGTGTGTCCTCTCTGCACAAATCATCAACAAAGAAATCCTTCAAACGTGCAAAGAACTGCAGATCTGTTCATGCTCCCGTTTCTCAACCAACCCACTCAGATGGAGATAATCTCATGCTTGTGAAGGTAACCGGAGAAGATGGGTCTGGTATTGTGGTTTAGGGGAAGCTTAAG
This sequence comes from Leptobrachium leishanense, assembly GCA_009667805.1. Classification (NCBI taxonomy): domain Eukaryota; kingdom Metazoa; phylum Chordata; class Amphibia; order Anura; family Megophryidae; genus Leptobrachium; species Leptobrachium leishanense. Next base: position 372,630,577 of record CM019064.1, read on the forward strand.
AATACTGTACACTTGAAGATATATTGAAAAGTTTTGTTACAAGTGTGGTAATTGTCTTTTTTGAGTTTTTATTTGATGGCTGACTTAAGTAATTTGCCCTTTTATCATTTTGTGCATTCCAACCGAGCTGTTCAGCCAATGGATCGAGCTGTTATTCTGACCAGCTTGGACATGGCAGCTGCTTACTGTAACTTTATGGCTCGTATACTTTGTATAGGTGTCATTCATTTGCAGCTACCAGGGGAGCAAGCTACTCAATGTACCTCAGTTTTTTTGTCTAATGACCATATTCTGCAAAAGATCTGGCTCTCAGACCCTGAGTTAGTGTGATTGCTTTTGTAAAATCTTAAAATAAAAAAAAACCTGCCCGTGACCCCATGGTGCAGTGGGTGCCTTGGTCTGTGCCTTATTACAATATGCAGTAGAACACTAGGAACAAATGGATCCTAGTGTCCTGCTTTGGCCCCAGTGCGACCTTGCTTCTGCAAGGTCCCACTTCGTTGTATGGAGTGCTAAAGACTCCAGGAGCTGATACAAATGGCACTGCTGCTGGTATCTAGGAGCGACTCTCAGATATTCGACTCGAGCCGCTATTATATACATATTATATTAATTCATATTATTTACACATAGTAAATAATGGCGATAATAGTTCTCACAGTTTATCCATTTGCGAGCCACTAGTAACAACCGGGTTGGAATGCAGCCAATAAGTCTGTCATGAAATGTTTCCCAGAATCACTTCTAAATAAATCAGATATATGGATAAAGTGAAAATTACCTTAAAGGGCCTTTTTCCCCAACTTTGGGGCACCAGCTGACTAAGTCTGTATGTGAGACCCTTTGTATGGATTTTACAAGAATCTGTTTGTTTGGATGACTGTAAAATCTGAGATATTCAATGACTTCAAATATTTGGCAGCCATGTTTTGTTTCCGGAAGATTTTATTGAAGTAAAAAATGTCTCTTCAAACGTGTAAAGAGAATTATTATAGCAATATTTTCTCTAATGCAAGGACTTCAATAACTACTTTGAAATAACATTTAGGACATGCATATTAAGGAATCCTTTAAAAAAGAAAATCACTTTTCTGATCTTGATTTAATCTCTTTAAGTGGTTTTCATTAAATCTCAAATCTTTTAAAAGCTAAAATTCTTTTTGGTTTCCTGGTAACCAATTGACAATAAATGGTTTTAGTCTAATGAAAGCTATTATGTAGGATTTAGGCTGGGGTCAGACTAACGCATTTTTAACGTGCGTTTAGGCGCACTTAATCACGGCCGCAGTAGCAGCAAATGACGGCCAATATATCAAGTACAGCCGCACAAATGTCCAGCTGCGCAACGCAAGTGTAAAATGAACGCATTTTTTTGAGAACGCAGAACCGCGGCGCAAGTACTGACGTACAGAGTGCGCTACGGCGGCATAGCGGCATGTGTGCGTGATTAGGAGCCGTCAGACGCTGCTAATGTGCAGCCTACATAACGTCCAGACGCAAGAAGTGTTTTATTGACGATCCGTAAAAATTCACGCACGAAAATGTGCGTCGTCTGACCGTTTTCATGCATTCCGTGAAAAACTACGTCAATGCGTTTGGACGCACTTTTTGATGGTCGTTGCGAATAATGCGTTTGACCCTAGCCTTAGACGTGACATGCTGTCAGCTTCTTGTGAACTGCAGCATGTTACGAGACCTTGTTGCTGCTTGACGCTAGAGTGATCATCCAGCTCATTCCAATGGCTCTCAATGAGCGTGAATTGTGATTCATTGGCAGGTGCTGGTTCCCCTAATGGGTTTTAGTTCCTGGAACTACCCAGAAGCGGAGAACAGTGCCAATTCCCTAAATTAGCCCTCTGAAAACCCCCTTGTACAGTGTGGTGATCCTCTGGGTTCACACCGCCAGTGTTTTTCAAATGTACGCGTTTTTACGCGCGTATCGCGAATACAACAAAAAGTGTGAACGCGCATTGCAGCGCGTTCGCGGCTATGTCTATGGCCGCGAACGCGCTGCTATACGCCCCAAAGAAGCTCCCGTACTTCTTTGGGCGTCGGACGTTTTACAGCGCTTTCCTGCGCGTTTTAAAACGTCCAGGTGTGAACCAGCCCCATAGGAAATCATGGGATTTCCGGGGTTGAGCGTTTTACAGTGCGCAGGAAAGTGCTGTAAAACGTTGAGGTGTGAACGGGCCTAATTTATTCTGATTAAAGGGGTTCTTTAGTAACCAATTTGTTTCATTGAAAGTTGTTCAGTGAAGAGTTTTCACCATCGTTTCATTTGTAATGTTTGTTGTATTTGACTGCAGAATATATTCACAAGCAATGATGGAACAATGCTACACAAATACTAGCCAGAGTCAAGTCATTTTACAGAATAATTATGGATCCAATCTGAGAAATAATCATTTCATGAGGCACATTAATTAGCACTGTGACTCAGGCAATTGTTATTACTATTTATTGCATGGGAGTTCAAAACCACTTAACCCCTTCACTACCAAGGAATTCTCCATAAATTCACTGTCAGAAACCAGCTTTCGCCAGACAGCATTCTGGGCTACAGTCAGCAATGTATACAGGTGCATCTCAATAAATTAGAATTTTGTGGAAAAGTTCATTTATTTCATTAATTCAACTCTAATTGTGAAACTCAAAATAAATTCAATGCAACCAGACTGAAGTAGTTTAAGTCTTTGGTTCTTTTAATTGGGATGATTAGGCTCACATTTAACAAAAACCCAACAATTCACTATCTCAAAAAATTAGAATATGTTGACCTGCCAATCATCTCAAAACACCTGCAAAGGTTCCCTGAGCCTTAAAAATGCTCTGTTTGGTTCACTAGGCTACACAATCATGGGGAAGACTGCTGATCTGACAGTTGTCCAGAAGACAATCATTGACGCCCTTCACAAGGAAGGTAAGCCACAAACATTCATTTCCAAAGAAGCTGGCTGTTCAGAGTGCTGTATCCAAGCAAAGAAAGTTGAGAGGAAGAAAAAAGTGTGGAAGAAAAAGATGTGCAACCAACTGAGCGAACAGCAGCCTTGAGAGACTTCTCAAGCAAAATCGATTCAAGAATTTGGGTGAACTTCACAAGGAATGGACTGAGGCTGGGGTCAAGGCATCAAAAGCCACCACACACAGATGTGTCAAAGAATTTGGCTACAGTTGTTGTATTCCTCTTGTTAAGTCACTCCTGAACCACAGACCATGTCAGAGGAGTCTTACTGGGCTAAGGAGAAGAACTGGACTGTTGCCCAGTGGTCCAAAGTACTCTTTTCAGACGAGAGCAAGTTTTGTATTTCATTTGGAAACCAAGGTCCTAGAGTCTTGAAAAAGGGTGGAGATGCTCATAGCCCAAGTTGCTTGAAGTTCAGTGTTAAGTTTCCACAGTGTGTGATGATTTGGGGTGCAATGTCATCTGCTGGTGTTGGTCCACTGTGGTTTTTGAAAACCAAAGTCACTTCACCAATTTACCAAGAAATTGTAGAGCACTTCATGCTTCCTTCTGCTGACCAGCTTTTTAAAGCTTCTGATTACATTTTCCAGCAGGATTTGGCACCTGCCCAGACTGCCAAAAGCACCGAAAGTTTGTTAAATGACCATGGTGTTTGTGTGCTTGACTGGCCAGCAAACTCACCAGACCTGAACCCCGTAGAGAATCTACATATCCATATGTAATCAAGAGGAAAATGAGAAAAGAGACCAAAACAATGCAGATGAGCTGAAGGCACTATTAAAGAAACCTGGACTATTAAAGAAACCTGCTACAGACTGATCTCCTCCATGCCACGCCGAATTGAGGCAGTAATTAAAGCAAAAGGAGCCCCTACCATGTATTGAGCACATTTACAGTGAATGAACATACTTTCCAGAAGGCCAACAATTCCCTTTTTTTATTGGTCTTATGAAGTATTCTATTTTTTTTTTTGAGATGGTGAATTGGTGGTTTGTTATATGTGAACCAAATCCTCACAATTAAAAGAACCAAAGACTTAAACTACTTCAGTCTGTGTGCATTGAATTTATTTAATACACAAGTTTCACAATTTGAGTTGAATTAATGAAATAAATGAACTTTTCAACGACATTCTAATTTATTGAGATGCACCTGTAGCTCTTTATTGCCTACTTGTCAATGCCTCTCAATGCAGTCGGCCAGAGAGGCATCAGATGGAGTTCTCAAACGAATGTCTAGCCCACGGACGCACCTGCTTCAACAGAAGTGGTAAGAGCCTGACGGAAGACCCTAGTACAGAAGAAAAGGTGTTTTTTTTCTATTACTTTAAAGTAAAAAGGTGGTGAAGATGGTTAAGAGGGGATACTTTGTAACCTCTTTGTGGCCTCCCATGTTTACATTTGAGAGTTACTTTATAGATTACCTCTTAAGAAATAAAGCCTGTAAAGAAACCTGTGTTTGTATACATTAATGAGTTGTCTGATAGATGTAAATATCCTTCTCCACCCAATATATCTTCCACATATCCATATGTAATTTCATACAGCACATGTCACATACGACAGTGTAATCTTATCTAATCGCTCCATTAATGCATTACAGGTTCAGATACCAGATGGTGTTCAACAGTATAGATTTGTTCTATAAATATTTCCCACATGAGCCTCTAAATCCAACAAATTATTACGTATTTTTGTTTGCTGGAGAGCAGTACATTCTCTGGGAAATAACAAGCAAATGTCAGACTAATTATGTTTTTCTCAATGGGAATGAGTCACACGAAGGCAAAAACACCTTATTTTTATTTATTTTCATGAATATTATGAAACCTTGAAGTATTTCCAGATTGCAGTATTACACACTGATATTATGCACTTATTCACACGAAGACCGTTTTAGAGTAACCTTTGATTAACTTTTCAGAGAAAAGACAGAAATGTGAGTGTGTGTGTGGGGGAGGGGTAATAACGGAGAACTGAAAAATAGAAGAATACAGGGAACTGATATGTAAGCACTTTAGACTAGGGTTGCACCGATACCGATACTAGTATCGATATCGGTGCCGATACCGGGTACTGCAGGAGTACTTGGTACTCGTGCAGTACCCCCGATATTTTTTTCCGATACCGGAAGCCGGCATTGAGCCGGCTTGCCGGTATCTGAGGGGCTGCGGCGGCTGTCCGAATGCTCTATCGGCATTCAGACAGGCCCTGCAGCTCCTCTCCTAACTTGGTTTATACTTACCACCTTCCTTCAGCGCCGCCGGGAAAGTCTTCGCGCGCGCTCCTTGGAAGGTCCCCAGCCGCGACCACGTGGGACCATGTGACCGCGGCTGGGGTCCTTTCAACGAGCGCACGCGCGGAAACTTTCCCGGCGTCGCTGAAGGAAGGTGGTAAGTATAAACAAAGTGAGCAGCTGCAGGGCCTGTCCCAATGCAGATAGAGCATTCAGACAGGCCCTGCAGCTGCTCTCCGTCATACTTACCTTCCTTCAGCGACGCCGGGAAAGTTTCCCCGCGTGCGCTCGTTGGAAGGACCCCAGCCGCGGTCACATGGTCCCACGTGGTCGCGGCTGGGGACCTTCCAAGGAGCGAGCGCGCACGAAGACTTTCCCGGCGTCGCTGAAGGAAGGTAAGTATGAGCAGGGGGTGGGGGGCAAATCCATGAGCAGGGGGGCATTATCCATGAGCAGGGGGGCATTATCCATGAGCAGGGGGCCATTATCCATGAGCAGGGGGGCACATCCATGAGCAGGGGGGCACATCCATGAGCAGGGGGGCACATCCATGAGCAGGGGGGCATTATCCATGAGCATGGTGGCACATCCATGAGCAGGGGGGCACATCCATGAGCAGGGGGGCATTATCCATGAGCTGGGGGGCATATCCATGAGCAGGGGGGCAGGATATCCATGAGCTGGGGGGCAATTATCCATGAGCTGGGGGGCAGGATATCCATGAGCTGGGGGGGCAGGATATCCATGAGCTGGGGCAATATCCATGAGACCTGGGGGCTTTATAGAAGGTCTGTTCTTCTTGGAAAGCGTCACATGACATAAAATAAAAGTATCGGTAATTGGTATCGGTGAGTACTTGAACAAAAGTATCGGTACTCGTACTCGGTCTTAAAAAAGTGGTATCGGTGCATCCCTACTTTAGACCTTCTAAAATGTGACTTACCGCGCCAATACAATTTTGCCACGGCCCTAGCATATTTTTTTTGTAAAATTAACCTTTTGTAAAATGTCAGTATTCATTTATTATTAAAGCCAGATGCCATCAAATATTCCCTCAGTATAAAGTCACTTAACCCCTTCACTGCTGAGGCATTTCACGCCTGTGTGCTGAGCTCATTTTTACCGCTTTCGCTCATCATGTTTAAACGCGATTTGAAGCCACATTTTAATAAATGACCCAGACATATTATATATCGTTCTTTCCGGCAGACTACGCAGATTCATAATATATCATTTTTATATGTATACGTCATGACCTGCCTGTATATTATAACAAAAAATACAATAAAAATTGAATTTTTAATCATCTGCAGTGTGTAAAGTGTTTTTTTTCACATTTTATCACATGAGCGTTTGCGGTTATGTTTTGTATGGGGTGCGCTTGTACAAAAAATTTGAAATGGGGACTTGTTACTTTTTTTGGGGGGAATTACGTGATTTTTAGCAAACGCACCCCATAGAAAAAAATCATTAGTGCAGCATCATTGTTCACATTATAATTGAAATGTGAACAATATTGCTGCATTAATAAAAACAACACACAAAAAAAACATGTTTTTTTTTTATTTATTTATTTTTTAAAATTTATTTATTATTATTTTTTTTTATTATTATTATTTTTTTACTTTTTACCTAGTCATGTTGGGTATCATTCGAAAGGCCATGCTCAGGCCTTTCAAATGACACCCTCCATGACCCCCTAGCTGCCACGGTTCTGGAGATATCGGGGTTCACAAGAACCCCCTATCTCAACCAGGGGATTTCCTTGGGAAATCCCTGGCAGCTAGGGGTTCCCCGGCTATCTGACGTCATCACGCATAGCGTGATGACGTCAGACAGCGAGGGGAGTCCCGGGGGCGGAGCCACCATCCAATATGGCGGCCCCCACTGGAGATAGGCTGCACTTCGGCGCCGCAAGGCGCTGAAGTGCAACCCAGCACTTGAGGGGTTAAAGCCAGGCATCGCTTAAAAGGGGAGACTCTCCCCTTTTAAGCGGTGCCTGGCTTTTACCGCTGCTCCTTTCCGATCGGGAGGGAGAGGGATCCGAACGGATCCCCCCCCTCCCTTCCAGGCTATCTCCCGGCATTGCCGGGGGGTCGCCTGGAAATGACGTCATCGCGCATGGCGCGATGACGTCATTTACGCCGGGAGGCGCTTGACTTCAGCGTCTGAGGACGCTGAAGTCAGAACGCCGTGGGACCCCGGACAGAGAGGTGAGTATCTCCGCCAGGGGTCCCGCACAGCTGATGACGTGTGGGGCACGTCCTCAGCATGCAACGTGCATCAATGAGGACGTGTCCCACACGTCTTCAGCAGTGAAAGGGTTAAGAGCTCCCTATTAACATACCTCAATACAGAATAAACCTGTAACAGTGACTATATACAGAATGCACCTGTAAACCTGTAACACAGTGACTATATACAGAATGCACCTGTAAACCTGTAACACAGTGACTATATACAGAATGCACCTGTAAACCTGTAACGTAGTGAATATATTTCCTACATGTTTCTTTTCTGTATTAATCTGTAGATTTGTGGGTTTTTTTTTTATATCTTTTATTACAGTCGTTACAGAAATACAAAGTAACATTTCAATGTTATTGAACCCAGGACATACTTGAAAATGAGTGAAATCTCAATGTATCCTTCCTGGTAAAATACTTTATCAATACCGTATTTTTCGCTCCATAAGACACACTTTTTCCCCCAAAAAAGTGGGGGGAAAGTGTGTGCGTCTTATGGAGCGAATACTGCACGTTGCAGTGTTCGGCTCCCTGTAAGCGTCTGAAGCTATGGAGCTTCGGCGCTCGCCTGGGGGAACCACGCCACCAGCTGAGTTCTCGCGAGATCGCGGCTGGTCACGTGGCTCCCCCAGGCGAGCGTCCAAGCTCCATGCCGCCGGACGCTCAGAGGGAGTCGAACACGCGGCGGCAGGAGGTGAGCTGGGGCCTGGGGGCAGTATCCATGAGAGTTTCTGGGGCAGTATATCCATGAGAGGAGCTGGGGCAGTATCCATGAGAGGAGCTGGGGCAGTATATCCATGAGAGGAGCAGGGGCAGTATATCCATGAGAGGAGCTGGGGCAGTATATCCATGAGAGGAGCTGGGGCAGTAAATCCATGAGAGGAGCTGGGGCAGTAAATCCATGAGAGGAGCTGGGGCAGTAAATCCATGAGAGGAGCTGGGGCAGTAAATCCATGAGAGGAGCTGGGGCAGTAAATCCATGAGAGGAGCTGGGGCACTATATCCATGAGAGGAGCTGGGGCAGTAAATCCATGAGAGGAGCTGGGGCACTATATCCATGAGAGGAGCTGGGGCAGTAAATCCATGAGAGGACCTGGGCCAGTAAATCCATGAGAGGAGCTGGGGCAGTATATCCATGAGAGGAGCTGGGGCAGTATATCCATGAGAGGAGCTGGGGCAGTAAATCCATGAGAGGAGCTGGGGCAGTATCCATGAGAGGAGCTGGAGCACTATATCCATGAGAGGAGCTGGGGCACTATATCCATGAGAGGAGCTGGGGCACTATATCCATGAGCGGAGCTGGGGCACTATATCCATGAGAGGAGCTGGGGCACTATATCCATGAGAGGAGCTGGGGCACCATATCCATGAGAGGAGCTGGGGCACTATATCCATGAGAGGAGCTGGGGCACTATATCCATGAGAGGAGCTGGGGCACCATATCCATGAGAGGAGCTGGGGCACTATATCCATGAGAGGAGCTGGAGCTGGGGCAGTATATCCATGAGAGCTGCTGGGGCATTATCCATTATTACACTATTTGATTCAGAATATTTTTTTTCCTGTTTTCCTCCTCTAAAAACTAGGTGCGTCTTATGGTCAGGTGCGTCTTATGGAGTGAAAAATACGGTAAATAAATATGTGCGAAACTTGTATGGCTCGGTTTATTCAACTGAACAGACATTGGGCAATATTCCAAAGTTGGTGCCAAATTAACCAGAGCCGTTGTAACCTTAACAACTCCATAGACTATAATGGCTCTGGTAAGTTTACAACAGCTCTGGTTAAGTTGGCACCAACTTTGGAATATAGCTCTATTATATGTCTGGTTAGTTGCTAAAAAAACACTGCCATAATTGTGCATCGTATAGCCGCTATCGCGTATACCATGCAAAAGTACGTCCATGCATTCGGACGCCCTTTTTTACGGACGATGCGAAAAATGCGTTCATCTGACCCTAGCCTAACGAATGACTGGGAAATGTTTATTATTCACCAGCCCCCACTACCATGGGTCAAGTCCTTAAAAAAAAAAAAGTGTGGGAACTCACCAAGATTTCTGTCCCCCAATTAGCAATTATCATCTTGCATGCAACACTAAAGGGTCTTTTCAAAGAAAGGTGAAACTCAGGAGAATGCTTGGAGAAGTGAAATTTCTAGGTCAAAATAGCCAAACCAGAAAAATTCTCCCATTTTTTTAAAAAAATTTTGAGAAAGTATTTTACCAGGAGGGATACATTGAGATTGCTCTCGTTTTCAAGTATGTCCTGGGTGGCGACTATGTACCGTTAGATGTCTTGCCCAAGGACACTTACTGGAGAGGTGCTCTTGCCGGGATCGAACCTGTGTCTCCAGTCTCTCTCCACAGTTATAGAGCAGTGATATTACCTCTACTCCACCCAGCCAGCACTTTGTCTAGATTTTTTTTCTGTCAATTCTCCTGATTTTCTCCTTTCTCTGAATAACCCTGAGACGCATATTAAAATCGGATCTATTTATGCGTATAGAAGATTGAACGCCCGAAAAGAAGCTTTATATTGTACTAGGTGGAAAGCCTGCCCAGAGGGCAGGCTATTGTTGTCGGCAGCTCAGAATTCATGTCCACATATTTGTTTTTCAATGTCCAATCTAAGCGTATCTCTATAAAAATGCGTTTGTAATGCGTCCGTCGCCGTCCCATCTGCAACAGGAGGGCCAACTGAGCAGCTCTGATGGGTGCACGCACAGCTGACAGAGCAGGTTCCTCTTCCCTCTTAGATTGTAAACTCACGGGAACAGGACCCTCTGGGCTCCGGGAGGAAGATGAGCAGGAACTGGAACCGGAGGCTGGAGGGAGGGAGCCGGTGAGGGGCCGAATAGACAGCGTCCGGGGGAGACTCAGGGCAGGGGGGATCCGTGAGGGACAAAAAAAATCCGATCCATTGGAGAGGGGCTGTGTGCCTCTCCAATGGATTGGATTTGTTTTTGTCCCTCGCGCACGCCGGCAGTGCACTTGCTGCAGCCGTTGGATGTGCGCACGTAGCCAGCAGTACGCGGTTTGCGTGCGAATGCGCAGACGGCAGCGTTGCGACGGCATGTCAGGCTGGTATTTAGGCACACTGGTTATTATGACACACTGGTATTGTGCCTGGCAGATTGGTATTGTGCCTGGCAGACTGGTATTGTGCCTGGCAGACAAGTAATAAGGATGGCAGACTGGTAATGTGCATGGCAGACTGGTATTGTGCATGGCAGACTGGTAATATGGCTGGTAGACTGGTATCGTGCATGGCATACTGGTAATGTGCATGGCAGACTGGTATTGTGCATGGCAGACTGGTAACATGGCTGGCAGACTGGTATTGTGCATAGCAGACTGGTAATGTGCATGGCGTACTGGTATTGTGCATGGCGTACTGGTATTGTGCATGGCAGACTGGTAATGTACATGGCAGACTGGTAATGTACATGGCAGACTGGTAATGTACATGGCAGACTGGTAATGTGCATGGCAGACTGGTAACAAGGCTGGCAGACTGGTATTGTGCATGGCAGACTGGTAATGTGCATGGCATACTGGTATTGTGCATGGCAGACTGGTAACATAGCTGGCAGACTGGTATTGTGCATAGCAGACTGGTAATGTGCATAGCAGACTGGTATTGTGCATGGCGTACTGGTATTGTGCATGGCAGACTGGTATTGTGCATGGCAGACTGGTAATGTACATGGCAGACTGGTAATGTGCATGGCAGACTGGTAACAAGGCTGGCAGACTGGTATTGTGCATGGCAGACTGGTAATGTGCATGGCATACTGGTATTGTGCATGGCAGACTGGTATTGTGCATGGCAGACTGGTAACGTGCATGGCAGACTGGTAACATGGCTGGCAGACTGGTAACATGGCTGGCAGACTGGTATTGTGCATGGCAGACTGGTAACATGGCTGGCAGACTGGTATTGTGCATGGCAGACTGGTAATGTGCATGGCATACTGGTATTGTGCATGGCAGACTGGTATTGTGCATGGCAGACTGGTAACGTGCATGGCAGACTGGTAACATGGCTGGCAGACTGGTAACATGGCTGGCAGACTGGTATTGTGCATGGCAGACTGGTAACATGGCTGGCAGACTGGTATTGTGCATGGCAGACTGGTAACATGGCTGGCAGACTGGTATTGTGCATGGCAGACTGGTAACATGGCTGGCAGACTGGTATTGTGCATGGCAGATCGGAAGAGACAACAGAGACAGGGCGGCACTCTCTCCCTCCCTGTGTGGCTGGTGAGGTGGGGGGGAGCGAGCTTACCCATCCCGGCAGACACAGGGTTAGTGAGAAGAAGCGATCCTCTGCTTCACCCTGCGGCGCTGCTGGCGGTCTCCATCGCGGATTGTTGGACGCGTCTATTCCATAGAGCCGCCCTGTCTCACTGAGCCAACCGCCGCGGCACGTGTACAGTCGGCACGTGCCACGGCAGCTGCATGCGCGCGCAGCCAACCGCCGCTGGTTGCGCGCGCATGCTCAGTCCGTTTTTTTGGCGACACACGCCGGAGCTTACTGAATTATAGTATAGATGGGACCAAAGGGATCTCTGTTCCCTCTGTAAAAATAGTGCAGGAACTCCATTCCCACGCATACCCTCTTGACCTGAGCCCTGCCCACTACATTTACTCAAAGTTACTGCTTAACTTGAAATAGAGATGGAGCTGCAGAAATTTACATCTGGAGTTGTTCCAGTTCACGACACACTTTTATATGAATGCAGTTCCTCTGGAGTCGAACCTCTAGTTTCTGTTGCAAATGCCGAATCTTTTTGCTGAAATGCTGAAAACCCCTCACTACTTCTTTTGATATTTTTTTTTTTTTTTATAATAACAGTGTAACAACTTTAGTCACATTGTAGAAGACAAATCACAGCATGCAGTGTGGAACACTTTTTCCTTTCTTTCCTGTTGTAGTTTAAAAGCTGGATTAGTGAACGTTGGGGAGCTTTGCCATAAAGGCACAGCGAGACGCTAAGTAGTTTGTCAAAGAGTAAATATAAGGTTTTGCTAATGATTGTGAGCAGCAGACAGTTCGACATGGCTCCTGTTTGTAAGTAGTATTGTTCTAGCCCTGCGAAGCACTAGATAATTATTCCCTGAAAATAAATTTAGATCTAGTACAATGATTGCCAAAAAAAGACATTGTAATGGCTTGTGCGGGAGGAACTCTATAATTACAGCAATTACATTGGGTTTTCTCCACAACACTGCGAGGAATGCAATATTTAACAGCTAGAAAAAAAAACCTTCAAAATCAGTTAGGATGTATAGCTGAGCGCAGTGGCGTAGCGTGGGGGGGGGGGTGCCAATGGGGCGGTGGCCCCGGGCGCGATTTTCTTAGGGGCCCAAATCTCTTTCATTTTAAAATTCTATCTTGAACTGCAATAATTCATAAAGCACTATAATGAATTGCTTATGCCTATAACCTTGATTTAATATCCTTAAATTTAAAATTGCCAATGCAGTTTAATAAATTATACTCTATCTGGAGTCTCATAAATTGAACAAGTGCTTTGTAGACTTTGAGCTAGCATGACCATTTTACTTATACAAAGGTTTTAAATTACACAGGCCAACCATAAAAAAACTTTTTTTCATAATTTTTTCTCTCTTGTATGTGTTTTTTTTTTTTTTTCCGAATCTGAAAATGACCATTAAATTGTCACAGGACGTACCGCTTTTTCACAAAATAAATTTTTACTCTACACCACTTATGTATCGGAAATGTTTAAAGAAAGCATCTAGGTACTTCACAATTTACTTAAATCAAACACTCTTCAAATCTGATAAAGACACGGATGGACTCAAAAGAAAAGGACGCTTGGACTGCATTTAAACAAATAGTTTTGAATTTTCTGGGGAACGAGAAAGACCCTAATTACGAAAATATAGTCGCAATTATGTTAAAAAAATTTGAAGAACTCGGGCGTAATAGGAGTCTGAAGGTACATTTTTTTACATTCACCCTTAATTTTTTTCCCTGAAAATCTTGGATCAGTTAGTGAAGAGCAAGCTGAGCGGTTCTACCAAGATCTTAAAGAGATGGAAAAACAATATCAAGGCCATTGGGATGTAAACCTGGTTACTGCTGGTCTCTCCATCTAGAAAATCCAGAAAACTCGCATAAGAGGTGCTACTCCAGAATCTTAACCGACAAAAGGTTGAGAAAATACAAACTTTTGGATACTTAACCCCTTCCCTACCAAGTGTGTTTTTTCCAAAAAAACACTGGTCAGAAACCAGTGGAAATGAAATTCATTTGCTTTTGGGCTGCAGATCGAGATATCTCGATTATTGGTGCACCGAATGGTGAATTTGAAGCCCGGGATATCTCGATATTGGTAGTGAAGGGGTTATGAAGTAGTGTATCGACCGTGACTTTCACCGTCACATTGTTATATTTAAGAAGTACATTTTTACTTTTTTATTACATCCCTTTCACTTAATTGTACTACATTGTATCATTACAATAGTCTAACATTTATGGAATCGCAGAAAAAAAGGATACGTGATGGGAGAAAACCTATTGGATATTTGGATTCAGCACCCCAAAAAAATGATTGTTTGAAAAACTTTTTCTATAATGCAATCTATTCTTTTGGTTGAACAAAATATGACGTATCTGGTGAGCGTAAAATAAATGCTCTGGAGTCCGGATGTCTCATGCAGACCCGCAGCACATCATATGGTTATGTAAAAGAAGCAAATCTAGAAAATCATAGTGCAAAACTGCAAAATATATATTAACCCTTTCAATGCGGTGGACGCGCTGAGCGCGTCCACCCGCATTGTTACTTCGCTGCGCAGGACGCGCTGGGCGCGTCCTCACTTTGCAGCCGCGATCGGCCGGTATTCCGGCCGATCGCGCGGCACCCCCGGTGCGGGCTGACATCATCGATATCAGCCCAGCCTCCGGGACCCCGGCGGGCACGATAGGCGTTGGACCTCTCCCCCTCCCCTTCCCCGCGGGCCAGCGATTAAAGGCAGGCACTGCCTGCCCTTCCAAGCGGCGGCTGTCTTTAACCCCTAGGGGGCTGGATCGCGATATGGCGCTAACATGCGCCGTATCGCGGTCCCCTCCCAAGCTGGCCGACATCTTGGATGTCGGCCAAGCTTCCAGGATATCCCCCTAATGACTGGCGTCATCACGCAGAGCGCGATGGCGCCAGTTTTGAAATTAACCCCTTGCTTCCACCTATAGTGGAGATAGGGGTTTCCAATGAACCCCCTATCTCCCGATCCGTGAAAGCTAGGGGTTAATGTTTTCTATCATTGGAACGGCCAGAGTGTGGCCTTTCCAATGATACCAAACATGACCATGTAAAATGTAAAAAATAAAAAATAAAATTAAAAAAAAATTAATGTTTTTTGTTTTTTTTTTGTTTTATTAGTGCAACAATATTGTTCCCATTTCAATTATAATGTGAACAATGATGCTGCACTAACTATTTTTTCTATGGGGGGCGTTTGCTAAAAAACACTTAATTTTCCCAAAAAAAAAAGTAACGATTCCTAATTTAGAAACATAGAAAAATGTCAGCAGATAAGAACCTTTCGGCCCATCTAGTCTGCCCAATTACATGGATACTTTACCTGGTACCAGCTGAGGAAGCTGCCTTACAGCAGCGAAACGCGTCCTGGAGTTATGATTTATGGTTTGTTTTAAACTTTATTTTATTAAACCTTTTAAAGACCACGTCCCGACTCTAGTGCGGTTTTTTTATTTGGATTTTTTCCACAAAAAAAATCCGTGGGCATTCCTACTTGAGCTTTGGAAGCTCTACCAAATGTAAGTTTTGAATCAGCAGAATTTTTTTTTTGCACTTTCCAATAAGATAGATTTACACTAGGAAAGCAGATATTTCTTTGTCTACCCTCCTATGCTTCCAATGATGTACGGCGTTTGAAGAAAATTTCCATACTTAAGGTGGGGGTCACCTGCTAACAACGAGGAAGAAAAAATTACCCAGTGGCGAAATCCTACTCAGAGCCGGTGCTAGGGCTCTATATTTGTGAGTGGAATTACCATAAATTCAATCACCCCTTAATATATATTTTGCAGTTTTGCACTATGATTTTCTGTATTTGCTTCTTTTACATAACCATATGATGTGCTGCGGGTCTGCATGAGACATCCGGACTCCAGAGCATTTATTTTGCGCTCACCAGATACGTCATATTTTGTTTATTTCATGGTGTGGGGGAAACCACTACCTGCTGGTGTAGCATTGGAGTTTGGGTGGTCACGGCGTGTTGTGTGGCGCTTACCATTTGTTTCACAATATTATTTTGGTTGGCCTGTGTTATTATCATTTATAAAGCCCCAACCATTTCCGCAGCGCTTTACAATAACCAAAGGGAACGAGACAAAACCTATAGGAGCAGAAATGAGAGATGCAATCTAGAGGAGTTGGTGTAGAAAGTTTTATTGGTCATCAGGATCATTGCACTAGTGCTCCAAAATAGTGAGAACATGGAAGTAATTTCTTTCATGAGGCGGGGGGTAGGTGAGACTGAAAGGTCGGCATCAGTAATGCAGTATGATAATCTGAACATAAGATTATGGGAGAGTCTGGTAAATTGAGGTAGGTCATTCCACAGGACCAGAGTACCCTTTGAGAAGTCTGGGAAACACGAGTTGGAGGTGGAAACAGAGAACAGACGGAGGTCTCCTACTGTCTGGATTGATCCTGAAGGGATGTGCTTGTGTAGGAAAGAAGACATGTACAGAGGGCTTGTGTTGAGGGTTTGAACAGAAGGGTCAATATTTTAAATTGTTTCCTGAAAGGTACATCAAGCCAATGAAGGGACCGGAATAGGGAGGAGGTATGTGAAGGGCGAGGGGTGAGAAATATAAGCCTGATGGTTACATTCATTACAGTTTGGAAGGATTCAATGTGGGTCTTGGAGGCCAATAAGGAGCAAGTTACAGTAATAGAGTAGTGATATAATAAGCACATGAATAAGCACATGGACTATGCAGTATCCTACATCAGAAAGGGGGGCATGGTTGTGTGTTTTTTACTGTCCCGAAATTGCACTGTACTGTGAAATTCACCGTTCGGTGCAATTCGGTCCTTTCTGAGTAACCTCTTATGAAGCCAGACAACGTCTATTTCTTGATCCCTCTTCTGCCTCAGTCTGTCCCTGATTTTAAAACCTAGTGCTGTGGAGGGGACTAGCTAATCCAAAAATTAAAGTGTTTGCAATCCCCTTCCGTAAATGCTGTTACGCTGTGGTCCCAGACTATACTGTGCAAGAATAAGTGGAGACCATAGGTACAAGCAGTTGGTATAATTTGGGTACAACCTTGTAACACTTTTAATATGCAGAACAGCAGTTTAACAGCAAATATTTCAGGGAAATATCCCCTTCTTTCAATGCACCATACATTGAGCATGTAATGTTTGAAGTTAAAGGGCTCTTGTGCATATTAAAAGGATTACCCAGTGTACCCAATTATACCAAGTGCTTATACCTCCTGCTTCCACTTTTGTCCTCGCTTTCAAAGCAATTTTTAATCCGTACAGTTTTTGAGTATTTATTGTCCAAAATGCCTAGGACCAGAAATAGTTTAGAATTTTTTTTTATAGATTTTTTTTTAATACTGGCATATTACAATGAGTTTTTTGATGGAACCAAAGTCTAAACATGACATTACTTGTATTTCATATACATAGAGCCTAAAGGTAATTTTGTATAATACAGTGGCAAGAAAAAGTATGTGAACCCTTTGGGATTACGTGGAGTTTTGCATGAATTGGTCATAAAATGTGCTATGATCTTCATCTAAGTCACAACAATTTGAAAAACACAGTCTGCTTAAAATAATACAACACAAACATATGTTTTCATGTGTTTATTGAACAGAACATGTAAACATTCACAGTGCAGGGTGGAAAAAGTATGTGAACCTTTGGATTTAATAACTGGTTGACCCTTCTTTGGCAGCAATAACCTCAACCAAACGTTTCCTGTAGTTGCAGATCAGACCTGCACAACGATCTGGAGTAATTTTGGACCACTCCTCTTTACAAAACTGTTTCAGTGTAGCAATATTCTTGGGATGTCTGGTGTGAATCGCTCTCTTAAGGTCATGCCACAGCATTTCAATCGGGTTGAGGTCAGGACTCTGACTGGGCCACTCCAGAAGGCGTATTTTGTTTTGTTGAAGCCATTTTTTTGTTGAATTACTTGTATGCTTTGGGTCATTGTCCTGTTGCATCACCCATCCTCTGCGGAGCTTCAGTTGGCGGACAGATGGTCTTACGTTTTCCTGCAAAATGTCTTGATAAACTCTGGAATTCATTTTTCCAGAAATGACAACAATCTGTCCAGGCCCTGAGGCAGCAAAGCAGCCATGATGCTCCCTCCGCCATGTTTTACAGTGGGGATGAGGTTTTGATGTTGGTGTGCTATGACTTTTTTTTCTCCATACATAATGTGTGTTGTTTCCAAACAACTCAATTTTAAATTACTATTTATAATTTTTCCCTTGGGGATCTTTTTTTCCCCTTTTTTTCCCGCTGCGGTTAACACTTCATTGCTGACCATCGTTATGTATAATGAAAATTGGGACCCAATGGAGGAGTCTGTCCTTTAAAACAGTATGCATTGATACAGTATAAGTAAAAGGAGAATTCCCCGCAAATCACTGAAGAGGATCCGGAAGTGGAGCTGAGCTGTAACTGCAGCCGGTTTCAAATCCGGAAATGGAGCTGAGATAGCTCAGTGGATTGAAGTGTGTGCAAACCGGAAGTGGAGCCGAGCTGGGGCTGCAGCTGGAAAGAAAAAATCCGGAAGTAGAGTTAAGACGATACAGCACGTCTAACGCTGGGGTCAGACGAGCGTAGTGTTCACGTCCGTGATTGCGCCTAAAAGTACGTCCGTGATAGCATGAAAGAAAGTCCATTGGAGCCTGACACATGAAGTACGTCCGCACTGAACTGCGGACGCATGACGGACGCTGCAAACGGACGCAGGTTAGGCAAGAACGTAATACTGCTAGAACGGACGTGCGGAGTGCGCCACGTCTGCAACGTCTGCATAGCTTTGTGTGTGAGTGATGGAGCATGGTCAGACGGACTGCATTTATACGTCCAGCATTTTTGACGGACAGAATGTTTTTTCATTGTAATTTATTTTTCCCTCCTACATCCGTCAAAAATAACTTCAGTGAAAAAACGGACTGTGTGACCACTACTGCGTCATCCGTACTGACGATGTCCGCACTGCACGGACGTACAGTCCGTAGAAATCACGCTCGTCTGACCCCAGCCTTAATGAACTGAAACCGGAAGTAAAGGGCGATACGAAGGATTCGAATCAATTAAAGGTTGCCTATATATATGTTTTGTCATTATGTTTTTGTATACCTTTTATTCTATGCTACTGAGGAAGCGCTTTGCGCGAAACGCGTCTAGCTATTTTTTCCATGCTGGGAAAATAAATACCTTTTAAAACTTTCCACGGTCTGTGTGAAGTTTCATACTTTTATCAGATTTTTCCTGAAAAACCACCAAAGGAACCAGGAATCTATGGGCAGCCAGGTCAGCCTTTTGAATAACCTGAGAAGCGATCATATGAGGGCTTGCAGCTCTCGTAAAGCGTGAGTGTATATTCACCTGTCTAAATATTTTCAGACATTTGTCAACTATATTATACTATGTATTGTATTTTCTCCTTTTGAGGTACACTCAAGGCAGTTCCTCTGCGTCTACCTGTGGTGTTGAAACCGGTGAATTATCGTTATACTATATAACATCTACCTATTATCCTGAAAAAGGTATAGAAGTGACATTTATTTAAAAGGTTGCTTTTCCTTTTTTTTTTTTTTACATGCTTTGAATTCAATGCCTTAAGAGGAGCGCTGTTCTTTCTTAATTTTTTCCTTTTTCTGAATTATTTTTTGTGGTGAAGGGAACACCATATTTCGCAAGAACTAGTAGCGATCCTACTTTTATTCAGAGTGCCATCTAAGACATAGTTACATAGTTATATAGGCTGAAAAAAGACATGCGTCCATCGGGTTCAGCCTCTCCCACATAACCTACTGCTGTTGATCCAAAAGAAGGCAAAAAACCCAGTCTGAATGCTTGCCAATATGCAACATACTGGGAAAAAATTCCTTCTTGACCCCAGAATGGCAGTCAGATTTCTCCTTGGATCAAGAAGCTTTTACCCACATATTAAATATTATAACCCTTAATATTCTGTGTCTGCAGGAAGTCATCCAGTCGTTTTTTAAAAGTCTGTACAGACTCTGACCCAACCACCTCAACAGGCAGAGAATTCCACAGCTTTATTGTTCTCACCGTAAAATAACCCTTCCTATGCTTTAAGCTAAATTTTCTTTCTTCCAGTCTAAATGGATGACCCCTTGTCCTATGTATAGTCCTGTTAATGAATAGGTTATCAGACAATGGTTGATAATGGCCCCGTATATATTTATATAAGGTTATCAGATCCCCTCTAAGGCGCCTTTTCTCTAAACTAAACAGGTTTAAGCTTGTTAGTCTTTCCTCATAACTTAACCCTTCCATCCCCCTTATTAATTTAGTTGCCTGTCTCTGCACTTTTTCTAATGATATATCTTTTTTTAAGACAGGTGCCCAAAATTGCACGGCATATTCAAGGTGCGGCCTGACCATTGATTTATACAGAGGCAAAATTATGTTTTCATCCCGTGAGTGAACTCCCCTTTTAATGCATGCCAGTACTTTGCTGGCCTTGGCGGCTGCTGTTTGACATTGCACATTGTTACTTAGTTTGAAGTCTATGATTATTCCCAAATCCTTCTCCTGCTTGGATTTCCCTAACTCCGTACCATTTAGGGTATAAATTGCTTGTGTGTTCTTCACTCCAAAGTGCATAACTTTACATTTATCTAGATTAAATCTCATCTGCCATTTAAGTGCCCAGTCCCCCAATATATCTAAATCCCTCTGCAGCGAAGTAACATCCTGCTCACATTGTATTACTTTTCCTAGCTTTGTGTCATCTGCAAACACTGATACATGACTTTCAATGCCTATCTCAAGGTCATTTATAAATAAATTGAATAGTATTGGTCCTATAACAGACCCCTGAGGGACACCACTTACCACTGGTGTCCATCTTGAAAATGTACCATTTATGACCACTCTCTGTACCCTATCTTTTAGCCAGTTTTCTATCCAAGAACAAGTATTTTCATCTAGACCATTTTTTCTTAATTTAAATAGTAACCTTTTGTGTGGAACTGTGTCGAAAGCTTTGGCAAAATCTAAGTAAATCACATCCACTGCGACCCCCTGATCTATACTTCTACTTACTTCCTCATAGAACGTAATTAGGTTAGTCTGACATGATCTGTGTTTCATGAAACCATGCTGATTTTTGCCAATTACATTATACCTCCCAATAAATTCCTGAATATTATCCCTTAG
Organism: Leptobrachium leishanense; assembly: GCA_009667805.1. Lineage (NCBI taxonomy): Eukaryota > Metazoa > Chordata > Amphibia > Anura > Megophryidae > Leptobrachium > Leptobrachium leishanense. Next base: position 372,651,475 of record CM019064.1, read on the forward strand.
TAACCCCTCAAATACTTTCCCAGCCACAGATGTTAAGCTCACAGGTCTATAATTCCCAGGCACAAATTTTAAACCTTTCTTAAATATAGGGATCACGTCAGCTTTTCTCCAATCCTCTGGTACTATTCCTGAAAGAAAAGAATCTTGAAAGATAAGAACAGAGGTTTACATATTTCAACACATAGCTCTCTTAGTACTCGCGGGTGAATTCCATCTGGCCCTGGGGCTTTATTCACATTCACATTGTTTAATTTGTGTAAAACCTTGTCCTGAGTCAACCAGTCACTTTGTATTAGTAAGTTTTTATTAATGAATTTCATGTCTCCTGTTATAGGTTTCTCTTTGATAAATACTGAAGAAAAATAATCATTTAAAATTTCTGCCTTATCCTGATCTTCAGTTAACAATAACCCTGACTCAGATTTTAGTGAACCTACATTTTCACTCTTGGGTTTTTTAGAATTTATGTACCTAAAGAATCTTTTAGGGTTGGTCTTGCTCTCTTTGGCTATTTCTTTTTCATTTTCTAGTTTAGCCCATCTAATCGCATTTTTACATGCTTTATTGGCTGCCCTATATGCTTTATAGGATGCCTCAGATTTATCAGATTTAAAAGCTTTAAATGCCTTATTTTTGTTTTCCATTTCCTTAGTTACCTTCCTACTAAGCCACATTGGTTTCAGTCTGTTTCTTTTATATTTATTAACCAGTGGAATATATTGTGGACATCCTATTGTATTTTTAAATTTTGCTCTATTACATTGACTACTTACCCTTAGATCCTCTGCAATAATAACCCCTAAGGCCCCCGTTCACACTATGCGATTTGAAAGTCGCGCGATTTTCATATTCGCGACATCGTTCCGATTAATGTCACGCGACATCGCTGTTTTGTGCTATTTTTTTTTTTTTTTTTTTTTTGCAAAGCACCACCAATACAAATTGCAAAATCGCAGATAGCAAATCGCAAAAAAAGGGTCATGTACCAGCGACATGCTTCTGCGACGCGCGGCAAGATGTGCACAGCTCCATTGAATTGTGCATTGGAGAAGCTACATAGTGCGACGTCGCAGCAAAATCCGTGCGATAAATCGCACAGTGTGAACGGGGCCTAAATCCCTTTCCTCAGATGTTGAGGTTAGGACTGTATCAAATATTCTATATTCAGCCCTTGGGTTTTTACGTCCCAGGTGCATTATCTTGCACTTATCCACATTAAAACTCAATTGCCACAGCTCCGACCATTTTTTTAGTTTACCTAAATCATTTGTCATTTGGCTGATCCCTCCAGGAACGTCAACCCTGTTGCAAATCTTTGTCATCAGCAAAAAGACATACTTTTTCCATTAATACATTCTGCAATATCACTAATAAAAATATTAAATAGAATGGGTCCAAGTACTGACCCCTGAGGTACCCCACTGGTAACAAGACCTTGCGCTGAATAAACTCCATTTACCACAACCCTCTGTTGCCTGTCACTCAGCCACTGCCTAATCCATTCAACAATATTGGAATCCAAGCTCAAAGATTGCAATTTATTGATAAGCCTTCTATGCGGAACAGTATCAAAAGCCTTAATGAAATCTAAATAAGCAATGTCTACTGCACCACCTGTGTCTATTATTTTTGTTACCCAATCAAAAATATCAATAAGATTAGTTTGGCATGATCTCCCTGAGGTAAACCCATGTTGTTTCTGATCTTGTAATCTGTGTTTTTAGATGTTCAACAATCCTTTCCTTTAACATGGTTTCCATTAATTTCCCCACTACTGACGTAAGACTAACTGGCCTATAGTACCAAACAATGCAGATATGACCAGCAAATGGTAGAACCTGTAAAATGTAAGCTTTCTTTAACAGAAAATACAACTGATGCTCTAAATATATACGTTTTATGACTGTAAAGCAGGGGTAGGCAACCTTTCTCTGCCTGAGGGCCGGATGCCAACTGTGAATGAATGGTGGGCCGCATTCACCTACAAAGCTATTAAATGATAATATTGTAATAACGCAACAATCACAGTAGGTTTTAAATAACGTTTACTTTTTAGACTTAAATAAGATAAATATTGTAATAAGCATTATAAACAACAAACACAAGAAACTAAGGTTTGCTTTTTAGAATTTAAATATTTAGTAATATCAGTAATAAACATCAAACACAGAAAAACTAAAATTTGCTTTTTTAACTTAAATTTTAACAAAGGAATAACAAGGACATTAATGTGAGACTTGATGCTGTTTGTCATTGTCACTTGAAAGCCCCTCAACGTTAGGCGACAGGGTGGTAGAAGCAAGATGCAGGACATTATTTACGTGGGCATCAGTCAGCTTTGTTCTTAACTTGCTCTTTGTATGTTTCATTTTTGAAAAGAGTTGCTCACATATGTAAGTACTCCCAAACATGCCATTTTTTTATTATTCTTTTTTGCATGAATCCACCAAGCTGCCATATTTTCCTGATTCCATGACGTATTTCCTCTAGAAATCTACACCATCTGCATGAAATTTGGATTTTAGTAGATCACTGCATTGCAACTCCATAAGCTCCATCTGAAAACTTTCTGGTACAGTGTCTACTTCCACATCAAATGGAGTAGCAAACAGCCTGAAATCCCACTGTGTGTGAACGAAGATCAGCAAACCGGGAGGAGAATTCTGTTCTTAGCTCATGTATGACTGGCTGATAGGAATACTCTGCGTTTTATTGCAGTGGAGCTCTGTGATACGCTCATACACAACGCACATTACTGAGTTTTATTGCAGTGGAGCCCTGGATTCGCTCTTCCACAGCATTGACAAACCATTTAGTAAATGCCTTCCTAGATGGATATTGTGATGGGGGATAGCTACATATCTGTTTAATAGCAAATTAAGTATATGGTTAATATTCCAGTGTAATAGCGCATTAAGCAGATATTGCAATTCCACATCATAATATAAATTTAGGGAGCCCTGTACTAAAGAAATATTTAGCAATCCCCTGCCTGACCCCACACACACACCCCCCCCCAAAAAAATATATTAAGCCATATTCTGTTTAAAGAAAACAAAAGATAAACTTTTCTCATTTTACATATCAATCGACGCATTACCTGTCTCCTCACAGCAGTAATACTCAGCAAGGTGGAGGGTGTGGGAGTAACACCGAGCTCTGCAGCAGTAATACTCAGCAAGGTGGAGGGTGTGGGAGTAACACCGAGCTCTGCAGCAGTAATACTCAGCAAGGTGGAGGGTGTGGGAGTAACACCGAGCTGTGCAGCAGTAATACTCAGCAAGGTGGAGGGTGTGGGAGTAACACCGAGCTCTGCAGCAGTAATACTCAGCAAGGTGGAGGGTGTGGGAGTAACACCGAGCTCTGCAGCAGTAATACTCAGCAAGGTGGAGGGTGTGGGAGTAACACCGAGCTGTGCAGCAGTAATACTCAGCAAGGTGGAGGGTGTGGGAGTAACACCGAGCTCTGCAGCAGTAATACTCAGCAAGGTGGAGGGTGTGGGAGTAACACCGAGCTGTGCAGCAGTAATACTCAGCAAGGTGGAGGGTGTGGGAGTAACACCGAGCTCTGCAGCAGTAATACTCAGCAAGGTGGAGGGTGTGGGAGTAACACCGAGCTCTGCAGCAGTAATACTCAGCAAGGTGGAGTGTGTGGGAGTAACACCGAGCTCTGCAGCAGTAATACACAGCAAGGTGGAGGGTGTGGGAGTAACACCGAGCTCTGCAGCAGTAATTCTCAGCAAGGTGGAGGGTGTGGGCGTACAGATACTTGTCTGAGCATTGAGGAGCCTGGGGACCTGTCTGCTGTCTGGGGTCTTTTCTCTGAGGTGCGTGGCAACGTCCCTGCCATGTCAGAAGTGCCATGAGGTGATTATGGAGGAGGAGGTGGGCTCTCCTGCTCCTCCGTCAATGGGCGCTGCAGGCTGTTGACTGTCATTAGCAGGGGGGTGCGACCCCACTGCCATTTTGGCAGAGCCCGCTGCCCGAAAGCAAATCTGAATCCCAGAAAATGCCTGGGGTTTCAGATTTTTATCGCGGGCCGGGTGTCTGATAAAATCACGGACACCCGGCCCGCGATAAAAGTCCGCGGGCCTTAACAACAGGGGCGACGGGCTGTATACGGCCCGCGGGCCATAGGTTGCCGACCCCTGCTGTAAAGGAAATATTTTGCTTTGATCTAACAGCACAATTTTAAAGCCTTTCTTTATGTAGTGTTGATGTTTTTTTACCAATAAAAGATAACGGATTTATAGTGACCACAGGCTTCCTAAGTGGGTGTAGGTGGCATATAGTGGCACTCAAAACAAATTAAACCGTATCTACCTTTAAAGAGGAATACTTGCGAGTACTTTTCAGTGTGTAAGACTATACTTTTGTCTAAAATCATTAAACCAGAAATTGGGGGTCGTCTTATACACTGGAGTAACTGGTACCAGATGTGGGCCTGTTGAGTGTTGGGGGCTGTCTTGTTCTAGGGGGCGTCTTATACACGGAAAAATATGGGTATCTATCCTACACAACGGGCTATATGATAATCTTCATGCTGAAACCGGGGATACTAAGGAAAAAAAACCTGCTCCTGCAGGTTTCTCCTTAGCGTCCCCATTTTAGCGTGATATTACGGTGCAGGCACTATTTCGGCAGCCTGCACCGTAACCCGACGCTAAGCCTTGGGATGCTTGCGGAAGCGCTAAGCGCTGCTGCAAGCATCTCCTCCATGGAGTCCATAGAACTCCTTTTGTTCCTAATGCCGCCGGTCACATGACCTGCAGGATCTCACCTCGCGTAGACTGCGTAGTCATCTACAGAGGGAGAGTGGTGGACTTCTTCCCTCAGGCTCTCACTGCTCCTGGCGGCAATAAGAGTCGGATCGAGTCGCCGTTCTCGCAGTAGGATGGAAGGCGAGTATGTGATTTTTGGGGGGGTTTCAGCTGGTGGTGACGGATTCTGCAGAAGTGGAATCCGTTATCCACAGCTAGGAGCTGGTGCTAACGTTTCAGCTGCAGCAGGACGGTAATTAGCGTTAGGACTTTGTAATCCTAATGCTAATTAACACTTGGAGCTCCACCCGTTAAGCATAGGGAGCGCAAAGTACAGTAAGCTCGAGCTGAAAAGCGCAAGATCCGAATCACTAACGTTTTTTTTTAACCCGATAGCGTTTGGATTTTAATATGGCGCGCCTGCGCTAGGGCAACCAGAGCTAACGTTAACGCTCACACAGGTGTAATAGGGCCCAACACGTTTTCACATAGTGCATAACTATAAAGGGAGAATTGACCCCTGAGAAACTCTTGAGTGTTAACTCAATGGCAGTTTGTGATATGAAATCTGCTTGACACACCAGCAATGATTGCATTGGCAACAAGAGGGCTAAATTTTCACCAAAATGAAACCGTGACTTGGAAGAAGGCCAACTGCTACCAAGGCCTGTTTAGCTTCAAGAAGAGTCTGTTTCTATGTTAATTGAGTTCTAGAGATAGCATTTGCTTTCTGCATGACTAAACCTGTATGTCTGCCAGGCTGTGGAGGTTTTGCAACAAAATGACATGCAATTTGCCAGTGATTGAAAAGCTAAGAGACGGGCAAATCCTTTTTTTTTTTTTTCTGCAAAAGGGAAAAAAATAAAGTGTAGATCAAGCTCTTTATTCGCACTGGTTTACCGGCTGGGTGGAGTAGAGGTAACATCACCGCTCTGCGTGGAGAGAGCCTGTGGAGTCATGGGTTCGAGCACCTCTCCAGTAAGTGTCCTTGTGCAAGACCCCTAACGGTACATACTCGCCACCCAGGACATACTTGAAAACTAGAGAAATGTCAATGTATCCTTCCTGGTAAAATACTTTCTAAAAAAAAAAAATTATCGAAAAACACGTGTCCATTTACCAAATCCTAGTACAAGAGCATGTTTATAAGAAAGCTGAGAACAGTAGTGGTCTATCCTTCATGGAGTCCCTGTCAGGTCTCCTAGAATGGGGTTAGTTTGTTGGTGCCATTGCAGAGGACACTATACCATAATGCAAATCAACCTGCAGCCACAACAGAAGGTTCTTCTACATGAGAAATACTACTTGGGCTTTGTCAGGTTATAGCTGGCACTTGTTTGAGTTGCCAAGAACGGTTAAAGCGTCCATGCACGGATTACCTTTTAGGTCCGTTACAAAATAATTATTTCCAGATGGCCGTTGATTAAAGGAAGATTCTACGCTAAAAGCAGAGAAGTTTAATTATTAACACCACCTGATCTCACCCAGAGCTCCCTGCTGATTTTGTTGACAGTGGATTGCACGCTCTTTTATTCCAAACCAATGGCTTTTGCTACAGAGAGCTGAAGAAACTGGCAGTCAGTGTGCATGATGCTGTCAATCTAATGCCTCTCAATTATCCTGAATTGAGAGGCACTGGACTATCAGATTTGCTAAACTGCTCATCAGGAGCAGAATGATGGCTCTCCAGGTGGAGGGAACCAATCCACTGGAAAGCTGTCACAGCCCTTAGGAACAACAGTGGGGACAGAACATCTATCACAAAATGACCATTTAAATTCAAACATGATGCCTAAAATGTTCCTTTTTAGAGCTGCACAGTCATGTCCGTTTGGTCTTTTCTTACCTATTTTATGGCATAGTGATGATTGAGTGTTGGGAGGAATATATGTAATACTTAGCAAGACAACTCTGCGCATAAAATAGTGTGAAATTCAATTCTATGATAAAACCTGAAATAATGTATTTAGAAACCTGCTTTGCAAACTGACGGGAAACGCAACATGTACAGGAGCAAACCTAATGACGGAGATTTTCACAAATTGCTACTCTCACCAGTGCAAAAGTGCTAGGGCAGTGCAAGGTGATGACGGTTACTTTTTGAGGAAAGATTCTTGGCGAGTTCCAACTTTGTCCCTTTCCTTTTTTGAATTTACATTCTCTGAGACGACACCAGGAACCAGGAGAACCTAGCCAGCCATTGCTTATTTCACAAAGTCTACTTACACTCACTTGTTACACATGCTATACGTACGTATGTGGGAAAACATAAAGACAATCTATTAATTCCACTTCCCAGTAGATACCGTAGAGTTTCCTCAATTGATCCACTTAGACATGCACGCCCAATGGTGGAAACCTTGAAAGATACTTATAGACCTGCATCAGTGAACCTATAAGTATAGTGTTGTACACAGTGTGTAATGAGTGTATTCACATCTTTTTATCTGTTGCTGTAGTGATAGGTGTGGACAGGGCCAGATTAACGTAGGGGCGGATGGAGCGGCCGCTCCAGGCCCCTTTCTGAAAATAAGCCCACAGCAGGTCAGTCTGCCATCAGTGCAATGTTGAGCTCCATGGAAGGGACAGGGAAGCGCCAAAAGTGTTTTCTCTCTGGGCAGCCCCTACAGTAGAGAAACACGCTCCCTGATGCCGGGGATGATTTACATTAGCTGACAGATAATTGCAGGCATCAGGAGGCCAGTACGCTGCTCACATTGGCCACTTCCTCCATCCCCCCAGTCGGATAGCAATCACCAGGCTGTCAGAGGTCCGAGCCAGGTCCCTCTGCCATCAATTCCAGGTCAGTGATTTGACCTGTGACCTCACAATGACTGAACGCCACGGCAAAGACTCTGTCTGAACTCCCCCACGTGCTGCAGCCAGAGCAACAGCAAGGAAAGCATAAAACAGCTAATCTAAATTTACAAATTCTTTCTCTGTACCAGCTGTCTATCTCTCTTCAGCTGTCTCTTTCTCTCTTTAGCTGTCTCTCGTCAGCTGTCTCTCTCTCTCCAGCTGTCTCTCTCTCCAGCTGTCTCTCTCTCCAGCTGTCTCTCTCTCCAGCTGTCTCTCTCTCTCTGTCTCCAGCACTCTTTCTCTCGGTCTCCAGCACTCTTTCTCCAGCACTCTTTGTCTCCAGCGCTGTCACTCTCTGTCTCCAGCGTTCTCTTTCTCAGTCTCCAGCTCTCTCCAGCATGCTCTTTTTCTCTCTCCAGCACTCTTTCTGTCTCTAGCGCTCTTTCTTTCTCTCAGTTTCGATCACTGTCTCCAGAACTCTCTGTATCCAGTGCTCGCTCTCTCCAGCGCACTGTCTCCAGCACTCTGTCTCTAGCACTCTTTCTTTCTCCGTCTCCAGCGCTCTTTCTTTCAGTCTAAAGTGCTCGTTCTCTATCCACCACACTCTTTGTCTCCAGCACTGTCTCTAGCGCTCTTTCTTTCTGTGTCCAGCGCTCTTTCTGTCTCCAGCATGCTCCTCTCTTTTTGCTCATCTTTCTTCTGTCTCTCCCGCTCTGTCTCCAGTGTGTTCCTTCTTTTTTTCTTCTCTCTCTTCTCTGTGATTCCAGCGCTCTGTCTGCAGCACCCTGTTTAGCTCTCTCCTCTTTCCTCTCTCTCCAGTTTGCTCCTTCTGTCTCTCTTTTTGTCTCCTTCTCTGTCTCCAGCTTGCTCCTTCTCTTCCCTCCTTCGTTCTGTCGTCATCTCCCTCCTGCTCTGTCTCCTCTCTTTAGCGCTCTCCCCTTTCTGTGAGATTTATTGCGGTGGAGCTCTGTGATATGCTCATACACCACATTACTGGGAGTTTTATTATTGTGGAGCTCTGTGATACACTTATACACGCTGCATATTGCTGTGGAGCTCTGTGATACGCTCATACACACCGCACAGTACTGTATCACAGAGCTGCAAAGCAGTAAAACACAGTACTGTGCGTTGTGTGTGAGTTTTATTGCTGTGGAGCTCTGGCCATTTGGCCTTTCCAATGATCCAAAACATGACCCTCTAGCTACCACTGATTAGGAGATATGGGGTTCCAAAGGAAATCCCTGGGCAGCTAGGGGTTAGTTCCCTAACTGACTTCATTGCGCCCATGCATGATGAAGTCAGTGGGGGGGAGGCTCTGCGGGCTTGGCTGGCATCCAAGATGTCAGCCACCTCCGGGAGAAGTCCGCTATCCATCGCTGGATTGCGGACTGGCACCGAAGAGATTAAAGAGGCTTCGCTGGAAACGGAAAGCCCTTTTTTTTTCTTTTTCTTTTTTCTGTCACTTCTCCCGATCCAAAGGACCCCCCCCCTCCACCCTTTTAGGCATTCCCCCGGCCCTGCTGGGAGGGCGCCTGAAACTGATGTCATCATGTGCCGGCGTGATGACGTCAGTGCGCCAGGAGGGCTTTAAAAGCGGACTTTCATTGTAATTTTTATAAAAAGGCCCACCAAAAATCCTCAGCACCAGGCCAATCATATTCTTAATCTGGCCCTGGGTGTGGGAGTGGTACGCCTGGGGGTGACAATTCCACCAAACCCGTTCAATTCCACTAAACCTAGTTTGCTGTACACCTCATTTTCCCCATTTTCAATTGGACTCTGTTTCAACAAAATATGTTGCACCCGTGACACAGCCCGACCCTAACTATTCTGAGATAGTTCCTATATTGGTGTGATTAGTTTTTGCCAAACACTCTAGGGTTTATTCAGAAAGGACCAAAGTTTCAGTGCTTTTTAGTTCATCGTATTTCGGTGACTCCATTTCGCCAATCCTGCAGTGAATTCACTATTTACCACAGGGTCACCAAAGTGCACCGAACTGCAGAAAAAAACAGAACTCTGTTCTTTTAAAAGGTGTTTAAACCAATCAAAATGCGTGTAAAGATTTACTAAAAAGGTCATTTTAAAAAATATTATAAAGATCTGTTATAGATTTAAAAAAATGTGTTTTTAATAAAAATTTGGAATAAAAAAAATTCATCTAAAAAATGTGAAAGCTACAAAAAGGTGTACAAAAAATAAATGAAAAGACGTTTTGCTGAAAATGAAAAGAATAAACCGTTTAATAAAAAAGAAAATATATATATATATTTTTACATCCCATGGGATTCGCCTGTTTAAACCTGTCGAACTGCATCCCTGAAAATACTTTCATTTCCCTGACTCTTGGGGGCAGTGCGGTGTTCTCTGAATATATTAATCATTACTATGGGACAATTTCGCTGTCGCCGATCTCTGGCGAACTGTATCATATTTCGCTATCCATTCTCCAGTATTTGGCCAATTAACAGCTTAGTGAATAGACAGCCCGCCATGAAATTGCACCGTACAGTGAAATTTACCGTTCGGTACATTCCGATGCCAAGTTCGCCCCTTACTGAATATCCCATTATATTTTCATTGGTTCAAATGCCGATCCGGATTGTGTGTACGGAATTATTTTCATGACCTTTTTATCAGTTCGGTTCTAATATTTTCCTTCCGAGGTGATGCAAACTATTCAAAGATTTCCTCCTCTAGCCCTTCGTAAGAGTAATAGATTGCACTTATGCCATTCATCAGGCATCAAATGTGGAAGTTTTCTAATCTGTATGAAGTCACTTAGCACTCGCTCAGAATTGGCTGAAATTGTTCGAGCATAATTTCCTATACTATTAAGCTTTTCTAACCACAGACCATGGTTTTATTGAATGGATTTCTTAAAAGTATATAATCTTGAAGTCCATCAAATCGCTCTGTAATTTGGTGTACAGCAGCATGCCTCTTTCATCCAACTTTTGTTTTATGTTTTTTTCTTGTTGTTTTTAATAATCTTGCCGACATAAATTACCAAGAATAATAAAAAAAAATTGTAATTGGCAAGCGCTTTCATTCCACCTGTGCCATGGCATGTGTATATTAATAATGTGCATTTTCTCCCAGGAAACTGCACTTAGCAAAAGCCAAGAATGTCACGTAGGAGCAGAGTAACAGCAGGCGTTTGGTTACAGAATACAAAAGTCAAAACGTAAAGTATGCAGGCTGCAGTACGGTGCGCACCGGCCCAGGGAATGTGTGGGTGTTTTGCATTGAAATAAACAATTCTTAAGATTGGAATGGAACACTCCGCCAATATAATAAACTTAAAATACTGAATAATGTGTTTGCCTGGCTGCTTCAGCATATCCTACAAAATGTTTAATTTGTTCACTGATACGTTATACCCTCTAGTGTGCAAACTCCGTGTGTGATGAGAACTACAAGAACATTGCAAATTCCATATCACCCTATAAGTGTGTTTATCTTCTTTTATTCTAGATTCAGGTGTAAAATCTTATGTCATTCTGTTCTGACACACTGATTCGTAGAACTACGTCACATAATAATAATATGAACATATTGTGGTCAGTGTCGGTTATAACAACCTAGCCACATGTTAATATGGAGCGGGATTGGTGTTAGGGCTAGATGATTTCCTTGATTTCCTTGATTTTTCCATGATTTAATGGAGCTTGACGTACACCTCGATTTTACCCTTCTCAAAATTAAGGCTAGCATCGGACGAACGCAGTCATCACGTCTGTGTCGCCGCACAGCTTAACGTCCGTTGCAGCATTGATTTGTGATCAATAGAGTCCAACACACAAAGTACGTATGCGCCGAAGTGTGCACGCACCACACAGGTGGCAACGGGCACCATTTAGGCCTCGATGTAAAAGCGGTTCGACGGACACCCAGAGTGCCCCTGCGTCCGCGGAGCAGCCTGTGCGCGTGATGACGCGACGTCAGATGCAGCACATTTGCAACATCCATCACGTTGACGCTCAGATGTTTTTTTGGTCTGGCTGACTGTGCCTGTCTTTAAATTTTAATTTTGTTTCCCATAATTCCCTTTTTTTTCCCCCTCATCCGTTAAAAAAACGGACCATGTGGTGTCTACAGTATCTAACGTCAGCACATCCGTCTGTTATGCATGCATGCGTTCGTCTGACAGCCTTAATCGGCACTAAATCAGCAGCCTGCCCCATATTGCACGCTAAGCCCGAGGATAATCGAGGCAGCGCAAAGCACCGCCGCGAGCATCACCTCCATGGAGTCTATATGCCAGGTTACATGACCTGAAGGATCTTGCCTCTCGTGAGATCCTGCAGGTCAGCGGAGGGAGACTGGGGCCTTTTTCCCCCACTCTCGCTCTACTCCCAGAAGCGGTGGATCGGGGCGCCATTCTCGCCACAGGATGAGAGGTGAGTATGTGATTTTTGGGGGGGATTTGAAGCTGGTGAAAACTGATTTTTCAGAAACTGAATCGGTTAGCACCAGCTCCTAGCTGTGGTTAACTTTTGAGTTAACTGCAGAGGGATAGTAATTAGCGTTAGGATTACAGAATCCTAACGCTAATTGTCTGCTCTCCCCATTTTAAGCATATTGAGCGCAAAGTACAGTAAGCTCGCGCTGAAAAGCACAAGATCCGAATCACTAACGGGCGTTTTAACCCGTTAGCGTTTCGGAATGTAATATGGTCGGCCCGCACTAGGGCCACTTAACCTAATGTTAACACTAACAGCTGTGTGAGCATTATGTATTAGGGCCCTAGGTTTCTTAATTGATGGATCATCTGTCCAAGCATCGGTGGAGCTGCCAGATTCAACAGGTTCTCGACCTGTTATAGCGGCAGTTTGGCAAACATTGAGTCCTTCCTTCTAGATTGCAGGTCCTTTTGGGAACATTGTCACCACTGTCCTCTATTGCAGCTGTATCACCTTTATGTCTCACTCATGTATTTATTGTACCGTTTTTCTTTAAATGACTGTATACTGGTTTATATAGCAGTACACAATCTGTTGGTTCCCTGTAAAATAAAAGATATAATATCTGCTAGCATGAAAAACAACCTCCCTCCGTGTATCTCTGTTGGTATCCATTCCAAGCAATTACATTGTATAGCTTTCTAAAGGTTGAAAGTCTTGACATGTGCTACATTCTGAATGCTTGAAGGATTAATGGTGCTTAAGAATTTTATGCTTATTATATTCTTTTGTTTTTGTATATTTTTTTATTTTTAATTGGAAAACGTTTGCTTTGAATAAGATATATTTTTGGAGAAATGAAGCATTTTATCCTTGATCCGGTTTAATTTAGTGACTTCTGTTTGTGTGTTTCTAATGCACTGATAATCGTGTTCATCCTGGCATAGGTTTTTTCTGTTTTTGTGATTTTCCTTATGAGCAGACTCTGAGGAAGGCAGAGTTGTATTCATTTATAAATTATCCAGAAGAAAGGGTTAATGCAAGTGGAATGAGAAGAGAGGATAAGAGCATGAAAATGGCGATTCATATCGGATGCGGTCTATTGAACGCAGCAATCGCTTATTAGAAACCATAAAATGACTATCAGATTAAGGCAGGCGGAACGTGCTTTGCCTTCATATGATGGAATGGTAAAATGAAAATACATATTCCCAATTTAGTTCATATTTTTTTCCTTAAAATGTGAAAATGAAAACTTAAAACACAATCTGTGCCAGTCGAAGTTGGAGTAAGATTTCAAGGACCACTGTAGCCAGCCACCATGAGAACATAAATGAAATAAAATGGTCATGGTGTGCCTCCTTTCCTGGCCATCCTTGGCCACTTTGATAGCCCTTTAAGTTGGAGGGCGTTCCCCAACCCTGAAGACGGTTTGTTTATTTTATTTGTTTATTTTATTCATAAAGTATTTTACCAGGAAGGATACATTGAGATTTCTCTCGTTTTCAAGTACGTCCTTCAAGGACATTAAAATGTTAGTTGTTACAGAAATACAAAGTAATAAAATGCAAGATATTAAAAAAAACACAAATATACAGATAAACAGAAAATAAATATGTAGGAAATATATTCACTAGGTTACATGTTTACAGGTGCATTCTGTATTGAGGTATGTTAGTAAGGAGCTCTTGAGTGACTTAAGACTGGGGGAAGATTTGATGGTGTCTGGGAGGTTATTCCATATTTGTGGTGCTCTGTTGGAAAATGAGGATCAAGCCACTTTCTTTTTGTATTGTGGTATTGCAAGTAAGGTGCAGGTCCTGGATCGGAGGTTATAGGATGAGGGAACTGCTGGAGGAAGCAGTCTATTCAGGTAGGGTGGCAGCTTCCCAGAAAAGCTCTTAAACACCAGGTTGGGAAGGTGACGGGTACGTTTAGACTTCAGCGACGGCCAGTTTAGCTCTTTACATGACCCACCATTGTGACATGTTAAGTTACATTGTAGCACAAAGTGGCAGCATGAGTTATACAATGTGGTAAGTTTCTGAAGGTGTGTTTGTGGGGCAGCTGCATACACTACATCTCCGTAATCAATAGCCGGCATAAGTATTTGTTGTACAATTTGCTTACCGTGGGGTTCAGGCAGGATTTGTTTCTGTTGGTTTCTCCTTGACAGCCTTTGGTTCGCTTATGTTGAATTCAACCCACACAAAATCCCAATACCTCAGAGTGCTTTTGCAATGAAAGCATCTGATTGGGAGTGTGTGTGTGTGTGTGTGTGTGTGTATATATATATATATATATATATATTATATATATACACATACAGTCAGGTCCAGAAATATTGGGACATCGACACAATTCTAACATCTATGGCTCTATACACCACCACAATGGAGTTGGAATGAAACAAACACAATGTGCTTTAACTGCAAACTGCTGTAAGTCCTACACCGTTCACCTGAGTTGGATGTACATACCCTCAAATTAAAGCTGACAGTCTGCAGTTGAAGCACATTGTGTTTGTTTCATTCCAACCCCATTGTGGTGGTGTATAGAGCCAAAGATGTTAGAATTGTGTCGCTGTCCCAATATTTCTGGACCTGACTGTATATAACGCAGCAAATATTGGTTTCATAATATGTCACCTTTTGTGATTCTACAAAATACTAGGAAATATTCTTGGATCATGCCCATTTGAATATCGACTTGTTGGCTTTGTACATGTCTACAATTTTGGTTTGGATTTGAAAGTTTCTGAATTGAAATATTTTGGATTCAGAAATATTTCTGATTTGGAAATGTCCTTTTTGGAATGATCCAATTTAGTATATGAGTATTAGGGCTACCCGTTTTTAGTTAGAATTTAGAGTTAGAATTTTTTAGGGTTAGGCCTACTAAATCTGTTTTTATGAGTAGGGTTACTTCTAGGGGGAGGGTTACTAGTTTTGCTTGTTTTAGGGTTAGTTACTATTTCTGCTTTGCGATTTGGGTGAGGGTGACTCTTCGGCTTGGAGTTACTACAGTATTTATGCTTGTTTTAGGCTAGGGTCAGACTGAGGCAGTGCGAACGCGCGTGCAGGCGCACTTAATCACGGCCGCACTAGCAGCAGATGCCGGGCAATGACGGCCAATATACGAAGTACGGTCGCACAAAAGTCCGGCTGCGCAACGCAAGTGGAAAATGAACGCATTTTTTCGAGAACGTGAAACCGCAGGTACTGACGTACAGAGTGCGCTGCGTCCGCTAGCGGCGTGTGTGCGTGATTAGGAGACGTCAGACGCTGCTAATGTCCGGCCAACATAACGTCCAGACACAAAAAGAGTTTTATTGATGATCCGTACAAAATCACGGACGAAAATGCGCATAGTATGACCACTATCACGTATTCTGTGAAAAAATGCGTCCATTCGTTCGAACGCACTTTTTCACAGACAACATAAAAATGCGTTCGTCTGACCCTAGCCTTAGGGTTAGAGTTACAGAATTTGCATTGCACCGAGAGTAATTGTTTTCCATATTTTCCGAATTGATATGATTATGTTTAGGACTGCAACTACAGATTATCTGCATAACTGATTAGTTGGCCGATAATTTTTTTTCGATTAATTGATTCATCGGATCAAAAAACTTATTTTTCACTTAAAAAGGAATATTATGGAAAAAAACAAAAAAAAAAATCACCCCTTGCCTCCCCTTTCCTTTTATTTGTAAGCAATTATAATATTACTTTCGTACGTACATACGCAAATTGCATACAAGGTACACAAGCACTGGTCACAGTGATGGATTGATGCTGTGTAGTAGCTTAAGCCCATGCCTGCTTTCTCCCCAAACGAACGCTGCTAGAAGCGCTCATATAGACATGCCAGCACAAAAGCAGGATGGGAAGGGGGGGGCACTCCAGACCAAAGAGCAGGTGCCAGGCAGGTTAATGTGGGGACACAGGACTCCAGCTTTAAGTAAGTATTCATCGCCCATACCCAGTGGCAGCACCTCCGGGTCTGTGCTCTAGTGCTGCTACAGTTGTAAACTGAATAAAAATGAACTGGCTATGTCTGACAAAAGCCTAGAACTAAACTATACCGAGTAATGCAGCGGCGCGTTTTCTCCAGAGTCAGAAGTTGTAACCTATAACTCTGACTCTAAGCAGTGTGCGCTGTACACAAATTGATTAATTGTCAGCATATTAATCGATAATGAGAATAGTTGACAACCATTTTCCTTACTGATTAGTTGATTCAGCACTAATTATATTCAGATTGATTCTTTAAAAATAATAATAATTCTGAAGCTGTTCGATGGCTCCGTAACTTGGATGCTTCCAAATCACTGATATTCAGCCAAATCTGTGTCACACAAGCAAGCTAAGCATATCTCTAACGCATACATCTTTAGGAGGCACAGAACGGTTCTGTGGATCCATATCCCTCTTTCCATAATATTTAGATCCTAATGTCCTTTGAGTTCATGTCTAAGCTCTGTGGAAATAAACTGAAGTACTTACATGAAAAAAGCAGTTGTCTAGACAAAACACTGTAATATTGTAAATTGCGTAAAAAGGCTATAAAAGGGGAAAGAAATCAAGTAAATCCCGTAATAGTCCTGCTCCTGATCAATTCTACTAAAGAAATGCATCCCATTTTGTGCATTGGAAGCCTTAGAAGTCATGCAGGTATATTCAAAGAAAGGTGAAACTCAGGAGAATGACTGGATAAGTGAAAATTCTAGGTCAAAATAGCCAAACCAGAAAAATTCTCCCATTTATCTCACTTTCCTAATCGGCTATTTGGTCTAGATTGTTCTCTTCTCCTGCCAGTTCTCCTGATTTTCACCTCTCCGAATAACCCTGTTAATGTTGCTCCATGTTTATGCGAGGTTCCCCTAATATTTGCACTTCGAGATGGCAATCGCTTAACTCAAAGACATTTTAGGGTTTGACATATAAATGACTTAAAATCTGTATTTTTGTCACAAATGTGACCGCTTACTAAGTGTCACTCAAGCTAAATGAAAGCACCTTGGATAATTGTGTGCTATTATTAATGACTTGCTGACTTTTATATTGGGTTTAGTTCATTGATGGAGGACGTGTGCCTACGTGGGTCATCTTGATCAGTAATTTTAGTTTTACCACTTGTCCGACCTTACCTGGGGGCCAATCTTATTGATAAATCCTGAGGTTAAAGGATTCCATATTCAGGGATTAAGCTCCAACCTAGGGTGGCTTTAAGTATTGCCATACTGTATCTTTACCCAAAAGATTGCTTGTTTGTTTGTAAATCAAATATTCAAATATTTAATATAATTATGGCTAGCATGATTTAATACTTCAGAAATATCTTAAGTTGAAAGTGTATACTAAAGGTGTGCTTTGCTTTAAATAACTGAACTAAAGAACTCTTTAAAATGACACAGCATGGAAACTGGAATGACAAGGATAGAGCTGGAAGGTGGCTCTCTTAATTGTGAGACAAATAACTCACACCCCAAGAGATCAACTAATAACTTGTAATTACAGGTGTTTCCAGGGCAATTTCAGATAGTTTCCAGGCTGTTTCCTCTAATTATAGTTTATTTTCCTGTCATTTATGCAGTAAACTATTTAGATAAGCTATTGTGGTGACGTGGTTGTGTTGTTTGACTGTCGGCTATATTTTTCATTGCATGTATCTTTTTAAACAATATTCTAAACGGATTAATATTTTCATCTCTTTAGTAATTGTAACAGTGGCTTTATCTGACCGGTAACGTGGGCCAATGGAAATGTTGGCTTTACTTAATTCTACTCACATTTTTTGAGGTTGTGCTGACTCCGTATTGCTCATGACTTGTTTTGGCTCAAAATCGAGCCTTTCATCACCAGTGTCCTCTTTGCATGTGAGGTTCAAATACAGGACACTTCCCAGGATCCCACATTGTGCTGGTATTTTTTCTTGTTACATCCGTATTTCATATGACTATGCCAATTGCATATACAGTATATCCATTCTTAACTTCCAGTCTCCCCGCCCTCCTTCTCTCTGGTTTTAAATTGCAAGATTCCCATTTAACAGAATAATTCTACATGTACCTTTTTTTTGGGCGACTGTGTGTGTGGGGGGGAGGTTTCCCCCTTTTCTTTCTGTTGTGTTTTTAAAAAATAATTTACTTTTACTTTTGAGCTATGGGGACCTAAGAAAATGGTTTACTCTTATTTTGTATACCCCCTAAGTCAGATGTTTTTTTTAAATCTTTCGATGTATTTGGAGTTGGGTTGAGCGCTCTGAATTTTGTTTGTCGTGATTGTATGTGTCTGTAATTGGCTAATTTACTACAAACAAATCTGCAAAACTGCATTGTATTTATATTTCAGCCGGTCACTGCTTTTAGAGCAAAATACTGGTGCATGCATACCATGTATTACATCTGCTGGGCTTTTTATACATTTCCTCTAGGACAGTGTTGCAATATCACATGGTGATTGAAATTCAAGATCGCTAAAAGGGTGGTTTCACCATTAGCACTCGAATGTGTGTCACAAAGCATTACCTCTGTGCATCCGACTAATTTGTATCTCAACATCTAGTTCTGACATCTACAGTAAGCTGAAAGCTGTAAATTAGGTCTGAATTCCACTGCAACACTTAATTTGCGGATACACTATGGTGCGGATACACTATGGTGTGTATAATTTACTCTGTATTGGATTTTGGCAGAGTTTAAACTGCCACGTTTATGGCTCATTCACACTCCAAAATGCTATTTTTGTGCATTTCCGGAGATGGTAAAGTTGGAAAAAAAAATCCCCTTTTTAATGTTGGTTTGTACTTTTTTTTTTTTATCACATTTATATAGGACAAACCGTTTCTGCAGCGCTTTACAATAACCAAAGGGAACAAGATACAGATAAATGGACATTTGATTAGGGTTCCCACCTGTCCAGTTTTGACCCGGACCGTCTGGGTTTGGAGTCATGTGTCCGGGTTTGACACGCTCTGCTACCCGGACACATGACTCCAAGCCTCAGAGAGGTTATACTTAATTTCCTGCGTTCCCCCGGTGCCGCGGTCTTCTCCTCCCGTCCGTTTTTTCAGCTTGAAGAGGGATTGGATGGTCCACGTCATCACGTGTCTTCCTCTCCGCCTCCTCTGAGCCGCTGTCAAGTCGGGCAGGCGCAACAGGCTCACATGCTCACGTGACAACGACATTCACGTGGTTTCTCGTGCGGCTCCTACTCCTTCCGGCTGGGCAGTGACGGCGCTGCTGCGTGCATGGTCTCGCTCTCACTCTCGTCGATCTCGCCAGGCCAGCAGCTGCTCTCCATCCACTGACTCTCACACTCTGACGCCGCCGGTCAACTCAAGCAGGTTCTGAGCCTCTGACTGAGACGCCATCAGGACGGTGAGTAGCAGAGTAGTCTACTCAGTCTAAGCCCATATACCAGTCTGCCTGCCAATGGCACCATCATTGTGCCATAAGCCCACAAGAGTGTGCCATAACAGTGTGCCAGCCTTTCCAGTCTGCCATGTATAATACCAGTGTGTGCCATAACAGTTTACCAGCCATACCAGTCTGCCATGCATAATACCAGTGTGTGCCATACCAGTGTGCCAGCCATACCAGTCTGCCATGCAGAATACCAGTGTGCCAGCCATACCAGTGTGCCATGCAGAATACCAGTGTGCCAGCCATACTACCAGTCTGACATGCCATGCATACCACGTGCCATATTATATACACATAATGTAAATATATGCATTCTGTATACGCTACAAAAAAAATGGCCGCCCAAGCCCAACACTAGAGTGTTCGGGTTTGGCTTGAAGAAAAGGTGGCAACCCTACATTTGATGGAAACAAGAGGTGTAGAGAGCCCTGCTCATAGGAGATTACATCCATGCCTCCAAGTTAATGGAACGTATACACATTCATTTTGCAATGGTTTGTCTTTTGCTTTTCATCTTAAAGGCCCCTTTTATAATGCTTTGTTTTTCTGCACTTTAAAAGACAGCCTGGCTGTGATGTGACACAGCCCCACATTAACCCCCCCCCCTCTTGTCCTCTGAGCAGACACCTCTGGCAGGAGGTCAGTGATAAATCACTTGTTCCTTGCCACTGAGAGGCCAGAGGTTACTGCTTGCCCTGATAGTGTGGATCATGCAGTTAACCCTTTGTGTGCAGAAATAAATATGTGTAGCAGCTCCTGCTTCTTTCCAATTCCAATTATCTCCAGCTAAGCAGCATTGAAAGAGTGCTCTTTCAGTGTCAGCTGGGATCATCAATTTTCAGCTGACCTTTTCGGCTGGTGTTTTGCTTTCGGGCTGAAACCGATAACCCCATTATCGGCAGATATCTATTCCGGTGCATCCCTGATGTATAGAAGTCCTGATGCTGATTTTGAAGGTATATCTGTTGGTGAGGGTTTCTGTACGTCCACTGCAATTTGCGATACTATTTTGCATGTTACACTGTGTGGCCCTCCCCGTCAAGCTGCCAGATTGCTGCATCGGACGCAGGGAGTCAAGGTGACCATGGCCTCAGTTGTGACGCGATGCTCGGCAGACAAAGCGTACGTACTTTGACATTGCTTGTATATCAAGTCAAAATTTATAAAAAAAATTGTTGCTCTTCTTGCAAAATGCTCTCAAACCAAGTTACTCTCAATCCAAGGTTTTACTGTACATTGTTTTTATGACATAGGCACCCACTAAGGAAGGAGTTTTGGAAATTCTGCTCCTAAGGGGGTTGAAAATTTAAACCGGATACCTATAGCTCAAAAACCGAAGATGACATTTACTATCTTCTTGAAAAGTAAAAAAACAAAACACGTTTTTTACTGTTTTCCAGAAATCCAAGTGGGGGGGTGAAAGATGGGGATGAATACTTTAAACCGGTTACCAATATCTCAAAAACAGAAGATGTTTCAGACGTGAAAATTAGTATTTAGATTCTTCTTGAAAAATAACAAAACCCGTATTTTACCATTATCTGAAAATCCAGTGAGGGCAGTGGTGTAGCGTAGGTTGTCAGCGCCCGGGGCCAGCCAAGAATTGTGCTCTCCCCCCCCCAACCTGTGGACACGTTATCGATATTGCCCCAGCCAGCTCACCTGGATATTGCCCCAGCTCACACATGGATATTGCCCCAGCTCACACATGGATATTGCCCCAGCTCACACATGGATATTGCCCCAGCTCACACATGGATATTGCCCCAGCTCACACATGGATATTGCCCCAGCTCACACATGGATATTGCCCCAGCTCACACATGGATATTGCCCCAGCTCACACATGGATTTGCCCCAGCTCACACATGGATATTGCCCCAGCTCACACATGGATATTGCCCCAGCTCACACATGGATATTGCCCCAGCTCACACATGGATATTGCCCCAGCTCACACATGGATATTGCCCCAGCTCACACATGGATATTGCCCCAGCTCACACATGGAATTGTCCCAGCTCACACATGGATATTGCCCCAGCTCACACATGGATATTGCCCCAGCTCACACATGGATATTGCCCCAGCTCACACATGGATATTGCCCCAGCTCAGACATGGATATTGCCCCAGCCAGCTCACACATGGATATTGCCCCAGCCAGCTCACACATGGATTTTGCCCCAGCCAGCTCACACATGGATTTTGCCCCAGCTCACACATGGATTTTGCCCCAGCTCACACATGGATTTTGCCCCAGCTCACACATGGATTTTGCCCCAGCTCACACATGGATTTGCCCCAGCTCACACATGGATTTGCCCCAGCTCACACATGGATATTGCCCACGTGACCGCGGCTTGGGTCCTTCAAAGAGCGGAAGCAAGGAAACTTTCCCTGCGACGCTCAGGCAGGTAAGTATGCCGGAGACGGAGCTCCAGGGGCGGCTGTCCGAATGCCGATAGAGCATTCGAACAGCTGCCCAAGCCCGGGCCTCAACTTTTAGGGGCGCAAATTTCTTTTGAAATTATGCGCCCCTACGGAAACTGTGCCCGGGGCCACGGCCCCCCCAGCCCCCCCCCATGCTATGCCACTGAGTGAGGGTGAAAAAGGGGGTGAATACTTTTATCAGTATACCTATGTTTCAAAAACCAAAGATGTTAGTTTTGAAAATTGTTATTTACAATCTTTTTGAGAAATAAAAAAAACACGTGTTTTACTATTTTCCAAGAATCCAAGTGGTCGGTGAAAAAAGGAGGGTGAATATTTTAAACCGGATACCAATATCTCAAAAACAGAAGATGTTACAGATGTGAAAATTGGTACTCCTTCACTGCTCCAGCATGTCTGCTTCCCTCTGACAACCAGGGCTTGCACACTCCCCACTGCTCCAGCATGCCTGCTTCCCTCTCACAGCCAGGGCTCGCACACACCCTCAGTGCTCAAGCATGGGAGAACCTGTGATATTATTGCAGAACCTCAACTCACCTAACCTCTGTAATGGCACCAGATTGCAAGTAAAAGCACCGCACAGAAATGTGATTGAGGCTATTGTGCTAACCGGTTCTGGCCGGGGAGTCGTGTTCATACCATGAATACCTCTTATACCTACAGAATATCTGTTTCAATTCAAAATACTACAGTACACCCTAAGGCTCGGGTCAGACGAGCGCACTGATCACGTCTGTGTTGCCACACATTTGTACGTCTGTTATAGCATATAATTTTGACCAATGGAGCCCCACACACAAAGTATGTCCGCACGGAACTGTGGACGCGGCAAACGGACGCAGGTTAGGCAAGAAAGTGAAACTGCTAGAACGGACACGTCCGCATAGCTTTGTGTGTGAGTGATGGAACGAAGTCAAACGGACTGCATTTATGCGTCCAGCATTTTTCATGGACAAAATGGTTTTTAATTCCCCATCTACATCTGTCAAAAATAACTTCAGTCACAAAAACGGACCGTGTGGCCACTACTGCGTCTTCCGTCAGAACGTGCGTCCATACTGCACGGACGCAGAGTGCGTAGAAAATGCGCTCGTCTGACCCTAGCCTAAAGGTTTGTTTCGCAATGACCATCAGCAAGTCTCAGGTACAGACTTTGAAGGTAGTGGGGATAGACCTAAGAGAAGACTGCTTCTCACATGGGCAGTTTTACGTTGCCTGTTCCAGACTGAGCTCACCTAACTCTACTGATCTGATCACCTGAAAGAAGAACCACTAATGAATTTTACAAAGAAGTACTCAAATAGTTGTTTTTATTGTTTCATGTTCCAGATGCCAAAATCGAAATAATTTTTTTGTCTCCTTGTCTTTTTGTATTTAAAACAGAAAAAAATATTCATGGACGCTTATGAATGAAACAACTTTTTGCTTAGTAGCCAATAGGCCCGACTAACGTCTGCAATAAACATTACTTCTTACTTTGAGACATCGAACTGTGAATTATATTTCGTATAGTTTAGACAAAAAACTCCTGTTTCTTTTAAAAACAATTGTAATAAATCTCAAAGTCCAGGAGTGGAGCCGCGTGCAAAAGCTGGTATAATGAATAAAAAATTAAATCTGTGTAAACCACAGAATTCCAAGTGTCCCAAACTATTCAAATTGCCATTAATTTCAAGGTGAATGTTGGCCTCACTTCTGATTTATATGTTTATAGGAAAATTGTCAAGAAGTAAACACTGAGTTTGGAGGAATTAGTGTGACGTGAAAGCAAACGGATTCAAAGCGGAAACTGGAAGAGTTCCCCATTAACCTAGAGCGTATTTTGTGGCATTTAATACTATTTAAAAGATTGAACTGTAAACAGTGAGCATTTTATGATGTAGAGCTAAAGATCCCACTTCCTGTAATAATTCCTGATTTAAGCATTCTGCTACAAAAAAGAAAATAACTCTAATGGCCACCATTCCATATGCAACCATAAAGAAGAGATATTATCCTAGAAAGCTTCTTAGGGTGAAGTATGTTTTCATTGCACTTTAGAAATACATACATCATGCTTGAAGCCGAATTCTAATATGATGATAGAAAAGTAGAACTGCTTATTACTGGTAATTAGGAAACTATAAAGACAGAGTTTAAACTGCATAAAACATTTGGGGCCAGAACACCACTCACATGTGTAAACGCAAGATGCAAATGGATAACATTTGTGGATCGCCTTTTAATGTACGTATTACGGCCGAGATGACTTGCCAGCAGATCGAGTCATAATACTCACAAGCTGCAACTTGATAACACCAGCAGCGCTAAGCGTTGCACTGTTATACGCTACAGACATCCATAGGACTCCATGGAGACAGACGAAATTTGGCTCGTGTGAGATCTGGCCGTGATGGCGGAGGGATACGTGGAGGAACACTGGGAACTCAATGCTTCCAGTGTTCCTCGACCCACTGAGTAAAGAAGCGGCAGATGCCACTGTTCTCACCAGCGAGGGATCTGAGGTGAGCATGGGAAATTTTGGTGGGTTATTATTATTGCCATCATTTATATAGAGCCAACAGTTTTTCGCAGCGCTTTACAATAACTAAAGGGAACGAGATAGTTAAACGGACATATGATGGAAACAAGAGGTGTAGAGGGCCCTGCTCATGGGAGTTTACAATCTAGAGGGATTGGGGTTGAGGAAGACAGGAATTTTACTACATGTCCGGATCATTAGTGCCAGTGGTTTGGGAATGGTGGGGCCATAGAAGCAGCTTTAATCATTAGTGCGTAGATGAGCAGAGGGATGAGTTGCATCAGTGATGTGGTACGCTAATCTGAAGAGATGGGTTTTGAGGGATTTCTTGAAGGTCAGGGAAGAGTTTGATAGGGCGATGCAAGTCATTCCACAGGACTGGTGCTGCCCTTGAGAAGTCTTGGAGGCGAGAGTTGGCGATGCAGGTGTAGACCGATGACAGGTGGAGATCGCCTGCCGACCGGAGTTTTCTAGATGGGACGGATTAACAATTGTCTGTTAATGTGATTTTAAAAAGCGCATTCCCTTAACACCAGCCTTTTTTTTTTCCATATAAAGTTTTTTATTAAGGTTCACACGTAAATAACAAATGCCAGAAATAAATCACAAATATTGAAGAAAGAAGGGATCACGCAGGATCCTACAATTAACAAGTCTAGCAACAACATAAGGTTTGCAATGTAATCAGTCGGTTGAACGAATCTTTTTCATTCTAAACTAAAACACAGTAAAATTTGTAACATTTTAAGCATAACAAAAACACACAAATTCTAAAAATACTCAAAAATAAAAGAAAAGGAAAACCAAAGAAGAAAAAAGGAAGAAAATAAAAATAAAAATAAAAAAAAATAATAATAATATATATGCTCAGTCAGGTCCAAGAACGGCAACACGTATGTCATATCCCCATCAATTATATCAAGTCCCCAGAAGCTACAAAGAGTTCCCAACCCTCCCATATACCTTGAAACAAGCTTAGAGAGTTAGCAGCCCTGTGGTACATCCCCTCATACTGATAAACATTCTCCAGAGATAACATGACTTCACTCCTAGAGGGACTGACTTGAGAAAGCCAGTGACGTGCTATACATGCCTATATATGCAATAGGTATTGTTTAGGGCACAGGGGCATAGACAAACCGGTACAGTGAGAGACCAGTCTACAAACTTTTCCCCAGAAGGTAGCAAGGAGCGGACATTGCCAAAAGATGTGAAGAATAGATCCGACACTGGTGCCACAACGCCAACACATGCCGGAACGTCCGGGTATATAAGCCAAACGATTCGGGGTCAAATACCATCTATATAAAAGTTTAAGATGTGATTCCCGCAAATTAGTGCTCCTAGTGTATTTATATAACGTTTCAGTGGCATAGAACCAGTCCTCCTTAGAAGAATCGAACGACAAATCTTTGTCCCACCTGATCATATAAGGCAGTTTCTTATTAGGGTTCGCATTCAACAAACTGTCATAACATAAAGACAAAGGTTTTTTCATAACTTTTTTACCTAAACACAGTCTGTGAAAGGCCGTAATATCGGTCGCTGCAAAGAGGAAATACCTCGTTGAGTCAGTGCATGTTTTACCCTAAGGTACGTGAAACAGTCGCTAGCGGGAAGGGCAAACTCACGCATTAGGTTCGGGAAGGATTTGATTGAGGAGGCCATAAAAAGCTGATTAATATGTGTAAGACCTAATTGGAACCATCGGTCAAGATTCAGGTCCTGGATAGTGCGGCAGAGAATGCGCAACGGAGCTAAGCGGAGTAGTGGGAAGGGTCGTAAAAGTTGTCTACCCCATAGACTCCATGACATAAGGGAAAGGGAAGTGGATGGCAAGATACCTTCCAATGTGTGGTGTGGGAGCGTCGCAAACCACATCAGGTCATGAACTCGAATAGGGGCAGTATAAGCATTCTCCATCCGTAGCCATAAAGGGGTTTCACGCTGGGACATAGAGGACAGTAACTGAGCCAATAAAGCCGCCCTATAATACGCTGTAACATTTATAAAGCCTAGGCCCCCCCTGCGTCTAGTCGCGTTAATTGTGGAAGCGGAAATGCGCGGAGGCCTCCCCTTCCATATGTGTGCCTGCAGCATTTTTTGCATGCGAAGCAACATATGGGCCGGGATAAAAACTGGAATATTCCTAAAAAAATTAAGAATCTGGAGTAAAATACACATTTTCAAAGCCGCCATGCGTCCCATCCAAGAGACCTCCAGGCCGTGCCAGGAGGTCAGTTGGGAGGAGATAGAGGTCATTAGGGGGTTATAATTGAGTTTAAGGATAGAGCCCCTGGATTTGGTGAGATAGATGCCTAAATATTTCAAAGAGGTCGTTCTCCAGTCAAATGGGTACAAGGCACGTAGGGTGGAAAGCGAAAAATCCTCAACATGTAGGGGTAGAGCCTGCGTCTTGCTCACATTGTTTTTATAGTAGGCGACTAGGCCATAGGAGGTAAGCTGGCGCAGGGGAGGTAAGAAAAATCAAAATATCATCTGCAAACATAGCTAATTTATGGACTCCATCTGGGGTAGAGATGCCAGAGATGGAGGGGTCTCGCCTGATCCGCGAGGCCAACGGCTCCAATGCCAAAACAAAGATGAGTGGGGAGAGAGGGCAACCCTACCTGGTACCATTGGTAATGGAGAATGAGGAGGAAAGGAACCCAGATGCCAGGACTTTTGCTGTCAGGAGGGAATATAGGCTCATGATACTATTAATAAATAGGGCAGGGAAGCCAAAGGATTCTAATGCCTTACGCATATAGCCCCAATGCAGGCGGTCAAATGCCTTCTCGGCATCCAGTGCCAGGAGGAGCCCAGTTGTATTGGTTCTATAGGCAATGTCAATTATATTATAAAATCGTCGGGTATTGTCACATGTTTGTCTACCAGGTGCAAACCCGGTCTGTTCCGCTGAAATCAGGAGGGAAGCAGAGGAGCTATTCTAGATGCCAACAGCTTGGCGTACAGCTTAGCATCCACATTTAATAAGGAGATGGGGCAGAAATTCGCACAGCTCGTCGGGGGTTTGCCAGGTTTAGGTAACGTTATGATAGTAGCTTGAAGCATTTCTGGGGGTATTACACCTGTGGTTTTGATGTGATTGAAAAATCTCGTAAGGGTCGGTATTAGAATATCTGCGAATGTTTGATAATATAAATTAGAGAAACCATCCGGCCCAGGGGCTTTATTCTTAGGGAGAGCCTTAACGGCCTTACGCACCTCCTCCTCCGTGAACGGAACCAGCAACTCTGCCGTTTGTGAGCGGGATAAGGAGGGGAGTTCTGCATCCTGGAGAAATCGAGTTATCTCATCTGGGTCTGGGTCGTGGGTCGTAGGATCTGATTTTAAGTTATATAAAGAGGCGTAGAAGTCAGCAAATTCCTCTGAGATTTTTAGCAGGTTGTGAATCCTATCCCCTCCCTTATCTAATAGGTAAGAAATTTTGGTTTGAAGTCTTTTAGATTTCAATTTAGATGCTAATAACCGGCCAGCTTTGTTGCCTTGGGTATATTGAGTGAAATTTAAGCGTCGTATGGCCCGTTCAGAGGACTGTAACGTCAGGTGAATTAAATCCCGTCGAAGGGTCGTTAATCGAGACAAGAGGTCAGGTGTAGGATTTGTTTTATGCTGGGACTCCAAGTCAGATATTTGCCGCTGTTATGAGATCATCTGGGTATTGAATGCCTTTTTTCGTGCAGCCACTCTCTGAATCAAATGGCCCCTCACCACTGCTTTGTGCGCCAACCAAGCTGACGAAATGGCTACCTCTTCCGTCACATTCAATGCAAAATATTCCCGTAACACCGCCGATGTATCAGAGACATCAGCGCCACTTACGATAAGTGAGTCATTTAGTCGCCAAGTCCCCATCCCCCTAGCAGGATAGTCAGCCTCAAAATCCATCGTTATAGGCGCATGGTCAGACCATGTTATAGAGCCGATACGGGCAGCTAAGAGGCGAGGGACTGTAGAGCCATGTATCAGACATAAGTCAATGCGACTGTAAGATGAGTGAACTGGTGAGAAAAGGGTGAAATCCCTGGTCGAGGGGTTAAGTCTCCATGCATCATATAAGTCTGAGGAGCGTAAAAAATCATTTAGTTGGCGGCTAGAGGGGGGCTGTTAACGAGGCTGTGTGTGGGTCTGGCCCGGCCGTGTATCCATAGCCGTGTCAGGCACACAGTTGAAATCGCCACACATAAAAAGGATCCCTCCATCATATTCTTAATCTTACTATAAGCTTTTTTAAGAAAACATACCGGGTTGACATTAGGCAAATACAAATTAGCAACAGTTATTGGGAGTTCATTCATGGTGCCCACCAAGATCAAAAGGCGATCCAGTGGGTCTGCATATTGGTTCGAGCATTTAAAGACCCAGTCCTTATGAAAAAGAACCGAGACACCCCTAGACTTCGTCTGAGCAGTAGAATGAAAAGAAACAGGGTACATGGCGGACTGTAAGTGTGGGGTGCGTAAAGCACTAAAATACGTCTCCTGCACGCAGACTATCGCCAGTTTATCTTTATGTAAGTCACAAAACAAAGCATGTCTTTTAAACGGAACATTCATTGAGAAAATTCGGAACTGAGGCTTACTCATGATTAAGTAACCACAACGATATAATATGCATGGTAGGATTAGAAATAACAGAGATGAGGCACGGGGAGTATGAAGGCCAGGACCGTGAGAGCATATCAACAGACAAAATGGAAAAAAAAAAGTCTAAAAAGAAAAAAAACACAAAACAAACAGCGCTGCATCACAAAAATACAGCAAAAGTGAGTCATTCCAAGTGGCAATAAAGAAAGCAAAAAAATATCAGCTAAGGACGAGGGGACGCTCGCTACACAGAGCTCAACGCAAGAATCCAGTGCTGAACCAAGAAGCATAGGGTCCCGAGGCGATCATGAAGAGTAACCACTCCCGCCACAGAGGTAACTGTCCAGAATTCCGAACAGATTGAAAATCGACACAGGGAAGGAGACACCCATCATTTAGGCCGGACTCTGTGCCATTCTGGGGAGACTTTGATCGGTGATGAAGGCTCGCGCGGAGGTGAGAAATCAGCCAGAATATTCCAATCTTTCAAGAATTGTAATCCAGTGGCGACATCGGGAACGACATGCAAGGTACCATCCTTCCATATCAAGAGCTTCGTAGGGAACCCCCACCTGTACGCCAACTTATGATTACGGAGAAGCTTGGTGAGAGAGGAAAACTCACGTCGTTTGGACATGGTCGAAGCCGACAAGTCAGCGAAGAATGAGATATCAGCATAAGGGGCAGCTAAAGGCATGGATTTCCAGGACGCCGACATCAGAGCCTCCTTATTATGAAAAAAGTGCACCCGGATAATAACATCACGAGCCACCGACGTAGGCAGGTTTTTCGCTCGTGGGAGGCGATGCGCTCGATCCAGAAGTAGGTCTTGTGGCGTAGCCTCAGGCAGCAAAGTTTGAAACCATTCCAGAAGGAATGGATGTAAGTCCGCTAGGGTGACTGCTTCTGCGATGCCCCTAATTCTAATATTATTGCGCCGTGAGCCATCTTCTATGTCAGCCATTTTAAGTGCCAGAGAGTCGTGGGCCGCTTGCAAAGCCTGATGTCGGTCTACCAGATCATTGTGGGCCAAACATAAGTCATCCGCCTTGGTTTCCAGCGCGTCGGTTCGTTCACCCAAATCCAGAACGTCCCGGCTCAGCTCCTGCAGCGCTCCTTTGATGTCTGCCTGTATGGTTGAACGCCGTTCCTGCAACATGGCATGTAACCTGCTCTCTGAGGGTGGCAACGATTCAGAGAGACCTAGTGGAGCCGAGGGCGACGTGTCCGGGTCATGGGACAACGCATGCTGAGGGGATCCGCCATCTTGGGCCTCCTTACTGCGATCTTTCCGAGCTGATTTCGGGTGTTCCAGCACACGTTGTGCCTTGGGAGGTGCCATCTGAGGCGCAGAGTGAATTCCCCCTCCTGTAGATACAAAAAATTTGCCTCGGGTACCCCTTATAAACCATTGGATTGAAAAAAAAAATTCAGCGCTGGCCGCATGCGCTACATAGCCATGCGCTCACGTGCTGGTGCGTGCTGGATGGGTGAGAGTCCGCTGGCAGGGAACCCGATGGAGTCGGTCCCAGCCGCCACACAACGCTTCAATGTAGGTCTGCTGTAGGTGGGGATGGGGATTAAGCGTTCCCGCCGTTCAGAGGACACGTGGGGGCCGCTGCATGCCGCTGCACTAGGTGTCGGTCGTGCGCACCTCCCGATGTCGAGGGGGGAGCGCCGTGCAGTGCAGGGGGAGAAGCGGCAGAATTCCGCACTGTGCCTTACCCTGGACTGCTGGTGGTGGCAAGCGCGCCTCAGCCCACTCGTGAGGACCGGCGGCCGTATCTCGAGTAGAGGTCCGAATGGGTATGGTGATGGTGGTAGCCTACACAGGCTCCGCTCGTGCTGCAGGCCCACGCGACTCCGGCGGCTCTCCCCCAACAACCGAGGGTCTCAAAACGCACCCGGCACCTCCTCAGTGATTGTGGGTGACAGAGGCAGGCAAGCGACTCCGCAGGTGTATAGAAAAACGCAGGGAACCCGATATTAGGGGTATATTTGCAGGAGCTACTCCTATACACGACCATCCTGCTCGGCGTCAAGCCACGCCCCCCTAACACCAGCCTTTTTAAAATGTATTCATTTCAGAATAACATCTGGTGCAAATGGAATTTTTCCAAAATAAATCCTTCTTTTGTACATGCCATAGTGTGAGCCATACACTAAAGTGCTGTTCTCCGGAGTATCTAATAAAGCAACTCGCTGGTTAAAAAAAAAAAATAATACAGAAAAATATAAGTTGTATGTTAAAATAGAATACATTATGTTCAGTTTTTGCTAGACATTGTTGTTTTTATTATTTGTACATAAGTCTGCATATCCTTATATGCAATATGTGCAATTTGTTTTATTAAACCTCACTCTGGAGGTTTGGATTTAAAAATAACTGCAGAACGCTAAATGAACAAAGTGTTTTGTTGCTTCTGCCAGTGATTCTAGAAAAACTTCTGTTGCTATTAATTTAGTTTTTTATTTTGAAAGCATTAGTCTCATTAGCGGGAATTGTAGCTTTCAATTTATTATCTGGGCTGCAGGATCTATGAGAGCTTAACAATTAATATAACAATAATGAAGCCTCATGCTCTGCTGAACAAGGTTCTCATGCAGCTTACGTCATCCGAATAGTTCAAGAGAGCCGAGGATAATGTATTTGCAAAGACTTCACTAATCCTGGCTAACATTTCTGCTCCTATTTGGACTTGGTTAAAAAAAGGACATTTGGAATACTCCCTGTATGACATAAAATAAAAAATGAGTACATACTTCAAATGAGTACATTTTTTTTGTTAATTGCATACTGGCTGGGTGGAGTAGAGGTAACATCACTGCTCTGTATGGAGAGAGCCTGTGGAGACATGGGTTCGATCCCGGCAAGAGCACCTCTCCAGTTAGTGTCCTTGGGCAAGACACCCAACGGTACATACTCTCCACCCAGGACATACTTGAAAACGAGAGAAATCTCGATGTATCCTTCCTGGTAAAATCCTTTCTCAAGAAAAATAAATAAATGTTGCCACAGTTCACGTGTTTCTCTTTTATCCATGACGTCTCTGAGAAATAAAAGCTCCCAGAAGTAGTTTGTGAAATACTGTAACACACTGCAATGTGTGAGTAATATACTGCAACCTGATCCTATCCTATACTATATTTTATGGAATTAGCATCCTTATCACAAACAGTAGGATTCACAAAGCTTCAGTTGCGATGTGCCCGGATATTGACATGAAGTTGCCAACGTAATTCGCAATGCCTCAGATTTCAGTGCGATCAGAGTGCATCACTATGGGGTGTTCCTTGCTTGAAAACCAGGAACTGGCCAGATGGGGCCGTGCCAGCGAACCACAAGGTCCTCCTGATAGGAAACCCAGTACGGTATTACTGGTGTGTTAATGAGTTGATGGCGTAAGAGTGGCCCCTGTTTCCCCCTAAGACTGGAGTCAGACGAGCGTATTTGAAGAGCGGAAGGAACGTCCGTGAGCGTGGACGTTCCTTCCACTCGACTCCTGTCTTGCCCCCTCACTGAGCACACTTAGTGCACTCAGTGCTGCAAGGCTCGATCCTCCTTGGAAGATCGCGCTTTGCAGCTCCGCCAATGCACGTCCTAGCGCTTTGACGGAGCAGCACGGCGCAACAGCGTGTGGCTGGCCCCGTCGCAGCATCTCAATGCTGCAACGGATGCCAGAAGGTACGTCAGTACGGGCGCACATAGTACGCTCGTCTGATGCCAGCCTAAGCCAGTGAGTGAGGAGTTAATGGGGGTGTAGACCACAGCCCATCTGCTCCCCAACCAATAACCCATAGGGTCTAAGGGGTTAATTACATAGGGGTGACCCCGACTGGTGAGCACAAGCAGATTACAATTTCTAATACTATACTTCCCACATGAATTCTGAACTATGATGTGAATGAAACGTAATCCCCAAATATTCTGAAACCGTTATGCATTGTACACCTGTGCATGATTAAAGTATTTTGGGGCGTGGCCGGCTGCGAATGGGAGAAGACGTGTGTCTCAGGAGCTCCGACCCGTCTCTCCCTTGCCTGGTTCCCTAGATGACTTTACCTGCTGTGTTTTATTTCCCTGGAGCAGCTGGCCACCGGTGTTGAGATGTCCGGAACCCGTATTGTCCCCCCTCCGGACCAGAGACTGTCACTTTGTGCCCGACGGCAACTCCCGGCGGCCATCTTGGGGCCTATTACCGGGATGCAGCCTGGACCGAGAGCCTGCTGTGATCCCAGGCCGGAGAGCCCTTCTCAACTTCGTTTGGGGACGTTATCCTGTGCAGCGGTGCTTCTGTTGTCCTCAACGACCTTTACCTGGAAGGTGGCCGGGGCGATGGTGGGCCCACGTCCCCCGGCTTCTGTGGATGACCGTGCGCTGGAGGAGGCTGTCGGGTGCATGGCTCAGCATTCGGTTTTTCTGCCGTCTCCCTCTGTCATGGGCCTGGAGGCAGTGTTCTCCGGCTTGGAAGCTGTGCTGCTAGAGATGGGGGATGACGAGCAGCCGCTGACCAGAGGTGCCTGGCGCCGGATCATGTCGGTCCTGAGGAACGGCCATGAGGTTCCAGGAAACGGAGCTGACGAGTGCGGAGTGGCGGCCATGACCGGCCCTTTTGCCAAGCAGGAAGTGAGTGGCTCTCCAGGACCCCTACTGTCCTCAGATGCCTCGTACGAGGCTATGGGGGAGCAGTGGACTGGCCCGGAGACGGCCGCTGGCCACAGATCGATGGAATGTGCAGCGGCGGATGCGCTGCTGCCGGAACCCCCTGATCCCGATCGACACCAGACGGAAGAGTACCCCCAATGGCTGTCTGTATTGCGGGCACACCCTGAGACCCTCACCCAAGCTTATGTGATGGGGCTGCACGCGGTTCCCGTTCGAAGGGTCGCCGTTCGGGGCCGAGTTGTAGTTCGGCAGTGGCTGAAGCAGCGGACCTCGCTCCTTCTGGGGGGGCCTGCATGGG